>CM066586.1:17542957-18742957 GCA_033816785.1 Picus viridis | reverse complement strand
TCCAGATAATACACTGAAATGAGTTTATGTGCAAACAGGCAGGAAAGAGCTTAAATCTTTTGAAGATGAAAAACACAGCTATTGGAATATTTATAAATGCAACAAATTAACCTTGTTGGTATCCCATATTTCCTAATTGAAAGTCAAGTCTGTGTTGATCATGGAAACATTAGTCTCACATGCAAATTTGGAACCAAAGCCAAACTAAGATGGAACAATAATTTACCCCCTCACAAAGACAGAGCAAAGGAGCCAGTTAAGAAATACTCAATAGTTCCAAAAAATATGACTTCAGCCCTCTCGAAGAAAGAGAGAAGCTGAAATTTTGCCAGGGCCTGGTAGATCCTACCACAAAGGATTAAATCCAAAGTAAAGAAAGAGTGCCTGGACATGATGAAGAGGCTTGCTGTTCTAGTCTGAAATGTCTTCCACATGCTCTAACCTCCTGCTGGAAGTTGACAGAGCCAGACTGGTTCTCCCAGTCAGCACAGGAAATCATTTTGCTTTTGCGGGCAACTTTTTAACTGCTAATTCCTAGAGCCAGGCCTGATAGCCAGTCAATCAGCCATTTAGCTAGCAACACTGTCTTTGTCATTGGTCTTCTGATCCATGAAAACAAAGGATCGTGGTTATCCAGACACCTGCTTATATTTCATGACATTTCAGACTGATACCTCCTAGGAAATTGCTCTGCTAGATAGCCATGGTCATTGAAGGACCACATATCAGATCAACATCTGACAGTTAGACATGCAAGACCTGCATCGTTTTGTGAGAAATCTCTTTACATTGAGAAGGTGCAAGACAAGTGAAAGGCATTAAATACACACCTATGCACCACTTTAACGTATATCTTAACATGAAAACTAAATTTGTAACATCAGAATTTTGTGTTTATTTATGAATGACATGGTACATATTTAAGAGGGATTCTTGAGAATCTACTGATTGAAGAGTTAGCTGCTCTAATTTTACTGGTGGTTTCTTCACCTATAAATCTGTACGAACTTTCACACTGCCTGCACTGGCAAAGGACAAATGACACGGCAAAACATCTAGATACTAGATTGTTGGGTAAGCTCTATGATACATTTCCACACTATAAACATTTAATGAGATTTGTTCCAAACAGACTATTTACTACATCAATCTATTTCATGGCAATGTATTTACAACAAGATAGAGCAAAAGTTACTTCAGGTCCTTAGCCAACAGAACTTTACTGTAAAGAAAGAAGAGTGCAAGAATCTAATTCATATAATCATTTTAAGAAGTTAAATGCTCCATATATTTTGCTTTACTTAACTCACACAATTTCAATTCCCATTTTTTAGTTATGTAAAAATATATTTGGGACTCCATAAACAAATAGCTTTTTACAACAGCCAGACTTTTCTGTTCATATGTTTCCAAACAAAAACAAATTCAACCCAAAAGAACAATTTACTACATTTTGTGATTATCACAAATCTTACATTATAAAACAATAATAAAATCATTGGAATGTTACTGTTTGCCTACAGTCAAGATGAATTCATCTGTGGCCAGAAGATCCAATTCACACAGGTAGATAATACTTCCCATTTAAGTGTATCACTTCGCATTCAGAGTTTAACAAATCGACTATTATTGCTAAATGTTTCTTTTTCTTCCATGTATTAAGAAAATAGATTAGAAACTATAATTTTAAAATTCAGTGTGAGAAGCGAGGAAGAAGACAAGAAACATACAAGTGTTCCTTCAGCAGGCAGGAGCTTGTCAGATACAACTTTGAGCATGATCAGAAGGTCTGTTTGGATCAATTAGCTATCACTACAAGATCTATGTCATATTTCAATGTATTTCTCTAACCTTTCATTGAAATTTTTAGATAAAATCTATTACCATCAGTCATAATAGCTGTTCTCCTAAAACTTTATCAGCATTGGAGTTCTGAGGCTGAGATCTAACAGTCTGATCATTTCCAACCAAAAAGACTCGTATTTGCAAATGTGGCTAGAAACTTTCAGTCCTTTTGTTGATCTGGACCTGCATAAATTGCAGCATATGAGAGGCATGGTCAGTAATCTCACCTACAATTTTTGGTAGGACAATGGAGATTAGCATTGATATGAGGAAAGCAGCCATGAGAAAGAGTTTTCAATCAGGTCAGCAGTTAAGAACTGACTTTCTCCAAGTATTTGCTTGAATAATGTGTAGGAAAAATGCACAATTTGTGAAATCATACTGGTTATGTCACTTTATTTCAAGATAAGCAGAAAATATAATTGGTTTTCTAAATCCTTCAGTTTTATCAATTACATAATGATCCCAGTGACAAGTTTTGGAATAAAGGACTTTAATCTGAGTTCCAATGCAGTGAAAGTAGCAAAGATTCTTCCCTGCTGTTCAAAGGAAGCCAGATATTGCACAAACATGACTTCAAACTATGTGAAGGAAGTGATCTCTTTCAATGAAATCACAGAATCATAGAATTGTTAGGGTTGGAAGGGACTGCAAGGATGATCTAGTTCCAAATCCCCTGCCATGGCCAGGGACACCTCACACTAGGTCACATTGCCCAGAGCCACATCCAGCCTGGCCTTAAATATCTCCAGGGATGGGGCCTCCACCATCTCCCTGGGCAACCTGTTCCACTGCCTCACCACCCTCATGGTGAAGGACTTCTTCCTAACATCCAATCTGAATCTACTCACTTCTAGTTTTGCTCCATTCCCCCTAGTCCTGTCACTACCTGACACCCTAAGAAGTCCCTCACCAGCTTTCTTGTAAGCCCCCTTCAGATACTGGAAGGCCACAATAGGTCTCCTCGGAGCCTTCTCTTCTCCAGACTGAATAGCCCCAACTCCCTCAGTCTGTCCTCATAGGAGAGGTGCTCTAGCCCTCTAATCATCCTCGTGGCCCTCCTCTGGACATGTACCAGCACCTCCAGAACCTCCCTGTAATAGAGGCTCCAGAACTGGACACAGTACTTCAGGTGGGGTCTCACCAGAGTGGAGTAGAGGGGTAGAATCACCTCCCTCGACCTGCTGGCTATGCTTCTCTTGATGCAGCCCAGGATGTGATTGGCTTTCTGGGCTGCAAGTGCACATTGCTGGCTTGTGTTGAGCTTCTCATCCACCAGCACCCCCAGGTCCTTTTCTTCAGGGCTGCTCTCAAGCCAGTCGCTGACCAGCCTATATCAGTGCCTGGGATTGCCTCAACCCAGATGCAGGACCTTGCACTTGGTCTTGTTGAACCTCATGAGGTTGTCATAGACCCACCTCTCCAGCCTGTCAAGGTCCCTCTGGATGACATCCCTTCCCTCCAGCGTGTCTGCTGCACCACACAGCTTGGTGTCATCAGCAAACTTGCTGAGGGTGCACTCAATGCCACTGTCCACGTCACCAAGATGTTAAACAAGACTGGTCCCAGGACCGATCCCTGAGGGACTCCACTTGTCACTGGCCTCCACTTGGACACGGACCCATTGACAGCCACCCTTTGGGTCCAGCCATCAAGCCAGTTCTTTATCCACTGAATGGTCCATCCATCAAACCCATACTGCACCAGCCTGGAGACCAGGATGTGGTGTGGGACAGTGTTGAAGGCTTTGCTCATGTCCAGGTAAATAACATCAGTTGTTGTGACCTTGTCATAGAAGGCCACCACGTTTGTCAGGCAGGATTTGCCCTTGGGGAAGCCATGCTGATTGTGCCAAATCACCTCTATGTTATTCTTTTGCCTCAGCAGTGCCTCCAGAAGGACCTGTTCCATGATCTCACTGGGCACAGAGGTGAGACTGACTGGGTCATCCCTCTTTCCCTTCTTGAAAATGGGAGTTATGTTTCCCCTTTTCCAGTCAGTGGGGACTTCCCTGGACTGCCACGACTTTTGGAATATGATGGAGAGCGCCAGTTCCCCCAGCACCCGTGGGTGTATCCCATCAGGTTCTTCAGATCACAAACCTGATCTTCACTCACAATGGCCAATTCCTTCTTCCAGTCCCTGCCATTATCTTCCATTATTCTGGGAGTGTAGCTGGAGCCCTTGCCAGTAAAGACTGAGGTAAAGAAGTCATTGAGAACCTCAGCCTTCTCCATGTCACTCATCACCAGTTCACCTGTTTCCTTTCTGAGGGGGCCCACACCTTCTCCAGTCTTCTTTTTACCATAATATACCTATAGAAATGTTTACTGTTCCCCTTGATCTCCCTGGCTAGATTTAATTCTAACTGAGCTTTAGTTTTTCTAACCAGGTCTCTTGCCACTCAGGCAGCTTCCTTATATGCCCCCCATCCCAGCTGTCCTCTCTTCCACTCCTTGTAGAGTTTCTTTTTGTGTGCCAGCATGTCCAGGAGCTCCTTGCTCATCCAGGCAGGTCTCCCAGCATTCTTTCCTGCTTTTCTCTTTGTGGGTATACTTTGCTCCTGGGCACAGAGAAGGTGATCCTTGAATACTGACCAGCTGTCCTGGCCCCCTCTTCCCTCAAGGGCTTTGTCTCACAATACTTTGGCCAGCAGATCCCTGAGGTGATCAAAGTCTGCATACCTAAAATCCAAGGTTGCAAGCTTGGGATACGTCCTCCCAGTTGCCCTGAGGATCTTAAATTCTATTGCTTCATGGTGACTGCAGACAAGGTTATCCCTGAGCCTCACATTGGTGACCAGCCCTTCCCTATTGGTGAGAACAAGATCCAGCATAGCACCTTTTCTCTTTGGTTCCTTTGCTGTTCAGAGGAGGAAGTTATCATCCATGCATTCCAGGAACATCCTTTACTGCTGGTACCTAGCTGTGTTGTCCCTCCAGCGGATGTCAGGGTGGTTGAAATCCCCCACAAGGACCGGAGCCTGTGAACATGAAGCCACTTCTATTTGCCTGGGGAGTGCCTCATCTGCTTGGTTCTGCTGGTCAGGTGGCCTGTAGCAGACCTCTACAGTAACATCACCTTCCCCTGTCTTACCCTTAATCTTCATCCTTATGATCTCAAGTAGCTCATCATCCTTGCCCAGGTGGAGCTCCATTGATTCCAGCTGGTCACTGATATAGAGAGTAACACCTCCTCCCCTCCTACCCTGCCTGTCCTCCCTAAAGAGCTTGTACCCATATATCCCTAAGTTCCAGTCATGGGAATCACCCCACCTAGTTTCAGTAATAGCCACTACATCATAGCATTCTAGCAGCGCAGTGGCCCTGTTTGTTGCCCAAGCTGCATGCATTTGCATAGAGGCATTTCAGCTGGGCTGGCCATGCCACCCTCTTAGGTGAATCCCCCTTGATTCCTTTGGGGTGCCCCAGTACTTCGTCCTTGTCTTGCCTCAGGGCAACAAGTGGAGAGCCCTTGCTAGCATCCATCCCTCTGCCGAGCTGCCCCAAGGTTTGTCATAGGCAAGGATGAAATTAACACCCCCCTTCGAATCTAGTTTAAAGCCCTATCAATGAGCTCTGCCAACTTCTGCCCTAGAATCCTTTTGCCCCTCTGGGACAGGTGCATCCCATTAGTCACTTGCAGCTCCAGTGTCCTGTAAACTGAGCTGTGATCATAAAATCCAAACCCCTGTCAATGACACCAGTCCTGGAGCCATGAATTGACCTGTTGGCTCTTCCTAAATGATCCATCATCCACTGCCAATGTCAGAGGGATGGAGGAGAAAACAACTTGAGCTCCTGCTCCCTTTAGCAGCTGCCCCAAGGTCCTGAAGTCCCTTTTAATTGACTGTGATCCTCTCACTGCTGCATCATCATTACCTACCTGAAAAAACAGCAGCGGGTAACAGTCTGAAGGACTCACAAGGGTGGGAAGCTTACCCACGACATCCTTTAACTGGGCACCAGGGAGACAGCAGACCTCTCTATGAAGTGGGTCCAGTCTGCATATTTGGCCCTCCACTCCCCTCAGCAGAGAGTCACCTACAACAATGACCCTTTGATTTTTCCTTTCAGGGTCAGTTTTTGTGGCTGCCCTGAGGCAGGCCAGCCTTGGTGGTACCTCAGGCCTTTGTGGCACTTTTGGCCTTCATGAGCCCTCATTCTTGCTTGCAACCAGCTCCACCTTCAGAGCCTCATACCTGTTCTGCAAGGGCACTGTGGGTGGTGTGCTTCTTAAAGGAGCATGTTTGCTCCATTTGTATCATTTGTTTCATCAGGTAGCTACCTGTTCCCATTGACCCTGCACATGTGAGTTACTGCAGGAAGGCTGGGGGGCTACCTGGCTGATACTGTTTAGACTAGAACATTAGTTTTAATGTCTTTAGGTCTATCACCTATCATACCAATAGCTAATTTTACAATAAAATAATGGAATTAATCATTTTTCCCAAAATGCTGCAGTGTTACAGCTTTACATACCTCAAGCTCATCAAGCGCACTTCCAAGAGTAGCTGTATGAGATGTAGGTTGTCCCATTTTATTTTCAACTCCTTGGGAAGCATTAGAAATTACATGGAGAGCATTCTGTATTTCATTGCAAATTGAATCCTTGCTGGCTGTAAGGGATGCAACATCTGAATGTTCCAAACAAGCTGAACATATTGAATGTAGGAGAGATGAATTTTCCTTCAGGGATGCACGTGCTGCAGCAATTTCATCTCGATGATTACCCGATTTCAAATCCTGTCAGCAAAAGAACATGATGTTTAGTTCAAAAAGCACTTCAAAACCTCAAAACTGACAAGTAAAAACATTTTTTTTTCTGTGTCTACTCTAAGGAAACATTGAGTTAAATTCATCAAAGATTGTGAAAATGGGCTACAGCGATACTTACAACTGAATCATCTTTATCTCTTGAGAAATGAACAAAGTTGGTGCAAAACAATCCCAATTTTTATTGTGTCATAACCAGCCCCATGAACTGTCCACATTTTGCTTGTTTTTAAGCACAGTTTTTCTATGAGAGAACTAGCCAGGAAATTAACTGTCTTCCTTCCCAAATATGTCTTCTGTCATAAGGAACAAAGGAAAACAGAGGTACAGGCAGGGTTAAGCAAGGAATTCTGTGACTGCTGTATCTGAACAAATTCTCCATGTTTCCTTCCCTGCCCCACCAGCCCATGTTCAGAGCACACTGCAAGAAGGAACAGTATAGGTAAGGTATGAGAATCCTGTACTCATGATAAATGGGAGGCATGGAGAGTGTGGAAATTAAAAGGTACCCAAGAGAAGCCACCTCTGTGAAATGTCACTGGCTGTTTCTCCTCTCTCCCTGCTGTGTACATGCTTTAAGAATTCAGGGATTTTACCAGACCCATCTTGCTCCTCCTGACTTCACACAGGTCTTCTTGAAATCCTACTCCTTCCTGCCAGCCCAGACAAGAAGGAACACAAAACTCAACGGAGCTGCCAAGGCAGACTTAACTGTCACTAGGAATCAATCTTGGGAGCTATTATTTGGACATGAGAAAGTTAGGGACTTGGGGACAATCACACAGTCAACATCAAGATTGTAAGGAGCTTGCTGTCTCGTTAAACATTCTCCCCACTGTCCTGCATCTTGTCCCCTTAGGAAAAATAAAATTAAAAAGTAGTATTTGCAAAACAGCTTGGGTGAAGGAGACAGTTAAATTCAGGGGGAAATTTAAAAAGCTAGGAAAAAAAGAAAAAACAAAGTATCAGAAAAATAAAAGCCTGTGGCACCAGCCTCAAATGATGAGAAGAGGCACAATGAAGAATGAACAATAAAGCACATACAAAAACCGCTTGCAGCCTGCTCTAAAGCAAGCTGAAGTCCTAATTATTTTCCTTTGCACTGCATCAGGCTCTCTATGCATTATTTACAAAAGCACTGCAGTATTGACTTCTTTCTGCATAAAGTTCATAAGTTTATGGCTGAATAAAATAGCATTCAATATTAAATGAACCAGTCCTATGTTTTTATAATCTCATTTACCGCAAGATGTGCATTGGACATAGCACTGCATCTTACTTCCTCAGGCTAAATTGCACATCTCATGGATACAGTCAAAGAGAGATAAAAGGAGCCTTGAACAGAAGCACACAATGGTTTAACTAGATGATCATCTGAATAGAAAACTGAGTTGTTTTCTTGGGCATATTAATACTTAACATATTTTTACATTGTCACTAAACCAATATATAAATTAATAACCATGGGCAGGAATTACTTCAATGCCAGTGTACACAAATCCAAAACTTTGTGCACCTCTGGCCTCTGAAATTCATCCAGTGCACTCTAAGCAAAAACTGTAGTTTATTTTTAAATACTGACTCTTGTTCTCATTATTCATGGATTCACAGAATGGTTTGGGTTGGAAGGGACCTTAAAAATCATCCAGTTCCAACCCTCTGCCATGGGAAGGGACACCTTCCACTAGAACCACTTGCTCATGGTCTCATCCAACCTGGCTTTGAACACCTCCAAAGGAGGGGGCATCACCAACCTCCCTAGGTAACCTGTTCCAGTGTCTCACCACATTCACTGTAAATAATTTCTTCCTAATCTCCAGTCTAAATATCCTCTCCTCAATCTTAAAGCTATCACCCTTCATCCTGTCACTGTCCTTGTCAAAAGTGCCTTCCTGGCTTTCTTGCAGGCCCCTTTCAGGTACTAGAAGGCTGTGCTAAGGTCTCCCTGAAGCTCTCTCTCCTCCAGGCTGAACAGCCCCAACTCTCTCAGCCTGTCCCCATAGGAGAGGTGCTCCAGCTCTCTATCTTTCTGATCCTCCTCTGGACCTGCTCCAGCAGTTCCATGTCCCACTTATGCTGCGATCACTAGAACTGGATACAGTGTTCCAGGTGGGGTCTCAGCAGAGCAGAGGGGCAGAATCACCTCCCACTTCCTGCTGGTCACACTGCTTTTGATGAAGCCCAGCACATGGTTGCCTTCTGGGCTGCCAGTGACCACTGCTGACTCATGGTGAGTTTTTAATCAGCTGACACCCTCAAGTCCTTCTCTTCCAGACCGCTCTCAAGAAACTCCTTGCCCAGCTTTTATTTATGCTTATGATTGCCCCGTACCAGGTGCAGCACCTTGCACTTGGCCTTGTTGAACTTCATGAGGTTGTCTCGGGACAACCTTTCCAGCCTGTCCAAGTCCTTCTAGATGGCCTCCTTTACCTTCAGCGTGTCAGCTGGACCACACAGCTTGACATCATCTGCAAACTTGCTAAGGGTGCCTCCATCTCACTGTCCATTTTGTTGACTAAGATGTTAAACAGCACTGGTCCCAGTACAAACCCCTGAGGGATGCCACTCGTCACTGGTCTCCATTGGGACATTAAGTTTTTGATTGCAGCCTTCTGAGTGCGGCCACCAGGCATTTCCTTATCCAGCCAGTGGGCCACCCCTCAAATCCACGCTTTTCCAATTCAGTGACTAGGATGTCACACAGAACAGTATCAAAGGCTTTACACAAGTCCAGGCAGATGGCATCTACTGGATTCACTAATTAGTGAGTCTACCTTTATTTACAAGACAACAAAACACAAGGAAGCTGCAGACAGAGACACAATGGTAAGTGAATACAACACTTAACCCCAAGCTGCTTTCTATTTTTAACCATTTCTTACTTTCCTGCATCCTATTCAAACAAACAAACTCAACAGTCCTTCCAGCTGATGTTTCCCCTCTAAAACAGTACTATCTAACTAGGAATTAGGGGTTCATAAGAAATCCAGTATTAGCAAATCAAGTAGCACAAAGCTGGCAAGTCAGCAATCTGGCATCTGGAAATGTGTTTGGAAATAGTAAAAAAAATTCAATGTATTCATGTTTTTAAGACACAATAGGTTTTTTTCATACAATATTGTGTGGTGTTTCAGAACCATGGTATTGGTAAATTCAGCTGTAAAGAACTTTGGTTTTGTTCAACAAGACTTAAAAGTAAAAATGCTTAGACCCATGAAAATCATCACTGTTTTTCAGTTGTGATCCTTGGACAGCCCAAAAGAAGCTGTAGGACACCATTGTTCTTTGCCATCTTCATGAAGAATTAAATCTGCAAGATTTTTCTTAGGCACAGAAAGAGGCAATTCATAATCTTAGTTGGATCTTCTAAAGGAACAAGTCAAAACCCCTACAATGTAATGATTACCAAATCTTTGCATGCATGCATTAACAGAATAATGTAACCATTTCTTTGAAAATGTTAGTTTCTGCAAACATATTGTCTGTATTAATATGAAATCTGTGAAACATGGCACCAGAACAACAGGAACAGACGAACACAAACTATGGCTAGGCTTTTTGTTACTCATATATTGTTGTAACTATAGATGGATCATATTCCACCTGCACAGAGGCAGAAGACAAACAGGACTACAGAAAATAAATATTCCAAACCAGTTCTTACTACTGTTCTCTTTATACCATAATATCTCAGCATCTGTTGTTTCTTCAGTTACATTACTGACCTTTAATCTATTTTTCTTCACCGCTTACCACTTTCCTCTTATTTCAACTTTTAGACTTTTTTTATACTTGTAAACTGTTTGCACTGGTCTGGGATGTCTTCTTCCATACTAAGTCAGCAACACAGCTCTATATCATATGAGAAAGGTGAGATCAAAATCAGTCCTGTCAGGGCCCTGAGAGCACTATTAGGCCCAAAGGGCCCTTCCCAGCCTTAACTGGGATCTTGACACTTTGGGCCCTAGAGCCCCAGGTCTGCTCACTTCGGGATTTCCCTTAATTCCTTGTTAAGATGCATAGGAGTGCTGGTATCTAGCTCAGCCACAGCTGCTCCCCTGTCTGGCCATAAAATCCCCCAATCCAAACCTCAGCCCACAGACTGACACACACACACCCCAGCTCAGTCCTGCCCTATTGAAGTCCAGCAATCTCTTTTCTGCAAACATATACCACTTAAGATATTAATTCACAAAGATTTTCTCCCATACAGTTATGGTCACATTTATCATCAATGAGCTTGTCTGGAACTACAGCAGGAAACATTTGTCAGAGAGAGGGCTATGAAGTTAGGAACCTCCAGGTCTTCTCACATCTTAAAAAGGAGATGGCTAATGAAAAAGCAAAGGAGAGGAATCAAAGAAAGAGAAAGGAAATGCTGCAGAAATAAAAATTAAAGAGAGGAAAACAGGAAATAAGGGAGACACAACACAAAAGAATGAGAATGAAGAAGTATAATGAAGATTAAGATAAAGAAATAAAAGATAGGAAGGAATCAGTGATGCATCAACTCCACTTGGTTCAAAGCACTTGAAAATAGGACAACCAGTGTAGAACACCCAAAAATAGGGTGGAAACAGCCTATAGTCTGCATATGTAATGAGTTAAGTGGCAAACTTCTATTTGTAAAGAAAAACAGTTAGTAAATCAGGATTTTTTTCTTTGTTAACATTTCTAGGCTGTGCCTAGAAAATTTTCCACAGATCTCAAACAGAAAGTGATAGAATGTAAATAAGTTGGCATTGGATGTAAAAGGGAAAATAATGATAAATTCTAAATAATCCTATTGGTCAGATAACTAACATAATTTGGTAAACTAACTTTCTGTCTTTTTGCTTCCTTCACTCTGGCAGATACTACCTTCTGGCTTCTGCTAGCTTTGCTGACCGTGTCTTCATTGCTTTGTTGTGGCTAAGTACTAACAAACAAATCTCTGCTCTTTCTCTTGTCCCATGTACAGAGGGGAGGGAAGGGAGCAGGGAGAGGGAAGCTATTGATAGCCCCCTGGTTTGTCTAGGGGGTTCTTGTTCTGCTTATAAATTGTAACTATATGTAAATATAGTATACTTTTGTACATATTAATCACGTTTCATTTCTAGATTGTAGTTTTCCTTTTAAATACAGCTTCATTTGCTTTCCAGCTGAGCTGGTCTGGCAATTTTATGTTGCAGGGTAATTTTTAACCCACCACACTACCTAAGGAATACCTTATTTTTATGCCCCTGTCAAATACTATTTAAATTTTTCAGAAGTCCAGTGGTTTTACAGCATAATTTTGTTTTCTTACCTAAACTTGCTTTGCTTTCAGTGCTTAGTCCTTAACATGACTTGGAGACAGATCTCTTTCAGAAGCCTGTTTAATAGGTCAGTGTTAGCTTGATACACATGGTTCAAAATTCCATTTTGCACTTGAAGGTCTATAATACATTGGTTAACATCCATCTTTGAGAGAAAAGCGTTCAGATAGCTGACATAATTCTGGCAGTCAAGATAATTTATAATGTAATGCAAATCTTAATTTAAAAGTGAAGTATCAGCTTTCAATAAACAAGTAATTTGTATATCCACACCTAATACGAGGACAACAGTGCAGAACACGGAGCTTGCAGAAGTAGGAAGTTCAGAAGATTTGCTAAAGCAAACTTAACTTTTTGTAGGCGCAAAGATGCTTGACAACTGGTATATATGAGAAATGACAGGTTAAAACTCTCCTCTAAACATTTATGCCAAAATAAAACAAACACTCATAGTAAAATACATCAACAAGATCTTTCATACTATAGTTATTTCAAGTGTTTGGGAAATAAAAGGTATCAACATTCCTGTACAGTACCATGCACAGAATAGAGCTGTTAAAGCTTGCAGGAAGTATTTTGGCCTGGAATGTTGTCAAAGGAAGATGATTAACTGAAAAATATGGCAGTGTGACATTTATCCACAATTACTTCTTTCTGCAATTTTATTACATTCTCATCATACCATATGCTACTATTTTTTACTTGCTTCCTTTTTTGAGGTTTTAAAATTAGAAGGGATTTCAGGAGGATTTGGGGATGTTTATTAAATTGAAAACTTGTTTCATTGTCTGCCTTAGAGGTATTAAGCTACTTAGAAACAACTTAAGCAAAACTACTAGTAGTGGAATATATGGTACATTAGCATTTTTACTGATACACAGTTTAACAGACATGAAAAAAATAGATCTTTTACATCAAGCATGTTCTGTCTTAGCATTTTACACAAATAATCATATCTAAACTTATTCTGTCTGCCATATTTCAGGATCTTTTTCTCCAACAATTTAGCTCCAGTTCGCCTAGGTACAAGTTTCTCCTGATCTTGAACAGAGCACAGTTCAGTTTTCTAGATTTACAAAATCAAAGCTGTAAAATCTTCAACAGTGAGCAAGATTCACATCAGGCAGACTGTTCCAAATGCTACTTTCACACAGATTATATACTCAACAATTCTCCATGGCCCTTGCCCCTATTCCTCTGTCAAACTCCAGTTACAGTTCCATAATGTTTAACTTCATTATTATGAATAATTCCCTAATATTTCAAGTAAATTAGCTTCCTTTTTTCCTAATTCAAAAATCCCAAGCAAAAGCAAGCTGAATCAAGTCTACCAATGCCACAGCATCACAGACTCTTAAGACACACACAATTCAAACACTGCAGGAATATTGAGTTTTGGTATCATGAAGACACATACAATTGACATGTGTAAAGTGGCACTTGAGCAAACGGAACTGAAGTGCAAATCCGTCAGAACAAACTCATTAGCATTACCAATTTCAGAAACAGTAACAATAGACTTTGGGTTTGCTGTTCTACTTAAACTGCAAAATAGGCTCGTTCCAAGTATTTCTCATGGACAATATTGTTTCTATTTTAATTTCATGTATATAATTTAAAGTTTTTTACTGTGGTTTCCTGTGTACCTTGCAGACACTTAGAGGACAGAAACTCCAAGCAAGAAAGCAAAAGCCATAAGCTCTTGAGCTCTGTACTGAATGTTAGTGCAGTTGTATATGATAGATTTAATACAGGACTGAGAATGAGTTACTTCCAGCAGCTGCACTCTGCACCTATAAATCGCTGTGAATACTACAAAATCCATGCAAAGGAGAACAGCGCTATAATTTACAACATCAGCATGTGTCAGGAAATGCTGCAAACACAGAACATGATTTCTTCATTTTAACATTCCTATAAAAATTAGAAATTACCCTTACACAGATCTATTTACATTAGAGCTTGTATTCATCTTCCCGGACAACACTTCAATGCAGAATATGATCTAATTTGTGTCAGTATTAAAGAAAATTCAGAAAGCATAAACATCAAAGGAGCTTTCTAGAATACATGTAATGAATTTATACCATGCTCATCACTCCCTTTTTATACTTTACATGGAATAAGCTTTAAGGAAATCAGAACAGTGTAGTACTTCGATCACAGTATTTATTACACAACATAGGTATGCTACACAAATCCACAAGAAGCTAATCTCAGGGACAAAAGTTTAAAGACTTGGATTTTTCTCAAGATGCATCCTTATCAACAGTACTGATAGCCACTAATGCTTCAAAGAACTCTGTATGCCCACAGCACACTGTGACCAGCCCAAGAGTCTGTCCTAATCTACCATAAAAATATATAATGTAACAGAGTAGTCATAAAAATGGTACACCAGTAACTAGCACTTGCAAAATGTAATTTATTTTATGGATGAATTTCCAAAGTTGTGAAATCTGAAGTTATGTGTCCATTCAACAGCTATACGCGGCTGCTTGTTTGCGAATGCTCATCAGTGGATTTTTAAGAGATGAATGAGATCTGAATTTTTTACTAACAAGAAAGTACATCTTATTAGCCTGGGGGTTGGTTCAGAAAATGAGAAAACCTTCTGAAATATTTTTTTCAGACAACAGACGTTCTAACAATTGTATATATAAAATACACTTTGTAATAACATATTCGTTAACACAAGTAATTTCAGAGTCAGTGGAACCATAATTATTTTGTGGAAAACATTACAAACAGTTCCTTTAGGAATGGATCAGTATGGAACTGACTTTCTTAGTACATCAATTAACTTTAGAGACTACTGTCTGTTAGCAATAGGTTAAATCCCCATGTCTGCTTCCAACTTATATAGTCAAAATGACCCAAACTTTGTAGCTGGAACGACTCAGTACAAGGAAACATCTTCCTGGTCTCAGTCATAAAAAGTGGCAGCTAACCCACAGTGCATTTCCCATACAGTACTAAGATTGGTCAGTGCATTTTTCTTCATCTCTAAATATTCAAAAAATAGGGTGTTCTTGTCCCATTGAAAAAAAAAACCCAAACCTCCGAGTTAAGTTGATCTGAAAAAAGGCATTTCATAATGATTTTTAATTGAAGAAAAGCAGACAAGTTCAAATATATATTCCCATTTTTTTTAACTGAATGCTATATCAGAAGTTCAGTCACATGAAAGCTCCTCAGACTGATCAGAATTCAGCTTTATCCCTGTTTCAGACATGTAATACTACAAAACAGAACAGCAATCCTGTTTGTATTGTCTCACATGAAATCAGCTGTTAGGATTCAATGTGTTCAACAAAATTTTTTATCTCAATATAGGGGAATCTAGAAGAGACAACAAGCTCTAAGATGGTCTTGTTCAATGGAAACAACATCCAAAATAGAAATATTCTTATTAATACAAGAAAAAAAAAAAAAAAAGGGGGGGGAGGAGGAAAAAAACTGAAAAAACTGTAAAGCAGTCACAGTTTAAAGTTCATTAGGAAAAATTTGCTAAGGAGCCTACAGATGTTGTGAAACATAAAATTTTATCTTCACCAAATTGTCCTTCAATAGATTAATCACAGTTGCACCATACCTCCTAAAGAGTAAAATATTAATCCACAGTCATCACTACCAGAAAAAAACCTATGTAACTTTGTTTTCATCATCTCCCTACCTCAGAACAGATCAAAATAATCTATAATGCTCCTTCCCTGAAAGAGAAGAAATGGTGAATGACTTCCAGCTTCATGGAGCAGCGGAAGCAGTTTTGCTGAATGTCATCCACACATTAATAGTCTGTTGACTCCTCTAAGAGAACTCTACAGGTACCTTCCTTATATTTGGAATTTTATCTTATTAAATTAATCTTTTCTTTAGAAGTTGAAAATTTCTGTAAATGGGTAAAAATTGCTATCAAAATTAGGTTGGGTTGGGTTTTCCTTTCCTTCTTCTTTTCTTTTTTTTTAAATCACAGATTGGTGTGTGTTGGAAGGGCTCTCTGGACATCACCTAGTCCAAAACCCCTGCTAAAGCATCAACAGTATGGAAAAATAATGATGAATTAAAATATCTGGAGATTCATCTAAATAAATTGTTTGAGAAGTATTTGAGTTCAAGGGTTTTGTTTGTTTCTCCGTAGTATCAAATACTTGCTCTGGAGCAACTTCTGCCTTTTCTTATAAACCTCTCAGCATAAGAAGTCTTAACAGAATACAGGTTTTGCATAAATGGTAATGAGGTCAGGTTTTCAACTGAGAAAAGGTCCTTGTCAAGGAAAATGCCCTCATCAGTAGCGTGTCTAGTTAGAAACTGCAGTACTTTAAGGACCTTAGACAATTCAGGTAGTCTAGGACTGTTTCTTGGTTAAAAAATATTTACATTACTCTGACTTAACTGTTTCTAAATAAGCTACTTTTCCCTGTTTAATCAAACATTAGTATTACTTAAACCCCAGAACCTTATAAATTGTAAAAGAAATTACATAATCCTCAGGAAGCACTTCAAGCACTCATGCTAATATTCTTCTTTTTTTTTTTTTTTTTTTTTTTTTTTTTATAACAAATCCAACAAACAAAACCACCAAATTATTCTACTCAAGAAAGACAGCAGAAGAGGTTAAGAACAATATCAGTCTTTTTCTGCTTCCCTGAGTCATAATGCAGGAGAAAACCCAAAAGTTATGACATGATTCTGTGCAGATAGTTTAGAAAAAACACAAGTATATTTTATGCTTCCTCAAAAATAAATCACAAGCTTTGAGGTTGTGATTTCAAGCTTTCAAGAGTTCAGCAGAAGGCAGCTAAAATTGTTAGCAGTGCTGGAGCACATAGCATGAGGCTGCAGGAACTCCATTTACTCAGGCTTGAAAAGAGAAGGTTGCACAAGGTAAAGGATCCCATTTATAGTCTGCCATTACAAAGAGAGATACCATAGAGAAGATAGAGCCAGATTCAGACATGCACAGCTAAACAATAAGAGGAAAGCAAATTTCCATCATAAGTTACAGGGAGGACAACAGTTCACCACAAGTGGGTAATGCACTGCAATAGGGACCTAGAGAGGCTCCAAAATTTTCATCTTCAATGATATTCAGAAGTACAATATTCAGAAGTCAGCCAGACAGGACCCGAGCAGCCTGATGATACTTAGAACCTAGCCCTGCTCTGAGTGAGACGCTGGACTAGATCTCTGGAGATCCCCTTCAGCCAAAACAAGATATTAATTTTCATTATTCAAAGGCTGAAAGTGAATATCCTGTAGCTTCATGGTAAGTCAGGAAACTTCTTCTACAGGGAATCTAGGTAATAAAGTCCTGCTTGAATGGGCCCCATGTGTGTAAAAGATAAGGGGTTTATTGGCATCTAAGACCTAAAACCACATACATGTAAACCATTAGCCATAAGGTACTCCAAGGCGTGCTTCAGTATCTTTAATGTGAAAAGTTCCTACTATTCAGGATATTCAAAACTTGTGATGAAAGGCTAGCTACACATATTGCACAAATCTGACAGACTGGGAAAATATTTTAGTAGATTTCTATTCCCCACCAAGTACAACTTCAAATCCCATTTAGGTCTGCGGAAATTTAATAAAGAAGAAAACAATAACCCTGGCTTACTTTGCACTGACTTCTCTAACATTTTCCATTCTAAAATCTCCTGATTTCAGCTGTTTGTAATGTTGAGAAATGAGTAAACTGGGCTAAAACTGATCACATCAGCTAGCTGGGAGGGGTGGTATATTTTTTCTTACTTGATACTTCATTTATTTACAGAAAAGATTAATTCAGGGATTTTCAGCTTAAAGGCTAGGGAAAGAATTCTCCCCATGTCAATACAGTCTGAAAAGTATTTTCTTGGGAAAAATCTAGTATTTCCACTTTTTGAAGAACTGACTTACATTTGCTTCTTTTAATATGCCATGTTGCAGTTGCAGCAATAAAACTCAAGTACAAAATACTCCACAGCATATGGTTAGGACACTTTTCAGAGAAAAGGAAGCTCAGAATCTATCGTCCTGGGAGAGGAGACTGCCAAAAAAGCCACAGCAGGGCAGACAGGGTCAAGGAGTAGAACAACAGTATCTCCACCTCTTCCTTGTTTTGTCACAATGAAAATAGTTTTATCTTTAAGCCTATGACACAAACTCAATGTGAAAAGGCAATTTTGTCTAAACTGGCTTTTAACACTGTTCTGTAAGCAAGTAAGTTGCTCTGCCATACTAATTATAAGCCATTGTGTTAAAGTAATCACATACTATTCTTCCAGTCACTCAGTGCATACACTGGCTACTTCTCACAAAATAAAAGCTAAACTCTAAAAAATTAAAGTAGTTATCTGTAATTGCCATGTTAGCCTTTGTAGGCCTAAGGGTTTGCTGTCTATAGGCTCTTTAGTTTTTCTGTCTGTACCCCACCAAAGATCACTCATCATCACATGGCATACTCCTTACAAATTACCACACACCTGTCACTTCCTTTTCTCACCAGAATGTTGGCCAGTGCTTTGGCCTGCTACATCAGCTTCCTGCTTAGACAGCCCCTTTGCTTCTCACAGCAATAGCCCCAAGCATTCCTTGTGCCCAAAAGCCCATTTTCCCTGACCCCTAAGGAGAAAGGAATCCATAACAGTATGGCTTCATATCACAAAGCTGAAATTCACCAATTACGACCAGTCAATATAAAATGGCTTTCTCCAGTCCCTCACACAGCCTTTTTACGTGCTCTTAAGAATGAAAGAGACTGTGATTGGGATACAGGCTCTGATATACATTAGAGGATGTAAAAATGAAGGAAAGAAATTAAGGAAAGACAGGTAGGGAAGTGGATAAGGAGGAAGAAGACATGGAAGAAAAATTTTGAAAACAAGAATGCTAAAGAAAGAGGTAGAGGGAAACTTAAAGGCAACAAGCAAATGGAACAACAGACATGGCCATCAGGTTTCAATATTATGTCTTGTAAGGCCCAAGACTCCCCAGGCAAGGGATTGGACAGCTAAACACCACAGTCCCTCCTGATAAAGGGGGAAAGATGGATTTCATCCCAGGTGTGACCAAATACAGAGAGAAACCTCAGTTTTTCTGTCCCACGGTTTCCTCAGCAGACTCCTTTTTCCTCTCTGTCTATGTGTCAAGGAAAGAAATAACATATGGTAGATGGAAGCAGAGGCTCAGCAACCATCACTGAAATTACTACCATACATTGTATTTTAGGTTTAATTTCTTAAGGCCTCATCAGTAAAATGAGGTCAGGTAAGACAGTCTAAGCAATAATGTACTTCACATGACCAAGTCATTTACCAAGCAGAAGCCATCTCAACAGATAAGCATTTAAAAACTTGTTTTTACCACACTTCATGCAGAAACAGTGTTCAGCAAGCATTGAATACTCTGAGCCTCTGTATACTTTCCACTTGCAGCCACTCCTTTGAGATGAATACTATGCTACTAACGAGCCTATCATTTTGCATTGTTAGTTACAATTTGACTAAACAGATCGGATCCAAAATCTCCTCAAGCCAAGGGGAAACCTCCAGCATTTCTAATATAAACATCTTTCAGCATGAACAGGAGATGCACCTGCATATTTGTGTATTTCAAAAGCAATATTCATCCATTTCCCCAAAAAATCAAAAGATTTTGTTTGTGAAACATATTGTGGTGCTAGCTCTTTAGGAGAAAAGGTAAAGGATCTCAGTTCCTCTGCAGGAACAGTTTGCTGTAGGATTGCATGAGTAGCAGCTGGGATCAGAGCATCAGCACTGAATGAACCCAATATGACAGAAGCTCTTCTCCCGAAAGAACGTACAATGAACAGAAACTGGTCATGCTACAAGGAAATAAGAGAAACTATATGGAAAGAAGAAAATAAACGTGCGGGCAGAGGGATGAACCATTTAAGCCACACATTCTACTTCTTGCTCTCTTAGGGACAATCAGGCTAGAGGGAGAAAATGCAATAGAAGACAGGAAGTCTTTGTAATTCTATGGGACTGCAGCAGTCTTAGGAAAGCTAAATAATGCTTCATTTCAACCTATTTCACACTAATCAACTGCCAGTAAAAAATACTTCTGTCTCATTCTACAAAGCCATACATTTTCCAGTTTGGGGGGATCTTTTTGTGTTGAATATTTTTGCTGAGATTTTTGTTTTGCTTGAGATTGTTGGGGTTTTTTTTTTTGTGGTCTTGAGGCAGCTTTTTTAGGAACCATCAGCTGAAACCAAACAAATCTGTTTAAAAATTGCCCAGGTCTCCATTCTAATTTCAGTGTTCTCTGTCCCACATTCTCTCTACAGAATTGTGATGAAACTGGAAACTGCATTAGGAAATCATAGAAATCATTCCTCTGTTAAAGAGCTATTTATACACTAGTGTAACAACAACAAACTCCCTCAAAAAGGGCATTTAACAAATCCATACACCTGCATTCTGCATACTGACTCAACTTACAACACCCACACAGCAGCTGTGCAATGTCTGTTATTAACTATTTTTTCTGCTTTTTAGACACTCTTCTTGGAACTTAGGCAAAAATAATTTGTCCTTGTTATGCACTCACAGGATGCCAACCTCAAGATTTAAAATCAGTCTCATCAATCATTTTGGCACAGAAAAATGCCCCAATATGCAAAACATTTTAAATTCCCTGAGCACTGTTTTAAATAACTCTGAGTTCAGATTTGTGAAAGCCAGTGAAATTTGTTCAGTCTGCTGTTGATTCAGCCTGTTAATGCCACAGAAAGAATAGGAAGCTGCCAAAAATCCAACAGCATAACAAGACTTTCATGTGGAAAATATTTTTAATAACCACAGGCTCCTCAGATAATAAAAAAAAAGAAACAATTTTAGATCTCTATAAGAATTTTATTTTTTCCTATCATAATGAAATTATTTCAATAGCATTTGTATGTTGCATTCAATAGCTGTTACACTGCAAGGAAGCGTTCTGCTAGTTCTGAACCAATGTCATGACTTTTGTCAGATAATTTAGGATGCCTAGCAGCTCTCCTTATCAGGGACTGCTTCTGGACTTGCACCTAGTCATCTGCAAGTAGGTTTGTGTGTCAGGTAGTGAGAATCCCTCAAAACAGAGAATGAGAGATGTATAGCTGACTGCTCATAAGTACATGAACTATATACCAAGAATTGCAATGAAAACAATCACAACAGCTTACAGTAATTAGTTAACTAGCAAAGCATTTTCTCTGGCTTGGCTAAACTTGCAGGTTCAGTGCATGGATGGACATGCAAGAGGAAAAAAAGCAGAAAGCGGGCAACAACTATACAGCCAACTAGCAACATAGGAGGAGTCAGTGTTCATTATCAGTGCAATTCAAGTACCTCGGCACCATTTCCCACTGATTGCTGGGATCCTGAGGTGCATTAAGAGGAGGGTGTCCAGCAGATCAAGGGAGGTTCTCCTTGTCCTCTACTCTGCTCTGGTGAGACCACGCCTGGAATAGTGTCCAGTTATGGGTTCCACAGTTCAAGAGGGACAGGGATCTACTGGAGAGAGCCCAGCAGAGAGCTACCAGGATGATTGAGGGACTGGAGCAGTGCCCCATGAGGAGAGGCCAAGATACCTGGGGCTTTTTAGTTTGGAGAAGAGAAGATTGAGAGGAGATTTAATAAATGTTTATAAATATCTGAGGGCTGGGTGTCAAGAAGAAGGGGACAGGTTCTTCTCAGTTGCACCCTGTGATTGGACAAGGGGCAATGGATATAAAGTACAGCACAGGAGGTTCCACCTCCGCATGAGGAGAAACTTCTTCACTGTGAGTGTCACAGAGCACTGGAACAGGTTTCCCAGAGAAGTTGTGGAATCTCCTTCTCTGGAGACTTTCAACACCCATCTGGATACATTTCTGTGCAACCTGTGCTAGATTCTATGGTTCTGCTCTGGCAGGGGTGTTGGACTCGATCTCTAGAGGTCCCTCCAACCCCTAACATCATAGCATCATAACATCCTGAGTGCTTGAATAAAAGGATTCCACTTTTAAGTGAAAATTCCAGGTCAAAGTAGTTGTGTAATAAAGGTTAGGATCTGTGGCTTGCTGTTAACTTGAAAGAAATGCAACATTCCTTACTCCCCTCAGAAAACAATGGGATGATTATTATTACTTCCAAATGAGGCTGCTTAACTCATCCAACAGAGAGGGTAGATTTTCTGCTCCCCCCGAGAGCATGCACCTTAAGAGTACTACAGTGTGCAAAGCCTTCTTCATGTTACTAGTCACTCACACTTCAGTGAAACCTGCACAGACTAATTTTTACCTTTTGGAAAGCTTTGCAAAGGTGCAGTTCAAAGCAGGCTTATGTTGTCTAAAGTGCTCTTTCTGTTGTCTCCACTCTGTTGGAAAATCACATAGAATGGAAACCCAGTAGGCTCCAGATTGTTCTGAATGGGATGTAGAGGAGATTAACACAGTGGCTGCTGAAGCATGAGCAAGAGCTGTGACCTCCCAACAACTGAACACATTTCATCTCTGTTTAGAAGTGGGGTGTAAAGTGAAGGAACCATGCAGAACCATTCTGTGCACCTGGAAACACACGTAGAAATTATGACTACCTAAAGCCCATGTTTCTCCAGGCTTTCACTTCTCAATAAAGAGGCTTATTCTTTCTTATTATAAAGCAAACAAACATCTTCAAAGGACAAATCAGTAAACCAAGTTCTAGCTAGTTTCAAATTGCAAAGAAAAACTGGTTCAGGAATATAGCAGCTTGCTTCTTGAAGAGAACAAAACCTAAAAAAATAATGTTACTAATATCTTGCTATTTTAAAAAGCTCCTCATCAATCCATAGACCAATGTTCTGGCCTCTTGGTCCCTGTCAAGTTTAGAATTCAGTTTCTACACACAGGGCACCAATCCAGGAGAAACTAAAGAGGATGACTAAGCTTTTAATCATTGAGCTGGAAGCAGTACCAGCCACAACATGACCTTCGAATAAGAAATAATTTCTTTTCAAAGAATTGACCCAAACTTTATTGTTAAGTAATAATTTATTCTGCAGTTTCTCTCCCAGAGAATTATAGAATTTTCCAGCAGACTATCTATCTATACACCAACAGCAGGAAACACTGTTCCAAAGTCATTAAAACTCTTTCTGTAAGGAACACTTTTTTGGTCTCATGAGAGACTCAGCATCTACTCTCTAGTAAAGTCATTCCCTTACTCAGGTTCTGATTCCATGGAGAACTACATAAATCTCACTGAAAACATGAGTCATGCCACCAACCTCCATGGGACTGGGAAGATACTTTCTACTTCATTTAAAATAATTGCAATAGCATTGGTAGACTAATAAATGGACAGAAGTGGCTGCCAGTAAGACAAAGAACACCAGTTACACACCACCTCTAATCACCAGATTTGAACCTCAGGTGAAATAATTGTCTAGTGGGTGCATGCTACCTGTTACTGCTTAGACAACATGAAGAATGTTGTATCTTGGAGCCATTTTAAACACTTCAGGGCTAGTGCACATCAGCACAAGGTGCATAGCTCAGACATCCTTTTGTTTCTCACTTCCAAATAAACTACAGCTCAGTTCTTCATTCACACTGCTCATCTTTGCTTCAACAGATCAAAGCAAGTCACAGGTCTAGTCTATTCTCAAAGATGACACAATTATAGAATCATAGAAGTGTTGAGGTGTGGTGAAGGCACATCCTGCCCAGATACTAGATCTGGCCCCAGCATGTGGATAGGTTTCCCCTCCTTCAGGAGGAAGACAATTACCAAGTATGAGCATAATTCCAGCTTCACGCTTTCTATAGGCTGAAGCCAGTTGTCTATCAGAGTGCCCATTGGTCAAACCCAGCCTCGAGGAATCTATAAATATTACCCCTGTTGGTAAGCAAGTTGCCCCCTCTCTTACTTTGTCTCTGTACTTGCTCGAGAGAGCAGCTCTCGAGCCACAGCCTCTGCCATTGAGCTTGTTGTTAGCTTGTATCATACATGCACGCATACTGAAGCCTCTGCATCGCGAGAAGCACTTTGATCGTGAGGATCAGCCCAGAGGAGGTCCTTCGCTGAGCCCGAGAAGCCAGCGTCGCTACAGCCAGTTGTACCTCCAGGAGAGCCCATCATGCTATCGGAGGACTGGACCAGCCCCCGAGGGTAAGATTTGCCCAGTTGTCAGGAAGAAGGGACTTGACAGAGACTAAGTCCGCATATGCCTAGCCCTGCCATAGCGGGAGGAGAGCCGCCACGTGCGCCGCTCTGAGCCCTGTAATCCCAGGGAAGACTAAAGCATTGTTCGTGCCTATACTGCACCAAACCCGGGACTATTCCGAGCGTCCCGCTGTTCCTTTAAGCCCAGGAACGGAGAAGCCGCAGCTCAGCGCAGCCGCATTCTCTCTCTAAGGCTGTTTGCCATGAGGCCGACCCCATAGCTATCGTCCGACAGGAACCTCTGAGCCCGCCTACCGGCAACCGTCGCCCCGCCCTGCTGTGCGAGCCAACTCCCAGGGCCGACCCCACGGGCCGAACCCGACCAGGAACCAGTCCAGCGGCAGTAGTCAGCCGGACCCCCACCTTGCTACAAACAACAGCTACAGAGTATCTTCCACATGCTTTCCACCCACTAGCACTCAGTTCAAAGTATCCGCGTGTAGCAGAGTAATCGCTGACGCACAGAAAGATTGTAATATTGCTGTATAGAGCCAGAAGCCGCCCGCGTTCTGCCGAGTCGCCATCTAGTGGCAAAGCGGCAGAACTGCACCCTTCATTATATAAAACAGAGATCGTCTGTAGATAGTTTAATTAAGTTCTAATCATAATACTAAGCCATTTATGCAATGTATTTCACGAACGTGCACTAGAACATGTATATAAGTTGTTGATTCATCGGTTATTAATAATTTGATAATTACTAAAAATTACTATTTGCATAATTCATATTTCATATTCATAAATTTAATAACCTCTTCACAACATGAGGTTACAAGCTTTCTTCTCAGACTATTGACCGCTCATTCTGTGGCAGCTCAATTCTACTCTAGGAACTGCCAGAGCAGAGGAAAAGGCCCACACGTTACAACCTGCTGCCGCTTTCTGCATCTAGGTTACATCATCATATGCATGCAGGATGCCAGCTGACTCACACATTTTACTCTGTTATGACAAAGTGGTTACTTGTTGCTTTAGCAGAACAAAAAGGATGGACTTGAAGAAAGATGAGTTTGACAAACACATAGTGGCCTATGACAGTCACAATGTGGGAAACAGGAAAGGTGAAACAGGTTAACCCTCGAATATTTCTTCAGCTACTCAGAAGGGTGAAGGCAGCCTATCCAAAAGGGAAACTAGGTCAGATTACTATAGCCACATTTAAAAGAACAACACAAACATATGAAAGGCCAAAAATCAATACTGGCAAAACAAAACAAGCTCAAATTAGCTAGGGACACCAAACACAGCAAGAAACACTTCTGGAAATGTTGAAGTAGTAGGAGGATGTTGAAGTAAGTGTTGGAGCACTAAGGAGAAATCTTCAAAGCCAGATAATAATGTGAAAGACAACACGTTGACTGCTTGCTTGCTTAATTGCTTTGTTTTCTCTTCAGACTTGACTGGAAAGATCTGTTGCAATCATTAATTAAAATCAGGGGAAAAAAAAAAGGTAAGATTTCAGATTAACAGTTGAAAAGAACACATGAAAGAATCAGGATAGCCTGGCAGCTTTCAAATTGCTTAACCTGTATAGTTGTATCCCATCACACCCTGATCAAACCTGAGTCATGAGTGATTAAACTGACACCACTGAGGGAACTAGGTGGGGGAAAGCAAATACTTTACCAGCACAGATTGCTAAAAGAAAAGAGGAAAACAACAAAGAGTAAGGGAACAGAAATGTAGTTGAAAATCTAAAAGACTAAAATATTATTTGTAAGCACAAAAAGTAACAAGTGAATTAAAATAATCTGGGTTATCTCAATCTCACTTCTTTCTGTAATTGGGCTATGGGTGTGTGACTAAAAGGAAAGCAATTAGGCTGGGGAGGGACTTCTCAGGCTATCAGGTAGTGATAGGACTAGGGGGAGTGGAATGAAGCTGGAGGTAGGGAGATTCAGGCTGGACACAAGGAGGAAGTTCTTCACCATGAGAGTGGTGAAGCCCTGGAATGGGTTGTCAAGGAAGGTGGTTGAGGCCCCGTCCCTGGAAGTGTTTAAGACCAGGCTGGATGAGGCTTTGGCCAGACTGATCTAGTGCAGGGTGCCCCTGCCCATGGCAGGGGTTGGAACTAGATGATCCTTGTGGTCCCTTCCAACCCTGACTGATACTATGATACTACGAATTAAATAGAAAGGGAGACGTTTTAACAGTAAGGATAGTAAAACACTGGGACAGATTGCACATAGAGGCTGTAGGACAGATAAGGACAAGTATTTTAAAATAAATACAAACATCTGCTGGAATTGCTCACTTCTACTTAAATCTATTTGGGGATGGTTGGATGGATACTAGATGACCCCCTGTATTCCTTTCCGACCTGCTTTTCTGATTCTGTGAGCACATATGTTGAAACAGTTAACAAATATCACAGCTCTCTACTAGACTAAACACAGAGCAAATATCACTACAGTCTAATGAGTAAGCTGCATGAGAAGTACAGAAATCTAAACAGAAACTAAACCAACTGCTTACTACACATCATCTTCTCATTCACCATGTCTGAGCAAGTTTCTAAATTACAGAATATGTCCTAACGTGGAATGTAACACTTCTGTTTTGCTCCCAGGTTTTAAGTATCCCCAGTTCAGTGTGTTGGCATCTCACATTTATTTATCAAGTAGCTTTGAAAAGATTCCAGAGAACATCAGACTGTACCTGAAAGTGTTACCTGAAAACCTGAACACAAATGCTGTGCAGCAAACCACAGTACACTGACCCAGAGTAATACACGTCCATGGAACATCCACAAAGAGGTAACAGCCTTAATCCAGAAGAACCTTCACTGTGTTAGTACAGTGCTGTGCCATGCTACAGCATAATTGTACTGTCCCAGAACACCCCTTCCAGATACCCAGCACTAGTATTTCAGGCTGTCCTGTAACAATCACTGTAGCACATTGAAAAGAAATCCAAGTTTATGACTGTCTTGCAAAGTTGTGCCAATGCAGCTGGACAACTTTGGGATTCTTCACTGTTTTTGCATAGTTGTACACAGACACAACAATTTGAATCACAGAATGTTTGGGGTTGGAAGAGACCTCAAAACATCATCGAGTCCAAACCTCCTGCTGGAGCAGGATCACCAAGGCCAGGTCACACAGGAATACATCCAGACGGGCTTTGAATGTCTCCAGAGAAGGAAACTCCACATCCTTTCTGAGCAGCCTGTTCCAGTGCTGTGTCACCTTCACAGTGAAAAGGTTTTTCTTATGATTACATGAAACCTCCTATGCTCCAGCTTGCACCCATTGCCCCTTGTCCTATCATTGGGTATCACTGAGAAAAGCCTGTCTTGATCCTCCTGACACTCACTCTTCACATCTTTATAAACATGAGATCTCCCCTCTGTCTCCTCTTCAAGCTAAAGAGACCCAGCTGCCTCAGCCTTCCCTCATATAGCAGATGTTCCAGTCCCTTCATCATCTTTGTGGCTCTGCGCTGGACTCTTTTAAGCAGTTCCCTGAGGTCCTACTTGAACTGAGGGGCACAATATTCCAGATGCAGCCTCACCAGAACAAAGGGGGAGGAGAACCTCATTTGACCTACTCGCCACACCCCGTCTAATACACCCCAGGATGCTATTTGCCTTCTTCACCACAAGGGCACACTGCTGGTTCATGGTCATCTTATTACCCACCAGGACTCCCAGATCTTTTTCCCCAGAGCTGCTCTCCCAGCAGGTCAGCCCCCAGCCTACACTGGTCCATGGGGTTGCTCTTCCCCAGATGCAATCAGCACTCCTTGAGATGTGTGTGCCTACCATATTCCTTGGCCTAGATGTAGTTAAATCTCCATTTCTCTGCTACATGCAAAATGTATTCCATACACTTTGTTTCTTGGCTACATGGACCTCAGACATTTTTACCCAGCACACATACAGCAGTGCTTCCTGAGAGAGAATCTTTGTTCATTTTTATAGAACCTGTGGAAAACAGTTGATGACTCATAGCAATATTAATTTCATTATTAATAGTAATAATTCAATGATGCATCTACCAACCTTTCACATTATCTTTTAGAAAGCTATTACTCATATCTGGAATCCGTACTATTACAACAATTCTCAAGCTTGTCTCCAAACACACTATCAGGCCTAAAAATTTCTCAGACTGTTGAACACATATCAAACCTTTAATTGAAAAAAACCTTGGAAAACACCGATTACAACAGTTCCACGAATCAGCTGCATAGCCTGCCACACCACCGCCTTGCAGACCAGTCATGTAGAGGATCTATATACATCACAAGAGTGTTATTAATTAGTGCCATACAGACTGAAAAGGAGCAGAGAGAGATTAAACATACACAGGGAACTTATTTAATAAATGTTAAAGGTCTCATAGAATTCAATGGGCATCTTATCAGGTGGTGGTTTTCCCCCACATTGATTTAAATTATGTGCCTCTGGTGTGCCTTTGCCACCACCTTCTCCCCTTTCTCTTCAATTCCCTCAGCTAAGAGTCCCTCTTCACTTGTTTTACTGGTCCTGTGGATTAGACAGGCAGATTTAAGACACTGCATTAATCTGTTCTGAGGGCAAGACAGGTTTCAAAGCCTTGTTATTATCTCCCTGCAAAAACATAGGGGGAAAAAAATGTTTCCAAATACCAGTTACTATTGGTTTAGACCATCCTGGGTCTTTTTTAACTGCACCAATTCAGTAATCACCCTGCTTCTCCTCTCACAGCATTTTTGGATCATACTCATGACAATTCTGCATTTAGTCATTGTGAGATTTCTCACAATTATGCTCTTACAAACAATGTCATAGAGAAGGGCTGTAGGGTCAGGAACTGCTTCACCCAAACTGCTAAGCCTTCAGAAATTACCTAGTTGGTAACTGGCAATGGTGAGCAGGACCTGCCTTGAAGAAGCGTGTGACCTCAGAAGGCCTGTCCTTTCAGACCAGTCACATGCATTGATGAGGTCATCCCCTTCAGAAGACTGGCAGTAAGTACTCATGGTTAAGGAACAGAAGGAGCTTCCTGTAACATCCTTCCTCCAAGAGCAACACACTAGATCAGCTCTTTCTATTCACAGCTGAGTGCACAAGGACAGTTGAGAATCATGCTTTGTTTGATAAACAACTTAACTTAGTCTGTACCAGCTCTAATCTAAACCTCTTCTTCTGTGTGTATTCCTAGTCATAATTCAGGATACTTTGCAATAGTCCAAAAGAACATTTTTCCAAGTTTACTTTCTGGCCTCCAAATTTGCTATCCCACATAAAGCTGTGGTAAACCACCTATCTCACGTTTTACATCACTGCAACATTTTTAAAGACAACAACAGGTGGGAAAGTGAAATCAATTAGCACTATCTGAATAAATCAGCACGAGAATATAAAAACGATTGCTTTTTTTCAAAGTACAGACTGATGGAGAGAGGGCAAAGATGCATAGCATTTAATACATTTTGGATTCAATTCCATATTTACAGTGAAGGAGTCACCTTTCATCACCTTTCATTTTCATTTCCTGGAAACTCTAGGTAGATTAGTAGATAAACAGAGATTTTGACTTTTTCTTGCACTAAGATCTGACTAGTTGTTACACTCTTTTTGTCTCAGTTTGGTTGTATATCAACTGATTTTGTGAATCCCACACTATATGTGAAAACCTGTCATTTTCATTATAGTTACATGGAAAACAAACACCATTAACTCTGAATACCCCACCTCCTTCCTCCTTCTCCCCTCAGCTGTATGTCCTGAGCATGGTGACCTACATTATGTCTTCTCACATAGAAAATTGGGAGATTCAGCTGCAGGGACAAAAAATGATCCCTGTAGTCCCAGTCATGATAGCTAGGAAGCTATCAGAGGTTCCTTCTTAACCACACATTAACTATAACTGAGCTTCATTTCCATATGGTTGCCAAGGGTATCCTGTAATACTTTTTAGTTGCCAGATCAAGGATTCATGAAGGGGTGGAGGTTATGAGGATGAGACAAACTATCTTCCATTTCTATCGTCTTTAGACTTCTATAGGAAGATGAAGAGTGTTTCATATCTCCTCTTGTTCTGCTGGAGGGAGGAGGTCAGCTCTGTGGCCTGCACATTGCACACCAACACAAAGGGACTGCAAAGCAACAGGAGGCAGCAGGTTCAGCACTTTGGTCACATAACACTCCTGAGATCACTATAGCACCCAAAAGACCAAACCAACAGGGAGGGTGCCTGTCTGAGCAGCTGTGTGAACTGCTATGGCAATAGCTATTTCAGATTCAGAACAGTAAAACGTATTGATTTTAAAAAAAAAAAGAAAGGCAGCACAGCTATGCTTTTTTTCCTGAATAAGATATATATACAAAAAGGACAAAAAATATTTTTTATGGTCACACTAATTTGACTAGACAACTGAAACAGCAATACATTCAAAAGAGCTTCAGTATTTTTCACAAAGCCAAGGCAAAACCTGACAGGTCATTTATGAGAACTGAACCCCATGGATCTGCAAAATCATGTATGATACTGAAAACACTTCTGAAACTGCAGAAATATGTGACCCAAAAAGAGATATATAAATACATTTAACCACTACAAATGCAAAGTAAAATGTTAAGCAGGTGCTTTTCTTCCAACACTTAAACTTGTCTTGAATCTCCAGGTCAGAGATGTTAACAGTCAGAATGACACTGCTCATCAGACTTCTGCTTTTCAGTTTGGCATTGAAAGCAACCTGGAATAATGTTGTTTCAGCTTTTTATCCAAAATCCTGTAACCTTACAGCCCTAATGGTTGCTGATCAATCACATGAAAATTATTACAGCAATTTTTGAAGCTGGAAAAAAATGAGATTAATTGAGGTTGCACTACAAGGTATATGTAAAGCAAATTATACTGCTCAGTTTGAAACAGGGCATGAGCTAGAAGGGAAACAAGCGCCTTTCATGTACCAGGGAGCTGTTTGATGTTCAAAATCTTCCATTTCCTCTGACACTCCAAGATGAACAAAAATCTACTGAATTCTTTACTGCTATACAAATATCAAAGCAGTTTCATTTTCATAAAATTTATTCATTAAAAAAATTAAAAACTGTGGAAGGCAAACTATAGTGGAATACAGCTGTATTCCACAGTGCACGGGAACAGTTGGACTTCACTTCCCATAGAACCAGACACAGTGGCCCAAATCTAAAGATTTCTTCAACACTGGATTTCATCTGCAACCCTGAAAGATTTATGCCCACTCACATCATGGATTGACTAAATGGCTACCTTTTTTTTTTTTTTTTTTTTGAGACTGTTTTGGAAAGAATGGGTTATGTTCCAACTCTTTTTTCACAGGCTTTTGAAATCCTGTCCATGAGGACTTAGTTCGGTGCTAACAGGAATACTGGCATCTTCCTGTTAAATCCAGTTTGATCCAAAACCTGACAGACAGATCTTTCTCTAAGAACAACAGATTCTCAATCAGTCTAATGGTAATTATAGCTGTTCTTTGTTTTATATTTTCCAAGCACTTCATGTTGCCGTCATTTAATAGTAAATAAGTTTTCCAGAAAAGGTCAAAGGGCCTAATATTTACAAACCTCCACAATATTTTCTCTTGGTCCAAGATTACAATGTAACTTTGCACTCTGGCACAATACTGAACTCTGTCTTGACTGATTACTGAAGCAATCACATGCATATTGTAAATGCTAAAAACAGTTTTTGAAAACAGTCAGTGTGGTTATCATTTTTCATCATTAATGTCTGCCCTCTCCCACACATATTCTACACTGTAATTCCAAACAAGTTTGTATTTTTCAATAGGTACTAGGCACTACTGCAATTCCTGAGTCAACTCATGTGAAGGGCTGGAACATTTCCATTAAAAAGAATACTTCAAATTTATTAGTTTCTTTTTCTAAGTTGTGGTTGAGTATTTCCTGGCAAGTCAGCATATCTCACAAACAAACAAAACAGTGCTAGCACTAAACAGAAGTTGTGTTCCTATACCCAGAATCTTGTTTGAGTCTGACTCCAGCTGTCACATCTATTTTTGAACCTCTCTATACATATAAACAAAGTGCCTATGCCCCCAGAACTGCCCAGGATTTTAAAACAGTTGAAATGGCCCTGCCGTGCTGCTGATCACAGCAGTGATCTCCAACTAGGGGAGCAGGATTGCACAGGAGGACATGAGGCAATCAAAAGCCCTGGCTCTTCAAGGAAGAAGGCTACCATCACCAAACCACCCCAGAGTTCAGCTGCATCCTGAATGATCACAGGAACCCAAGCTTGTGAACTTAAAGTCAGCTCTCCCTCCCTCAGGCTTTCCAAGGTGTTATGATATAGATCTCAGAGCTTATGATATGCATCTTGTAGCAACTGGACATACAAAGGTTAGGGTACACTGCCAGAAGGCCAGGAACTTTGAACACCTCTGGTACACTGCATTTCTTGATATTCTTATTACTGTTACAAAATGGATATAGAGTTCTCTTGTTAATTTAAAAAAACATGAAGACAACAAAAAAATATACTTCCCACCAGCAATCGCTCCTTTGTACTAAGGATTACTAGGCACGGATGTTGCAGGGGGTCCAGAGGAGGCCACAAAAATTACCAGAGGGATGGAACACTTGTCCTATGAATAAAGGCTGAGAGAGTTGGGGTTGCTCAGACTGGAAAATAGAAGGCTCTCAGAGACCTTACTGGGACCTTTTGATACTTCATCTTGTTGATAAAGATGAGGTCTTTTTAGCGGGATCTGTGTCAATAGGACACAGAAGGATGGGTTTAAACTGAAAGAGGGGAAGATTTAGACTAGCTATACAGAAAAAATGTTTTACACTCAGGGTGGTGAAATACAAGTTGCCCATGGAGGTCAGAATTCCCATCCCCAGAACCATTCCAGATCAGGCTGAATGAGGCTCTGAGCAACCTGCTCTAGGTGAAGATGTCTCTGTTCACCAGGTAGTTGGACTAGAGGACCTTCAAAGGTCCCTTCCCACCCAAACTATTCTGTGATTCTAAGATTCCATGATTATTAGCTGAGGCTCTGTCCCTCAGGAAAAGTTGAAAACACAGGGTAGAGTTTATGCAGCTTTAGAAATGTATTTACATCAATACTATTAAAAAGCAATATTATTCTGATTCTTGGTATAAACTGTTTCTCTAAATAAAACACTTTGAGTGCAAAAGTAAAGTGAAAATATTAACATCTTGAGAAAAACCCAGCCAAAGCTTTCTGCTTTCAACCTTCAATCAAGATCAAAAACACAGCTAAGAAATAAAGCTTTGGTAAGAGGCATGCACAACCCACTGCGAACAGAATGGACCTGGAGCTAAGCGCTCTGCCAGTTCTTGAAACAGTGAGAAATTAGGCAAACACCTAATAGAATTACTGTGATGGATGAAATATCTCTGCCTGAAACACAGACTCAGAAAGCTAGAACTGCTGCAGGGAAACACAAGACCGGGATGTCTCAAGGTCGTACATAAGCAGTTACTAGTTTTTCACAGACCTGGAGGACTAGTAATCGAAATCACTGTGAATTTCATATATATTCTTTTCTGGCTATTGTTTGACTAAACTATCCATGAGAAGGACGAGAGCTTAATGTGTGTTGACAGAATGACCATTTAGGCAAGAAATCATAACCCAGTTATCATTACAGAAGACACCATATCAAACACATTCAGCTTTACCTAAATAAAACTGAGAAAGTAAGCAAAGTATTTCAGCTTTGGGTCACAATACTTGAAAGAATCCTTATGTTTTAATTTGTACTAGCTGAATAGTTACAGCACAGTTGCATTATTTTCATTTGTTTATTCTTAAATTGGGAGTGATTAAATTGAGTCTGCAGCAGTTTGCCTGCTGTACTGTGTCTATTGTTTCCTGTTTCCACAAAGGAAGCAACTCTAGCTAGCCAGCACACAATCTTCTGCAAAAAGATAATTCAGAAATTCATTTTAATTTGTGTGTGAGCATTCAATTTTGTCTCCACACCACTCCTGTGAGAAGAGCACTATGTCTGGATAGTCTGGAGCAGCACAAGCCAGAAGCAAGTGACAAAAAAAAAAACCCTCATACTTGATCCTTCCATGCTGACTTAGAAGTGGCCATATTTAAAATGTAACAGATAGACAGTTGCACATGAGTGATGTCTTCCTCTCCCTAATCATAACCAAAAAGTGATTTTAGTCTGAGAAGCATTAACAGATTCTTGAGTACCAAGTTAGGCAACAATTATCAGCACAGCGTATGATGGATTTTTGAGAAGAATTGCTGCAATACCTGCAGGAAATACTCAGGTAACTGAAAAAGTAGGACCCAGACAGAAAAATAGGGGGTGGGAGGGAACAACAAAAAAACACCAACCAACCAACAGCCACACAACAAACTACACAACAGAAACCCACCCACAGATCTTTCTGCATATTGCTAGTCCCAACTTGGCAAAGCTACATGGCAGCAGACTTGTAAAATGATGAATTTCAGTGCCATGCTGTGCTAAAGTTAAAATTTGAGCTGTGTTCTTTTGCCTAAACCAGAAAGGTCAATGATTTGTTTTTATTCTTTAGCAGGGAATGACCCCTTATATCCAGGATAGAAATTCCATTTACAGATATTACCATCAGTCAAAACACTGCAATCTGCAGCAGCCTAACAGTGCTAATGGAGTTTCTGCTGATTTCACTAACAAGCCAGAAACTAAGAACATGCGAAATCAAAGCTATCCTGCAGGGTGTTTTAAATTTCCATCTCCACCCAAACATTCAGATTTCTTATCATAATTTTGTAGTAATCATAACTAGATCTGCACATCAAAAGCAGGAATACTGACCACACACACCACATGTCCATGTCAGTACACAGCACCACCACTCAGCACAAGAAAGGGGGACAGAACAGGCCCACAGGAAAGAAAAATCATCTTCACATTGCAAACTTCTGCAGTGAAGTGTTGCAACGAACAACGGGGTATAGACAATCTCCTTGGAAAGCACAGCTATCTCCAAGCAAACATCACTCAGCACTGTTTTTTAAAATGCACTAAAATCCATTTCTGAAAAATAAATAATTCAAATCCCAGCTTCCCCTTAAGTACCTTCCTGTAACACAGCTGCTTAGTAATTTTCAGCACTTGTTGCCTGAGCATACAAATCCATAGTGAGCTTTATAGTAACTTTACGATGTTCCCAACAGGCATTTTTGGTTTTTTTTTTGACATGTGGCAAATCAATTCAACATTGAGGTTGTAAATTAGTGAGATATGTTTTTAAGAACCATTAAGCTTATAACATCAACCATCCTGTAAGAAAAAAGATGTGGCCAGCAATTCAGAAAACCAGGCTACTGCTTTTGAAAACAGTGATCTGTCTGCATGATACCAGGACCACAACTGAAAATGACTCACCCTACATCAAGACCTAAGCAACTTGAACTGTTCAGCAAGTTTATGAAGCGCAGTATGAAGATATTTAGAACAGAATAAACCAGGTTGGAAGAGACCTTCAAGATCATCGTGTCCAACCCATCATCCAACACCATCTAATCAACTGAATCATGGCACCAAGCACCCCATCAAGTCTCCTCCTGAACACCTCCAATGATGGTGACTCCACCACCTCCCCAGGCAGCCCATTCCAATGGGCGATCACTCTCTCTCTATGAAGAATTTCTTCCTAACATCCAGTCCAAACCTCCCCTGGCTCAGTTTGAGACTGTGTCCTCTTGTTCTGGTGCTGGTTGCCTGGGAAAAGAGACCAGCCCCCGTCTGTCTACAAGCTCCCTTCAGGTAGTTGTAGACAGCAATAAGGTCTCCCATGAGCTTCCTCTTCTCCAGGCTAAGCAACCCCAGCTCCCTCAGCCTCTCCTCATAGGGCTTGTGCTCCAAACCCCTCACCAACTTTGTTGCCCTCCTCTGGACATGTTCCAGCAAGTCAACATCCTTCCTAGAACTGGACACAGTACTCAAGGTGCGGCCTAACCAGTGCAGTGTACAGAGGCAGAATAACCTGCCTGCTCCTGCTGGCCATACTATTCCTAATGCAGGCCAGGATGCGGTTGGCCCTCTTGGCTGTCTGGGCACACTGCAGGCTCATGTTCAGCCTACTGTCAACCAGTACCCCCAGGTTCCTCTCTGCCTGGCTGCTCTCCAGCCACTCTGACCCCAGCCTGTAGCGCTACATGGGGTTGCTGTGGCCAGTGTGCACAACCCGGCACTTGGATGTGTTAAATCTCACGCTGTTGGACTCTGCCCATCTGTCCAGCCTGTCGAGGTCCCTCTGCAAAGCCCTTCTACCTTCTAACAGATCAACACCTGCCCCCGGCTTGATGTCATCTGCAAATTTACTGATGATGGACTCAATGCCCTCATCCAGATCATCAATAAAGACGTTGAAGAGCATGGGGCCCAGCACTGATCCCTGGGGGACACCACTAGTGACTGGATGTGACACCATTCACCACCATTCTCTGTGCTTGGCCCTCCAGCCAGTTCCTAACCCAATACAGAGTACTCCTGTCCAGGCCACGAGCTGACAGCTTGGCCAGGAGTTTGCTGTCGGGGACGGTGTCAAAGATCTTGCTGAAGTCCAGTCCACAGCCTTCCCCACATCCACCAGGCAGTCACCTGATCATAGAAAGAGATCAGGTTGGTGAAGCAGGACGTGCCCTTCCTATATCCATGCTGGCTGGGCCTCATCCCTTGGCCATCCTGTAAGTGCTGCGTGATTGCACTCAAGATGACCTGTTCCATAATCTCGCCTGGCACTGAGGTCAGGCTGACAGGCCTGTAATTCCCTGGCTCATCCTTCTGGCCCTCCTTGTGGATGGGCACCATGTTGGCCAGCTTCCAGTCACCTGGGACCTCTCCTGTGAGCCAGGACTGTTGAAAAATAATGGAGAGCGGCTTGGCCAGCTCATCTGCCAGCTCTCTCAGCACCCTAGGATGGATCCCATCTGGACCATGGACCTGTGGGGATCCAAGCAGCTAAGGAGATCTCTTACTACTTCCTCCTGGATCACAGGGGAACTATACTGCTTCCTGCCTCCATCTGCCAGCTCAGGAGGCCAGTTGTCTGGAAGACAATCTGTCCTGCTACTAAAAATTGAGGCAAAGAAGGTGTTAGGTACCTCTGCCTTTTCCTCATCTTTTGCTACCATGTTTCCATCTGTGTCCACTAAGGAGTGGAGGTTGTCCTTGCCCCTCCTCTTGCTATTAATATATTTATAGAAGGATTTTTTTGTTGTCCTTTTGCAGGAAGAAGTTAAAAAGTGAAAAAAAGGGAAGATTTTCTAAATCTGAGTAGAACAAAAAAATAAATATGGGGAAAAGAGCCAAGAGAAAACAACCTCCTTTTAGAATGTCCCCATTTTTAATCCTCAAGAAACTTACTATAAAGCTTTACAGTCCCATCTTCAAATGCACACAACATACTACATGGGATTCATTACCTATGTGGAATGCCAGATTCAGCTGTTTTCACACAGGCAGCTAACAGTTCCAAAGAAAAGACACTTAAGCTATGAAATTTTGCCAGCATAACCCAAGAGTAACATTCTACTCTTGGAAATTTGAGTCTCATATCGTTCTACCAAACACTCTCCTTTTTGCTCATTACTTCATTGCCACTTCCAACTCTTTCAAATCTATATAAAGAGAAACAAACACAAATAACATGGAATGCTGCAATGTTTGATGTTCCCTCTGCCCTTTATGCCTTCTGTTCCATAGACTGCACGGAAGTGTTGCACTGTTCTACAACAGCAAAGCTGTGAGGGCAATGATTCAGCAATCAGTTGGAATAGTTGCCTGCTTGTGGTTAAAAAGGCATTCAAATGCTTGGCTGACTCGAAACCCAGCAGTTTCAAAGAATAAACATTAACAGCAGTATCCACATTTTTCAGGTTGTATAGGTAAGTAATGAGTCTGCTTTGCTTTGGGTGATTTTATTTTTTAAAGAGAAACTGTATTTGTCTGCATGCAGAAGCTGCTATGATTAGAACATGAGGATTATGAGAGTTGGTCAGGAGAGAAAACTAGAACAGACAATTCTTTAGAAGTTCTGTTAAAACTGTGTCAAACTGTGGCTGACATAGTTCCTTAAGAATTCAAAAACTGTTTAGAAGGATATCAGAAAGAGTAATCCAGAATCTCAAGGTATACATTGTCTGGCGTTTTAAAAGGAAATTTTAAATGCACCAAAGCCCACATCATGGCACTAGGCTGAGCATATGGCATACTCAACTTAATGCTAGCTTCTAAGAAACTCCCAGAGTAGACTAAATTTCTGTCTTCATCACAGCTCTATGAGAACAGGACTGGACAATGTTTTCTTCTGCATTCAAAAATAAGTTCACCTCTGAGAAAAGGTCATTCATGAAAAGTTTCAGCCTTAAGGATGAATATTTGGAAAGCTCTAAGCATATTGAATAGAATGCCAAAAGGAAAAACACTCTTGCAGCTCAAACTGCAGCCTGGTGCTTTGAATGAGCAACTTCTAAAGGAGAAATATATTCTATTGCCACTGCCAAGTTTTATTTCCTCATCAAAAATAGTGACCAAAGGAATTTCTTTTCCTTGAAAAGCCATCAATTTTCAGGTTTTTTAAAAATTATTTTATCAAAGGCATAGTAATTCCAGGCTTCTAGATGAACTGCATGTAGTAAAGAAAAAATTATTTAAAAATATGGGAGAGCATATTTTTAACTGTATTTATAATAAGAATAAGGAGTTCATGCAAAGCATGAACATAGAAGTGTGACCAGCAGGTCAAGGGAGGTGCTTCTCCCCCTCTACTCAGCTCTGGTGAGACCCCACCTGGAGTACTGCGTCCAGTTCTGGTGCCCATATTACAGGAGAGATGTGGACGTGCTGGAGCGTGTCCAGAGAAGGGCCACGAGGATGATCAGAGGGCTGGAGCACCTCTCCTATGAGGACAGACTGAAGGAGTTGGGGCTGTTCAGTCTGGAGAAGAGAAGGCTCCGAGGTGACCTCATTGTGGCTTTCCAGTATCTGAAGGGGGCCTACAGGAAGGCTGGGGAGGGACTTCTCAGGATCTCAGGTAGTGATAGGACTAGGGGGAATGGAATGAAGCTGGAAATGGGGAGATTCAGGCTGGATGTGAGGAAGAAGTTCTTTACCATGAGAGTGGTGAAGCCCTGGAATGGGTTGTCCAGGGAGGTGGTTGAGGCCCAGTCCCTGGAGGTGTTTAAGACCAGGCTGGACAAGGCTCTGGCCAGCGTGACCTAGTGTAGGGTGTCCCTGCCCATGGCAGGGGTTGGAACTAGATGATCCTTGTGGTCCCTTCCAACCCTGACTGATTCTATGATTCTATGATTCTATGATAATGCAGACACTATAACAACCCGAGTGGATTTATTTCTATAATTAATGTTAACAGTGATAAGTAGAAAATCCTTGGAGCTGATGAGTGGAAAATTCTTTTAAAATAATTACCGAGTTTAACAAGAACAACAGAGTAACAGAGTTGATAAGGAGATATCCCATTCAATGAAGGGACAAAATTGATGAAGAACTCCCTTATTATGGTCGGCTGGAATACAGGAGGGGGAGGATGGACCTTGAAGAGGGGAGGATCAAACAGGGACCAGGACATTCTGTGAAATACTTCTGTCATTCTTAGATAGATAACCTTTGTATAGACAGGAAGAACCAGGACTTTCTGTGAAATATCAACATACTTGTCACTTTAGATAGATAACTTTCAGCATATAAGCCTATACTGAAATCTCTGTTGTTACACAGGCCTTTAGGAAAGATCCTGCCTGTGTCCATTGCTGTAATAAAAGCATAGTATGTGAAACTTACTGAGTTTCTCATCCTTCTCTAAATCAACACCTTATAGATTGAGTTTTATTCCCATCGAGAATTCTGAATTGCATCCCTGTCCATTTTGCAGTTTAACAACACATACCAGAAGCCAGGCAGTCTCTCTCATAGCCATTTCATTCCAGAGATGATAACCTCAAAATTCACTCTGTATGGGAAAGTATCCTGGAAAACCTGTCTAGAGCATAATTTATTTATTTCACTATTTACTTCAAACCTTTTTATTAATTTTCAGGTTTACTATATCCCATTCCAATGTGCAATAAAATGAAATAAAATCTTCCAAACCTAGACTAATTTAACCTGTAGTTTCTCAACTAAACAGAGATGTCCATATCCCTTTTCCTCTATTTTTGTTACATATCTATCAAGTTCACTGCTGATGGCAAATAAACCACAAGTATATTGTATACACTGGAAACAGAAACGTGTTTGAAAACTCACAGCTCAGGTCTTTTCAGGGATGATCAGTAGGAGGAGCAGGTCAAAAAGTGGTCAGTATTTTCCATTTCAGTGTGTGGTTGAAGTTACCCCCAGCATTAACCTTTTGCCAGACCAACTCAGAAGCAAATGAAGCTGTATTTACAAGCAAAAACTACACTCTACAATAGAATGCAATGGATATGTACAAAATACACAGCATTTACAATATTACACAGATATTTAAAATTAGCAAACAACACAAACCCACCCCTGGTCAAAAAGACCAGGAAAGCCATTCCACTGTGCCCCCAGCCCCATCCCAAAAGAGAGAGGAGTGGAGAGAGAAGCAGTGGGTTAGACTTAGCCAAAGCCAGACAATAAGCACATTATCTCTCCCGAGTGAAGCAAAAAAACAGCCAGAGATCAGAAGAGAAGAGAAAAGGGAAGAATTGTTATGGTACAGCTCCTCTTATTGTAGATATTACAATACAATACAATACAATACACCAGGTTGGAAGAGACCTTCAAGATCATCGCGTCCAACCCATCAAACAATCCAACCCACCCAACAACTAGACCATACAGCCAAGCACCCCATCAAGTCTTCTCCTGAACACCTCCTGTGAAGGTGACTCCACCACCTCCACGGGTAGCCGATATTTACCCAATGAATTTGTTTAGAATAATCTTTTATTTTCCTTTTTACACCCAACAGTGATTTATTTATATTTTTCTACTTTTCTGCTCAAAATCTGTAACTAAATTCAGGCATTGCCTAAAACCACCGCAATACTTTAACTAATCCATTTGCTCCATTATTTGCACTGAAAAGTGCTAACTCATTTTGTTTTTATCAAAATCTGCATTTTACCAAACACAGATCTTTATCATATAATATTTAATGGTTGGATTTTATGATCTTAAAGGCCTATGATTGTATCTTCAAGAATTGTTCCAGACACTTACATGAGCCCCACCTACCCCATATTTTGGCCATATTTGATATGACTTTGTGACTTCACTGGCTTTTGGGCAACCTGGCACACAAAAGACTAAAATACAGCTTTGCCAACATTTAGATTTAGAGATTCAGTCAGGATTATAATGGAGACCAAAATAAACAATACATCGTAAATGTGTATTGGAAAGATTATAAATAACTGCAAGGTAAAATAATTAGGAGAAGAATTTTATCTTTTTTTTAAGCCACCAGCAGTAAAGAAAAAAGCAGAAATGACAAAACAAAGATCACCTCAGAAGTTTCTGGGGCTCCATCTCATATTGAATACACCTTGAAAAGCTGTCTTCAAAGCATTAATCATTCATACATGTTTTGATTAGGAACAAGAAAACCACTCAAAATACATAAAGACCAAATTTAGCAACAGTCAAGTCTCACATTTCCTTCATATGATCAATTACCATTTGTTGCACAGAAGGCAGCAGGGAGCACATTTAAGCCAGCAATTCCTTTACATTTCACATGCTCCTCAAAAGCTGATCCTCACAAGCATCATTTTGAACTATAGATCTTGCTTCTTCTGGTTTAAGATACAGAAGTTCATATACTTGGTCCTGAAGCTGAAAGTCCCTGACTCTGGCCAACACCAAGATTACAACATGAATAAACTCGATCAGCTTCATGATATTTTTTGAAAAGTACATGTAGAGACTCACACACACAAAAAATTAAAAATTGACCAATAATGGTTATCTGCTGTGTTAGTTTAATATGGATGATCATATTTCCTACCAGTAGATAACTAGAGTTTTGCACCTTTTCCAGCAGGTCAGCACGCAAAAAGGTAAGATATTAGCAGCCCCTTGGTAAAGTTGTGATTCAACACACTGCAAATCAACAATTTAGGACAAAAACTATTTCAGCAGGAGAAGGAAAATGAAAATAAAGACACAAATAAATACATAAATAAACGCAAATGGGAGAAAGAAGGAAAAAAAAAAACACACACACATAAAAAACACCACACCAAACCCAAAATCCCCAAGCCAGATACGAGAACTTTACAGTTCTCTGGCCACATTGTTCATGAGGTCCAGGTCATTGCTTCCTGTCCCACTCTTATACCATCATTACTGGTCTCTCAGGAAAGCACCCTCCTCATCACCCTGTTCTTTTCAGGTGTTACTCACGTGAGTTCACATTCAAACCATGCCTGCTGTACTACATTGTCTGTCCTGCTGAACCCTAGGAGGCATGCAGAGGCAAGAACTGTCTGTGCCTTCTGAGAAGAATAAGTTGCCTCTTCTCTCCAGGAGAGCATTTCCTCTCTGCTTTGTGGCAAAGGCACTTTTAATAAACTTGAACACATACCCACACACAAAAGCTCTACTGGCTACTGCTTCAAGAAGTTGACAATAACTGAGAGCCTTAGTAGATTCATTAGGCTGCTGTAATCCTCAGTGAAATCAAGGGAAACTGCTCAAAGCAGAACTGCTGAAGAGACCCCAAAGCAGTGATGCCTTCAGTTCAGGATAATTTCTGCCTGCCAGCAAGCTGTGATCAGGTATGAAACCTGTGCTCCACTGGAATCAATAGGGTCTAGATTTCACCCTTTCTGCTTGGCGTTTCTGTGGAATGACAACATTGCTCTTAAGAAGAGGAACAGCAAACTGACAGGGCAAAGACTGTATTGGGTCTACATGCCTTTGTTGACTCCATGAATACTTCATATTACTAAATGTCACAGTTCTGGGCATGTCATCACAAGAGGAACAGAAGAGCAAAAGCAGTTTAGTCTGTCAGAGATTTTTAGGTCAAGTACAGAGCTATTCCAACATGGCAAGTCCAAGGAGTTTGGCTTCACTAAACCATGCTATCAAAGGTGGTTCCTGATTGCATCGAAGTCAGTTAAGGCTGTTTCTAATACACTGCATGCATGGAAGTCCATGAAGAGGTGTGAATCAAAGTGCTTTGGTGTAAGTGTACGGGAGGAAAGAATATGGATGCTTGTGTCCAAAACAGTGGACAACGTCAGGTTTGCTAACAAACTACATAGAAAGGGGGGGGTGTGTGGGAATCTGATTATCCTAAGTTATAGTGAGTTAATGTACCCTCTAAAATATTTTTTTTAATCTTCGCTTTCATTATTAATCTTTATAGGAAGAATTAAGATGCTTTAAACAAAAAGCTCTGTTGAAAAGGAAAGATCAAAATGCTTTGATATGGACTTTAGTATATATTATAATGGTTAGGTCTAGAATCTCAAGCTATGTTGTAACCCTCACTTCTATAAAGTATTTCTAACTGTAGACTAGCTGCACTTGGTCTAATCTAAAGGCTAATAATATTTTTGCTCAGTCGGCATGCCTGTCAGCATTTACTTTGTATTACTGTGAATCTATTATTTTTCACATATTTAAATACTGACATCTACATTCTTTCTGTTACCCTTTGTTTAAAACCATATGTATCAAGAAAGATCAAAAAGTGATCCAAATATTACATGAGAGTCCACAGAAGGTCTAAATCTGCTGTTCCATGCATGACATGAGGAAAAATTCAGAGCATGAATGAAAACCAGAGAGCTGATCTTTTTAAGATGGCAGTACCACTTTGGGATGATAGGAAGAACTCGGTAAGGTGCACCTTTTGGAGCAGTTGATTGTGGTCTTGTTCAGTAAGTGCTGAACTGAATTGCCAAACTTGCTGTAGCTGATCAACATGACCTTGACAACAAATGTCAAAATACAGCAATTCCATCTGGTCAAAATTCTTTCCCTCCTCTCCCTCTCCACCACTTTTATTTTTTGACTTTTAAAAAAAGTTTCTCAGATGAGGAAAGCTGACAAAATAGTTTTGTGCAAGTCAATTTCAAAGGAATCACACTTTCAAATACAACATTTTTCTCTAACTTTTTCAAGGTAAACACAAATTGTAAACTTTTAGGGATGGGACTGCTTTGCAATACATAAATATATTCTTGCTTATGTTTATGCCACTGCTCCACACATGCAAATCTGCTTACAAATTTAAAGAGCTTTACTAGATTACGGCCATGCAGACTGATGCTTTATGCCTCTGTGCTCACAAGTCTCCTTCAACTCGACAGGATTTTTATCTGCTGAAAAATGGCAGAACCAAAGCCATATGACCTTTTCTCTTGGATTACAGCATCATATGAATATTGACTTATTATTCTTCTAAGGGTGAATTAACACAGTCATGTATATATGCAGTGCCCTCAGGAAATATTTATAGACAAAAGCTGGAGCTGACTCTTTAAAATCACAAGGCCTGTTCTTCCTCAAATGATTGGACTTCAGTCACTGACTGTTAAAAAACTGCAATGCAAATATACAATGTACTTCAATGTTTTATCTTCTTTATCTCCACACCAAATTTAGCCGCATACATGACAACAATTTCATCTTTCAAAGCGTCCAGTTTAAACTGGTTAGCTGTTCCTTCATGCTACAGTGGCTAATACAAGACTCCCGAACATTTGCTCATGAGTAACACTTTAATGAACAAACCATTAACTTCCTGAAGATTTTCAAAGACATAGAGGAAAATAACCAACAGACCACATTTATAAACCAGTGGACTTATTTCTGTCACAAATAAGTGTATATCACTTATATCACCATAAATATTCAACTCCATAAAACAGTGGGGTTCAATAGCAGTCTTCCCCAGTGCACTGTATCTCAGCGGTAAATAATTACTTCCCCCTTACAAAGATGTTAATGCAATTCTTTCAGTTTTCATTACTGATTTTTTCAGAATGAAGATGAATGTTGTCTTGTGTAAACCTCCTGCTGCTCTGTACACCTGCTGGCTGCCCTATGCAGCCCTCCTATTGTCCAGAGCATCTGTTCATATTTTATCTTCAAAATGTCCTGCTTCCTCATGTTTTGATTTTCCCTACAATTCCTCAATAAAGTTTTTGTCAAGTCAAATGATGACAAATTGTAAGCCTATCAAAGTGACTTAGCATTTTCTCAATGGCAGATTTTATAGTAGCTCAAAAAAATGCTACACTTCACCCCCTTGAAACACTTGGATTTGTTTATTAATACTGTGTCTAAGGCCGTTAGGGGCCACTGAAACAAACTGCTTCCCAGATGAAGAAAGTATGCAGCCTGAAAATACTTCTGCTTGTCATACAAGACTTATTCTGCCATTGCCTTAATTCCTTCCTGAATTTCTTATAATAGCACCATTCATATAATTAAATTCCTGAGAATGTACAAACCATTAAAAATATGAATGGAAGATATTTATAACATGTTAAATATTCTGTTGAGTATTACATAAAAACACAAATCATGAAAAAGGTCAGTTGAACAAAGATTATCCCATTCAAATTATTCCAGATGAAAATGTATGTTTTGCCCAGACAGAAATGCTTCTGCAATTGCACACTACCTTCAGTCATGGGATAAAGCTAACATCTGCTTCAGTGGTTTGCCACAAAAATATTTCCTATTGCCAATGGAGCAATAATATAATCTTAGGGAAAATAACCTACAGCCAAAAAGCTAAAAACCTTGCATACCTGAATCAGATACAATATGAAAAATTCAGGAACCAGTGTATATTTGTTTAGCATTTTTATGCATCATAATTATATCCAATAGCAAAGACATGCAGTAGCTGAGAATAAGTTAACATCATAGAAGGCTTTGGAGTAGTAGAAGGTGGGTGTTGGTTTTTTGCAGAGCCACCCAATATATCACATAAGTTTTCAAAGACTGGACTCCCTAGGAAATTTGACATGGCACACTAATCCATGAGGCTCATCCAGACCTCAGACATTACAGCAGATTGAGGTTACTAAAAATTAACAATAAGGCAAGTTTCCTAAATTAACATATATGCTGGCAAATTGGTAGCTCTACCTCAGTCTAGAAGGCTTCCTTAGGCATTCTGAAAAGCTAGACTCTTGGCCATGATACAATGGGTCAATATTTACACATCAAACTATTACTCAAATCAAATCATAAAGCTTTGCTTATATCTATAGCACACACACCTCCCATCAGGACATTAGGATGTTATGTCGTTAGGGGTTGGAAGGGACCTCTGGAGATCATCAAGTCCAACACTCCTGCCAGAGCAGGACCATAGAATCTAGCACAGGTTGCACAGAAATGCATCCAGATGGGTGTTGAAAGTCTCCAGAGAAGGAGATTCCACAACTTCTCTGTGAAACCTGTTCCAGTGCTCTGTGACACTCACAGTGAAGAAGTTTCTCCTCATGCGGAGGTGGAACCTCCTGTGCTGTACTTTATATCCATTGCCCCTTGTCCAATCACAGGGTGCAACTGAGAAGAGCCTGTGCCCTCCCTTTTGACACCCAGCCCTCAGATATTTATAAACATTTATTAAATCCCCTCTCAATCTTCTCCAAACTAAAAAGCCCCAGGCCTCTTGGCCTCTCCTCATGGGGCACTGCTCCAGTCCCTCAATCATCCTGGTAGCCCTCTGCTGGACTCTCCAGTAGATCCCTGTCCCTCTTGAACTGGGAAGCCCAAAACTGGACACAATATTCCTGGTGGGGTCTCACTTCTTTTACCAATTCTAGTTCCAAGAGGGCTTTGGCCTTCATTGTTGCCTTCCTATGTGCCCTGGCAACTACTCCATAGTTCTCCCAAGTGACAAGTCCCTTCTTCCATGAACTGTAAGTTTCTTTCTTCCATGAGATTTCCTTCAGAAGCTCCTTGCTCATCCATGAAGGTCACCTAGCACATCTACCCGATTTTTTACTCAAGGGAACACACCTCTTGGGCTTGGAGGAAGTGGCATTCAAAAACTGACAAACTTTCTTGGGCTCCTTTACCCTCTGGAGTCTTAGCACATGGGATTCCTGAAAGTATATCTCTGAGGAATACAAAGTTAGCCCTGCAGAACACCAGGGTTGCAATCCTACCTATTGTCCTGCTTCTACCCTGTATAATACTAAACTCCACCATGTCATGATCACTATCACCAAGGCTGTTTCTGGCCTTAATGTCCCCAGCCGGTCCTCCTCTATTAGTTAATACAAGGTCCAGCAATGCACCTCTCCTTGTTGGCTCCTCCACTACCTGCATCAAGCAGATATCATCAACACACTGCAAGAGCCTGTGATCAGAATTAATTTAAATTAGATCAGATTTAACAAGGACAAATGCAAGGTCCTGCACCTGGGTCATAACAATGCCCATTATCAATCCAGGGTGGGGCATGATGAGATTGACAGCATCCCTGCAGAAAAGGTTCTTGGCTGTGCTGGTGGATGAGAAGCTGGACATGAGCCAGAAATGGGCACCTGCAGCCTAGAAGGCAAATGAGATCCTGGGCTGCATCAAAAGCAGTGTGGCCAGCAGAACGAGAGAGGTAATTCTGACACTCTGCTCTGGTGAGATGTCAGTTGGAGTGCTGTGTCCAGCTCTGGAGCACTCATTACAGAAAGGATATGGACATGATGGGAGAGGTTCAGGAGAAGAGCCACAAAAGTAATCAGAAGACTGGAGCACCTCTCCTATGAAGATACATTGAGAGAGTTGGAGCTGTTCAGCCTGGAGAAGAAAAGGCTCAGGGGAGACCTGAGAGTGGCCTTCTAGTACTTGAAGGGGGCCTACAAGAAAGCTGTGGAAGAACTCTTTACAAGTGCTTGTAGCAACAGGACAATGAACATTGGTTTGAAACTAGGGCAGGGTAGATTTAGATTGGCAATTAGGAAGATCTTTAATATGAGGGTGGTGGAACACTAGAATAGGTTGCAACAGGAGGCCCCATCTCTTGAGACATTCAAGGTCAGGCTTGATGGGGCTCTGAGCAATCTGATGTAGTTTAGGATGTCCCTGCTTACTTCATGGGGGTTGGATTAGATGATCTGTAGAGGCCTCTTGCAAACCAGTGCATTCTATGATTCTCTGATCCTATAAATAAGTGTAATAGCTAAATGCACATGACAGTGTCAAAGATGGAACAGAAAAGGAACATGTCTCATTGTGCTGTCTCTGTGTCAAAAGCAAGAGCTGATAGTGTCTGCATATCTACACCATCGGTCTGTCTCTTACATACATTCACTCACAGAAAAACAGAATTATAAAAATGTACTCAACCACATAATTTTAATAAGCCACTGTCCAGCTCATAAAGAGCTTAGTGGAAAATAGGTGTGATGATGACTAAGGCTGTTCCAAAGTCCTGTTCATAAAGCACTTTTACCTAACATTTCTAATTTTTCCCTCTGTAAAAATGGTATTTAAAAAAAAAAATATTCTCTATAGCAGGGAGATACTGTCACTGTTCTTCTGTTATTAGTGCACAGCAGCTGCATTTGTCTCGTTCTGTCATGACAGGATTTCACTGAATGGACATGATATGAAAATACAATTTTATATTTTCTATTATGAAAATAACTTCTCCTCTGTGCCACATAGAATTTCTCATCAATGTCAAAATGAATTACAATGTACAAGTAAAACCTGCCAATTCACAAACTTTTCCAAGTCTCTCCCCATATCTACATAAAGATTTAACAGTGGAGGTAGCAGAAATTCTGCCATGTGAAAACTCCATTATTTTCACAAGGTACGCTATGAATAGGTCTAAAACCACAGAGCTCTGAGTTCTACAGTTCTTCCATGCAAACATCTACACAGATAATTTTTTTTGCAGCAAAGGAGTACAGGTATTAAACTAGGACACCTGGTAAAAACTTTTCTAGCAGTAATTCTTCTGCAAGAAGGGGTGAGACACTGTTTGAATGTCTATTAGAACATGTGGGTACTGCAAACTGTGCCTAGGCTGCCCCTCTGCTGAGGCACAATACAATGCTCCCAAGGAGCTAACATGAAACTAAGAACAGCAATAAGGAGAAACTATCAAAACCAAAGTTTCAAAAAGATCCATAAAATTAGAAGGCCCCTCAGGAGTACCCAGGACTCCTGAAAGATGCCCAGACAATTACATATTGTCAGGGAAACAAACTCTTTCCAGAGGGATGAGGAAATGACCACATAAAAATAAATGTCGTTAGGCAGCCTGGCTTTTCCCCTTCTCATTGTACCTTGATTACATTCACTATTGTCATGATATCCCAGTATACAATAATAATACAATACACCAGGTTGAAAGAGACCTTCAAGATCATCGCATCCAACCCATCAACCAATCCAACCCACCTAAACAACTAAACCATGGCATCAAGCACCCCATCAAGTCTCCTCCTGAACACCTCCAGTGAAGGTGACTCCATAGACAAGTCACCACTGTCAGTGTCAGGTGTTTCTATCTAGCAGTTCCCAGCCACACTGCAATGAAGAGCCAGCATTACTCATTTGTTTATGTAGAATTCTTCTACTGAGTTATAAAACATAAGCCAGGCGATGGCATTTCTTTCCAGCCAAGCAAGCATTTGCTTCCTTTGGTTTTGAAACCAATCCCTTGCCAAAAAAAAAAAAAAAAAAAAAAAAAAAAAAAAAAAAAGAATTCTTTTTCTAAAACAAGTACAAAGTAATAATTAAGTAAGATTAAATCCTCCTTCACTTAAGACATGTTGGACTGGCCACTGATTCTACCAGCCTACTGAATTTTAAGTCATTTGGTCCACCACTGCTGCAAGTTACTAAAGGAAGCAATGTACAAGGCTGGAGGAAAAAGTTTCTTAACATGTAAAGGAAAAGAGAAAGCAGCCTTATGCCACTGTCTTTAACAACACCTGAACCATAAGCAGACATCCTACTCTATGTGTAGAATACAACTTCTATGGTCTCTGCATATATTCTATTCCAATTTATCCAACAGAGAATAATTCTAAGTTCATGAGCCTTTGAACATGTACTTCACTGACACTAGTAATGGCAATCAAGACAGGAGCTTGCAGGTGTAGTGGCAAAGTCATTCTTGGGACAATACTTAAAAAGCTGAGGGATCAGATGTATCCTGGACTGTACGAACAAAATCATAGCCAGGAAGTGAGCATTCCTTTTCACTGGGGGCTTGTTAAACCACATCTAGAAAACGATGTCGAGTTTTGGGCCCTCTGATGCAGGAAAGGCATTGGTAAGATGTGATGATATAAGTGGAGGACCTTCAAATTGCCAGAGTGGCTAATAGAACAGGGCTTGCTCAGCCTGGGGTAGATACAGCTCTGGGTGCACCTAACGGCAGCCTCTCCAGCACCTATAAGGAAGTCACCAATAAGACAGAGTCAAGATTTGCACAGCAGTGCATGGTGGGATGATGAGGGACAGGTATTAATTGGGGGGAGGAAAAAAAGAAGGGGTGGTGGGGGGGGAAAAAGGTCCAGTTACATATAAGCATTTTTTTTTTCCCCAGGGTGACACTCCAACTGTGAAGAAGGTTGCCTGGAGAGGCTGTGCAGTCTCAGTCCTGAGGTTTCCAAGACACAAATGGATAAAGCCCTGAGCAACCTAAACTGACCCCTAAGCTGACCTTGATTTGATCAGGAGCTTGTAGTAGGGCCCTCATTAAGTCCCTTTCAGTCTGAATTATTCTGTGATTCTAAGAAAGTAGAGGTGCTGGCAGTCACAAACAAATCCTTGTGACATTTTTGTGACATAAAATACCGTAGCAAAATCATTACACAAGAGTACAAAGTCTTTATGTAAGAGTTCATAAACCCTTCTTATAGTACATGTGAACAGAGTAAAACGTCCATTTTAAAACTTAGATAACATTTAGCTAGTTATATTTTATTAGCATTACTTGCTTCCAAAAAAAGAGGATTAAGCAGATCTTGCTATAAGTCAAGTATGCTTGCTTAATATTTAAATAATTGACATGCTTCAGCTTTTAATCTTGATTTTCTAACTAAGTAAATCTTGTCTGTGCCAGAAAATTTTACAGAACAATTCTCACAGGGCAAGCACTGCCTCTGCTGAGCTATAACATAAACTGTCACAATACTGAGGGAAGCTCTAAATCAAACCGGATTCTTTTACTAGGACCACACATTTTATTATGTCCTCTAAGTCTATCCTTCCCATTTAAAGCACCAGAACCTCAAATGTGCTGAAGTAACCTGGAGCCTTGTTTACATCAGTTCACTAGAATCCATCAGAGAAGGGTGTTTTGTAGTGGTGGTTTTTCAAACAGTGTAAGATGTGCCTTACTGTTTCTATACCCAACTGCACAAGATATGGCTCAGTTCCATCCCCAGAGCAGCTTTTCAAGCCCACACAGTCACATTTGTACATTTCCTACATCTGCCAAACCCTCTAAGAGAAGGCTGAAAAAAAATCCCCAAGATCTCAGCAGAACAATTTCAAAGGACACATGCACAAAGCAATATCCATAAAGAAAGAGGGGAAAAAACCCACACTTATATGGATCAGATTAAATTTATATTTAGTCAAGCATCTTGTCTCTGGCATCTGAATAGGTCAGTCAGAGCTGGGTGATTGGGATTTTAGGGTATTTACTATAGCAGAAGTTGGAAAATTAGAAGTAGCATGCTTCAGATATAGCTTCATGAACTGATTTGGATTATGAAAGAACAGCACAAAGAGCTCTTTGTCACAAATCACATGAACAATGGTGATTGTGAATGAATGGCAGGAAAGATAACAAGTACTTAACCAAATTAAACACATTTTCCTTTCCTGGCTGCCACGTACATTGCTGCCCATCTGAAAAATACTGCTTTCAGGCTTTAGTATTTCTTTTCTAATAGATAGGTGGGTTGATCTCTATATTAGTCAGATGACTAGCTGGAGACTAAACAGACACTATTTCTGTTTTCTTGTCTAGTTCCCATGCCTCTCCAACATGCCCTCATTCCACACTGAATTTGTGCTGAGCAGAGATCCATAAACTCTGGGGCTATGGCAGCAAGAGTAAGACAGACTGGCAGAAACAGTCCTATGAACAGCAGCCCTGCAGGTCTCTGTACAATTGTACCTATGTCAGACTTGCTTACCCCATGCACTGCCATGTATGTAAGTGGTTGATACCTTCAGTTCTGCTTTCTCCATGGCTACTGGACTTTGGACAAGATGAACTCCACAGGTCCCTTCCAAGCCCTACCATTCTATTGGTTTCTAGAGGGAAGGGTACCAGCACTCAGTGGACAGGTGACAGCTCCCTGCATAAATACTTAAATGTGTCATCACTAATAATACTTTTTAAATCTCTCTCTTACAGACAAAGGTATTAAGAGCTGTCTTACTGAGACTACTAAAAGCAGTGAAGAACGGAGAAAGAGAAAATGCACTGAAATTATTCTGACTTAAAATATTACTCTTCTGCATCTTTTATGGAGGACTCCAATAATGCTCAAATATTTTTTTACATTATTTCCGTTCATATTTTCATAATTGCATTATTTCATCCTTCCCCTGACAACTGTTTTCATTTCACAACTATGTCAGAAGCATCTGTCATTTCTCCCTAAAAGTATTAAAGACAGAGAATACATTTCCTTTCTAGACTATCCTTACTGCTGACAATAGTGGTGGGAAAAGATTAGGCAAGAGTCATGCTGTGTGCAGGCAGAGATACACACATTTCTTTAAATTAATCCTCATTTGTTCTAACCTTTTCAGGATTCTTAAGAGCTAGCTATTTGCAATTCCAAAGAACCATTTTCCAGGGCAACATAAAAGCCTTCCCACTTCATTTCCAGCAAGCCAAGAAAGTAGGCAAGGCCAGGATCAATAACTTTTAGCATGCTTTCAATTACCTAACTCCTTTCTCTGGCCTCCTCAGTTCAATTCTGTACATTCTATAGTAATATATCAACCCTTTCTGGGATAAAATCCTCTTGACTTCTCTAATAGACATTTCCCACTGAGTTAAGAGGCAATAGGCTCAAGCGTATCAGAACTCTCTATCATTTCACTTGTGTTTAAAACCAACATTAGTGAAAACTAATGATCAATAAGGAAGTTAAAATATAGTGCTGTGCACTATTCAGATGCTGAAATGATTTCTTGACCTTCACTAACTTAGCAGAAGAAATACTGCAATTTTTGCTCAAGGCACTCAAGCTAACACTGACTTAACACTGGCTTAGTTCTCTGAATGAATGAAGAAACTTACAGAAGACACCTCTGTCATGTCTGTCTTTGCTAGAAACATAGCATCTCTACCAGTCAGTAAAGAGAACCAATAACTGAACAAAACAACAAGTTAGTACTCAAAACATTTACTGACGTTTCCAAAGACTTCTGCCTCATACTTTCCCTTATCCACTTCCTGCAGTGGTTTGCATGTGAACAGTTAGAAACTGCAGGATTTTGGAGTACAACTAGGTACTAAGCTACTGCACAATGAGGTTTCTGCATATAGGAAATACAGCAGAATTTTCTTAATTATAGAAGAGACTGCAGAATATCAGTGATAACCACCAACAAACATAGCCATGACACTCATTTATAGCTCTAATAATTGTAAAAGTTACTACAAGCCATGCCACATACCTGCAATACCCATATATGTATAGAAAATATTCTGTGGACAGAGTCTGACAGTGAAATGGTTGCTGCGTAAATAGAATTCTCTCTCTCTCAACACTGTATTTTCAAGGTTAGCATCTTCTCAATAGAGCAACATATGTAAAGATCTGGAAAACCATTTTAAAGCTTAAATGCATAGATTAGCCATCATATGTTAAAGTGAATCATGAATATGCTCAAACACCAAATTTCTCCATTCTTTTTGATCTCATTCAACTTGCAATACCTGCTTTAGTCTGAACTCTTTTCTGAACTGATTGTGCCTAAATTCACTGTTCCAAGCCAGATTTAATACTGATCCTACTACAGTACAGTCTGAAGTACTTTTCTGAATGTCTGAACTATAAAGTTTTTTATATATTCAGCCTATACTCAGTGCACATTACTAGACAATGTCAAGATCATGTAAGACCAGCCTCTGCTCTGCTAATCAGACCTTTCAAATCCCTAACAGCTGTTCTTCTAGATCTCATTCCCCACCTGAATCATGTTCCAAGTGCAAACTAAATTTCTTTTTTTAGTAGAATAACTCTGCACTTCAGACATACCATCTGCAGGAACTGCTCAGAGACATCTTTCACAGGTCTCTAGAATGAAATAGGGAACCATAATTAGGAGACCTTAACCTCCAGTAGTTCTTTCCCTGAAGAATAGTTAACTGTACTCTGTGACTATGTGGTCTGTTAATCCCTTTCACAACTTACTGAATCTAGAATTGAATTTCGTGAGTGCAGACAATGTAACTTCCTAAGTTTATAGAATAGAATGTGCCCATTTTTTTGGCTACCTTTTGTGATCTAGCCAAAATAAATAACTATATAAAATTGTCCTGCAGTACAGTTTGTACGTCTACAAATCCAAGAGCAGGAAAATTTTTCTCCCAGTGCTAACCAACCAAGTTACAGGTGAAATATAATTGTTGTTCCATACGTAAAGCTTGACTGAAGTAAGACTTTACTACATATTATCACTTAACCTTACATTGTAAAGTTAGACCCATGGTTAAATTCCTACAGGGGAAAAAAATAATCTTTCATACTCAAGGAAACAAACCTAGGTTTAAATTGGCAAAGGAAAGCATTTGCTGTTCTACTGCCAGCAGAGTTTATTGTTACTTATAAAAACATTGTTAAAACCATCAAAATCTCACCTACAAAGAAGGTTTTGTTCCATAACGACCATCTATAAAGCCACAGGTTTGCAGGAAGGCAGACATGAAGGAGAAGACCCAAGTAATAAGGTTTATACTGAAAAGGAACCAGCACTCTTAAGCTGTGATGATCTTACAATACAGGCACCTTTTCTATAAAGTTAAGTAACAAAGAAAGGAAAATACTGAAGCTTTGTAAGCCCCATCAAGCAAGAGGAAGGTCTAACTGTGCTCTCCCAAATCCCTGATTTGAAAAAAAATAAATAAAATAAAAATCACAGTGATGACAGGGCTATGTATTGCAGACAATCAGATTGGGTGGACTGAGACAAGGATCTGGAGTTCTAGAAGGAAGGATGAATTCAGATCAGGAAGGCAAAGACTCGGTCGGGGCAGCAACCTCTGTCATTACCCATTGTGGTGGAGCAGGAAGGTTCCCCCCACACACAAAAGAATTCCACAGTTAACTCAGCCGGAGAAGCAGATGTGTGGCTCGGTTGGTAGGGCATGAGACTTTAAGTGCTGAGGTCATGGGCTCGAATCCTGCAACTGCTGCCCAAATAGGCTTCCTCTTCTCTGCCAACCACTCTTTTTCCAGTTCTTTAGCCAACCCCACAGAGCATTGGCTACCATCCATGAGTCGGTGTAGAGATAAAGCTTTGGCCATCTCTCACGTTCAGCTACGTCGAGAGCTAGCTGGACAGCTTTTACCTCTGCGAATTGACTGGATTCTCCTTCTCCATCCTTTGCTTCTGCAACTCGGCGTGTTGGACTCCACACTGCAGACTTCCACCTTCGCTTGTTCCCGACAAGACGACAGGAACCGTCTGTGAACAAAGCATATTTCTTTTCATCATCAGATAGGTCATTGTAAGGAGGAGCTTCCTCGGCATGAGTCACTCTCTCCTCTGGAGGTTTGGTACAGTTGGTACCTTCAGGCCAACTTGAGATCACCTCCACCAGACCAGGTCTTTCAAGATTTCCCATTCGAGCTCTCTGTGTTATCAGAGCCATCCACTTAGACCAGGTGGAATCTGTTGCATGATGTGGTGTGGAACCTTTGCCTTTGAACATCCAATTCAAAACTGGTAATCTGGGAGCTAGGAGGAGTTGTGATTCAGTTCCAATTACTTCAGAAGCTGCTTTTACTCCTTCATAGGCAGCTAGAATCTCTTTCTCTGTTGGAGTATAGTTAGCCTCTGAACCTCTGTAACCTCGACTCCAGAAACCAAGAGGTCGTCCACGCGTTTCACCTGGAGCTCTTTGCCACAAGCACCAGGTTGGACCATTGTCACTTGCAGCCGTGTACAAAATGTTCTTAATGTCTGGACCATCTCGGACAGGTCCCAGACCCATTGCTTGAACTACCTCTTGCTTTATCTGGTCAAAGGCTGCTTGTTGTTCAGGTCCCCAGTGGAAATGGTTTCTCTTTCGAGTCACATCGTACAGAGGTTTCACAATCTGACTGTATCCAGGGATGTGCAGTCTCCAAAATCCCACTATCCCCAAGAAACGGAGAGTTTCTTGCTTGTTCATGGGATTTGCCATGGTAGAGACTCTATTTACCACATCCACTGGAATGTGTCGGCGTCCATCCTGCCACCGCACTCCCAGAAACTGGATCTCTCTGGTAGGTCCTTTCACCTTGTCTCGCTTGATGGCAAAACCTGCATTCAGAAGAATGTCAATGATTTTGTTCCCTTTCTCGAAGACTTCCTCAGCAGTTTTACCCCAGACGATGATGTCATCGATGAACTGGATGTGTTCTGGAGCACCACCTTCCTCCAGAGCATCATGGATCACTGCATGACAGATGCTTGAGCTGTGGATCCAGCCCATTGGCAATCTGTTGAAAGTGTACTGGATTCCTCTCCAGGTGAAAGCAAACTGAGGCCTGCATTCCTCTGCTATGGGAATAGAGAAGAAGGCATTAGCAATGTCTATGGTAGCATACCATTTGGCCTCTTTGGATTCCAGCTCATACTGCAGTTCCATCATGTCTGGTACTGCTGCACTCATAGGTGGAGTTACTTCATTCAGGGCTCGGTAGTCGACTGTCAGACGCCAGTCTCCATTCGGCTTTCGCACAGGCCACACTGGACTGTTGAAAGGTGAATGAGTTTTGCTGATGACTTTCTGACTCTCCAACTGACGAATCAGATTCTGAATGGGCAACAAAGAGTCACGGTTGGTTCTGTATTGTCTGTGATGCACAGTCTGAGAAGCAACCGGCAATTTAATGTCCTGAATCTTGTGTTGACCCACAACTGCAGATTCATCAGAAAGCTCAGGTCTAACAGACAGCTTCAGCTTTTGTCCATCAGTTTCTACAGATGCTACTCCAAAAGCCCATTTGTAACCTCTAGGGTCTTTGAAACGCCCTTCTCTCAGAAAATCAATTCCCAGAATACAAGGTGCGTCAGGTCCGGTCACAACTGTATGCTTTCTCCAGTGTTTACCAGTTAAACTTATATCAACCTCCACCTTAGTTAACTCTTGAGATCCACCAGTGACTCCCAGAATAGTTATAGCTTCTGATCCCTGATAATTTGATGGCATTATGGTGCACTGAGCTCCTGTGTCAACCAAGGCCCTGTACTTCTGAAATTGTGAAGTGCCAGGCCACTGGATGTACACATCCCAATAGATTCTGTTATCTCTGTTACCCCTCTCCTCCCCCTGGTGGGAGGCAGGGCACCCCTAATTATGGGGAACATGCCCACATGTGCAATGAGCACATGGTGCAGTGTTAGAACTGGAGCCACTGTTGGAGCTATTAGAGTTGTCCTGGGGAACTGTAGAAGTAACAGCTACCCTTCTGGTATTGCTACCTCGGGTTCTGCCACTTTGCAGTTCCCTCAGTCTCCTGAAAAGATTAGCAGTTGGTTGACCATCCCATCTGTTCATGTTCTCACCAAACTGATCACGCAGAGTTATCCAGATACTCGCACGTGATTGCCTTGGTGGTCTGTTTTGGTTGGACCTGTTTTGGAATGACCTGTTTTGGAATGACATCCTTGGAGGACGTCTATTCCTCACAGAGGAAACCTGTATCCATCTGGAGGAAGAATTGGAATTATCTCTTTGTGCCAATTGGGAGATGGTATTTTTAATTTCATCCTTCAGCTCTTTCATGTAATTCTTCATTTCACCAGACAGAGTTTCAATGGCTGAAACCAAAGAAACACGTGTCATGCTATCCTCCAGTTGTCTCATTTGATCAGTGAATTGGCCAACCGTAGGAGAAGCACCACCATAATTTCTTGCCACAATTCTGCTTGCCAGAATATTTGCATAATTAGGAGGAGCAAGTTTGATGAGCTTCTTAGCAAGACCAGTTCCTACAGGAATTTCATCAGGATTCAGAGTCTCATGGCCACCATAGAGTACCTCTCTAACAGCAAATTCTCTCAGACGCTTAATTCCCTCATCTATGGTAGTCCAGGGTTTGGCATTCCATGGAAGATCATCTCGGGAAGGATACCTCATGAGAGTTGCCATTAAGAGGCGTATCCAGAGAGTAACCTTACCGAGAGTCCTGCCTAGATGTCTATCTATTCCATTATCCTTTGAGAGAGTTCCTAGTTGGGCTGCTGACTTGTCTCCAACTACCAGAGCTGGAGCACCTGTATCATAGCATCTACCAAGCCAAGCTAGGATTGGCTCCTTATCTGCTCTGATGTAATCTTTACGCACATTCCTCAATTCTTCTCTGGGTGACGAACAGCTCTCAATGTCATCTGACTCCTCCTCCTCTGCCTCATCTTCCTGAAGTTCTTGTCTCAATAATCTTACTGTCACTCTCCTGAGAATCTGCTTAAGGTCAGGAGTACCACCTTTAGTTGTTCTGCTATCAGCAATTTGCCCTGCATCTCCATCCAGTGATGATCTCAATAACTCAGCTATATCTTTAAGACAAACCTTTTCCTCCATCTCAGCAGGGTCTCTTTGAGCAGAAGTTCCCTCACCAGGATCCTGCTGCTCTTCCCCATCAGCATCTGGATCAGCTTTGCCCTTTTTTCCTCTCGTAGTTAAAACAGCTACCTGCTTAACTGGAGCTGTGTTTGGATTTACAGCTGGCTTAATAGAAGCTGACAGGTTTTGAGATGAATCAGCTGCTGTGGAGGACACTTCCGGTCCTGCCGAAGAAGAAGGAGGAAATGGCTTTGCCCCATTAATGGCTGCCGAGGGCGTGGAAGCCATGTTAGGAGCTGCCGCTGGCTGATTGCCAGAGCCACCAACAGCACCGTTCAGAGCAGCCTTTCCGATGGACTTTTTAGCCTTGTCGTTAACTGATACAGATTCTGCATTTTCCTCATCACTAGATACCTCTGGGGTAGAGTTAGAGCTGCGCTTTCTGCGTTTCGATCTACGCTTAATTACAAAGCACGCTTTAGACACTTTTTTCTTTCTCCCGATACAGAGCATATAACAAGAACACATTACTTATCACCAACAGCAGGATTGCACACATCACATAAATCACCTTTGGATCCCAGCCATCACTTAAAACAACCCTTTCGCCTACCGGGATCTTAAACTCCTTTATCTCTATGGGCAGAGTGCTAGAGGTCACATTCCCGTATCTGTTAAGCCAGAAGAATCCCAGGCACCGGTCGTAAAGAAGCTGAATCTTATACTTAAACCATAAATACAATCTATACATCAAGTATCTGCCTAAGCGATCGAAAATCATTCCCAGAACATGCTTATAGATAAGGACCCCAAAAATTGAAAAGAACAGACGCTCCAAAAGCCAAAACACTTTCATGTTTGCAACTCCGACTCGAGCAGGCAATAAATCAAGCAACCTTTTAGCCCAGCTTCTGGACAGCAATTATCCACAAGCCGCACGTTGGACCGCCAATTAAAAATATGTGGTGGAGCAGGAAGGTTCCCCCCACACACAAAAGAATTCCACAGCTAACTCAGCCGGAGAAGCAGATGAAAGCTGTATTTTACAAGCAGATATGGAATGCAATGAATATGTACAAAAATATACAATATTTACAATATATACAGAAATATACAGCAATGTATGTAATACAGGAAACCTTTCCCCAACCCCCCCTGCGGCCAGGGGGGTTCGGCCTGTCCCTCCCTTCTCCCTCCCTACCTCCCCTTTTTCCCAAAAGGGTTAGAGAGAAAGAGAAAGGAAGGTAATTAAAAGGGTGAAAACTTGTTAAAGCTCAAAGCGAATGCAAAAAGTTAGTTTTCTCTTATCTGTTTAGCAAGAATCATTCCTGCATAGCAAGCTGTTGCTTCAGGGAGAAAAGCAGGCCAGCTCACAGTACAGGGGAAGAAGAAGACGACTGCAGACTGACTCCCCGACTGAAAGACTAAACAAAAAAACTACAACTGGGTCCCACCAATGAAATTGAATTAGCATATCATTGTTTTCATTCTAATATCAAAATATTCGCCCAGAGTGTTCAGAAAGTGTCTCTTTCTTAAAGGCACAGCCTAAACCGGTCACACCCATCCTTTGCCCTCCTTTCCCCATACACAAAATAACTGTGACCTATCAGCCCCCACACACACAAGTTCTAGTTCTTAAGGGTAATCCCTCAGAGCCTACATGGACACGTACAAACTCAACAGTCCTGTATGTTTTGTGCTTGGGCAGGTGAGAGTCAAAGGAAATGGTACATGTGAGAGTAGGATTACTGGGTTTATAGGAATCTAAGGCAATAAACATCTTCCTGTGAGCACAGAGAATGAGTCAATACTTTCAGAATGAACAAACAGAAATGAGGTGTAGATGACAGAAAGGCTTGGGGGAGAAATAAGACAGATAATGCATCAATTTTTGTTCAAACTGGATATGAAATTTAAGTACTGAATGACTGGAGTGAGTCTGGAAACGCAAATTATAGAATGCAGACTTATCTGGAGTACGTGCTGGGGAAGCAGTGGGTGTTGGGGAGATAATAGAGAAAGGACTAAGAGCCCAACTCTGTAATATCACAAACTACTACATAAGATTAAAGACAAGACTAAGAAGTAATCCATCAGTGTATGCAACATTGATTTCTATCCTTAGGGTTTTCTTTCAGCCCTGTGTGGTATTGTTCTGGCTTAGCAGCATCCCCAAAAGCTGGAATCCGAAAGTGGTACAGTACTTTCTATTCCAGTAAAAGAAACCTCATGAACAGAGCTTACAGAACTTGAGTTTCACAGGAGATAGAGAGGAGATAGAGAAATGCCTACCTTTACCTCCTCACCTGTGGCCACACAGTTAGGACTATTCACATGGTACAGGGGAAAGTAGTCTACATCCTGCATTAACTCTCTCAGCTTCTGGGAGTGCACTAAACCAAAGGTTATTATTTCCTATGTGAATGTTCTACCTACTGAAGTATAAGCAAATACTATGGGCACAGTAACAGCAACACAAGCTCAGCCTTAGAAAAAACACAGCAAGACCATTCAGCTGTTCCTGGTAGAGTCTGCTCTTGGTGTTGTGTGCTAAGGATTGCTGGAGCAAGCACTTCAAGAACAGTGTTCCTCCTGCAGGATTTGTCCATCCTTCCCAAGCATTCTATTTTCAAACCATTTCCCCTTACAGCTCAGTCATATTGAAAAACTTTGAATTTCATCTAATCTGACTTGTATTAAGTGCAAAGGTTTCTGTGAGAAACCAGCACATCTACTAGGCTTGGATCAATACAATCTAATATTCCCTTCAAATAGTCTTTTACCAGGAACCACTCCTGCCATATTCACCATGGCATAATATAATTCATAAGACAGTTTTTCCTAATCAGGACTCTACATTCCAAACTGTTATTGCACTTCTAACTTGCATTATTTCAGTATCAAGAGGACACAGTCTCAAGATGCACCAGGGGAAGTTTAGGCTGGAGGTGAGGAGAAGGTTCTTCACAGAGAGAGTTGTTAGCCATTGGAATGGGCTGCCCAGGGAGGTGGTGGAGTCACCATCACTGGAGGTGTTCCAGAGGGGATTGGACATGGCACTTGGTACCATGGTTTAGTAGTCATGAGGTCTTGAGTGACAGGTTGGACTTGATGATCTTTGAGGTCTCTTCCAACCTTATTGATTCTATGATCTGAACGACAGGTTTTTCTCATATTTAAAAAACACCTAAACATCGAAAACCATGACAAAGACAAAAATAGTGACTCAGACTGTATGCTTTATGCTGTCTCTGACCCTGTAAATGCATGTCAGTTCTGCTCAGACTGAACTTCACTGAACCACTTCACTCAGGTGAGGTGAGGACAAATTCTCAATAAGAAGATTCTGTGCCAAGCTGGCCTCTCCTTGAAACAACACTAATTCCTCAACACCAATTTATGGGATTAATACGTATTTTGACTCCCTTACTTGTTAATTTACAGAAGTCTCATATATAGTCTTAGAAAGTATTTGGAGCACTTTGAGAGGAAGTTGACAGCTAGGAGATGTTGAATACAGTTCACCCGCATTAAAGCAAAACAGTAGACTAACAGTAATGTACCAACAGGCAGCCATGAATGTCACCCGAGTGCAAAATAAAGGTATAATGCAGTTTCTGGCAAACAAATGCACCTAGCTACATTTAGAACATTTAACAAATGCACTGCCTGTTTTAAGCAGCACAATTTTTTGTATTTTGCATCTTGCCTTAAAACAATATATCTGCATGAACTCCAAAGGACCAGATCTGTAGTATCTGTACAAATGAGATAGATCCGAGTCTAAGAAATAGTGTATGTCATAAATATTTTTCCAGAAGTGCTACTATAAAGAGAACATTCTTAAAAAATTAAGCTATCAGGGTCCACTGTATTTTCTTAGAGGTGGTATCAGAAAGAAAGGGCTAACATTTGATATAAATCCAAGTTGCTTAACGCAAGTTTTAGAAAATGATTTGTTGCCTCCCCACCCAGTTCTTACTTTCCATGTGTTCTGAATCAAGTCTGCTATTTTTCTCCCCTCCTTATATGTTACATCAGCTGAATGCCACAGTTTAACACACAAAGTGTTTATGTCTTAATAGTTTGAATTTAGTTAATCTCATGCCCCTGACACGCAATTCCACAAGAAAAAGAACCTCCTAACTCCGGGATGGAACATTTTTCTCCTATTAGATTACTCCAACATGAAATACCTGGCCAACTCTATGACTAATAACGCCTGTATACAGAATATGTGGGTTCAGTTGATTAGTGGAAAAAGCGTCACCCTCTTAAGGTGTTACCAGATCACCAGGGAGTTTCTACATTTGTGTAGATTAATTCTCTACAGATGGCACATTTTTCAGTTGCACATTGCACAAAAGAATGCATTTCTATTTTATCTTCAAAGACATCTAGGCTTCTGATTGTTTTTCTCATTCAACAGCAAGAACATTCATCTTAGTACAACCACATTCACACAAGGAACAAGATGGAACCTTGACATATTTCATTTTCTTACAGCCTTCAGTACAGTGATTCAGTGAGAGAGTCACATGTAATACCTGGTTTTCACAGTGGGAGCAACAAGACTCATGCTGGTTGGTATCTTTTTTCTTTTTGTGTATTTTCTCTTCCTTACCTAAACTTGTATGCTATGGATAGTTCAACAGCAACAAAAGTCAGATATGCTTTGACAATTTACTGGTAAGGCTAAGCAGCTTGCCCAGTAGCAGGCTGGTTAACTGGAAAGGAAAAAAAAAAAAAAAAAAAAAAAAAATAAGAAAGGGAAAAAAAAAAAAAGTAAGAGGGAAAGGAAGGCAAAAGGCCAAGACATTATATGCTGCAGTATTCCACAAGGTCTTGTGGGATTCAATAAAAGCAGAGTCTGGGACACGGAAATAACCAAGTCTCATAAGGAATGCTAGAGGAGCCCTGCTCCTACACCAGCTGCAACCTGAATCACAGGCAAAGGTGCAAACACTACAACACTACATGCAGCCAGCCTCATCAATTGCTTACAGCGACCTAAACTTAGAGTTAGCTCTGAAAATCTGCCAACTAATAGCAGAGATGCCAGTGGCTATCCCTGCACATTTAAGGACAGAATTGAATAAAATCTACTCACAGCAAGGTAAAGTACTGGTGTTTTGCTTGGAGTCAGTGTATACTGAGTAAGTATACACTAAAAAAGCCATATTCTACAACACACCCTGCTGCTCTTCACATCCACCTACGATCTATGCAACTAAGTTTAGCACTTTGTTCTTTGGTTTAATATTCTCCTTTTCTCCCTCTTCCTTATACACTAAGGAAAACAAAGATGTAAGTGCCACAGGGCTGGCAAAGGGTCTTGAGAATAAGTCTTGCAAAGAGTGGCTGAGGGAAAAGGGGATGTTTAGTCTGAAGAAAATGAGGCTGAGGGGAAACTTTATCACTTTCTACAACTCACTGAAAGGAGGTTGGAGCAAAATGGGGGTTGCTCTTAGAAGTTACAGCTGATGGGACAAGAGGAAATGGCATGAAGTTATGCCAAGGAAGTTTTAGGTTCAACATTAGGAAAGACTTTTATACTGAAAGGGTTATCAAAGACTGGAAGAGACTGTCTAGGAAAGTGGAACTACAATCCGTGCAGGGATTTTAAAGCTGTCTAGATATGGTGCTCAAAGATAAGGTGTAGGAGTGGCCCTGGTAGAGTTGAATAATGGTTGGAATTTATGATCTTGGAGATCTTTCTATGGTGACTCCGAGATTCTGTGAAGGGATGTTTAAGATCTTTGTTAGGAACATGGACAGTGGTATGAGGGCACTCTCAGCAGGTTTGCAGGTGGCACCAAGCTTTGTGGTCCTGTTGACACACTTGAGGGAAGGAGGCCATCCAAAGGGACTTGGACAGGCTAGAGAGGTGGGCCCAAGTTCAACAAGGCCAGATGTAAGGTCCTGCACCTGGGATGAGGCAATCCCAAGCACAAATATAGGCTGGGCAAGGAGCAGCTGAAGAGTGGTCTGGAAAAGGACTTGTGGGTGTCAGATGAAGAAAAAGTCAGCATGAGCCAGCAATGGTCACTGGCAGCCCAGAAGGCAAACATGGGCTGGGCTGCATCAAAAGAAGTGTGACTGGAAGGAAGAGGGAGGTAATTCTGCCCCTCTGCTTTGCTGAGACCCCACCTGGAGCACTGCATCCAGTTCTGGTGCCCCCCAGCAGAACAGGGACATGGAATGGCTGGAGCAAATACAGAGGAGGGCCACAATGATGGTCAGAAAAATGGAGAACCTCTCCTATGGGGGAAGGCTGTGCGAGCTGGGGCTGTTCAGCCTGAAGAAGAGAAGGGAGTTCAGGGAGACCTTAGAGCAGCCTTCCAGTACCTGAAGGGGGCCTACAAGAATGTTGAGGAGGGACTTTTGACAAGGGCTTATAGTGATAGGACAAGGGGCAATGGATTGAAGCTTGAGGAGGGTAGATTTCGATTGGAGATAAGGATGAAATTCTTTACAGTGAGGGTGGTAATACACTGGTACAGGTTGCCCAGGGAGGCTATGGATGTCCCCTCCCTGGAGGCGTTCAAGGCCCAATTGGATGAGTTCTTGAGTAACCTGATCTAGCAGAAGGTGTCCTTGCCCATGGCAGGAGGTTGGATCTTTAAGGTCCCTTCCAACCCAAACCATTGTATAAATCTATCAATGTATCAACTGGGAGAGAGACATAAATGGGGTGAGAAAAAAAAAGTGTGCCTCAGAAAAAATAATCACTTTTAATGGAAAACATAAGGAAGTGCCCCAAAATCAAGATCACTAGGACTTCTCTCCTTCACATACGGTACTGTATGCTGAGGCAATCCCAGGAGAACACGGACAACTGGGAGGCCATCAGGTTGTTGACATTCACAGTGCAGAGCATTACTACAAAGGTTTTCAGGGGACAGATTATTTAAGCAGTGGATGCTTTTAACATCGTGTGATACCCCAGGTATGTCAGGATCTTTACCGTAAGGTCCTTACCTAATCATATGATAAAAGATGATGTTGTTCCAATGAGAAGGAAGAAAGCTTCTGACTGCTGGGATGACTTCTTCTGTCAGAACTCCAGGTTCAAAACTGCCTGGCCTAAATACAGTCACATTAGGTCTATTGAGAAGGATTTAGCACTTTTATTTGCTGGAAGAAATTACTGATGATTTCATGATACATTTCCAGTATTCAGAATCTAACAAACACAATGTGCCAATAGGGAAGCAGACTAGAATGAAAGTCAGGAAGATCACAATTTCATTGATGTGTGCAACACCACTGTTTTCTAAAAACTAGCAGAGCAGATACAGTGAAGCTTCAAAACAAAGAGAAGCAGAAAAGAAAAACATATTTTGAATTATAGAGACAAGGGTTGTGATAAATGTACCACATCTGTCAAAATACTCCTCTTTCCTGCTTGTCTCAATTTAATCATTTCTACTTCAACTCTATTTAATGTCTTTAATTTTATTTACTATTTTACTGTATTTTTTTCTTTTAAATAATATTTATCAGAACCTGAAAGAACCGGTTTTGTTTACACACAGACTAGATTGCAAGAATCACAGAAACCTCCATTATCAAATAACTAATCCTGTTGTTTTCAGTGTCATTTAAGATTGCTCTGGGAGAGTTTAGGTATACCTTGACATGAAGAAAAGACAGTTTAAAACTAATAAATGATGGTTCTCATATATATCATGTAAATCTCCATTGACAAAATACCTTTTTATTAGGCAGGATCAGAGCTATGAAAGATGAACAAGCTCCTCAGGACATGTTCCCTGACATCATGCTTAGGGACACGGTTTACTGGTGGACTTGGTTAATAGTTTGTGTCAGACTAATAGTTGGACTCAATGATCTTAAGGGTTCCTTCCGATCTAAATTATTCTATGATTCTAAAATTCCTTCAAATACTTCTCAGCTACTTTACTCTCCAAGATATGGCAATGATAACTTCCTGAGATGTGGTTTGAACCACATGAAACCTAATTTATGTTTAATCTGACTGATGGCTTTTTGAACGCAGAAGGGCTTGACCCTTCTTGCCTGGTTCTGAGACAAGTTATACAGCACGCATTTCACAGCTGGAGGTTTTATTACTTCAGGAAATTTTCTTAGCATCTGTATCAGTGCTTTTCTATTGCAAATTTCTTGTAGATTTCCATAACTTTATTTTGCCTGTGCATCTGGAAACAGGAAAATATCATCACAGGAACTAAGCCTCACCTATCAAGTGCATTTCTTTTCCATTTGCCAAGTCCACACTTAAATCACTCCTGAACACACAGAATATTCTATCTTCTTCTCCAATAGATTATATTATCTATTCCAGACAAGTACAGCATATAATTCCTGAATTTCAAAATGAAAAGGAGAGAGATTTATAGTGCTCACAGCTGTGTAGTGGTTAGATACACATTAATTCATGCAAAGCTTCCTGATGATAAATTCTTCCCTAGCAATACAACTAAGTCTAATTAATAGAAATTAGCACAAAGGATTCCAGTAGGAGCACGATTTCTGAAAAAGGAAAGCTACACAAATTAAAGAAAACAAAAGATTGTTTGTTATCTTCTGGAACACTTCAAAGAATTCTTATTTCATCTGGGAGTATTAAACCATAGGAAATTCTTATAGAGCCCACTCGATTCTGCTGTTCTATGGACCCTTCTATTTTCCTCTATGCTTTGCGTCTCTCCTGAACACAAAACTATTCATGAAGGAAATAAAATTAAAACTACTGATACTCCAACACACACCATCTTGATACTCTCTGCATGGAAGAGACCTGTGGAATATGTCTGCCTATGCCACCAAACAGAGACCATTTTTTAAAAGTTTTTCCATTATCTTGAGGTTAATTATCCATTACTAGTAATACTGCTGTGTCGTCTTAATATTTATTCTGAATACATTTCATATGAATCATGTGCTGGTAGTGAACACAGCCAAGCCTCAAAGTAAATGGCAAGTGATTTAATTTTAAAACATCTAATTTACAGAAATTGCTCTTGCCCAATTAGAATGGATTCTGACCTGAGCTATACTGTTGTTCAGTTTGTAACACTATCAATTTCATGAAACTCCCTCCCATTTAAACCAGTATCAATGAAGTCGATTCAGAATATAGAAACTAAGCACTGAAATCAATCAAACCAAATGAAAGGCAGATGAATTAATTTGGTAATTCCCAAAAGAGTATCGATAGACCACCTGGTAATATAGATGTGTTGATACTGATTGTAACAGACATTGAACAAAACAAATTAGTCATTGAAAGCAGGCAGGACAGTATAAAAGAAATCCACAGCAAAGAGGATCATTTTATCCTCCTTGGTTATTTCTTCAATACAGAAGCTCTACTAAAAACTAACCCTCTATGCAGAGGAGTTTCCATTAATCCGAAAATCTATCATAAATTTGAAGGGTGTCCAGTTCAGGTATGTTTCACAAACCACTGCTCTGATTTCCAATTATTCTCAAAAATGCTGCATACCTCAGCCATTTGGCTAACACACAGAATATTTTAATCAGGCACCAAAAACTCATCCAGAGCTTTTTCACACGTTTATGACTTGTTCTCTGCTATGAAGAGAATTCATGAAGAAGCAGCTGACCATGTACAGATGACAAAATTTGCACTGATTACAATTCAGATGCGGATCATAAAGTGGATAAGACAAGCCACATAAAAACGTAGCTTCAGTGTCTCATTCTGTGTGTACAGGGAGCTCAGAGGAGCCCAGCAAATCAGCCCAGAGGCAAACCACTGTCAATCACCTGATGCGTTGTATGCCCAGAGAAGCAAGCTGCCTCTCACTACAAGATCAGCACAATTTTGTATCTGTAAGGAAATAGCACCTGAATTACTCACGTTCTGAACTAAGCAGGAGCCTACAGCCACTGCACTGTGCTGTCTCATTTTTCTCCAGGAAACATGGTGCCTTTTCAAGCTACTGAAACTGCCTAGAAGACCCACGTGATATCCCAGAACGCAGCCCCACACTGACTTCCCAGGAAGTTCCAGATGAGCTCCGACTGCCATGACCACTGTCCAAAGAAAGCAAACCCAGAAAACCTTCACAAGACAGTGGAGTGGTTTGCAGTTCTCTGTGGCGTTATAAAATACTACAGCACGCTGAAACAGTTTAAATGTGTTGATTTCCAAAGAGCACAGCAAAAAGTGCCTGTTTGATATCAGCATTTGGAGGTCTGAAAGTATGCCTTTTACAACCTTAAGGACAAAAATGGAGTGTCTCTTGGTGGCTGGCTGAATTCCAGCACAACCATTATTTCAGTGCTGTTGGGATTTAACAATAAGCAAGTCAGTGTACCAAGAACCTGGTCTTCAGTTGGGTTCAATCCAATTTCTTAAACTAGCCCTTTGAAGTGATTAACATTTTGGATTGCCAGGCATAATATTAATGTAGCAACACACAGATCTCTCCTGTATTTGTTCATCAGAAGCACTAGTGACTACTTGTAATTCTAAAATCATCCCAGAGATTTCAAGATTTTTCCCATTTTTCCCTATTTGCGGGGGACCAGAAAATGAGGCACTTTTTGGCTAGAAGTCAGTCTGGCCATCTCATACACTCAAAGAAAAAAAAATATGCTCAAAGATAACTTTTTAATTTAAAAAATCCAACCAACACCAGTAGTTATATGTGCCAGAAATGTCACATATGATTGTGATTTCAGAGTCTAGGCTCTGTAGCACAGAATTATTCCTTTGTGTATTTTAGCAGAAATTCACTATTTCACCTTTACTCGAGGCTAAATAATAATAACCTAGACTGCTGCATCTATCCCATTCATGGTTATTCGTCCATATGAGATGCTCTTTATTTCTGTCTTCCTTGCAAGTGCCCATTTTACAGAGATATTTCTGTTGGCAATCTGTTGGCTAGCTGAAAACTCAAAACCTACCCCACTCTGAAAACGGCCAGCTAGAAATTACTTAATATAAATCACTATCTCTCAAGTTTGCCTCTTTTATACTTATGCCACTGATAGTATATTGGTCTGTATTTATAAATCCAAGTCAACATAGGTCATCCTTTTAAAAGCACAGATTTAATTTCCCACCCATCCTGTAACTTTCACTACTGAAGAATTACATTGTTATATTACACCTGATATCTCACATCTAAAAAGTAAGGACAGAAGCAGATAACCATATTTAATTCAAAAGCAATATTCATTACTTTGATTGCATACAACAGTTACTTAATCATGAATGGATTCATATTCACGTTGCATACAACTGTTTGTCTCAAAACAGACGGTAGCGACTCCACATTTTGCCAGCAGAGCTATGAATATACCCTTAATTTAGTAAAGGAGCATAGAAGTTGTTATTATCAATTAAATGCATGCTCTCCAAACAGATACAAATGTCAGAAACGCAGAACAGCACCAGTGCCAAGCCAGGGCTGCAATTCTTGTGCAGTAAGCAAACCACATCTTTTCAAAGAGAGATCACTTTCTTTTCAAAATAGGACATAATTCAAAGCATCTTCTATAATGCATATAAAAACAGCTTTTCCAATCCCTCACTGCATATTTCCAGCAAGTTCTATTGAGATAAAAACAAAAGCAGGTAAACTACTATTTGATAAAACCATAAACTACTTATCAGGTACAATTCAAATTCCTTGAGACACAGAGCATCTCTGAGTCTCCATTCTTTGTTTTTTTTTTGGGGGTTGTTTTTCTTTTAATAATTTCAGCCCTTGCCTAGTTTTTTTTTCTTAGTAGCATTGTAAAACATTTTAGAAGGATTACATCACACAACAGAACAGAGAACAGTCTACCTTTTGTGATTTTACACCTAGACCACCTTTAGTACCAGATGCAAAAGCTTCTGCCAACACAGTTTAACACAGAGCACGAGGAAATACACGCATGGCTGATAATAAACAAGGACGCTGAAATTCTCCAAATTACATGAAAGTGCAAAGTATTGAGATGGTAACAGTAGCAAATATCTGGAAACAGCAGAAAATATGTTCTGCTCAAGGTGAAGTATGTTTGTTGAAGCATATTCAGAGTTTGCTACAGAGCCACACATGTATCATTTGGAACAGCAAGGAATTTTGCAAAGCCAAAAATGAGAATTCAGACTAGAGAAAGCCACTTCCCAGAATGGTTTGATGATAGCTGAAAAGTAATTATAGAACTTACACTTCGCTGGCTCAAAAACATTCTCCAAGGCCCTGCAGATGTGATGGGTTTTTGTGTTTGTCATAATCATGAGGTCAAATAACAAAAACCTGCATTAGTTGCCAGTTCAGACACTGTCTTTTCATTGCTGGCAACCTCTTGTCTAAGGACAGAAAGAACTATGCTATAGTGCTACCAGACTAACAGCTACCACCACGTTGATACTCACACAAGCCAATTGCTCCCTGACCTCCGTATCTCAAGAATCAAATATTCATGTGTTCAGATACCATCTGTCCCTGAATGCTTTCCTAATTTTTAACTAAGCAATTACCTGATACAGACAATTGTGAGCTGCCCTCAAGCAAATGAAGACTTTGACAATACTGACACCAAGTGACAGAATTCAGGAAGACAAAAACCAAAACAACCCTACTTAGAAATGTTAGAACATTTCAGCAACATGCTCTGAAAGAGGCATAATCTTATTTAGCCAAGTACACAAAAAAATCCCCAAAGACCTATTATGAGAGCTGACATTTTCTGAGAACTTGTGCCTAAGTTTACATAAAGTATGTCCAACATACATGTTAACAACTCCATTTCGCCTTGGTCTTGGAAGCACGAGTGAAAGACCTCTGGTTATTCATTTCTAAAGAAGCAAAAATTAGTGGTTTGCATGAATGGTCAGTAGCAGTGTCCCCCAGGGATCAGTGTTGGGCCCGATTCTGTTCTATATCTTTATTGATGATACAGACAAGGGGATTGAGTCCATCATCAGTAAATTTGCAGATGACACCAAGCTGAAAGCAGGTGGCGATCAGTTAGAGGGTAGGAGGGCTCTGCAGAGGGACCTTGACAGGCTGGACAGATGGGCAGAGATTTAACACATCTATGTGCCATGTTCTACACGTCACCCGCAACAACCCCATGCAATGCTACAGGCTGGGGTCAGAGTGGCTGGAGAGCGGCCAGGCAGAAAGGGACCTGGGGGTACTGGTTGATTGTAGGCTGAACACGAGCTGGTAGTGTGCCCAGGTGGCCAAGAAGGCCAATGGCATCCTGGCCTGTATCAGGAACAGTGTGGCCAGCAGGAGCAGGGAGGTCATTCTGCCCCTGTACTCAGTACTGGTTAGGCCACACCTTGAGTCCTGTGTCCATTTCTGGGCCACTCAATTCAAACAAGATGTTGAGTTGCTCAAACATTTCCAGCGAAGGGTAACAAAGCTGGTACGGGGTCTGAAGCATAAGCCCTATGAGGAGTGGCTGAGGGAGCTGGGGGTGTTTAGCCTGGAGAAGAGGAGGCTCAGGGAAGACCTTATTGCTGTCTACAACTATCTGAAGGGTGGTTGTAGCCAGGTTGGGGGCTGGTCTCTTCTCCCAGGCAGCTAGCACCAGAACAAGAGAACACAGTCTCAAGCTGTGTAGGGGAAAGTTTAGGCTTGATCTTAGAAAGTTCTTCACAGAAAGAATGATTGCCCATTGGAATGGGCTGCCCAGAGAGGTGGTGGGGTCGATGTCCCTGGAGGTGTTTAAGTAAAGACTGGATGAGACACTTAGTGCCATGGTCTAGTTGATTAGTTAAGGTTAGGAGATCAGTTTGACTTGATGATCTTGGAGGTCTCTCCCAACCTGGCTGATTCTGTGAATATCTGCTTCCATTAACTTATGCGGATTTAATTTTTCTGGTCACAAAATCTAAACAGTTCTTTTATGCCATTTAATTAACAAATTGTGTTAATGCAAATTTTAAGTCTACTAAGTCTGGCTTACTTGCTTTATCTGCCTTTCTGTTGAGAAATCAAATCCCAAGCAGTCCAACGTCATAAGCCGTAAACTGAATTGGTACCCCTCCTAAAGCCTTACCTGATGACATTCCACAAAGCATAAAACCCTCCTGAACAAAAAACAGCTATCAAACCTATCAGTTTTAACACCCATCATGTTTTTGTCCAGCATTCTGTGTCTTCCTACCAAGATTCCATGCTCTTACCTGCTGACGTTTGTATGCCAAATAATCAAGATTTTCCAGATCTTTTTGAAACTTCTGGTAGGTTTTCTGCAGATCAGATTTACTGGATACATTTCTTAAAGATTCAAATGTTCTTTGAAACTGTGATGACAAAAAGAAACAAATACCATCATTCACATAACTGCTATATTTTATGCTGCAATAGGATTTTTCTCTACTAAATATGAAGTTGTGTCAGTTCTTGGATATCCAGTTTTGTTTTGAAATAAATCACAGAATTCCAATCACATTCCACACACCCTGTTTAATTAAATAAAATCTAGCTTCATAGGTCAGACTTGCATAAGACAAAACATTATCAATCAACACCATCTCTAGTGGTTAGCTCTGTCTATATGCCATGTTACCAGACAGAACATACTCATATAGATTTCATTTTTCAGCTAGTACAAGCATATGCAACTTTACACAGGCCATGAATTCCTCATTCTATTAGCATATATAATGCGGGACTCCTTATCAAGTCAATTGACTTAAGAGTAATTTGCAAGACCCGACACCTTGAGCAGTGTGCTCGTGTTCTGTATGAAAGCTGAGACAATGGTAATTATAATTCTTCACAATCTTATTTCTAAATGTAAAACTTCTTTCATGCATACACTATTATTAAAAATAGTACTGGTATTTTTCAAAAACATGAAGAGATGTAGGAAACTGTAAGAGAAAGGCCAAGGTCATGTGAAAGAAGAACAGGAGCTACAGCATCCTTGCTACCTTCAGGAAATTATGAATCCAAATCTCCATTTCTCCATCTGTTATTCTTCACCTCAAAAGCATGTGACAGCTGTGATTCCCACCAGAAGTCAGTCTATAAATATTTATTTACACTGATATAATTAGGAAGAAATACATGTCTTCTAAATCTATCCAAAATATTACTTATCATGCTAGAATTACAGGCCCTGGAAATGAAGTCCCTACTGTAAGCTTGCATGTGGTAGCAAATGAGGCAAAAGACCAAAAGAAAAAGGACTGCTTTTCAATCAGTTCCAGAAAACCAAGTACTTCAGGAGTAACTACTGCACACAACTCTCTAGAACTTTGCTAAAACTACAGTCATTGAATTGAAGAAAATAACCACAGGAGTACAAGAATAAAACCTTCCACTCATCTTCAATCTTTAAAGAGCCAACAGCATACTTGACAGCTAGTGCTGTGGCCATCTGACTGAGGTCAAGCCCAAGCAGTGCATGCTGCTGGATCAGCCACTAGCAATTCCTCTTTAGCAATGATTTAGAGATACACCTGTAATCTTCAAGCAAGTTAGCACTTCTTGTTTGCCTGATTGCAGCCTTTATTCCAGTCTCCCTGCTCTTATAACCAAGAAGCAAGTTTAGGCAGTATATACATCTATTTCTAATCTATCTTACTGTAAGTCATGCGGCACCACTGGAGATTGACTGAGGAGTTAGTTGCCTTCGAAATGTTTGCTACCAAAAAAAATAAGAGAAAGCTTTCTCACTCAGCATACTTCCCTGAATTCTCTAGCCATGAAATGCTAAGCCTGATGTAGCCTTTTTAGTTTTTTTTTCCTCCACTATCCATCTACCTATTTTCAGGAACTTTGGAACTTCTCTCCTTCTGCCACATGTAATAGAAATGAGGCAATGAGTTCTAAGAGAAGAGAATGAGTCATAAACAGAGTGGCTGTATTTAACATTACATCATACTAACATTTTTATACTTCTTAAGTTCAAATTAATTAATCCAACTTAATAAAGACTTAAAAGTCTTTTCATGTTACACCTTAGCTCTGCATCTTTCTTTTAGTCACTGGTCACTGTTGCTACCATGTTCAGCTGTTGCAAGCAAACTGATTTATAATATGAGTATCTATGGAATAAGTAATGATATTAAAGGCAGTTGCTGTGTAATCATTAAACTGTAGTTTAATTATTACATTTCAACTTTGCAGCTGCACTGCATGGCATTCTTTATGGAATTCCAAGAAAATAGCTGCTTGGGCTTGAACTTGAGCTTGTTTGGTCTGAGACGGACAAAATTCTCTCCCTTGATGAGCCTGGAAACCTCAATACAGGCCATGAAAATTAATGGCTTAGATAAAAAGAAGGTCAGGCCACAAAAATACCAGAATACAAATATGCAGTGCAAAGTACTTCATTGCCTGCAATTCCGGTATGTAGGAGAAGACATCACTGAACATGGAGCGCAAAGTCCTACTTCTGTTAATAACTTTGCAATCTCCATATAAAGTGAAAGAGGTATGGAAAGTGCAGATTCTTCAGTTTGTGAACAATGCTGTTTGACAAACCTTTAATATCACCTGCCTGGGATCCTTGCTTTACACCTTAGGGTGACATAATCCTGGTGCACCTCCTTTACTTGGTTTATTTCTACATACCTGAGTCAGATTTAGGGCCAATGTTGCAAAAGGCCACTCTGTTATTAACAAACAAGGCAACACGTCTCTTGGTGCCACATCCAGCTGGCGGCCAGTCACTAGTGGTGTGCCCCAGGGATCAGTACTGGGCCCCATGCTCTTCAACATCTTTATTGATGATCTGGATGAGGGCATTGAGTCCATCATCAGTAAATTTGCAGATGACACCAAGCTGGGGGCAGCAGTTGATCTGCTGGAGGGAAGAGAGGCTTTGCAGAGGGACCTCAACAGGCTGGACAGATGGGCAGAGTCCAATGGCATGAGATTTAACACATCCAAGTGCCTGGTTCTGCACATTGGCCACAGCAACCCCATGCAGTGCTACAGGCTGGGGTCAGAGTGGCTGGAGAGTGGCCCAGCAGAGAGGGACCTGGGGGTACTGGTTGATTGTAGGCTGAACATGAGCCTGCAGTGTGCCCAGGCAGCCAAGAAGGCCAACGGCATCCTGGCCTGCATCAGGAACAGTGTGGCCAGCAGGAGCAGGGAGGTCATTCTGCCCCTGTACACTGCACTGGTTAGGCCACACCTTGAGTCCTGTGTCTAGTTCTGGGCCCCTCAGTTTAGGAAGGATGTTGACTTGCTGGAACGTGTCCAGAGGAGGGCAACAAAGCTGGTGAGGGGTTTGGAATACAAGCCCTATGAGGAAAGGCTAAGGGAGCTGGGGTTGCTTAGCCTGGAGAAGAGGAGGTTCAGGGGAGACCTCATTGCTCTCTACAACTACCTGAAGGGAGGTTGTGGCCAGGCAGAGGTTGGCCTCTTCTCCCAGGCAGCCAGCACCAGAACAAGAGGACACAGTCTCAAGCTGCGCCAGGGCAGGTTTAGGCTGGATGTTAGGAAGAAGTTCTACACGGAGAGAGTGATTGCCCATTGGAATCGGCTACCCGTGGAGGTGGTGGAGTCACCTTCATTGGAGGTGTTCAGAAGACTGGATGGGGTGCTTGGCTGCATGGCTTAGTTGTTGGGTGGGTTGGATTGGTTGATGGGTTGGACGCGATGATCTTGAAGGTCTCTTTCAACCTGGTGTATTGTATTCTCTGGTTTGTCTAGAGCTCCACAAGTCAAAGATTATTAGTCTCTCAGAATATCAATATTATTCTCATATTCCACTGTGCACAGGGCAGCAAAATAGCACTCAACTATATTATCCACTTGTGAAATGTTGCTTTTGATTTTCATATGGATTAGTAGAAGTTGCATTAGGACAAGAAGCAAACTTAATTTCCATTCTGACATAAGGAAGGCATTCATTAAAAAAAACACCTTTTATAACTTGAACAACACATTGCTGCTTTAAAATAGTACATTTATTATAATTTAGTCTTTTAAATCCCCAGGAGATACAGTTGAAAACTAAAACATTCCAAACCTCTCAAATTTCAATTAATGAACACACATACCTATGAGGAAACAGTTGCCCTTCCATTATTTTCCTGCAATGGAATGGGCAACGTGCCTCTTTGGAGAGGCTTACAGGGAGTAGGTCACACAGTTTTTTCTATTCAGAAAATACCAAATGCATTTGCTCTCCTTTTACAAAGGCCTGAAGACATGCATTTTGATGATAAATCAGATCACTTGTTTTGCATGCACTTCCTCATTTTTGCCTCCCAAAGGAAGAGGAAGTTATAAAATAAATTACTCTAGACCATAATGATCTGTGCACGTTTGAGATACAAATAATTGTTGAGCAGACAAGCCACTCTGCATTACACTGACTTCATAACTACACTGCTAATAAATAAGCTGCCAAGAGAGACTGATTTTCCAAGGTTATTTTACCAGCCTAGAATTTTCCTTCAAAGATTAGCAATCACAGAAGGAGATTTCAGAGTGTCACTTCCATATCATTCTCTGATAAGCACTATGCTTCAGTGTTAAGTGTTGCTGTAGAAGCAAAACACAGTAATAACTACTCAGAAAGAAATTAGCGATGCTCTTTTTTCCTGATAGGTTAAATAGGAATATGCTTCAATGGAGTACTAGTCACTGACTGGAACATTCAGGCACTTACCACAGTCCAAATAAGAACTTAAAAGAAGTGTCTGTTTTTCTAATATCCCATCTTCCAAAATAATTTTCCAACTCCATCACCAGACAGGTGATTAGAGATCTCTCAAACTCAGAGGTACTTCTGGAAACTTCACGCGTTCCATGTTCATCTGTGCTACAAGACAGCTTCGTATCATAAATCTCCCTAAGCTTTACACTTACAACTTAATTTGAAAATTACATTACAACTTCACAATTATTTCTTTTTCATTAAAAGCTAGTATATAATCTTTCACACCATGTATATTAAACCAAACCAGAAAAAGGAAAGAAAAAGAAAGAAAGAAAGAAAGAAAAAAAGCCTTCTCCATTCAAAATAAGTCCTACTTCTTTCACTTTCCTTACTTTTATTCCTGGCTTGCACAAACTGTCCAAATAAACTTGCTCTTACCACTGCTTGCTCCTGGTCTGTGTAACTGACAAATTACTGCTTGTATTCTCTCTCATCATTTCAGAGGTACAAACAGATAGCACTTGTCTTTGGTGGCTTTTCACAGCTTTTGGAATCTTTTCCTTAACACTTTGTCTTAATTCATAACACAGAAAAAAGTTTATTTCCTCCCTTCCCAGGCCTGTCTATCCACTCCCACATGCAGAGTTTTCAGGAGATGTCAAAACTCACTTCCTCCTAGGCAGGAGTTTTCGCAGGGCAACCATTTCCTTCCTGTTGCTTTCTCTTTGTCCCCCCACTAAAGCGTAGTAGATGGAAATTATTTTCCTTTGCCATTGGGACCCCAGATTGATAAATAGGCAGTGGCTGAGCAACAGGAAGGAAGGCTGTGTATTTATGAGCCCTGCCACCACTAAGATTGAGGGACTGATTCTACAGTACTCTAATTCATGCAGACACTCTGGAAGAAATGGAAACGATTCTCTCTCAAATCTACCAAGCAACATTTTGCTCATGGAGACCCTTCTAGGATACTATGTCAGACAGGAAACTGAGGGACAACAGACAGGGTGCCTGTAGCAGAATCAAAACTAGGAAATTGCTGGGAGCAGGAATTCCTGAGGGAGCTGACCCACACTTAAGTCTTCAATGTAACAGCAAAGTTAAGTGTCCAATACACATAAAGATGACACTGAAGAGTCTACTGCAGACGTGCCATCACCTGACAGGTACTAAACTAGATAAGACTGAGAGAAAGGCTCTGCACCATGAAGCAAGGAATGGGTTTGTTTGCAGACCTTTTTAACTCAGTAACTGGGGGTTTCTCTTTGATATACAGCCACTTGTAGTTGTTTTAGGCTATGCCTTTAAAATTTAGTTACAGATTTTGAGCAGAAAAGTGGAAATATATAAACAAATCACTACTGGATGTAAAAAGGATAGCTAAAGACTATTCTAAACAAATTCATTAGAGAAAGATCTGATATAAAATTTGCTATACCAAAACAATTCTTTCTCTTTCCTGATCTCTGCTTGCTCGCTCCAGAGAGATTAACCTGCTTTTCAGCTGACTTTGACCATATTGTTTAAATAAGTCTAAACCCTGCTTTCTCTCTGCTCCTTTCTCTCTTGGGACAGGGGAAGGAGGGGTAGTGGAAAAGCTTTCCTGGTCTCTGACCAGGGGGCTTTTGTGTTGTTTGCCAATTGTAATTATCTGTATGAATATTGTAAATACTGTATATTTTGTACATATTTGTTGCATTCCATCATAGAGTGTAGTTTTGCTTGTAAATACAGCTTTTCATTTGCTTCTAATTGAGTTGGTCTGGCAAAGTTTATGCTGGGGGGATGAGGGGAGGTGTGGAATTTCAACCCACCACACCACTGTGATTTTCTTCTGTTCTGATAAAACAGAGGTTTGGGAGCCTTCAGGCTTGCTCGCTGGAGAAATTCTGGACAGTAACACCTGAAGCTGGCCAACTAAGGTCCTTCAAAGCCATGTTTCTGACTGGCAAGAAAAGACTCATAGAATTCCAGGTTGGAATGGACCTCAAGGATTATCTGCTCCAAACTTTATCGGCAAAAGCACAGTCTACACAAGATGACCCAATACCCTGTCCAGATGAATCTCAAAGGTGTCTAATGCTGGGGAATCCACTGGTTTCCCTGGAAGATTATTCCTATCACTAATTGTTCTCATAGAACTTAGAATTTCCTCTTGCATCCAGCTGGAATTTCCCTCAGAGTAGCTTTTTCACATTTTACTGCATGATGCCACACCACTTGCTGAGGTACTTGCTTAGGTACAGTTATGTGAGTCAAGCCAAACATCTAAACCTGAGTCACAGGTGAACCTGAGATGACTTACCTCTCTTCTTTTATGTGACCATACAGATTTTCTACAGTTTAAATTAGATTTAATAATGATGAATACTCTGCAGAGAAGGGAGGAACAGAGAGCAGTATGCCCACAGAGCCCAGGTTCACAAGTTGCTTCTTAGCTGTAGCAATTTTTTTTTCCCTTTTTTCTTTTTTTTTTTTTCCCTGACAATAGCTTTATATAGTTCTAAGTAGGCGTTTTATAAAGATCACACTGTCTGAGGCATTCACAAAGAATATGAAGGTTTAAACAGCAAATCTACAAGCATGGGAAGAAATTAAAAAAGGCAGAAAAAAACATGCTGGCTCAGCGTGATCCAAAATAGATTAGCGAAAGACAGACTGCCAATGCTCTTTGAATGAAATTTTCAGAACTTGTTACCTTCTTGCTGTTCTCCTCTGATCAATACATTCAAGCAATTCCATTAGTCTGTTAATTCACTAACCTTAATGAATGAGGCTCTAAATCCAAGAGTGCAATACATTAGATAGTTCTTTTCTAACTGCATTTCTCACAACTCAGTTTTACAATTAGACTTCTAACTCTGAAATAAATATGGAAACTAACACACAGACAGCTATTCATTTACACACTTCCCTGTTTTAATATATAAATAAATAAATAGATTCAGTTACTTCAGCAAAATCTTTCTTAGCAGTGTGAGGTAGTTCAATTTCTCAGTCAGCTCTAAATTAAGTTTGATGTTTGCACTGCACCATTGTGGTGGGTTGAAATTCCACAAAAGGCTAGAAGGGCACTACACCAGAATATAAGCAGGCACTGAGAATTTCTACTAGCTTCTAATATGCATTATTTGATACACTTTGCTGAGTGAAGAAACAAAATCTATGAAACAACCAAAGTTCTTTCCACTTTATTACTGACATTTCAAAAAACACTAATCTCATGTCAGCAAAGGTAGGGGTTTGGTTGTTTGGAGTGAAGTTCCTGCCAGGTTTATCAAATTCTTCCAAACAGATTCACCTGTTATTCATAGTTTAAAAGTTACATTTCATTATTTTTGTGACAAAAGTATTTGGTCTTCTTTTCCATAAAGATTTTATTAACATGTACAGAAAACAATACTCTTCTGGATTGTGTAAGTAGGAAGGAAGTAGCTGAGGTTCATCTTAGAATGAGAGATGTGACAGTTAACACTACACAAGGCTTTACGTGACAGCTATTCACATTGTCTCCTTGCTATTTTTATTCACAGATTACAGCGGAAATTAATGTTTAATGACCCAGGCTGTATTCTGTCAGCAAAAATAAGTACGGTTTCAAATGTTTTGAATGTCATGGTGTTAGAATTAACCACCTTCACTGAGTGAGTTTTCAGCACTCTTTGACAAATGGGTTTGAACAATATTAAATACATAAATAGGTAATTCCCCATTAACTGCTTCCACATTGAATGAGATCTGATTAATTCTCTACAGGGTTCTTTGGCAATGCAGTACCACTTTCACTTTATATATATTAACAAGAAAACTTCCTATGTTAGAATTATTTCACTTATTCTATGATTACTACTTTTTTTTGTCCCTCTGAATTTTTAAAATTAATTTTTGCCCAGTCCTTTAAGTTTCTTCATTTTAATACACAATAACTATAGAGCTCAGACTTATGGAAATAAATGGAAATGAGATTGCTCAACTCTTAAAATGATTAACAACAGCTCTAACATCCGTGTCATTATGAAGAAGGTGATGAAGTAGTTGAAGTGTCAAAATTTTAGATTAATTTCAAAGAAAATTTTCAAATTCTTTTTAAAGAGAGTTGATTTTCAAATCAAATGAACTTGCAAGCATTGGGAATATTAACGCTCATACAGCAAAGACAAGGTCTACTTCCTACACAGCAGCCACTGTGGGAATACACTGGTATCTTTTTGGAGCAAGGCCATGTTGAAGAAAAACTGAATACCTAAAGGGAGTTTTAAAGTTAATTAAATTAAGGATTTTGTATAGAGCAAACCAGAGATTCATTAAAGTATGTAATCACATTTAGATCTGGCTTAACTAGTCATGAATGAAAGTTGTTCAAATTTGCAGGTTGTTCAATAGCATGTTAAAATATCTCTAATTTGATTTCCTGATTAGATGTCAACATAAAAGGATGCCAACAGCACTGTTGGCAAATTCAACAGTTGGGACAGAAACTAAATAAATCTGGGAAATGTACCCCCCTTCCCTCTAAGAACCGGGGTGAGGGGGTTTATGTAAGCATTTTGGAGAACATTATGCTACACTAATTTATTCTAAGAGTTAATTGAAGAATTCAGTTCTCATTCATAGGAAGAGAACTAAATTGAAGTATGGAAGAAGAAGAAAACTTAATTGCACTCTCCAGTGCTGGAACCTCTCCTGCATTATTCTATGCATTCTTTTATGATATTCAGTTATTGTTCTTCATGAAGTGAATTACAAAGGGTTTTTTTTAGAAATATTGGAGCTCTAGCTCACTTTTAGTTCCCTCATGTAAAACATACTGAAAACACTTCAGAAGGGTGCATCAAGGATTATGAAAATACCTACATAAAAAAGTAATAGGTTACCAGTGGAAAATACAATTTAAGAACATCTTCCACAATCAATACAAAATCCACAGGCCACTTCTCTTTGAGCTGACAAATTTCATTCCTATATAACAACACAGAAGGTTCTGCAGTGTTCATTTAGCCTGCATTGCATCTCCAACAACTGTCAACGTGGGACGAAACCCACACCATATTGTTTTATTCCAAAATACTGTTCCTACTCCAATTAGCAGCAAAATTTTCATTCTCTTGTCCTCACCAAACTGAGCTTGCTTCAAAATGGTGCCTTTTAAGTCAACGGGTCCTCTTGTGTGACGAGGTTTTATTAGAGATGGCACTGACTATTCACCTCTGCCCTGAAACATTAAGATGTCAACAGAACTCCAAATTTTCATCAGTCTGTGAGATACTACTCAATATGTTGGGGGGAAAAAAGGAAAAAAAATAGGATAATTTCTTGCAATCCCTAGTGAAGACACACACCATACTGAATGGAGTAAACAGAGAAGAACTCCATAAACACATTCTTTGTGGTCAGACACATGATGCCAGCAAGATTAAAATCATACTGTGCAAATAACAGAAGGAAGCCTACTCACATGGCACACTATGACTGACCTGAACTCAGGTTTATATGGACAGAAAAGTACTTTGATCTTGAACAACAGAACTGTGGACATTTTGTCTAATTAATCAATAGTGGCACAGCCACTGGTTAGTTTTATATGGGAATAGAAGAATGAAGCTATTCCTTCTGTATAAACAGAGCCGGGGGCAGGGAGAGGGGGGTAGAAAAATATTACCTAAAACACAGCACTAACATGGTAAGCACTTCCCAAACTCATTATTCTCTTGAGCGGCATTTAGAGAGTATTTTCTACTGCACAATTTTTAAAGCTTTACCAACATTAGGACTTTCTGGTCTTCTGTTTGTAGTGTACAAATATATAGCTGGAGCTGGGGAGTTGCCATTGGTTCCTCTCACACATATTCGCTGTCTCCTTTTAGCTGATCTCTCTCACAAACTGACTTCAACACAGAGCCAGATCCTTACCTAACCAGAGCTTTCCGTCTGTAATTACCCACATAATTCCACTGTTAAGATTCTTTACAAAAAAATTACTCCATGGTACTGCCAAAGAAGTCAAGTAGGTTTCATGCATACAGAGCTATACAATTCAAGTAAGAAAACAAGGAATAAAAGTTAAAATACAATTGTACAGACAGCCATCTGCTTCCCCAGATCAAATATACTGAGTTAAGGTAGAAGACTGTTTCTGGGTTTGGTGCATTGTACAAATCTCATCTAGAATCTACACTTTTACCAACTGCCAAGGTGTTACATCCATGAGATCTGCAATACCCAGGCAAAGAAAAAAAAACAAAAAAATCAGTGCAGAAAGAACCACCAGCAGAAATTTCTCTAACTAAAGGGAGTCTAAATCAAATTCTACTCACCACACTTAGATGTTCCAGTAAGTATGCCACATCAACCATGTCTGCCAGAACAAGAAGCCTTGTCACAGCTGCAAGTAGAGACCGTGCTGCCTGAACAACAGCCTGCCTCTTAGGCAGATAGCAGGGATCACTTGTAAAGGCCTCTGCTGATACCTTCAGGGCTTGACCTACAAATGAAGACAGAAATTCCCTTAGGCTATTTCACAGCACCTAGGGGGAAAAAAAAATATAGCTAAAAATCATGAGATATTTGTCAAGTCTCAAATATCACCAACACCTTTGGGCACTGCTTTGCTACCCTAATGCCTTGATATGAAAGTCAGTTATTACAGATCATGGAGCATGTTCCATGTTTTTGAATAATGTTCTCCTTCTGTTCTTCTGAATCATTTAATTCTGAAATAAATCCCTTGGCAATCACACCATTACTCTCAACTATACACAACGAGGCCAGGGGCACTGTACTAAACTTTTCTAGTCACTGCTTTTTGTATTACCGTGTACTTTGCTTCCCTTGCTCTTAAATAATTCCTGGTCACAGAAGGGAATCAAATACTGTTCTTCTCATTATAAATATAAGTTAATGGAATGGAAATCTCATACACTTGTAAGTCTGACTCTGACATAAAATATGTTAAGCCTATGCAATGGAGCTAGTAACTGTGGCAATAGACAACAATTCTCTACAACATGAGGTTTTGCAAATGCAGTTGAACAATAAAGTCAACAATAACAAAGATCTAAGTTTACTTTTAGTAGTCTGTCACCTACTCTGGAAAACAAAAGAAAAAAGGGGGGGGAGAGGGGAAAGCCATCACACTAATTTCTAAAAGCATTTCTAAGTTTAATATCACCTGGGGAGCTTTGCTAGTGACAAAACCACCCTAAGAGAACTCACTCTACACAGAGCTGCACTAGAAAAATCTTGTTGCACAAGCAGTATCTGCTAAAATAAATGCTTGACCCATTAAATTCTCTGTATCAGCTTAGAAACCAAAGACATATTAAAACTCAAAAAGATTAATAGTTTCAGCTGCTCTAAAATTAGGGAACATCACTAGCAAATGTAGCTATTAAAACATTACATATTATTGTTGACAACTGTCTTAAGGTGTCCTGGATTCTGGATGCAAAAGTAAAGAAAAATACTGTATTTTTTAAAATATGATTGCTCCAGAAATAAATCCTTTCTTTATTACGCAATATTCTTTCTACCTATATTTAAATAACCTGTTTGGTTATAAGAATGGGGTACTTTTCTCTAAACAGTCACTTGTATCACAGAGGTTGTCTACAAAGAGATAGTATAGAAATATGTAATTTTTGTTCCATTTTTTTCAACAAATTTAAGCCTGCTGAAACAAATTTTCACAATACTCTAGCACAATAGAGTTTCACTCAAAGGCAAGAAGTCTGGACAGGCCTCATGCAGGAACACTACTGGCACGTCTGCTTCAGAGTATCTGGTCATAGTCAAATCGAAGTCATGCAAAGTTCTGCTGCTTGATTTTTGTATATGTTTGGAGTCCTCAAGTCAAAGACTAGGCAACAAGGTTTGTACAAAATACAGTCAGTAATTAAAGCCTGTTGATAGCAATACATGCAAACAGCAGGGATTTGCTGTAATTAGATAGAGATTTTGATGTGCTTCCTCAGTCAGAACTGAATGAGAACTATTCAAGTGCACCAGAGTTTGCCAGGCTGTTCTGTATGTGACTTTATGGAGAAAAAACAAGATTTACTGCTCATAATAGAAACTGATTTTGAGAAAGATACTAAGCAAAGGCTACAGAAATAAACCTACCAGTTATTACAGAGACCTAAAACAGGACTGGCCTGATTCTCAGAACAATGAACACTTCCAACTCACCAAAATGCCTTTTTGAAGTACATGTTTAATGAACTCTATCAAAAAATAAAAATCATACTAATTTGAGATCTGGTTTTATCACACACTATAAACAGTCAAAATTGAAAATACCAATTTCTTGTGCTCAGGACAATAAATTAGAACATTTGTATAGGAGCTAGTAAGATAATAGCTGAACACATCACCAAAAATACAAGAAATAAAAATCAAATATCTACTACTATCGGTTTTTAAGGTTTTCTAATTCTCCATCTGCAACAGACAGAAACACTTCTCTAGACAAGTACTGTTTTCAGTACCAGAAGTTTCAAAGCACTGATTTAAGCCCAGTAATGCTGGGTGGGGGAGAAGTGGAGAGATTAAATTCTTGAGTCACAGAGATGATTAAGAGGCTAGAGTGCCTCTCATACAAGAAAAGGCTGAGAGAGCTGAGACTGTTCAGGCTAAAGAGAAAGCACCAAGGAATCTCATTTCTATATATTGAAATACGTGAAGGGAGGGTGCAGAGAAGATAGGAGTCAGACTGTCTTTATGGGTGCCTGGTGACAGGGCAAGAGGAAATGGACACAAACTCACACACTGGAGGTTCTGTCTAAACAACAAAACCCATTTCTGCACTGCAAGAGTGGCTTAGCAGTGGCACAGACTGACCAAGAAGGTTGTGGAGTTTCCATCCTCAGAGATACTCAAAACCTGAGTGGTCATAGTCCTACACAGACTGCTGTCCCTGCCTGAGCCTTGGTAATAGAAGAGATGAGCTCCAGAAGTCCCTTCCAAACTCAACCATTCTGTAATTGATTATGTGAACAAAGACAAGCCAGAAGGGCCTGAATATGTCTGACCCCTTAGAAATGAGCTAGACAAAATCTGGGATGGTCAGAGGAGTAAGTATAAAATCATGACCCTAAAACAGAGCTACAAGATGCAGCCTAGGGTGATAGGAACTACGAGGACAAGCAGCAGAAAATGACAGCTCATCATGTTAGAATTTTCTTAAAATGCAGTAGACATGAGAATTCAATAAATTTTCTTCCATTTTAGTGGAATGCCCATCAAAAGGATATTGTCCTATAATTACATTTGTCACAAACAATGAAACACAAAAGGCAGTGCCCTTTCAAGTGGCACAAATAAGGAAGCAGAAAGATCAGAGCATTCATTGTATTTCAGTTATTTTAGACATTCCAGTGAGAAGGAATTCAAAGAAGAAAAAGCAGAAGGCAAAGACTTCCAAGACCAGTTAGTACATGTAAATTGTGTACTCCAAAACATACAGTGTTACTTCCATTAGCTAGTGAGCTACTGATGGCTCTCAATGCTGGCAAACGAACACTACTTACGCCCACACTTACAACAATCTAGTCCAGGGCATAAGGCAATGTAGAAACACAGTTCAGCCACAGGTTTGGGTTTTTGTTTGTTTGTTTGTTTGAAAGAGGATCAAAACTATTAAAAAATTTACATGGAAATTCCTTTCAAACAAGTCAACTGTAAGCCTGTTGGCCAGTAGTTGACAAAAGCTGACTAATGTTGGGCTGCTAGCCCACGACAGATAATTCAGTAATGCCACTAACTGCAAGCAGGGAGCACCCCTCAGAGACTGCTCAACAACACACTAACAGGTAAATGTTCTTCATGTTTTTGGCAAGGCCAGGAGAATGCTGCTTTCTTCTCTCATTTCTTTAAATAGATTTTCTTTCTTCTACTAAATCCTATATATGCATCACATTTCTCTCTTATATTTGTTTTCACATCTGGCTTTCTCTTTTTATTTTTAGCTGCAACAGTGTGAAACCCACATACAGTACATTTTATGCCATTCTTGTGTCCTCCCACAAGGAGCTATTGTTGACAAAAAAGTTCCACTGCCCACTCTTGTGAACTGCACCCTTAGAGGCTGCTGGATTTACAGCTTCAGAGAAACAGTTTTCAAAGGGAGTCCATTGACTAAGGGAGAGAGGGACATACCAGAACCAGTAAGAAGAGAGGATGATTTCAACTATTCTATTCTCAAACCTGAGAGAAGAAATAAAGCAAGTATTTTTACTAATAAGAGAAATCTCATGAACTCTGACTTACCATAGTATTTGCAGTCTTAAGTTATTCAGGCCTGAACTAATGCATAAGCAAAATCAGAGAAGGCTGGGAGTCAATGTCACATCAGTGCTCCCTTTCTAAAAACCAACGGATCAAACAATACTATTCACTAGTTTAACCACCAATTCTAGTCCCACAAATACTATCTCCATCTTTTACAGCAAATAAAGGATTCAGCTTCATCCAGACATCTGGAAATTACACTATCAGTGTCAGGGCTAAGCAGAACGATCCTGCTTGCACATTCCTACCATTCAACTTAAATTCTCACAATAGCTTTCTGTAGATGTTACAGGATATTTTTCTCCTGCCACACAGTCTCTTACCCCGCTCAGATACCACTATATTCTGTTGCATTGCAATTATTTCACTGCTGCCTATCAGGAAGCTCCACTTCCACATTTCATACAGCTCTTCCTAATGTGTAATCGGAGCCTCCATACACCCTCTTCATTCTTTACAGCCATCCCTTCATTCCCCCTTTCCCACCCAGGGACACACGATCCAGTGATGGTGATATCAGAAGCTTTTCTATACGAGATCTATTCTTGGTTTGATACAAAAGTGATATGGCACGGATTATTTTAAGCCACTTGAATATCCAAATTCTGTCTCTCAGAATGGATGTCCCTCAGATACAGAGCATACACATGTACCTCAATGTAGGATAAGAAAGCTAAGTTTATTTTTAACATTTTTGGGGGAGACAAGTATGAATATAGTATTATACACGAGACAACTATCCTTATCCTTTAGTAGGCATCCTCACAGTACCCTCCGCATTTCTTGCCAGTGACTGGTAGTTGCTGCCATGCCCAAGTCTTGCCTCTGCTGCTTCATGCCAAAACACATTAAATATGGACATACAAAATAACAAATATTTTTCCTAATTCTTTTCAAAGAGTGGCTGAGGGCTCAAAATGCAACTCCAGCAAGTAACTTGCTTTCAGTTGCCTGCTATGTGTGATGAAAGGCTTATCTAGGAACACACTTGAGCACGATAAGAGCTAAACGCATGCAACATTGATAGAAACAATACGGACAACTGTAGTGTTTCTGACCATATACAGTCAGCAGACAATGGCAATAAATACCAAACATTTTAGGTATGCCCATATTAACTGTTTGCAAGCTGTAAGCAATCATGCCTTGATGGAAATGAAATGAAGGAGAAAGGAAAAAAAACTTTTTCTTATACACAATGCAAGACTTAAATGAAAAATCATTAAAAAAAGTTTGTCCACATGAACTACATCACTGTTTCATCTTAAACTGAGGATCAGAATTAGAACATTAATTATAGTCTGATAATTAATGCCAGAAGCATTCATGGTTAAAAAGTGCTTCTTATTCCTTTGTATATGGGTCAGTTATTTTAAAAAATGTTACAGTTCTTTTTCAAAATATTTATCTCTCAATTTCTTACACTATTTTTCAATACAAATGTGAACACAAGTACCCTTTCACAAAACTTCACCAAGCCAAATCAAAAAGAAAACAGTAACTCTTCCATTATTGGGCTAGCAGAATTCTGGCTACCACACACATGCCTTTCTTAAGAGGAAACAAATGAAAATGCAGAGTGTATTGAAGTGATCAACTCCAGGACTGTAAATCTTCAGTACTACTTCACAGATGTCAAAGAAAGCAGGAAGTAGATTCATCCAGGGAACATGCCTGCCATCCATTATATCAATGCTTTCTTTCAGATGTCATTAACAGAATGTAACTGAATTTGAGAGACCAAAATCTCATCTACTGACAGTGTTTGTTAAGACCAACTGCAGTTAGTGAAACCACACCTATGCTCCCATTTCTGAACACATTAGATGACTCACTACTGCAACAGAAGAATTAAACAAGATGAATCTTCTCTTTCCCTGCCTCCACTGATCACTTTTTTCCTAATAATTTGCCTCTTTATTCCCCAACACATTATTGTGAACAGGATTATCAGCAGCAGCTTGAGAAAAGTCTATCAATCCTCTAAAAGGAACCCCTGTTAATGAGCTCCAAAAGTAACAAAGCAGCTTTTTCACACTGGCAACTGACATTCAAAAGAAGTAAGTGTTTTATTCTCGTGTTACAGGAGGTGACACAAGATGAAACACTAGAAGAGTTGAGACAGCGTTTACTCTTCCCAGATGTTGGTGTGCAGATCTGCCTCTGACAGTCTGGTTCACATCTGTGTGAAATTATTTAGAACACTGTTTCAAAATCCCACAATACAATAAATACAAGCAGTAGCCACATACATGCACAAAAAACCTATGAAGTTTAAAAACTGCTATTTATTTTATAATTATTCACCTGCTTCTTAAAATTAACTTGCATAGCTTGGCAAATCCTTGGAGGAAGATCAGCTGTGAGCACTCAATTTGTCATTGCATACCTGCAGGTGATAACATGGACTTACCTTTCTTCCCAAATGGATGAGGTATATATAACCTACTTTATGTATTATTTGTTTTTGTAGCTATCTCTAGTCTTGGCTGACTAATAATATAAAAATATTTCACATTTTCAATTTAGCTCTGTATAAAAATCAATATTAAACCTATATATTTTATTCTTGCCTTGTGTTATCATCCTGGAATGGACAGGCTAACATTTTAAGAGTACTCTAAAACAATTATTATTTTTTTTTTAAAGCTTCAGCTGTTCAACATTACAGATAACAAGTTTGCTGGTCATAAGGCTTTTAATCACAAAGGACCTTAAGGTATCTCAGGCATCATGTGCACATATCGAACTCTGAAACACAGACATCTCTGGATCCAGTGGAAGCCAACACCCAGTAATCACTCCCCTTACAATAGTGGAGGCTCAGAAACTACCCTAGCTGCACACAGAGAAATATGAAGAAAAAAGCAGCAACAAAAAAATCCTAACTTGCAACTTTAGTAAGAGCAGAGTGATAAAAAGATCCGATTTAAATAGCTAACTTGCAGTCCTTCAGGCACAAGTTGTCACATGCCGTAAGAACATACCCCATGCTGCTCAGCAGTGAAAAAGCACCTGAAGCCTCCTTTGCCCCTTGAGAAAACCAAGCCTGGTTGCTAGCTCATTTGATAACACAGCCTGATAATAGCTTTATGGTACAAACTATTGTTCTCTGCTTGTCTGCTCCCACTTATTTGGGAAGGCTTTCATCAGTCCCTTAAAACATGATTCCAAGCAAACCTTGGGAACCATTTGTTTACAAAATTCATGGAGCACTGATGAAAGGACATACTTAGGAAATGGCAAGGCAATAAAAGCATTATTTCTTTGTCCCTTTTTGCCTCTAAAGCCTTCTCAATCAATTTTCAGATTGATTTCTACATGAACATATTTTGGATGTCTGTCATTTGGCTTATTACTCTTTGAGCCCGGCCTTCATATTCCCTCAACAGGCCCTGATTGTCCCTGGGGAGACTAAAAGTCAAAAAGCAACAAAGAGCCTGACAGAAAGTGACTAATACAGTGTTCTCAGCAGATCATAAAACCTGTTCTGGGAGTCTGCATGGAAATGGAGAGAGAGGTGCCAAGGATATGGCAAAACTCAAAGACAAGCTGTTCTATCATGAGGGCATGACTTTTGAGGTTAAAGAATCCATCCTCCTCCTACTGAAGTATCAAAACACACCTGCAAACAGGACTGCTACACCCTCCCAAACTAAGTCCTTACTACTGCACAAAAGAGGAACAATTTTGATTTTAATTTTTTAACTACAAGGCCTTAATCCCAGATTCAGGTAAACAATTCCTTTCAATAAGAGCATTAAAGCATGCATTGCGTGCTTAAAGTGCTTTAAGCCACTAAAATTAATAAGGAGAATCCAGTCTTCACTTAAAACAACAACAACAAAACTTCCATTGGTTGAAGAGTTATTCCACAGTGAGGCTTGCACACTTTACCTCCTTATAAGTGATGTCTGAGAACATCCAATTAGACAACACAGGTGGTCAGGCATTTGAACACTAAAAACATTTCTCATGGATATCCTAGATTCCAGTGTTACAATGGTTAAAGTAATTCCTTGTTGTGCCCGAATTATTTTTCATATACTTACTCTCTTTCTGGACATCAGCAAGTGCTGTATGAAGTTCCTCTTTAAGCACAATTGCTTCCTTGGCAATTTTTTCCCCCTTGTCCAAGAGATTCCAAGCGGCTTCTTCCACAGAAGCTAGCAAGACACGAGCTCTTTTAGAACGACCCTTTTTCTTACCAGAAGGATTCTGTGGACAGTTCACTAGTGTAGTAACCTAAATTTAAAGGAAACAAAACAAAACAAAAAAAAAGTGTAAGTTTTATAATAAGTTAAATTATATTATTCACAATTTTTTAAATTTATATACATATGTATATACATTTATATATATATATGCTTTAGAGGAAGGCAAGTCCAGCATACATGCAGAGAATGGGCAAAACTATTACATGAAATTTGACAGACAATTCTACATAATATGTATTATTCTTCTTCTTGTACAATCAATGAAAAGCCAATAGAAATTGCACTGCCATATTCACCCTGAGGCAAACTCCAGACACTGCTTATTTTAAAATTTCCTCATAATAAAACACTAATGCTATCCAAGAAGGCTTCAACCAAGGCAGGAAACATGATCACTGCCGAGACTTCTCTTTCTTCCAGCTTAAACCTCCCAAGTTATCTCAGAAGCAAATACTTCAAATCAATATTAACACATTTCAAAATGTTTTCTTTTCTTAAAAAGGAGGATCACAGTGGTCAGAACTTAGCACCCCAGAATTCTCAGAAAGGCCCTCAACATTACAATTGTGCATGGTTTTATCCTGGATGTAGGTTTACCGCAGCTTTGCCCACATTATGGTTTGTACAAATGCACTTCAACATCCATAAAGAATGTATTTTTATACAGCATCCCACTCCACATTCCTCAGCATCTGAGCACAGCCTCCACACGCCAACTGGATCTTTCTAACAGACTATTCTCCAATGCATTTCTTGAGCTGTCACACTATGGAAAAACTCCTAAAATATTTTTAAAGTGTAATATAGATATTTTAAAACATATTTTCATTAGGTCCACTAATGTTTTTGAATCCTACTATTCTGTTATTTGTGTCAGAACATGGACAGTATGACATCAAGTATGGATGCAGTCTTGAAGCTCAATGAACACATAAATACATAATTGCTTAATTTTATTAAATGGTATTCCAACCATCAATACCATAAAAGCAAAGAAAATTTCTGTATGAATTTCTCAGTCCAGCAGGCAAACAGCTAAGGGCTGCAGGGCTTGAGCTGGTCTATGGAAAAGGGCTACAGCCAGAGGTACATAAACAAGCACCGTGCTAGCTGGGCCCTAGCTCACCTGCAGATCTTGTTCTGGAATTCACACACTTTAGTGCTTTTCATGAATCAGTACTTTTAGAAGTAATTAACAATCATCCTCTGGGAAGCATGTCTATAAATGCACCTTTGAAAGACAAAAGCCCTGACCCCTACATCACTCATGTGGAATTTTGAGGAAAAAAGGACCAGCCACTTGACAGGGACTGCTTTGCCATGTCACAAGGGACAAAGCAACATAAATAATTGTCTCAGGTTGTTAAAGAGGTCTTGGGCATTTTTTTGACTGCGGCTCAAATAAAGTAAATGAAATTATTTTTTGCACATAAATCAGAGAGCTGGTAGAGAATGCACTGGGAACAAGCATTTAAATACCCTGTTTTAAAAAAAAACCTCTTGCGTTAGTTCTAAAGCATTTAAGTCCTGCATTAAGTAAGCATTTAGGTCCTGCCTCTCCAACCTGATCTCCTTCTATGATCAGGTGACCTGTCTGGTGGACGTGGGGAGGCCTGTGGATGTAGTCTACCTGGACTTCAGCAAGGCCTTTGACACCGTCCCCCACAGTAAACTGCTGGCTAAGTTGTCAGCTCGTGGTTTGCACAGCAACACTCTGCACTGGGTTAGGAACTGGCTGGAGAGCCGAGCCCAGAGAGTGGTGGTGAATGGTGCCACATCCAGCTGGCGGCCAGTCACCAGTGGCATCCCCCAGGGATCAGTGCTGGGCCCCATCCTCTTTAACATCTTCATTGATGATATGGATGAGGGGGTTGAGTCAGTCATCAGCAAGTTTGCAGATGACACCAAGTTGGGAACAGATGTTAGTCAGTTAGAGGGTAGAAAGGCTCTGCAGAGGGACCTCGACCGACTGGACAGATGGGCCCAGTCTAATGGCATGGCATTTAACAAGTCCAAGTGCCGGGTGCTGCACTTTGGCCACAGCAACCCCATGCAGAGCTACAGGCTGGGGTCAGAGTGGCTGGAGAGCTGCCAAACAGAGAGGGACCTGGGGGTGCCGATCGACACCCGCCTAAACATGAGCCAGCAGTGTGCCCAGGTGGCCAAGAGGGCCAATGGCATCCTGGCCTGTATTAGGAATAGTGTGGCCAGCAGGAGCAGGGAGGTCATTATGCCCCTGTACTCTGCATTGGTTAGGCCACACCTTGAGTCCTGTGTCCAGTTCTGGGCCCCTCAGTTTAATAAGGACATCAAGACACTTGAATGTGTCCAGAGAAGGGCAACAAGGCTGGTGAAAGGCCTTGAGCACAAGCCCTATGAGGAGAGGCTGAGGGAGCTGGGGTTGTTTAGCCTGGAGAAGAGAAGGATCAGGGGTGACCTCATTGCCCTCTACAACTACCTGAAAGGTGGTTGTAGACAGGAAGGGGTTGGTCTCTTCTCCCAGGCAACCAGCACCAGAACAAGGGGACACAGTCTCAAGCTGTGCCAGGGGAAGTTTAGACTCGAGGTGAGGAGAAAGTTCTTCACTGAGCGAGTCATTCGTCATTGGAATGGGCTGCCCAGGGAGGTGGTGGAGTCACCGTCCCTGGAGGTGTTCAAGGGGAGATTGGACATGGCACTTGGTGCCATGGTCTAGTTGTGAGGTCTGTTGGGACAGGTTGGACTTGATGATCCTTGGGGTCTCTTCCACCCTTGGTTATACTGTGATACTGTGAAGTGCCAACAATCATATTTTTCAGTGACTTAAAGAGATTATAGGCATACAACACTACAAAAATTAGAAGCTATCAAGTAAAAAGCATTTTCAAATGTCTAAACTCTTTAATTGCCATTTTCAGAAAACAGTAATTTTTTTCTTAGACTTCACTATAGTCTCCTCCTTATGTAAAATACCATTCCATATACTGTTCATTCCTATGTTTTGAAGAAGGAGAAAGGCCACAGAAAAATATTAAAACCAATCCTTCCTGCCGGTGAAAATTCTTGACTGTAAGACTCTTCAGCATTGCTGTCAGGAAATATCAGAGGCAGCTTGCAATCTCCAATAAAAGTCAAAATGTGGTAATTCTTGGCTCAAAGAGATTAAAGAATACAGAAAAACTACTCTGAATTCTCCAACTCAAAACCCCAAAGAGGAAAGCAAAAGTTTTATGCAGATCTTACACAGAAAGAATTTAAGTACACAGTACCTATCACAACATGCCCTTTTGATCCACTGTCAACACAGTTTGAACTGCAGTGGCAAAACACACAGTCAAAATTACATCCTTATAAGAAAAGAAGAGATAAACATCCCCCTAGACCTGCTCATGCCTGCCTGCATTTCCCAGTTAACACCTTGTTGCCACACACAGCAGGTCTCCCACAGTCAATGGAAATCATTGTCAGCAGTCTATTTTGTAGCTGTGCTAGAGGCACAAGGATTTTTCAAGTGAGATTTTCAAGTCCATACACTATCACAGCTGCAAAGCTGAATCATCTTCTTGGTGCCAGTTACTGCCATTATTTATTAGGCTGAAGAGGTGGGATTTTTTTTTCCATGGCTATTCCAAATATTGAAGTCCTAAGGAATTGTGCAATTCTTCCAATGCTACATTGAGTTCCTGTCAGCACTTATAGACAGTATTTCAATATTGCAGTAGTTAAGGAAAGATGTTGCCATGGTATCTCCAGTATTAAAATATTTGGCTCACCACTGACAACGACATAAAAGTATTTCAACGCATCAATCATAAATCAGTCTTTTGTTTAAAATTTAGTTAAGAGTAACTACAGTCCCTAGATATTTGTAAATAAGAAGACATTATCTCAGTGATCTAATGACAAAAGCAGAACTTCCCTGCTCACTGTATCAGACTCAATTATTGCCCACACAAACAAACAAAAAAACCCCAAACCAAACCACTGATTAATCAATTCCAGTGTGCATAAACTCACCATGTATAGAACTAAAACCAAGAGCATGTTTTCTGTGTAAGTAAACTTTTGTTCACGTGGATGACAGGTGAGAATAAACACCTTTCAATTTGTGTTGTTTTTTGGGTTTTTTTTTACCAATGATGCAAGAGACCCTAAAATACACAGACGTTTCTACACATTCTGGGAAACTTACTTATCCTTTTCTGCCAGAAACTTCCCTTAGCTCATACCGATGTATAAAACTTAAAGAGAAGGAAGTAAGATTTTTTTGCAAGGAAAAGGACTAACAAATCTTTGCTTATGTATACATACATACACATAACATATATAGAGCATGTCTGTATACATAAATATAGAGAGATTACAAGACTTGCAATGATGGCAAAGGCAGTTACCCTTTCCTCCGTTTTGAAAGATAGGACATTTAAAAGGAAAAAGTCTTAAGAGTCTGCTACAGAATATATGATTGACTGATTGCTTCACAGTAACTGCTCCATGACAGAATGCACCTCTGATAAGAGCCCAGAACTAAGATTGTTCAAGCAGTCAACTTAAAACAAGGTAGCTGTCAGCTGAATTATGTCAATTTTGACAACTATCATTTTTAATTTGCCAGATGCACTGATAGAGAGCTTCACCTAAAAGTCTTACATTCAAAACCAATGTTCTCAAAGCATCTGGAATAACATAAAATAAAATCCAGAGAGAGAAACGGTTGTGGTGAGGGGGCAATTGGATAGGATTAAAGAAACTTTTTGCAATAGAAACAGAGTGCAGCTAGCAGAACATCACTTATGAGGGCAGTTTATAAAGCTGGACACAGAATTACACTAAGGCAGTTATGTCACTTCCACATACAAGTTTCTATCAATGCAGAGCCTTGCACAGCACTATTTCGACTTAACAACCTGGGTCAGGCCACTGTTTGGGATGTAGAGAGGGAAACACAGTGAGAATGTTGCCCCTGCAATCTCCCTAATGCTCTAATCAAGGAATATTGTTTTATTCCAAGGATGGAGAAATTGTCACCTTAGATTTTTATGTGAAACAACAGTTTCACAGTGGTCACCGCTGTCTACTGCAGATTGCAGTGAAGAGAGATAATGTAGCAACGCCATTTGAATAGAATCATAGCATCACCTGGTTGGAAAGACTGGATTTGAAGATGATAATGAAAAATTAATACAAGAAACTGACTGAGTTTGGGAAGCAAAAGTTTTAAATGGGGAAAAAACAACTTTGTTACAGAGTCTAGTTCCCAGGATGAAGGGGGAAAAAATATCATCAGAGCAGAAGTGCATTCCTGGAGTAACAAAACTTAACTACCATGTACCTACATGGCTGAGTGCAGTCAAATAAAGCCCATGAGTTGTACAAGAAAAAATTGTTTTTCCTTTAATATCTGTCAAATATATTAATAATTGTTTCAGTGTTAATTAAAACATTTTTTTAATAGAGAAGTAGCAAAGTGTGGGGGAAAAACCAACCAGAAATTATAGAAAATATTAGACATGTCTTTATCTTTTCTACTAAGCTGTACACCCCCAAATCTTAATGAATTTTAATGAAAATGAGGTCAGGTCTTCAAGTAACATCCTTTCTATTGTATGAAAAAAAAAACAACAACACAAAAAAACCCCACCACATTTCTCATCCTGAATACTGGCAACAGCACTGCAATATGCAGTAAAATTGTTCCTCCTAAAAAGAAAGTTTTATCAACAAACCTGGGAGTACTTTTCTAAGTCACTCAGTCTACGTTTTCCTTAGTTGGAAGGAAAAGTACTAAAATACGTTTACACCATATGCAAACTGCACTGTTCTAAGAGTATCTCTCCTAAAATGCAACAGAAGACATTTTCAAAATTCAGATGAAGAAACTCACCTACAGATTTCAAGGTTCTCCTTTTCCACTGAGTGCACCATTTACAACGTGAAACTTTTGATGTGTTGGAAATCCATTTGCAGTGTATTTTAACATCCACTAGATAACATTGGACAAGAGACTAGCTAGAACATGCCACATTTACTTTGACATATTGTATGTCATTGTCAAAAATGGAAGTGACTAAATGAATGACCAAATATTGAAGATGGATTCCCCTGGACAGTTTCAGAACCAGAGTAAGCTACAGGTACAGAAGAGCTGTGGGTATACCTTTCTTAGGTGCTCTTAGACAAACTTCTTCAGCCTTATTCCCTTCCCTCTGTGCTTACCCAATTTATTTTCTGCAATACCAAAATACCTGAATTATCAACGGTTCCAATAATTTCTCCACTGTAAATGTCTGGATCTGCAGATCTTGAGGATCAATTTTCAGTTTAATGCTTGGCTCTTTTGTTGACATTTCACCTAGGTTTAAAAAATTTTAAAAAAAAAAGTAATAAGCCATTATTAGCCATGACCACAGATCTAGTTGCCCTCTGTCAGAGCACAGAGACTGCCTATGGGAGTACAGACTTGGTTCCAGGACAGGCTTAGGATTTCTAACAATAAAATTAATTTTTCCAAATCAACACTTTTAAATTGTGGAAAAAATGCAGAAACTTGCATAAACTGTAAAATCATAGATTTAAAGTGCATAGAATTCTTTGTTTTCTCATCCAGATTTCTAAACTGATCCTATATTAAAAAATACACAAGAATAACTGCATTAGAGTGAATATAAGTTCTGTAGTAGTCAACGAAAATAACTCAAAGCAAAAATTATATATTTCATTATTGAATTTATCACAAAACAAAAACCATTAATGCTACATGCACAAGGCCTGTATCTTGCTTCATGTGCCAAAATATAGTGGTCATTATGAATACTTTAAGAACAAAAATAAGCAAATCTTAAAATTTCCTGCTATTAATTGCCAGTAAAAGTGAATTATTTTGTTATTTTATATAGATTAATTCAACAAGATGGAAGTAAGGTCTTATTTAAAGTGAATAAATCATTGATTAGGAGCTTGATCCATAGTCCACTGATGTTAATTTAAGGGTTTTCACTGAGTTCACTGGGCTGTGGTTCAGGCCTTCAGCTGCAGTGAAATGTGCATGTGCCAACAAAGAATTATAACTGTGCTTTAGCAGGAATACCACTAATTATTGTCCTAAAAGACTTTTTAATTTTTCCAGTAACTTCCCATAAAACACAGCTGAGCAAAACTTTTTTAGCCGATAAAGACTTCGAACACACAAATAATGGATATCTGTCCTTTATAAGCAGGACTTATTTCAGCCATTGCTGCTGTACAAAAAAAGTAGTAAGGCACTGCAATTGTGCAGGCTAAAGAGATGATTTGTCACCTCGTGGTGAACCTAGCAGTGATTTAATAATGTCAGGCTTAAGACTTCTACACCAAGCTGTGTAGAAATGTATCTAAATCACTTACAACAGAATACTTACCCACAAATCACTTGCAAACAAAGATAATATGAACGACAGCTAAAGAATGAAAGGTAATTTAGGGGTTTGCCATACTTCGTAAATGTTATCCAAGTGGCAAGTTTACGCTTTTATCACAGACTATACGAGTCAGGACCCTAAGTTTCATACATTCAGCTGCATAAAACCAGGTGATACCATACATAAACAACTGATTTCCTAGTTTTATTTCCAAGTTAAAACAAAACAAACCAAAAAACCACTACACACCAAAAGACACAAAAATTTACAATCAGACTGACCAGAACTACACATTCCTATGAGAAATAACAGAAGAACTCTAGAAATGTCAGCATAAATTATTTGATCCTATTTTAAACATTTAACTTCTTGATATTTGTAGCAAACCCCAAAGAAACAAAATCTGAGACTCCCAAAATTGCCAGCACCAGGGATTTTCTTTCTATCCAGTAAACCCCTGTTTTTAAATACTGCAGTTTAACTCATCCCTGTGCTTGAAGGAAACTGAGGCCCCTCATCATTCACTGCTTCAGAAACAAGTAGTGGCTTCTAGTCAGGAAAATGTCTGCAGCCCTTCCGCTACCTCAGATTGTTATGAACCCTCCGGCAGGTGTAGCTCTGCAAGTGATCAGACCACACCTCTTAGTCACAAAGCCTCGTTGCAACTATTACAAAGTGCTTTGAAATGGATGAATCAGTATAGTCTGCTAGTTCTGCTCTACTCCGTGTAAAATACTTACTCACCAATCTCAGAACAAAATAGGCTGAAAACACAGCATGGCTGTAGAGGCTAGTGGTTAGGGCATGCTCCCAGAAGGAAAAATACTTTGTTTCCAAACTTTGCTGAAATAATGTTTTCAAAATTTCAGAGCAAAGAGAACCACAACAGATAGAAGACATCTAAAGTCACTCAACTCAAACTATCTACAAGCACATTCAACATAATAGATGCCCTGCTGAATCAGATTGACAGTCCCTCCAGCCCAGTTACATATTTACAAATACAATTACATATTTGTAATGGTCAGACTATCAGCTCTTGATAATACGCTGTGTATGCAACAAAGCAAGAAATAAGGCAGGTTCTTCCTATCTGGCATTTTGTAGAAAAACCATTAAGAGAAAAATCACAATCAACCAGAGGGCTTCATACAAGTGAAAGTTAGGTCATTATGAAAGTGCATCACCTCCTGTTTTCTTTGTATTGTGCACCTAACATCCTTCATGAGCTGAGCTCTGCAACAACAGCATACTCTTACAGGTCAAGCCAAACACATGCTCACTCTGTACTGGGATTTTGTACTTTTCATTTTATCTATAGTGATTCTTACTGTTAATACCCATGGGTACTTCATATATGGAAACTAAAACCAGAAGTGAAACCACTTTTTCAACCATGTGATTCTTTGGAAATACACTAAATACCTAAAGGTGTAAGTCAAGACTGTAAACATTAATAGTAAGAGGTCTAGTACAAATGCAATCTCAAAGAGCCAACGCCTATTAACTGCATTGTTTTATTGAATAATGAACATTCAGAAAGGGTTCTGTGTCCACAAAGTAGAATAAAATTCAAGCTTTCTTACAGCTTTATAGGTATTTCCAGCTATAGCTAGATTTGCTATACTGGCAAGGGAGCTCAGTAACCTGGAAGCCATGTTCTCACCAACATTCAGACCTCCACAAAAATTCTTCAATTAAAGATAGCAAATATTAATAGGAGACCCTTTTTGACCCATTAAAGTAAGCTTTCCTACAATACCAATAAATTGTTCTGAAAGCCACAAATGTCTGCCATTCACATCCCTGGCCTTCTCAGGTAGATTCAGTTCCAAACTGCATTGCTGTTTAACAGCTTTTTAACTGCCTCTCGCATAATAAAACCCTAGTGCCTGCCCCTTTGATTGACTCTGGTGTTGGCAAATAGTGTGTCACATTTTTCACCATCTGCAATACACAGTTTCTCTAAATCTTTGTCCAACACTTGGATGAATCTCTCTTTCATTCACATATATTTAAAAGTCTTTATGGCATTGCTGGTTCACAACACTTATACTTGACATTTTCACCAGCCTCCCAGAAAATAGGTACTTCTTCAAATCCATTACAACAACTGCAAATAGATGGTATCAATTGTGCTAGTCAGGACATGCCTCAGTGGCAAAGGGATAGGACAGAGATAGCATTTCATGCTTCTACTGAGATTTGAAAAAATCACTAGAGGATTTTTCAGGATTTTTTTTTTTTTCTGTAAATACATGTTTTAACTTCATTTTGGCTTCCCTCTCAATTTCTTGATAAAAGGGTCTTAGCAACTGCTTTACTCAAAATTCAGTAATAAAACCTTTGGTGCTTGCAGCAAGAGCTGCTCTTCATTCTCATAGCACAACTTCCAATACTGTAGGTCATCTACAATGATCAGACTTTTTCTAACATTGGGCAGATAAAAATGTAGTTGTAATTACAGCCACTTCCTAGTAGAGATCACTACTCCAGAAACCCTACCATTGAGCAGTCTCAAGCTTGGGAAGTGTTACAAATCCAAACCCATTTTTGCAGATAGAAAATTAGGAGTTCACGTGCAATGACTACATACCAGGCTCTCCTGGTAAATAGCTCATCAGTATTTAAACAAGATTTCAATTTTTTTTTTAAATCAATGGAAGGATACTAGGTGATAAAAAGAAAAATATGCAGCCAGTAAAGATCATTCTGGGGTTTACTCCAGTATTTCAACTTACAAAGTGCTTGTCTGTCCTTCTACATCAGCTTCATTAAGACACAAATTTTTGTGTTTGTCTCAGGAAAAAATGAGAATCCTAGTCCACCTCCTTTTTTTTTAACTACTCCACTCCTGTAAAATTTACCTTCTAATGACAGGAGGGAACTTGACTGATATTTTAAGTAAAAGGCTGCTATAACCTCACACTCACTGATATTAACCTTTGCATTAGGCAATTTCAGCACTGCAGACCAGCAGCTCTTAAAACACTTAGGATGTTAAGTATGTGGCACAAGATACAGTTGTCTTACAACAGCCAGAAAGTAACCACCTGCACACTCCTACCACATGCTACAAACTAATATCATGAGAATTTGTCTTTTCAGCAGATATATCCAAACTGAAATTGTGGAGTCTTTCGGTGTAAGAAAAAAATGACACAAGAAATACAGTCAAAGTCTGTATCCATTTCCACTATAATGTGAAGGTACTACCTGCTACTTTTAAATGATCTGTAAGTACACTGAACATAGACATAAACTAATTAGTGTCAGAAAGCAGAGACAAAGATATTCTGCAAAAATAAGAAAACATTAACTTCAGAATCAATTTCCTGCTAGGTAATTAAAAAGCCAATAGCACATCACTCACCTATCCTAGAATACATATGGTCCATATTCAGTACTAAAGCAACTGTCTATGTAATTTCCTTGAGTTAGGAACTTCAGTGCAACTGCTATGGCTCAATATTTGGCTTCTGAGGCATCTGCAAGGGACTGCCTGACAAGCTCACCAGTGTATTTCAGGATGACTGACAGGACACAGTGGCTGCTAGAGGGCTGGCAGGGGGATGGGCATCCTTAAAGCTGTACACTAGAGGGCAAATATGTCCAAAAAATGTAACTCTAAAAACTTTTAAACAATTAAACAACATTAAGCATGTAATTACAGAAATTCTGGTGCTTGTTCTCGCAATTTTCAGCACAGCTACTGTTTTCCTATATGTTCTGGTTGTGTGCCAACTTTTGTCTCCAGGCAATGACTCATTATCAGATGTACAAGCTGGACAGCAAAGGGATTCATAAGGCTCTAAGCCAGTAACTTGGCACCAAATTTTTTTTTTTTTTTTTTTTCTATTGAATGTTATTCTTCAATGACGTACAATACATTATCCTATCAATTCCACAAAGGGCACAGGCCGAGTACCTTCTAAAAAGCAAGGCAGGCAAGAAAAAAACATTAACTCAGAGTAGCCTGGATTAGTATTTTTCAGCAAGGTATGCATGGACAGGACACCTGCAGACTTTCAAGACATGAAACATTACTGAGAATATGTAACAGACTTTAATAAATTCTTTAATAAAGAACAAATAATACACAGCTTCATCAACCTGTGTCAACAACACCAGGTAAAAATTTGTTAGTCCTTTTGTTAGACTTTTAGCTTGAAGATCTGATTTATACTGTGGGCCTGACCATGCCCTGGAATGGAACAATACCTCTGAGACCTGGAAAGGATCTGGCTCATTTAACACTGCCAAATTATTTCCACACAAAGCTGTCAGGTTACTCTCTAGCCACCTTCAGATTTTATTAACTTCTTATCATTAGCACCAGGGAAAACATGTTAATGCAAAGACATCACAAAGGAAAGAAGAGCTGGAAAACTGAAGAAGGTAGTGAGATTCAGATAAGTCAGTAAATATATTAACTGAAGGCTACTTTATTTAAACAATTTTTGCATTTAGGTATCAGTTTGCACTGAAGTAACTGGAAGATAATTCTTAATGCTGAGAAAGGCAGGGGGAGGGAGAAAAAGAAAACCTCACAGGGTTTATATTTACATTATCTTTCACTTCCTTCTCTATTTTCTCCCTAGAGCAATTTTTCAGTCTATCATCCAACTCCAATGCATCTGAAATTCCCAAGGAAACAAGATTTCTACTAAATTGTTCATTATAGTTCTGAGCATAAATAACACTGTGTATCACACCCTGTAACAAATCTACATAGAAAAGGAACACAACATAAGCCTCATTCTTACTGGATACTGGAGAACCCACAGGGTAAGGAACAGGTTATGACTGACCTAACAGCATGAAAGGTTGTATTTAAGGGGGAAAATACAAGGACTGAGATGGCAGAAGTATTACACCTCTACAAGCTTGCCTCATGCAAACTCTGTGGTATCTAATGAGATAACTAATTAAGATTTTCATGAGCATTGTAACATTCAGAACACACTCTCTTTTCCTTGTTTAATAGTCATGCCTACTTTTTCTGCAGTGCATTCCATCAAAGCACATTTTCAAGCAGAGGTTATCATGTAAGCAAAACAGAATCACAGGGGGAAAATTATTTACTCAAGACTGCACAGAATGCCAGTGGCAGAATCAGGGATGGAGTGCTGTGATGCAACCATCTAATCACTAGACCACTTCACTGACACTAACTGAGGCCAATAGACAGTCTAAGAAGAGTAAAATGTTTTGAAATAGAATTTCCACTACAAATACAAAGCTCTCATGTTACGTACTCATGTCAAAATTACCCAGGTATTTCTTATTCTTAGTAGGGACAGCTAACACATTCTTCTCCTTTAAACACACTACCAGAACTATTTCCTTGGTTGAACACACACACTTCCAGCCAGCTGCTATACACTGACAAATTCTAGGAGATGTTCCAGCAGAGGTGTGAATCTTACAGTGTAACCAGCTTCAGAATGTTTGGCTTTGCACTAGCATGCCAGACTCTGCTTTTCAGCCAAAAATGCGTATTGTGGTCCTGAGTCTACAGCCACAGCAAGAAAAATCCCCTCTGAAGTGTAACAATGGTAATTTACGAACCTGACAATGCTCTCACTGTATCAGCAGGAATAAATAATTCCTCTGTCAATTAAATTCTAGGGGTATATACACCATTATGGGTTTGGCTTAGAAATGCTTTATCAATCATATCTTCCCAAACACTTCTTCAAGGTACATTTTTTCAGGCGCTGGAGTTTTTGGTCTCAGAACTACAGTTGCAATGTTTACAATATTGGAAAAGCATTTACTTCAAAAAAGACCAACAGGAAAAAAACAGTAGTGTGCTATCAGATGGCAGCATTTCATTAAAAAAAAATTTTAATGAAAACTTTCTAAGCCCATTTCAATTTTTTAAAGAAAAAACAATAATCCTTTCACACGAGTCTCTGTGCTATTTTCATGACTATATGCACTTTGAGCATGGAGCAAGGATCCCTCTCTATTTAGGTGGCACACAGTTTCTACACAGATGGCTATCCTGTGCGGGTACCGATAGGTTAAGGATGTCTGGCTCCAAGCCCTCCCTTTTGTTATCACTTTTGAAGTGTTCCTATCTCTATTCAAAACCAGAGACTCTTTAAATAAAGTTCAAGTTGACCTTCCACTAAAAATAGGATATTGTTCAATCCATTTTTTAAAAACTGGGCAACAACAAATTCCATGGTGAGCTACTAAAAGACTCTTCCATTTTATTTTTGTTAAATGCAATCCTCTCATTTGCCCTTTTTGTTATTCAACAAGGATCCTCTATTGCAATATTATACCACACTGGTTTCCTTCATAAATGTCTATTATTCAGTTGCAATGAGGTATAAAAATCATGGTTTTCCATTTTATTTGTAGGGCTACTATTGTCAACTCATTTTTTTTGTGTCATTCCCATGCATTATGTCAGAATGCTCCACTATCGCATATCATTTTATGCAATAACTTTGAAATTAATCAAAAGCTTTGCATTATTTGTTCTGTGCAGTTACCCAAGTAGTATAATTCTTCTGTATTGTATACAGACATGGGTTAAAAAGCCCCAAAATTAAGGGTAGCATACACAACTGATACTTCTTAGCTTTGAGACAGGAATGAAAAAAAAGGCAAATGGCTCTCAGAAACCGCACCATTTTGCATCTTGGCAAGCAGCTAGTTAGCTAGCACCTACAAAAGCACCTATAAAAGATCTAAAAAATGGGACAAAAAAAGCCAGTATTTAAGCAAAACTGTAATTCCACCACACCATCTGAAAACAGGACAACATGGACAGACCTTCAACATGCAGATTATTTCTTCCACTGGGGTTTCTTGTACTGCATGGCACTCTGTTTCCTCTATCAACTCAAACAACTGCTTTCAAACCAAGACGTGGCACAAAAGAAAAACCCTACTTAGTTGATGCATCATTTCTGATAAAACAGCTTCAGAAATAAAGATATGCCTGCCCATTTTAACCTCTACTCTCATTCCAACTCAAAACAAGTTGACTACAGAGCACCTATAAAAACCAACCAACCACAAAAACTAACTTTGTTTCAAGGTGAATTAGTTTCCTAACAGCAAACAATTGATTAGGAAAGAAGAGCAAGAATTCATTAAGCATTTTTTTCTAGATACCTGTCACCAGGCCTAGTTCATTCCTTTTAGGTGCCTTTTGAGCTTCAACAGCTCTAAACATAGCTCTTGCCTTTAATAGGAGGAATCCAAATGGCTTTTACATAAAGAAAAAATGTCTTAGAGTACATAAAGCTTTTGAAATGCACCAAGTGTTATATGGAATGTAATATCCTCTGCTACTCCTCATTTATAAACAACTGTCTTTTATATAAAAAAAAATTATAATAACTGTATAAAATTGCCTTGTGCAGTAATTTAGTATTCTCAACACTGAGGTGATAAACATACATTTACAAAAATCTCACTTGCATTAGATGCAAAGTCCAGCTGAGTATCATAAGGCAAATTAAACCTTTTAAAACAACAGCATCTATGGAACATTTTATCCTTCCTGTTCCAATATTGCAATATTTTTTTGTGTTTGGAACATACGCAAACACATTGCACAACTTTGGCTATTGCATTTAAGTGACAAGACCTTGAGTTATTTAAAATAACAAGGTAATATTTTTAAATCAAGTTCAAAAGTTATTTTTCTAGAAAGCTGTTTGAGGAAACCAGCTTTTAACTCAAACTTTTGAGGCAATTATTTGATGAAGCAACTATAGGTCCACTCACAGCTTTATGTGTTTTTACTAAGTGGAAAATTCTCTTCATCCCTCTTCAATCTTACCTCTTGAATCAAGAATCTTAATAAGAGGTCCTTGAAACAGCTGAGTGAAGGACTCCTCTTTATGCAGCTTGACTCCTGAGGTACTGGCAGAGAGGCAGCGAATGGTTGCCTGTCATTCCTAGTCTATGAGAAACAAAATAGGAGGGGAATAGAGTCAAAATAGGGAGGGCAGTACTCACGTGGGACCTCCTCCTAAACTGTTAGTTCCTAACTGCACTGACAACTTGCTACTGAAAAATGACACTGAAAAGAAACCCCAAGCTCATTCCTACTCATGCAAACAAATTGGCACTGAGCTTTTAGGCCCTCAGTCAGACAACACTGAAGGCAATGGTAAAGCCCCTCTGAAATTAGTGAAGTTTAGGCTGAACATCAGAGGGGAAAGTCAAAGAAGGAAAACAAAAGCCATTAATATAAAACCCAGGTCAAATACAATCACATTCTACATATTATTATAGTTCATTCAAAGCATGCTGCACATGACAATCTTCTTCATTTGCCTTCACAAAGTACTCCAAACATACTTCTTGATTGAGAATCCTACCTTTATAAGGTATAAGGAAACCATTTAAGGAATAGGCATGAGTGAAGTTTTGTTAATTTGCTATTTTAGTAATTTTGAGTACACCATGAAGAGTAGTTTGCACTAACACTCAGCTTAAAAAGCTCTGGAAATTCTGATCAGGCAGAGGTTGCTCAGTCTATTCTGCTACAGATTTTTTCTACTGCCTAAGATCTTAATAGCCTCAAACCACTCAGTTTGAAAATTTGAACGAGTTCCACATGTCAACTGAATTCTCTTTTTGGAAAATTTCAACCAGAGCATTTCGGCTATTTTTTGTTGATTTAGAGGTAAAAAGGTCACAGAGAGCCTGAAGGTTGAGGTAATCTGACACCACCTAACAGCATTGGGGAGGCTCAATCAGGAAAAGAAAAAATATACAGAGATCCCAGGTAGGAGTACATATTGTGATTGTGACTACTCACACATGAGGATAAAACTCTAAGACTTAGCATAGACATAACAGACAGTACTGAAATAGTTGGAAGGACTGGGGGAGGAATGGAAGAAAAAGAAAAATCACCCACATTAAGACCTTGTCATTCAATGGCCAACTGATTTCCTCAATTCTCTCAATCTACTTTTTTTTTTTTTTTTTATTTATGTATATATATATTTATATTTCGATAGATTAAGTTATTCCTTTGTTCAAAGATTTCTGTCCTTTTCTGTTACATTTCACAATAAAACAAGTGATCAGACAATCAGGTACCAACAGGACCTTCTCATATGTGAGCAGTTTGGCAATTCCTCTGTCAAATTACTCTGTATGCTGGAGTCATTTGATTCTCTTACACCAAGGCAGTTTCTTCTTCAGGTTTGGTTTGGGTTTTTTTGTAACGAACCACCCAAACAGAATATCCACTAAACAACATTAAAAGGTTGAACCCAACAGAGAAAGGAAACCAACAGAAAAAAAAAAAAAAAAAAAAAAAAAAAAAAAAAAAAAAAAAAAACAACCAAACACCCACAAAGCCCTACTCGCAACCTTTCTTTCTCTCCATTTTTCTCTCCAATTTGCAGAGCTTATTCCAAGCAATTACTTCAAAAGCTCTGGTAACTTCAGGGCTGGTCAGAATTGTCAGGTTTTGAACAAGGGGCTCACCATCCCAAATTAATAAAAATAAGCACCTTGTTAGAAGAAGTCCTGAAAGCACTTTTGGCGTTTGGTGAGGCCAAATGAATGATTGCATGAATTATGCCTTAAATACGGCAGCAAAGTGCATGCATTTCCCTGGCACGTGGGTGGGCAAGATGAAAGCAGAAAACACATTCCTAAAACGCATCTGTCAAAAATCCCTATAGTAAATACATTTTTGCATATTTATATGCCTATACAATTTGTGCCACTTAAGCCATCTCCGAGCAAAAACCAATGAGGTCTTGACACACCATAGTAGTAGCGTTGTATCTAGAAACACCTCTCTGAGACACATTGTCTCTTCAGTAAACAGGACAATTCATAAACGACTTCTTTGCCCACGAGTCTTACCGGCAGAGGACTGTCTGCACAGCCTGATCCACACAGACACTGATGCTGCAACCTGCCTGTTAACCTACCCAGCTTCGTCTCCACCTCTCTCCGCTCCCGCGCTCTGCCCTTCTACTCTTCCAGAGGAGAACAAGGCTACTTTTGCCCCAGTTACTTGAAGAAAGCGCGAAAACCCGTCAGGCCTGAGGGCGGACCCGAATGGGGGGAACCTATCCCCTGCTGCCTTCTGCTCATCGCACTACTGCGGCCCCGCCTGGCAGCCGTCTGGGTGCGGACCGAAGGCACGGCGCCTCATGGCCGCCGCCGGGAGCACGAGGAGATCACACAGCAGCCGCGTCTGGGGGCAATGCCCAACGGCTCTGCGCGCGCCACCGGCCCGGCCCGGCCCGCCCCAGCGGCCGCCTCCCCGTGCGCTCCTGGCACGCGCTTGGCGTACTGTGGCGTCTTTCCGACCTTCGGCGATTGTACCGCGCCAAGTAACTTCGAGCGGGAATCTCACGCCTTTAACGTGCGCGCGCCCCGTGAAGCTGCGTCTTACACACATTTCGTCGCTTACGCTTTTGTTTCGCAGTTTGTTTCTGAACAGCACCTATCGAGGAAGCTCTCTCTTAAATGGATTTGTGAGAAGACCTGCCACCAGAGTGCCAGTTCAGCTCCCGGTGAGTGGATCATACAATTTCCACAAACAGACACCAGTATTTGCGCATAGAATTACAGAACTAAGATGATGAAGTCCAACCGTCAACCTAACATCACAACGGCCATTAAACCATGTCCCACAGTGCCATACCTACACAGTTCTCAAACACCTCTGCAGAGCACGACTACACCACTGCCCTGGGAGGCCTACTCCAATGCCTGACCACCCTTTCAGTAATGAAATTTTTTCCAATATCCAACTTAACCCTCCCCTGGTGCAGCTGGAGGCCGTTTCCTCTTACCCTATCAATGAGAAGAGACAACCCCCGCCTCACTCCAATCTCCTATAGAAATCAAACCTTCTAGTGCTATTATAGGTTTCCGCACTGGGAAAATACTAACAATAGATGTTCAATTAGTAGACCTTCTAATACTTCATAACACTGTATATGTGTATGTAGAAACTTAGTTTGAAACACAGAGGACATTGAGCTGAATGACCCATGGTAACTTGACTTTAAAAGATAAAGTTGCATCTATTCTGGACTGGGTTGCAGCTTTCCTGCATTCAAGGTCTTATAATAAAAAAATATACAAAGTATTTGATTTTACATGTATGAAGAATTCCAAAGGTTTATTGCTACAATCTATTACTGAGGCTGAATGTGAATTAAAGTTGGAGTGGTCATTTACTCTGGGTCATTGCAAGCTGTCAGTGCTACAAAGAGATTTTATGTTTAGGCACAAGTGTGTGTTTCAGGGTTAAGTCAACCACTGATCAAGGAATATTTTCTGATGAAGGAATTTTTTCATAATTGGCCACTATCATTTAAACTTTCTTCTAAAGCATCTGGAAGCACTAACTGGTTTTACTCACTACCATAATTCCTCTCTGTAATGACAATGAGAAAAATAGCCTGTAAAACTCAGCAAAATCCCATTTTTTAAACTCTATTAAAAAATAATACATGCTGAGCCTGTTTAAGAGAAGAAAATTATTAAAATGGAAATTTATTATAAAATTAATTTTTTTAAAATAATGCTTTTTTAAAAAAGTTCTGCATTTTGAGAGTTGTATCTTACAAAAAGGAACAGCTCTTTGAAGTAAATCTCCATACCTCCATAGGGATTTGTGCTCAGAATGGGGACAGCGGTACAGACTGGGAGCCAGAAATATATTTTATTTTCATACAGGTGGTAAATATGTTACTCTTTAATCACAGCATTGCAGGTGCATTGTGAAAGCCAAATGTAATAATCCCACCATAAGGATATTTTTGGTACCATATCCACTTACCTGCAATATTAGAGGCATTTGCCTATTCACTTACCTTGTCTCTGTTTTTATAAAAATGTTGTAAATATGTATAAACCAGTTACAATTAGGAATATGAAATACACTATTTGTATAAAACCCAGTAAATCTGGTTAAAATTCATTAAGGAAAAAGGCTCCAATATAGCAATACACTGCACACATACCTAAATTTACTGGATTGGAGCTTTTACAATATGAATGCAAATAAACATGTGGCTGCATTGACACCTACAATGAGGTTCAGTGATATAATCTGATAACCTTGTTAACACTGAACGTATAACTCCATAAAATTTTAAGTAAAACTAATAGCATATTTTTAAAGAGGATCCATTACGAACATACAGGAAGAAAAGCAGCTTGTATATGATCTGTTACAAGAGTTCAGTTAAAGTTTCAACATAGAATTCTTTTCCTCCTTTGCACATGTATGGATGTTTAGACACCTACATTTCTATTTAGCTGCATAAGCAGGATTAGCAACAGAACAAGTTTATTCATGTACTTGTGCTGACAGTTGTCTGTCTTCTTGTAAACCGTTGCTTTAAGTAAGTTAATTAAGCGTCTGTGAGCAGAACTAGAGAGAAGCACAAGGAACTGCAGCTATGCTTGCATACAATGAACATGTCCATCAAAAGCATCAGCACTTTTTCACAGCTTTAAGTCCAGCACTACAATTTAAGCACTAGAACTAGGAGAATAGTTTGGTTTACATAACTGTGAGGAATGTTGTGAGGTAATGTTGATTAAAAAAATACTGTACAATAACAAATCTATGGAAGCTTCCCAGCAGCAATCATATTGCAATAGTTTTGTCATCATTGACAAACCAACAGAGTAGAGAAAGCTGCACGAGTCATAACCAGGAACCTGAGTCAACAGGGTCTTCCAGTTCCTGCCATCGTCTAGTTGCAGTTCAGTCCCTGCATAAATTACATATTCATAAAAATTACAGCTATGCATACCAGAAAAAATAACATGGTAAAATAACATTCTCTATTTCAGGACAGAGAAGGTTTTATTAGTGTTCTCTCTTGTACACCACATTGTTACTCACTGCCCATATTCCAAGATCATTATATGGAAATGCTTCAACTTGCTCCTTCTGCTTCTGGAACCTGTAAAACATTCTATCTACTTGCATCCTGCACAAAAACCACTGGAGGTCACTGTAGCATTGCTCAAGCAACAACTTCCTCTAAAGACAGATACCTAGTGAACCAACTCTCATTATTTACTATATTTTACTGAAGTTCAAGTCAAGTCCTAGGTTCATCTGAATACAAAATAAAGGCAGCTGTCATTTGAAGAAAAACGTAAGCTTATTCTTCATGCTACCAGAAAATAAAGCCTCCTAAATTCAAAACACAAAGGTTAGACATTGCAAACTGAGACAAAAGGAACATCCAGTCTTTCCTGGTTTCAGTGGCTCAGGATACTGCATTATGTGTTTTAGATATACAAGTCTGTGCTCACTCCAACTTGGAAAAAGCTTTTGGGCCTTATATTATAAGGTTTCACCTTCACAGAAAGGCCTGATGAGGAACAACTGTACTCAACCACTCCCTCAGACTGAGTGTAGTCTGACCTCTGCATTCAATGTCAAGAACCACCTCTCTTTCTTCCAAGGAAGGAAGTTATTTTCTTACTGAGAACACACTGTAATATATTTTTGCTGTGTCTTCTTTTGGTTTCTTGCATTTTGCATGGATTCATAACAGAAGCCTTATGTCTTTCCAGCATAACTTTCAATGGTTTAAAAACATATCTTGACATGAAGAAAAATACAAACTCCAAAAATTATTCCATAATTTAGTATTGATGCCCATTCACTTCATTCCTAAGACACAGCAATCATGCTATTATAATTTGGGATAGATGCTAGAAGAGAGGTGAAAAATAGCATAAGATCTCCAGTGATATCAATATTCGCATTGTAATGATGACATTCACATTGATTCTGCTTGTTGTCAGGCCCACATAAAATAGTAACAAACACACTAATTCTTCAGTTTCTCTGGAATATTTTCCTTATGCAGGTCAAAACCTTTCTGTAGAGAAGTAATTATTTCCATAATTTCCTCATTTTACAGAAGAATTATTCTGACTTGCCAAAAGCTATCAAAAAATCTTAATTATAGAAGTGTATGTAATATCTCAGTCAAGAGAAGACCCTCGAATGAAGTACAGGAAAAACTTCTCTAGAGTTCTCAGAAACCACTGTACTCAGTACTGTTTGGTACAGTACTATACTGCTTTGTAGAATTACATGAAAGAATTGTTTCTGGACCCTAAAAAGAAAAAACATTTTGATTTTAAGAACATTTGAAATTTATGACTCCCAGTAATATAATGGATTTACACCACCACCCTCCATTTCTTCAGTGAGAATAACAGAATGAGGCATCTGGAAAAGCAACGAAGGTTTATTTTATACATCATGTAGATAAGGGGGATTTTTCCCTCTCACAAACTGTCCTTAATTGTAGAGTATTTACAAATTTTCTTGATAAGTTTTCTGGGTAAAGTAACTTTGTATAAATAGCATAATAGACTCAGGTGCTAACATGTTACATTATTGCATAGATCTCTAGGTCATTACACAAATGGCCTTCAATTCATGACCAGAATATATGCCTTAAATTACTGCCCTTGACTTATCCTGGAAATATAATTTATCCAGAAGGTGAAGATTTTGTGCAATCAGCCAAGCTTTATAAATATCTAACACTTCACTCAAAGCTTCCATTTGCCTGCTGGATCACTGCAAATCACATCATGCATGTGCTGTGAGGCGAATATGCACAAGAAGCACAGGAAGATAAACATATAACACATAGCATACATTTCTGTCCAAGGCAGATAAAAACCAACCAAACAACAACGGCTGTAGCTGAATCCCCTTAGAACAGTCAGAACAAATACCCCTGCTTTTCAGGCATAATGGAGCTGATGAGAGCCTTACCCATGCACATAAAACCACAGGGACATCAGCGAAACAGTCCAGATCACTTTGACTGTATGCCTATTACACAACCAACAATTTAAAGATTATTATGACACTAAAATAGAGTTGGCTAGAGAGAGACAAAGTAGGATAATAAGGACTATTTCATATTTTAATGTTTTTAATGTTCCTCATTACCTGAAACAGCATAACAGCAAACGGCATAAACTCTAAATGAAGTTTGATTATTTTTAATATACCCACAATACAAAATACAGACGATAAAGAAAAAATACTTGCATAGTAACAGCAGCATCAAATGGTGCACAGTTATGTACAAGAAAAATAATAATCACTAGCCTGTAGTATTAAATTTCTGTATCAATCCAGCCTTCTGCCTACTTTAGAAGGATGATTGAAGGTCTGCTGCCACCACAGGCCTGTATGCGGCAAAGGTACCAGCTCTATCTCTACAAGGAGCCCATAAACACTGCTGCTGTTGTTTCCAATTGAAACAACACGTATTGACACATTCTTCACTGGTTTTCATAACACAGAACCAAGCCCTCAGAGCTGTCTGACAATGACTGCAAGCTAACTTAGCTTCCAATTGCTGATGAACAGTGAAAGAAAAAAACCTGTATTAAACAATAAGAAAAGTTTGATAACTATTGAAGTGGCACAAAATGACAGAATTCCTTTAAAATTATAGAAACACTATGTGCTTTCTAATGTCTGTATGTCCTCTACATTCTACAGCCCGGGTTCCAGAGAAAACTCCTCAAAGACTAATTTCATAAGCCTATTTTAAGGCCTTTATTAATCCAGCAATATTTTTGGAACTGAGGACTGTTTACAAATTATTAAGAGTGCTTCTTGATCAATAACTCAAACCAAAAAAAAAAAAAAAAAAAAAGAGGTGGGGGGGTGAACAACTGTCAATATCAGTCTAGATTTTTTTTTAAGTGTTCATAAAAACAATGACCATAGGAGGAAAACCAGTAAAATTCCTAACATAAACAAACCCTGTCAAAAGGATGAAAATTATTATTTTTATCCATTGCAACATAAAGTCCAGTCAGAATCAATTTCCATCTTACTGTTCACACAAATAACTGTTGCTAAGGTAAAACAACCCCAAAAAACTACAGTGAATTAGATTACATATAAAAGCCACATGATAGAGAACTTCTGAACAGTTGAGAGAACAGATTTACTGAAGATGGGAAAAAACCCTTAAGACCACACCTTTGTAAAAATTAATGCAGTGCCTAACAGCGACTGTATCCTGTAGCTGTTTCTCGCTGCATCTTCACTAGCAAATTCAAGTGTGCCTGCAAGTAGTCGCTCGCACTTTCATTTCACGAGAGGAGACGCGGCCTTTGGTTCAGGCTGGAAAACAGCAGTATATAAACTGACATTTATTTATCCTGTGATGAATATCTGCATGGGAACTTTACTCCAGTTATTACCTACGTTAGGAAGGGAATAGTGCCCTGCGAGAGCGGATTTGTAGCAGCGCAGAAAATGAGACGCGGCCACCCCGCACCTTTGCGCTGACTCGAGCTGTGAGCACTGGGTAGGCAAACACACAAAGCACCTCTGCTTCGACAAGAAGAGCATTTAAAAAAACAGAAATCCACCGGCGCCAATCCCGCGGTACCCTCCGGCTAAGCACGCCAGTGTTGTGTCATGAGGAAGCACTGACACGCGGAGGCCATCACACGCAGAAAACCCCCAGCGCCCTTCTGCCCGGGCCCAACAGAGGAGACGGTGTGCGACGGGGAGGTGCAATGTCGCCCATTGGACCTTTGCTTGGCTGGGGCGGGGAATTCTCGGGGCCGGAGCGCTCTATAAGGAAATCAGCGCAAAAGACTTCCTACCAGAAGCAGCGATGGCCGAGTGGTTAAGGCGTTGGACTTGAAATCCAATGGGGTCTCCCCGCGCAGGTTCGAACCCTGCTCGCTGCGGCCCGTGGGGGTTACTTTTTTCTTTGTCATATTTTGTTTTATTTCTCGTGTTTCATCTCCTTCCTAAATGTGCGTCGGCAGCAACGGCAGCAATTCTCTACTATTTCTTTCCTGCACGCGCATCCCCTGGAAGTTTTTAAGGCCAGGCTGGATGGGGCTCTGAGCAACCTGACCTACTGTGAGGTGTCCCTGCCCATGCCGGGGGGTTGTAACTAGATGATCGTTGAGGTCCCTTCCAACCCTGACAATTCTGTAATTCTATCAATAAGTAAACATCGTACCAAAGAAAGTTCTCAGGATGCTTCCAGCAGTGCATCAAAGCGCTTGTGATGAACACCACTTGGTGGAGGCAGGAGAAAGGCTCAATGGGATCATTGTTCTTCCCACAGCTCACCTTCTAGGTCCTGTGTAGACAAGACAGACGCTGTCACGTGCAAAGCTCGGGATCAATTCAATGCATTACACCTGGACCCTGTTTTGATTTGTCCAGCCCCTATGTCCTGCAGATGGTACAAAATAAATAACAGCTTGTCAGCAGCAGGCTACTCTATATTTCTTTGCCAGACCTCCCGTTTCATGAAGGAAGCTGGAATGATTATTCCTAGACCTGCAGTGAGGGGAATCCTAGATCATTTGTTGCCACAATCTGGCAATGAGGGGAGAAAACCTACAGAAGTTATGCAACTAATTACCAGGAAAAAAAGAAGGCACTTCCCCTTACATACACATACACACATACACACACATTCCCTCTTTCTGACCTTTCACCGCCAATCTCAACACTAGTAAAGAGATGGAAAATTTGCAAAAGTCAAGAAAAGTCTGGAAATAAGAAATAGGCTGTTTCCACAGATGTCAAAATAGGCTAGAGTAATAACCACTTTTCTTTCCTCTCTCTCTAAAAGACAACCCCAACACAAACACACATGCAAGCTCATTCTTTCTAGCAGCATGTTTTTATTAGTTCAGCTTAATTTAATCAGAAGATGGAGGCAGAGGAATAAAAATTTGAAATATCCCTGCCCAGCATAAAATAAAAGAAAGAGGGGACAAACAATTGTTTAAGCTGGCAGCAAAATGAACTTTTCAAAATGCTCCCTAACAAAGCTTCTAGGGACTTCAGGTTTGGGTGTTTGTTTCTGTTAAGGCACCACAAGTGTTAGAAATTACATTTTAGAGGAAATCTTAACCTGGTAAATAGCCAACAATGATACTGTTTGACACGTGGACACAACATTTAGGCATTTTCCTAAAGTTCTCACATGTGAAGGTACATGCCAAGGAGTACTGGAATCAGTATCTCAGACCTTGCAGAAGAAATGTTTTTTTAATTCAAATTACCAACTTAAGCATCATTTGCTTCAGCGTGGCACTCGTGCTACTTTCACCTTCGTCTATTTGTATTCTAACAGCAGCTTAGAATTTGGTGCTTAGACCAGCACAATATGTTAGGTACTCTGTAAATTATCAATTTTTTAGTGAGTATGCACATTGCAGATAAACTAAAAACCACTGAAATGGCTCAGACACAGACCTTTCAGAGCCAGACAAGCAGAGCACATGAGGAGTCTCATCTTCATTAACATGAGAAAGAGAAGACATTAATACAATAAAGGTAAAAGAAGTTACAGACAGAGTGCCCAACTCGGGGGGAAGCTTGTTGATTCTTACAACAGAATGAGCATGGACACTAGACTGCAATAAAACATCCAGTACAAACTAACTGACAGATATCACATCACCTCGTGGGGATAGAGGCTGGCAACTTGCTGAGTTGCTTTATCTTTTGCTGTGTAATTTCATCAGCTTTACAACAGCTTCACTGCTTACCTTCCCAGCAGGATTTTCTCTCATTTCAGGATATGAAAGGGTAAGATAGCGATGTCCATACTCAGGAAATTAAAACTACCTAGTATCTGGTTTAATCATCAGGAGACTTGCTTCTACTGCAGACATAAGAACAAACTGCCATTCCCTCACCGCCACTCACACAAGGATGAAAACAAGCATTCAAGAAATGACCTTATCTATCAGTCAGCATTACTCAGCTGAATTTTTAGTCTGTATTCATCATCAAAAGTTTTACATTGCCACTTGGGCAATGTTGTCAAAACAACTTGGCAAATGCTGGCAAACCAAAATGTATGTGAAGAACTGGAACTCATCACTGATGTTTTATAACCAGCATCTGCACAGTAACAGGTATGACTGCAGTAATTAAAGTCATTAATTTTCTGTCATTCACTAACACCCCTCCTCATGATCTTCAGTTTCATTGTCAACAGCTAGCTAAATAGCTGCTTAATTGCTGATATTGGAAGCCAGCTGATAAAATTTCAGAGACCTAGAAACACAGTATTAAAGAACATAACCTATTCTCTGTTTTGTTATCATCCTCATTCACCTGCACTTCCATCTACTGTCACGTAACTTCCAGTTGAAATCTTATCAGACCTACCAAGTCCAGCACTGGCCAGGTTTAATCAGTACTTTTGACTAGGCTCCAGAGGATCCAGGCTTACTTCACAGGTCTGTTTATTTTCATGCCAAGCTAGGCTAAGTCATTTAGAGCTCTATCCAGCAAAGTACAAAGTGTAATGATCCATCACTGTGTAGTGGAAACACTGATTCAGACTCCACAGATACCCAGAAGATTCAGGACCCTTTGTTACCTATCTAAACAACTCACTGGAAACTCTAAGGAAGAAAATAGGACCTTACCATCCTTAGAGGTAATTGCTCTCTCCCCCAACTTGCCCCTGATTCTAATATATAGTATGTGTTTGTTGCTATTGTTCCCCAAACTGGAAAAGCAAGGACTTGAGGGGTGGCCCACTGACTGGATAAGGAATTGGCTGGATGGCTGCACTCAGAGAGTTGCAGTCAATGGCTCAATGTCCAAATGGAGACCAGTGATGAGTGGCGTCCCTCCAGGTACTGGGTATTTGGTACTGGGTTCAGTGCTGTTTAACATCTTTGTCAGCAGCATGGACAGTGGGATAGAGGCACCCTCAGCAAGTTTGCACATGACAGCAATCTGTGTGGCCCAGTTGACACATTGGAGGGAAGGTAGCCACCCAGAGGAACTTGGACAGGCTGGAAAGGTAGTCCCAAGCCAAACTCATGAAGTTCAACAAGGCCAAGTGCAGCGTCCTGCCCTAAGCACAAATAAAGGCTGGGCAAGGAGTGGCTCAAGAGCAGTCTGGAGGAGAAGGACTTGGGGGTGTCAGCTGATTAAAAACTCACCATGAGCCACCAATGGTCACTGGCATCCCAGAAGGCAACCATATGCTGGGCTGCATCGAAAGCAGTGTGACCAGCAGGATAAGAGATGATTCTGCCCTCTGAGACCCCACCTGGAACATTGCATCCAGTTCTAGTGATCCCAGCATAAGAGGGGCATGGAGCTGCTGGAGAAGGTCCAGAGGAGGGCCATGAAGATGATCTAGAAGGCTGGAGCACCTCTTCTATGGGGACAGGCTAAGAGAGCTGGGGCTGTTCAGCCTGGAGAAGAGAAAGCTCCAGGGAGACCTTAGAGCAGCCTTTCAGTACCTGAAGTGGGCTGCAGGAGAGCTGGGGAGGGACTTTTTTACAAGGGCTTGTAGTGACACAAGGACAGACAATAGCTTGAAGTCTAGGGAGGGAAGAATTAGACTGGAGATTAGGAAGAAAATGTTTACAGTAAGGGTGGTGAGACTGGAACAGGTTGCCTATGGAGGTTGTGGATGCCCCCTCCCTGGAGGTGTTCAAAGCCAGGTTGGATGAGGCCTTGAGCAACCCAGTCTAGTGGGAGGTGTCCCTACCCATGGCAGGGAGGGTTGGAACTGGATGATCTTTAAGGACCCTTCCAACCTAAACCATTCTATGAAACCCCACCCCCACAACTACTCTTTTGCAGCTGTTTCCACTTTTGTGTCTTGGCCAGTGATGAATAATGGATAGCTAGCTCTACTGCCAGAGTTTGAGAACAGCCTGCTCCAAATATTTAAGCATATATGGTATGTGCCTACCTTTGCAGAGGTCAAGGCATCACATTGCTATAGATAATGTCTGACGCTGGATCTTTTCAAGCTACTAGCATAGAAATTTAGTACTTCCTAGGACTACTATATATTTATATGTATTTTTTAAAAGATAAAGCTGTTTATGCTTGAGGAGTAGGCCATGAGTGATCTAAAGGTGAGTAATGCATCAGATGCTTATTTCTGTTCTTCCTAACATGAGGAATAACTGGGCTGCCTACTTTTCAGTTAACTCTTCTTAATGACTTACAGGTCAGATCCCACCAATACTGTCCAAAACCAAAACAGGCTGTACAGCTTCCTGTTGGTTTGCTCTGCTAGGAATAGGTTGATTCTTAATAACTACAGAAAATTGGACTATTTTAAGTTATTCTTCAACTGGGGGGGTGGGGAGGGGAGTATGGTGGGCATTGCAAAAAGAATCTGTATCAGTGTACTAGAGCATCAGTTAATCTGCCCCCTTCCCTAAACCAAATACAAATCAGAGTACTGGTCTCTAGTAGGTGTGTGGCAAAACATGAGCTCTGCCACTGGCTAAGTCTTCCAAATACCTGCAATTATTCATCCAGAACAAATAGCTAAAGGTGCTTTGCCAAAATAAACTGTGTCATAATTAGCTAATAAATGACATCACTTTTAATGTCATGAAAAATTAGTTTCTGGTCAAAGGTCTGTTGTACGCTCACTTCTCATGGGAAGTTAGCCAGCTAAATTATCCACCCAACTACCTTAAGAGCAAGTAAAATGGGGAGAGGAGAATCTCAGCTGCCATGTGATTCCAAGTACTTCAGCTGGTTTCAGTTCCATCTTGTTTAAGAGAGAGAAATTGTACACTACTATCTTACTACTGTTTGACACTCTTCCTACAGAATGAACTGAGTGTCTTGAGCAAATATTTTTATGTAAAGGAAAGCAGTATAGGCACCAGAAGAAAACGTGTGATCATCTTTAGCAGATATTACAGAGAATTATTAAACTCATCTCTATAGTGTTTTCAGATGCAAAATACACAAGGAAAAAGCATGTAGAGAAATAAGCAGGATGAGGTGCTGCTACTGATGCCATCAAATCTAGGATCAGCATGCTGTATGAGTGGAAAGGCAGCACTTGTAGCTTTTACAAACTAGTACAACTAGATAACACTGGTAGCAGGGTTCCACTGGCAGGCATTTGTGTTACAGTTTACAGCAAATAGGCACCCCACAGGAGAAACACAGCAGGTCAGTTAGCACATCATATCCCTGTACAGGAGAGCCAAACATCACTCCAGGGAGAGACAGGCATCATAGCTGGACTCTCTTAAGCTTGGAACAACTGAGAGGACAAATACCAAGAAATTCAAATAGATCTCTGTGGTGGGTAGAAGGCTTCAATGTAAAAATTGAAAACAACTCCTTTGGGTATGAATGTGGTTTTATTTGTTGCAGATGGAAATTCTTGATTGCATAAAACCAGAAGGCCAATACCTAACATTTTATCCCTGTTTACAAAGAAGAAAGCAAATACAAAATAAATACAACAGAGAAATTGAAAGTTGCCCAAAATACCAAAAACTTTTCATGTGAGATTTTGTAGGCATTAAAGCTGACTGGTCAGATTTTTCATTCCTCACCAACAAAGCCCTGATAAAACTGTCTGCAAGGCCAGAGGGAAATTACTATTAAGCTACAGAACAATGCTGGCACATATACAAGAGCTCTCATTTTTCCACCAATAAATCTTAAACAGCAAAAAGGTTCTAACTAGAGAAGTAAAGTTCTGGAAATTGCCTTCCAAAATAAATAGCTGGTAAAGAAACATACCTGAAAGTAAGTGATTTTTAAGAATGCTTGATCTCAGTGACCTTCTTGGACAATAAGAAGGTTATTTAATCTATATTGTAAGACCACAATTCTCAACAAGTTCAGTTTGTAATACTGTCATGCAATTATGCATTATAAATCCTTACACTAAGTCCCATGCAATGCAGAAGTGAAGCAGACTGCATAATTTAGAAATAAGCAATTTTGTCTAATGTTTATGTTCATTGCAATGTAGCTTTTGGAAGATCAGCACTGGACAAGATGATAAGCTGGAATCTTTGCACCAACTTTGCATTCTACCAGTAGTACATGCTTTGTAACATCACACTTGAGAACACAATTGAGAACACTATTACTCCATACACAGTATTGAAGAACACAAGAAAAAATATAAAAGATGTTAGGTAACTTTGCAAAATCACTTTGTTAATAATGAAATGGACCTTGCTTATTAAGTGTGCCTATTAAACATTAAGACTCCATCTCTAATGCTTACAGCATGTGTTAACAAATCAGGATTCAGACATTTATTCCAACAATGCTGACATCACAATAAATTAATACAAAACACAAATAACTTATAAGTGCTGATAAAAAGGAATACTGAACTGATGAACAGATGATCCCACGTTCTGGTCTACTCTGCATTTTAGATCTCATAGTTTCTGAATTTCCTCAGAAGCTCTGATGGGGCATCCCCTGACCAGCGGAAACGCAAGTGCCAGCAATTTCCCTCTGGAAATCCTGGGAAAAAGAGAAAAACAAGTAAATTATTATAAACATGCATGAAACTAAGCTGTTTGAAATAATATTTAATAATCTCCCTCTCAAGTAAGGGGAAAAAAAAATCAATCACTTCCAGTGCTCTTGAGTAGCAGGCACCACCTCTGCATTCCTGGCACCATTTGAACAAGAACTCAAGCTAAAACAAACCCTCAGCTGGAAAGAGTCCAAAGGAGAACCACAGGAGTGATGGTAGTCCAGAAAAGAGCATGTACAAAGGAAAACTGAACATATTGCTTTTGCTTAATCTAAAGAGGAAGAGAGAGAAGGTGACATGATAAACATTCGAGTATGTGAAAAGCAGCAGTGTGGAGGGGAGGTACAGATAGTACTTTTTACATACAAAGGAGTAAAGGAGTTTTTCAGACCCTGCAATTTAATCTTTTTAGCACTTAGGGGCTGTTGATACTAAAATTTTATCTTCCTGTATGAGGAAACAGTGTTAAAATCTCTTATTCAGGCTGAAACAGCTATGTGACTTTGTAGTCCACAACTTTAACTGACCAGTGGACAGGAACTGAAAATAGCCCAGATTAAAAGTGGAATCCACCATAATTTTCCTGGAGCAAAGCAAAAGCACTATCAACATCCAAACATCAAGTATGAACACTGATGTGCATAAAGTCCCTAAAAAGATATTCTAATATTAACATAAAAAAAATATATTATCAATAAATATATGCCCAGTGGATAAATTAAGTAGGCATTTGATGAGTTTGGTATTTTTCCCATTCACATCCATGGAAATTAAATCAAATTAAAAAAAAAAAAAAAAAAAAAAAAAGAGAAAGATGCCTGCAAAGAAATCTCACCACTAAACGGAATAAAATTATGCTTTATTTCCTTGGAAATATTACCGCTCTAAAAAGGATGCAGTGATGATTTAATTACAAAAAAAAAAAAAAAAACAACAACAACAACAACAAAAAAAACAATCAGTATAATGGTCTAGAATGTAATTATTAAATACAAGCTTTTAAGGTATGCCACACATACATTTGTGTGTAGCATTTCCTTATCTCTTTTCTGCATTCCACAAGTTTTTGGGATTGAATTAGGCTTTGCTCTGCTCACAGTTCAACTTAATTTCATGTGTGACCAGGGTGGGAAGAAATGACTAGACTTTGTTTAATAGTAATTCTCTGATAACAAAGGCCTAAGATGATTAAATTCCTGAAGGATCAAGCAGAACAGAGAGTGGCCCGTGGGGTAAGTCAACCTTGATTCAGACACAGAAGCTTGAACAACAGACAGAAAACACTACCTGCACAGGTGCATGCAACACCTGCTGCATGCACTATTATTACAAAAGAAGCCTTCAAGTCCCAATTTTTAGTCCTCATTAATTCATTGGATGCAAACTGTGCAGAAGTACTACTGAATGCTGGATAGCAATAACAACAACAAAGTCTTTTATTCAATAGCTTTTAAATTTCAGTGTGTGTTTTTAAATGTTGGTGTGTGTTTTGGTTGTTTTTTCCCCCCCCAATCACTGAAAATAGTCTGTCCCCCCACCTTTTCCCTCCCCCCCAGTTGTAATATAGCACCAAAACTGAACTTTCCATTTTGGTTTTTTCCTTCTCATTTTTTGTTTTACTAGTAAAGAAGCAAGTAGGGAGAAAGCCTGAAAGCTTCAAAATTAAATTAAAAACAAAATCAAAACCCCAACCCAAAACCACATTAAAAAAAGCTACCCATTAAACATATTATATTGGAAAAGAACTTCTCACAACTAAAAATCTCCATTTTTGGCCAATCCCTGGATACTGCAATTTTCTGTAACCACTGTTTTCTCTTACTTGGAGAGTCTGGATTCTTGGAAGACTCTGGTTTCACATCAGGAACTGCAACATCTTCTTGCTCTCCATTCCCATCCGACAACCCACCTTCATTGTTTTCAGGCTGTTGGGTCCAAACCTCATCAGTTATATTACTGCTATTATTCAAGTCAGGAGCTTCCAGCATTTGGTCCTTCTTACTTTGGACAGCCCAGTGCATTGACTAAAGAAATGCAAAAATAACAAAGAACTAATTCCTCTGCTTGAAGAGATTTCCAATTAATTTGTCTTTTCTTTCTTATGCTCTTGCAATAGTTGGTTAAATTAAGCACAGTAGAAAGAAGCTTGCAGGTGAGTGGGACAGAGGAAAGCATGGTTACACACTGCAAATAGCTTTTGAGATGATAGCTCCAAGTATTTGAAGCCCAGGGTTGCAAGGAACCCATCTTCTCAATTTTTCAGTGAGGTCATTATTTAATCAGATAGCATGAAAACCTACCTGATAAGCAATGTAACAAAAGGAGAATACATTATACAAAGATCCTAGCTTTGAAAAGAAATAAAAAGTTCCTACAAAAGTAAAGTGTGCTGAAGCATTTGAAAAGTGCCCTGAAGTTAAACTTCATATAGTACACGAAAAAGCAGCAACTTCCTAAATTTACTTGAAAAGCACTAGCCTGAAACACTTCTGTGAATGGGCTGGCACAGCCCTCCAATTTTTCCTACATTCCTTAACATTCTTAATGAAGGAAGACTGTGCTCTAAGCCCATCTCCAAAACCCAACACTGCATCAGAAGTGTTGAAACTCATCCCCTCGCTCACCACAACTCTTTCTCTGGATCAGCCCTACCTCCCCAGGCTTCTGAAGGGCCAAAACTAGACACCACCAACCGTTTTCACAGACTGGCTGAGGGCCTCCCACTGCTGGAAAGGAACGGTAATTTTGCTCCGTCGCCAGTAATCATATCGCGCTCGACTCTCGTCATTAGTAAGAACCTCCTTAGCTTGCTGCAGCTTCTGGAAATTCTCCACTAGGACACAAACCAAGAAGATAAAAAATCCAGTATTTGCTTTCAAATAAATTAATTCAGGTATGAAAGGGGTGCTGCCAACAATGGCTTAGAGCAAACTGAATAGAGGAAACAAGGAGGAGAACTTAGTGACATCAGTATACGGTTGTTTTGCTTACAGCTTTGCAGTTTTAGCAGGCTTTAAGATCTCATCACCTGTTGGGGACAACTGGTAGCATTTTCTAATGGCAGCTAAACAGCTTGTTTGTGCATCCCCTGTAGACAACCTTCAAAAGGGAAATTAAACTTAAGCAGCAGTGCTTAGAGGTAACACACGTCCACAGCAGCAAGGAAGCCAGAGCAAAGCACAACACCCAGAAAACATGAGCAGGGGAAAAAAAGACAAGCAAAACGGACAAGCAAGAGGCACCTAAACAAGGTACAAATTAAGTAACTTGTGCGTATTATTAGGTATGTTTTCTACACATGCTGAAATGCTGTCTTGAATGCCAGATTGCATGAATCAGAGCTTGTCCTTCTCCCTCATGGCAATTTTTTATTAAATGGTTACTAAGGATTCAGCTGCATGTTACTGTTTGTAGAAAGGTTATAAAGATTTGGATTTTAATTGATGAGTCACCTATGCTGCAGTGATCTATTATTATTATTAATTTATTCCAGTTTACAAATTAGAGAAATTTCTTTTGACACACACAAGCCCAAACACTAATCAAAACTGAGAACTATAAATCAAACAGGCAACAGATTGAGGGGGCAGGCAGTTCTATTATATTTCTTTTATCTAGTGTGACTATTTTCAACAAATAAAAGGTCTATTTTAATTACACTTTACTGAGTGTTTAGCTGATGAAATTTTAAAAAGTATGCACTTTCACTGTTCAGGTAAACAGAGCATAAACTGTTTCTTCTTGATAAGCAAAGCTGCTTCAGGATTCAGCACTTGGCCTCACTTTTTTATTTACTTAGTTCAAATTAATTGGGCCATGGGATGGAGGGGACTGGACTACAGGATGGTAGAGGCAGGCCAGGACCATGCACTGGAATAGCCTTTTGCTTCCTTCCTGCAATAGGCAGAATTTTCTGCAGACAATGATGATTCCAGTGGTTTCACTGAGACTTGAGCTATCATTTAGAAGAAGACTTGGTGATGCTATTGTTAACAGGTGGTGGATGGTCTCTCAAGCACCAAGGGTCAGGGGAACTGCAAAGTGAAGAATCCCACCCATTCCACCTTACAACAAGCTCCACCCCCCTTGCCTCTGTCAGCTCTCTGACCCCAGGCTAGGATGACACCTCAATAAGGAAAGCCAAGCCCTGCTGAGGAGTGCAAGTGTCATTTAACATCTGCTACATTCCCAGCTCTGCTTTCTCAGAGGAGGGTGTGGATGAGGTCAAATTCACACAGGCTATGGTGTTCAGTTTGTGCTTGTGTTGCTCAGTTTATAGTTGAACTAATAGGAAGAATCCAAAGGAAAAGTTTTGTGCATTAATCAAAATGAGAGGCATACTTGTTTTGAAACAGATTTTCGATGGGGCCCATAATTACAATCAGAACAACCTTTATTATAAGAACATAAACTATTCAGAGATCAGTGAGCCCCAAGGAGAGCCATCATGTGGTGATAAATGGGACAGACGGCCTCCAGATAACACGAGTGCTGCTTCACCAGTACACGTATGATGAACTGCACACTTCACTAACACAAATGATAGCTGCTGTTCTGCAAACAGATGGCTACTCATGTGGTGCTGGCCTCTCCTTATTTCCAGTCATTAAATTACATTACAAAAAGCCAAAGTACATTTAATGTGTTCATGATGGCTTTGCTCAGGGAAGCAAATTAACTTGTTGACGCAAATATGGCATTTGGAATACCACTGAGCATGAAAGCAGGCCAACTTCATAGGGCTAGAGAGGGAAACACTGCATAAATGATTTTCTGGATTAAAAGATGTTGTCCCATACAAAGGGAAAAAAAGAAACCCAACCAGCAACACATTCAAGAAGTGTCTTCTTGTTTTATCACCTAGGAGTGCACAAGTGTTAGAAAAGAGCTTGCTATTTAAGTACAACATTCAGTATACATGACAACTTAAATATCTTGGAGAAAAATAATATTTAGTAAAGTTCTAAGGGTGAATTTAGTATCTTAGTCATGGTAATCAAAGAAAAGGGAAAAAATATTTTAAAACAGAGATGAACACATACCTGCTTCAGGGTTTCCAGGATGTTTGTCAGGATGACATTCAAGGGCTTTAATCTTATATTCTGCAAGAATTTGTTCAACCTAAACAGAATGTTGAGACTTAAGTGAGTAAAGACATACACAAAGATGTTCAATTATGATTTTTGTAAGGGTTTCAAAGGAACAATGAAGAATGCTCCAAGGCTTTTTCCCCACTCAGCTTTAGAGGCCTTAGTACAAGCAAATTAGGTAACAATCCTCTGCCAGTAACACTGCTTATTTTTAACTTATCCTTGGTTTTCTGAAGCTCAGTCACCCAATATGCCAAGTTGGCTTTAAGAAAACTGTGTAAAGATTGTGTGTGCAAAATGCTTTCCTCATATTTGATCACACAGGCAAAAGGCATCAGCTCAGATAGGATCATAGAACTGGCCTTTAAGACCATCCAATCAAACCATTCTCTACCAAGGCTGGTGCTAAACCATGTCTCTCAGCACCACATCTCTGCTTCTTTGAAACACCTCCAGGAATGGGGAGTCAAGCATCTCCCTAGGAGGAGGTACTCTTCACTTTATTTAATCAACTCTAACTTTTAATGAAGTCTTGCTGCAACAAGCAAAGACCTTCTGTATTGCTGAAGATCAATTTGCAGGATTGGCTACCTTTCTCCATAGCATCTTCATGAGAAATTGAGCTAGTACCGCACCACTTATCCCTTTTGGATGCCTCAAAGCTAGACAACTAGCTTGTAGACAACTCCTTGTAAAGTCAATTTGCTGTGGAAAAAAAAGTTGACTTGGAATAGAAAAAACTCACAATCAATATTAGAATACTACCACATATTATATGTTGGTTAATTACAAGTTCACTCACAGTTTATAGCACCACAAAGGATTACAACCACTGGGAAAGCAAAGACATATTAACAGTTAACAAAATAACAAAATACAGGAAATTACTGGAGTGGCCATCAGCTTAGATTTTGAAATGTTCATATTTTTTCAAAGTATCTTGCCTTCTTATGAACATTCAGAAGCCAAAACTTCTTTATACCATTCCAGCACAGCTCAAGTTTTCCCAAGAGTTTGCCCTGAAATATTAGCTATTTTTCTGTGCTAAAAGGCTGTTTATATACATTTCTTATCCTCCGAACTCTGATAGAGCCATATACAATTTAAGTTACTTATTTGGAAATTAAGACCCATAACATTTTTTGTTTAGAATAAAATTACACCTAGCTGGCCAAAGTTTGTTGCAACATGCTGGGAAAAACGTGGTCTACAGTGGTATTTTAAGAATTCTACGCTTTTCACTCTTCTCAGTAACTTTTTCCAAAGGGACAAGGCAGTCAGCAAAACACTTGAAAACATATATATTGTACAGAGAACTTGTTGAAACTGGTTACTGTAGAGCTGGCTACTATCTCTAACCTTAGCTAATATAAAAAGGAACTTTAAAGTTAAAACATGTACAGCAGCAGAGGGGTAATGCAGAAGCCTTCAGATTAAACAGACATCAGTAAAAGGAAAATTTTACAGGAGCTTGATACAGAATATATGAAGTTTCTGTAAAACACTCAGTGAGATGTTTTAACAAGAAAGGTATCCAATAGACACTATATATGAATAGCACTGCCCTGGGAAGGATGTAGATTACATCTCCTCTCTTCCTCTCAAGTCTGAAGATGAACTAGGTATCCATGACCTCAATTCTACAAGAAGCCAAGAATTAACATGGGTGTTTACTTGAATACAGGGGGTACATCTGTAGAAACTGAGGCTATTGTGCTTAAATACCACTCCCAAGCCAAAAGTAATCTGGAAACATCTGCTGCTTCTCCCAACAAGTAACACTTGATGGATTATTTTTTCAGGTGCCATTCATTCCATCATTTGAATTTCATTTCTAAGCAATTTGAAAAATCATTACCGTATGTACTCGCACTGCTCATTAATCGCTGACCCGTTAAGGAATTATTAGTGTGAGACCGAAAATGAGAAGCAGCAGCTGTTAAAGAAGCCTGCAGATAAATTTTAACATCGCCCTCTGCTGGAATGTCTTTTGGGGAGCTACCTCAGGAGAGGCGCTGAACTGCCTTCAGTAGCAGACCGAACACGCTTTACTAACCAGCCCACTTGCAGAGGGATGAGATGACTGATGAAATTACTGAGAAGAATACAGCTTTTATCCACACTGAGGATATCCTCCATTACAGCCAACACTCCTTTTCCAAAAATCGAATTGCAATTCCAGTTAATATAAAAAAAAAATCAATTTACAACTACTAGCAAACCACTGACTCAGACTATCCAAAAATGGAATAAGACACCTTTCGGAAGAACACTTGTTTTAACTACGAGTCATTCAACAATTGTTTAGCCAGATCTCATTGCAAAGTATCTACCTGATACTGAAACAAGTTAATAAAACTAGTACTTGAATATAATTAAAAATGCTAATTTAAATTAACTAATATGATAAATGAAAGAGATATGTGATTTTGGGGGATTTCTCCCAAGCAATGAATACACATAAACTGAGAAACTCAACAGTATTATCAGTGACTTACAGCTGTGAACATTCATTGTATTAGTTGCATATAAATCTTTTTTTATCTTTTAAAATGGAAAAAAATTCCAAACTATCATTTGAATGTTGTTAAGTGTATGCAGTTGGCTTATGATTCATAACTATGTTGAACTAAACTAATAAATAAGCCGTTTTTTCAGCGGTATCTGTAATATGATCTTGATTTGTAAGACACTTTTAATATAAACCTTTTGTAGGCTCTTACTATCAGTATACAGATCAGAAGACATAGCTTTACAAAAGGAGACACTAAAAGATACAGCTGGCAAGAAAGTAGGTTCCCGGCGCATTTCTAACTGTCCTGCTTGCAACGATAACCAGCTCCAGATCCGCGCTGCAGACGGGCAGGTGCATTCAAAACGTTATTAACCTGAAGGGGAGGTGGGACAGGCTCTTACCGTAGATAGCTCATCGCATCCTAGCAAGTTGTAGTAATCTTCCAAGTCACCCGGTCTGCAGTTCAGAACTGCATCCATCTGGGCTGCTCCAGCAGGCTTTGTCCAGCCGTGACACAGAGGCTCTGGAATAGAATCTCAATATCGAGCTTGCACACGGGTTTAAAAGTAGCCCGGGGGAACAAGCCGCTTGCACTCGCGTCTGCCGCTCTCCAGTGCTTTTAAAGGCTGGCAGCTGACGCATACATTTTGTGCAGCTCCCTGCTTGCCATTGGCCCCCGCAGGATGCCAATCCGGCGGCATGAAGCTGTGGATGGTAGTGCTCCCTGGGACTTGTAGTTGCCAGGTCACTTCAGCATTGAACCGCTGGAATCACCCGGACTGAAAAGACTTGGGATGATGTCTAAAAATCTATCTGCAATTGACATTTAGATCAAACCATCACACCACCTCAAATCAGGCACTTAGAGGCTTTCCTGCACCTGAGCCTACAGGCACTTAAACATAATACCTTAAGAATACACTAAAATAAACAGATATACTGCTCTTCAATAACAAACAGAATTGCATGTCTGACAAAAGACTACAGCAACACAAAATACTACCATCTATCAGAGACTCTCATGCAAAATTACTTCCAGATTTTATCTTGAAGGTCTGTATTGTATGCAAAATACGTTCATTCTAAAACTCACTTTACATTGTAGTTAAATATATTTAATTTTGAACTCTGACCAAGGCCTCAGTCCAACAAAGTCTGTAGATATTCAACTCTAGTGTCTTCTGTGATTAAAATGGTAACTTCCTACATATAATAGTAACCACTTGCTGAAGTCTTTCTTCTGGAACCTAAGAAACTCTGATCTTACTTTTTTCATCCCTGCAAGAGCTTTATAATCCAAGATGTTTCATATCACTAAGTACTGCTGTTTAAACTAACACCTACAAATGGTTATGCAGCGTTAGATGCAGTAACCTAGTCAGAATGCAGAAGATACAGAGGGTGGGTCCAGGGCTAGAATAGATGTGTGTTGGGCACTCAGATCTGTTATTAAATACTGTCTATATAACAGCTGCATTTACAAGTCTTTGCTTTTATTATCTATATTACTAATCTCCTGGAATTATCTAGATATAATACTACTTCCACTGCTTTCTCTTCAAGGATGTATTGTCTGAAATTTCCTATTTTCACTGTATGTTCCAGATGGCCTACTAAGATCAAAAAATAGATAAAGCAAAAGAAACGGTAATATTAAACAGAAAATCAAAAGCCTCAGTGAACGTGTTTAAATCTGTTAGAAAACACTACTCCCATATTTCTGGGTAAATAAAACAATAGTTTCGCTTTCTCAACAAAGTGGAAGAATTAGCAATTACAAATCTCTCCCTTTCCTCCATTTGCCAAAAAAGAAAAAAAAAACAGGGAGAAAAATAAAATAAAGGCTTTTAGCAAGAGATCATGTAAATATTTGAATAGACTGCACTTTGTGGGAGGATAAAAAACAAACAGCTGTCCCTCTTCCCAACGGCACTCCTGACATACTGTTCCTGGACAAGTGTTTCTGATATATTTGTGCAAGGGGAAAGGAAAGGCTCTTTAACCCTTTTCCCCTCCAGCTTTCCATAGCTATTTCTGTGCCATAGGTGAATTGCATGCCCAAGAGCTGAACTCACATGACAAAATGCTGAGACTGGCAAGCTGCTTGTTCACTAGCAATTGGCTTGCTGAAGCCTTGATCCCGTCTATACTCGTCTGTTCAGACCAAATAGACTGAGGCTTTGATTTGAACTGCAGCAATAACCATACTTTTGTCCCCCTCCTCAGGTGATTTCCAGCATTTGGGACATAAAGGGTCCCACAGCACAATCTAACAGTTTGCACGTGTGGGACAAAATACTGATACTGAATAACAGCTGAGACTTTTAGTCCTCCTACCGACTTCAGTGGAAGAACTCAGAGTAAAGCATCATTTTTTAAAAAAAATCAAGACAACCTTTATGCAATATGCAAAAAAAAAAAAAGCTTGCCTTCAGGACATGAACTTTGTTTGAAAGATAATCACAGTGCAGGAGATAGCACAGGTGATGTGTCTATGTGTTTTGGTTAGTATTGCTCAGAACATACAAACAGATGAGGAAATCTCATCTCTCTGCACCCAACCACAAACAAAACCTTTCTATTCATCCCTAACAGATCATCAACAATTTTGCTTGTTTAGAGCCCAGAAGAAAACCAAATTCTGGTTCAATGTAACAGGAAGTTTAACATCAACTAGTAAAAGGTACAAATATAAATGAACCTTTAAATAAACCAGCAAAATTTGGAAATCTCCGTTTGAGTTTATTCCTAGAAAATACATCTTCCATCAGCAGTTCTTCTAAACTGACTTTAGGTGTTTTGTCACAAGAGCAGAGTATCCATTTTCAGGAAGTTCAAGGCACAATACAACTCAAATTGAGTTTTGTATTTCTTGCTCCACACTTGTCCCCACCAATGCTCAGAGTTGCAGTCACAAAGGACCTCACCACTACCACAGTGACTTTCCGATTTCAGGAAAGTAACTACAACATCATTAACAAATCATTGCAATATTAGCGTCAGCTTGAAGACCCTTGAATCGCTTCCTCATCGAAGCCTTTGCAGAAAGCTTTCAAATATACACCCGTATCACTTCTGTATTTCCTTCCTGAGAGCAATCTTCACATAAATAAGCAACAAAACATTAAGGCCACATTTCTCCTTTATATGCTGACAAAAGCATCTTGTACATGCATCTTAAGAAATCTGAATCTTGCCTCAGCTTCAATAAGAAAAAGGAATGCTTGCAGACAAATTTGCACAGATTAAAATCCCAAATGTTCTGATGCACATCTGGTTAGTTCATAGTTTGGTTTTGAGATACAAGTAGTATGAGAAATGGCATGTGCACCTTTGGGGAACTATTAATATCTGAAAGAACCAGGGGGAAAAGTATTCTCCTTCTACAAAACATGTCATCTATCTATACAATAATCCCTTTGAAACAAAAAAAAACCCAAACAAACAAAAAAACCCCACAAAACATAGAAACAACTTTGTATTAAAGTTTTCTAAAAAGCTGTTGGCATTAAGGCCCGCAAGGAAGAAATTCTAGCTAATCTTGGTCTTGCCCCTGAACTTTGAAATTCAGTTGCATTAAAGTCACTAAATAATTTGGGATGTTAAGCAGCAGCATTGAACAAAGTAATAGTTAAAATTCATACCCACAAAATTAGATCTTGTTTCTGCGTTGGTAGAAATCCTGGAAAATGGCTTAGTTCTATCAAGGCAAGACTTCCAGGTAGAAAGACACTGCAGGAACGCCCACGTCTGGTACCTCCTACTTACTCCACAGTGAGTCTATAATACACCATCGCGGCTGCCTTTAAGGATTGTCTCACAACTCTTGCCGTAAACATCAGGTCTGTTCTACGCTACATGGGCTTGTCTTAAAACAGCCTTTGTACGAACAGGTACTGAATACCCCACCCCCTCAATCCTTCCTGTGTCTCAGAATTCAAGCACCACACCGACACGTTTAAGCACCTGTATCAAAAGTTCAGCCTGCAGGTGCAAAGCCAGCATCCCCGGCAGGAGCTATGAGCCTGCAGATTTATCTCCTCGCACCGAAGAGCCACCTCACCTCTCTCGGTAAGGCTGCCTGACCGGCAAACGAGCTCGCTCGTGTGTCCTAGTGGGGTTCACCTCACCAAGAGCCTACAGCTACGTCGCAGCCCAACAATGTGCGGTGGCGATGTGAAACCTGGGCCAGGAAACACTGTTTGTTCTGGGAAGACACCTTCTCTATCCCGTATTTCGAGCACCGTGACTGAGACACGACCGTTTCCCATGACTCTTGACAAGACAACTACTGAGACCCGCCACGCCCCTCCGGAGCCGCTATTTGCCAGGAGTGTTCCAGCGGAGGAGAGGGCTGCGGACCGAACCCGAGATGGGGATGAAGAGAAAGGGGAAAATAGACAAAGCACGGTGTTCCTTCTGCCGCCCTGCGCACAACAGAACGAGGATAAAGCCGCGCCAGCGCGGGGCGGAAACCGGGCCGGGGCGGGCCTGGCCCAGGTCTCAGCGTTCCCTCATCCACCGCCGCGCTGCTCCCCTGTGCCTCCTGAGTGAGGCCTGCCTGGGGACACGCGACCACGTGACCAGGCAGGGCCATGGAAGGGGGAACTGATCACTGCTGCCGGCCGTGCGACGGGTGAGCCCGCGCGGGTATCACGTGCCGGCCGCAGCACCAGCACCCCCACCCTCTCCCGTCACGTGATGCGGTTTGTTGTTGTTGCCTCCGTGGGGCGGGCGCCCGCGTGGGCGGCGGCGGTCACGTGCCGGGTTTAAATCGCTCCCTGGGGGTGGGGGAGGGGGCCGTGGCGGAGGCGCTGCTGCGCTGCCCTGCCCTGCGCCGCGCCGCGCCGCGCCGCCAGGGCGGGAGGGGGCGGCGGTTGCTGCTCCAAGATGGCGGATGAGGAGGCTCCGCTCCTCCGCCCGCGCGACGGTGGCCCCGGCGGCACGGCCGAGAGCGCCGAGCCCGCTCCGAAGCGCCAGTGCCTCGACTCGGAAGACGTTGACTGCGGGCGGGGCGCGGCGCCCGCCCAACGGCCAGACCGGGGTGCGGGGCCGCCACCCGCCGCTGTTGCTGTGGCAGTAGAACTGCCGGGCGAGGCGGCGACTGTGACTGCCGATGGCGGCGGCGGCCGGGCGAACAAGGAAGACGACGAAACGGTGGCGGCGGCGGCGGCGGTCTGGAGCGGCGCGGACAATAGGGCCGAGCTGCGGGGCCTGCCTCGGGCGGAGCCGCCTCCGCAGCCGCGGCAGCGGGGCCGGGGGGAGGGGGCGGAGGCGGTGCTCGGCGAAGACGCGGCGGAGGCGGCCATTGGCTGCAGGCGGGCGCAGTGTTCAAACCGGGCGGCCGAAGCGCCGGCCCTGCATCCCGGTGAGGACCCCATTCTTTCCCTTCTGCGCTCGGCCCAGCAATATCGGCCGCGGGCTGCCCACTGGCTGCCGGCAGCCCGTGGGGGGGCTGCCCCGTCCCTGCGCGGGCGCTCGGGGACGGGGGCCTGCCCCGTCCCTGCGCGGGCGCTCGGGGACGGATCCGCGGTGGGCCCCCCTCGCGGCAACCGCCCCGGCTATCCCGCCCGGCGATAGCCCCGCGGGCCGCGCTGGGACGGCCGGGCTCGGTGTTCACCTGCCGCAGCCGGCGGGGGCCTGTGCCGGTCCTGCGGGCGGAAAGCGACGCGAGTAGCTGGGCTGCGTGCCAGCTGGTCACCGAATACGCGCTGCGCTCCTCGCATCTCCTCAGCCGTATGCTAGGTGCCAGCTCGGGCAAGCGGTGCCATGCATTTCTCTAAACCTAATCAATTCTCGTTTTAATCGTCCCTTGTCAGAGCCTGTTGTTTCTTGTGCAAGGCTTCGCAGGACATCGGCTCGCCTCTTTTATCTCCGAAAGCTTTTGTTTTGTGGGAGGCAACAAGTTATTAAAAAAGAAAAATGATGAGCCCCGTTTCCTTTTCACAGTTTCTGCTGTGATACTTTATTTCTGCTTCTTGGGAAGTTACACTGAGCAGCAACCTCGCACGATTCATAAAGTTACGGTTTTGGTTAAGATGTCAGTGACTGCAGCCCAACACTAGATTATAATCTTCAAAAAAGTTTCTTTGCACTTGGGCAAAGTACTGCTTGGGCAGTATCAGTATGAGAGTCCCTTGCATTCCAGTATTGAAACAGATAAATTTTGAGGCCTTTTTTTTTTTTTTTTTTAGGCTTTTGGGGGATTGTGGTAGTGCTTTGGAAAAACTTGTTAAAAGGTTTAAGTAATGTATTCTGCTGGTAAAGTTCTATGTTTTGGCCTGGAATGCAGCTAAAGATACTTTAACTCTGTAGTAAAACTTCAGAAAATTCCTGTGCAAGAGCATCCAAAACAGGGTTGTTGAGAAGCTGGGAACAGCCTTGATATTTAAAAGCCGCCTTGGAACAGCACAAAAGTGAAGCTGATGATTTCTTATCACTGTCTTGTATAAATCGATTTTGCTCAGGTTACTCTGCTTAGTTCATTCCTTTTAGTCCTTTGAGGCATCAAACAGATACACCAGGAGCATTTCAGTTTCAACTGTTACTCCAGTCCTATGTATCACAATGTTTCTTAAATATATAACAATGTGACCCTGTACATGATGAAGCTTTGATTCTTTGCACAGGAAATATAAAGGTTGTTGCAGTAAACCTTGGCACTTCACACTCACTGCTGTGTACTAATCAATATTTTTCTCCTTTATGTTGCCTTTTTACATATGTTCTGTGACTTCATATGTAATGAGATGGAAGTGAGATGGAAGTGAGATGCTGTAAATACTTAGATTAAGAAATAGTGTTATTAATGAGCATCTGTGGTCTCAGAAGAACAAAACAGCAAGTAGAAACCCCCCCAAATATCTGTCCTTTACCTTTTTCCGTTTTAATCAGAATACATGAACAAGGGAAAGAACAGGACAACACAATCTGAAGAAAAAAAGATGGTTTGTGGTGCTCTTTATTTAGGAGTGAAGTAACCCACTGTAGGGGTTTATTTCAACAGATTAAAAACTATTCTAGTGATTCCTTGCTTTAGAGACTATGACTGAAACTTGTTCTCTGTGCAAAGTCAGATTTTCAGCAAATTAAGCTACAACTGCTGTAGCTATTTTTTATTTAAAAAGAAAAATATTGTGTTATTAAAGTGTAGCACCTAAATTCTAATAAGCTGCTCAGGTTAGAATTTAGATTTCCCCTTAAGTGTAAGCTTGGTAATGCTGTTGTAACACAAGTATCTGACTTCTCTGGCCTCCTTCAACTACATACATGATGAAGTTAGATTGAATTACTCTGGCATAAGGCCACAAGATGAGCTGGAGTAACTCTTTAGTAGTCAAAGCCAAATCCAGCTGCAAGGGAAAATGGATGAGAGAAGCAGAGAAGGTGGCTTAAGGTAGCATATTTTCTGTCATAACCAAAATCTCATAGCTGTGTGTATGTGTCACCTGTTGCAGCTCTGCTGCAAGGTAACAACAACCTAACAGGGTTTTGTAACTTAGTTGTGTCCAAATGCCTATAGGGGCATTTCTTTTAAAATGCTGTGCTCTTAAAATATAGTCAAAAGATTGGTCTGTAAATAGTGACACATCTTCATTTTATCCAGTTTTTCAGTGAGCTGAATGAAGTAAGAATTGTAAGAGGAAGGAAATTTTCACTGCATTATAAAAACATTTTGTTGTTTGTATTGTTTTGTTTAAGACAAAATGCTTAATGCACAACACTTCACAGAATGACAGTTTCACTAAGGTAAATGTGCAGCCCACTGGAGTGCAATATTTGCATTGCAGAGTCTGCAGTGAATCTACTGAAGTCTTGGAAACATACCTATTACAGTCAAAGCTAGTAGACATTGTCTGTGTTTGACAAAACTGCCTGTTTGTAATTCATTGCACCTGAGTTTCAAAGTATGCAATGTTAGGGTTTGTGATGTGTTTGTATATCTATCTGTTCCATCAGGCTCAAGTGTAACCCACTGTTCTTGTGATTTCTTGCAGATAACTTCCTTCTTAGTGATGAAATCATAGCAAATGGTTTTCACTCCTGTGATAGTGATGAAGATGACAGAGCCTCACATGCAAGTTCTAGTGACTGGACTCCAAGACCACGTATAGGTAGAAGCCTATGTAATGTTCTTAGATACTCTGCCTTTGAACAGTTACTTCATTCTTTCCAGTCTTCAAAATTGTTTCTTCTGTTAAAAAAAAAAAAAAAAAAAAAAAAAAAAGCAGCAGCAGTTACTGCTTTCAGCAGCTCAGAGTGATTGACTCTTGTTCATTTTTAACATCCTTAAACTTGCTGTATTCTGATGAAAAATGCCAATGTCTTTTTCATGTAGAAATGCTGCTGTGATTCATATTAAAAACATATGCATGACACATTAAATTGAACAGATCTATGGCATATTTCTAGGCTATTTCTGTAATGTTAATTCTTTAAGGAACAAGAAGATGATTCTTCTATTATTTCAGCAAATCTGCAGGGCTCACTGTCCCAGGTATTAATATCACAGCAGTTGGGAGCTCAGTAGAAAGTTCCTGCCTTGCACAGAGGCAAGATAACTGCTAGGGTCACTGGCAATTTGTGTGGGACAGTGGCTTCCAGGGTGCAGTGGGGTTGGGACTTGGGGTCTTTCCTCCTACACAGGCCAAATAATACCACAGCATTAATTTTTCTGCTATTGGTAAGACTAGCAGCAAGAAAACACATGACAGCACAGTATTTCATCTTAAAATCTGCCCATGTGTTATCTTTGCCAACCCCTAGTTACAGTCTCACTGTTGATACCTTTTGGGTAAATCTGGACAACCGTTGTTCTCTCTGCATGGATTGTAACTGCCTTAGTGATAGGGGTAGCTGTTTAAGTCTTCTTAGTCCCTATTTCTCTTCTACTGCTCTAGTCTTAAGTGTTTCTGGAAAGATTGATTTGATGGTTTTACAAGGTCATGTCTGAAATCATTAGTGTTAACTAAAAGAAAAACAAGTTTCCATGGATTGGTGGGCCCTCTTTGTCTCTCTAGAGTGATATTTTACGTTATGACTAGAAAACACAGGTATGGTGGTTGTCTTTTCAACTTACTACTCTAAATAATTTACAGAATGTTGGAAAAAATACAAATGAATCCATAAAATGGTGATACACAGTGAAATCTTATTGCTCAGTGCACCTCTGAAAGCCATCAAGTTTGCTACAAAGTGGGATTTCTACCTTGACTGTCCTTCTATGAAATCCTTTCAGGGTTAACAATAAGCAAGTTAAAATCCACAGCTATGCCACCATTTCAGATTTTAGACCACACAGAGGGTTTTGATGAATGAAGCATTAAATTTGGTTAATGGAATTGTAGTGGCAAGGTCTGAAATACTTAACTCAGTTTTAAATACTTACATATTTTTTAACTTTCATAGGTCCCTACACTTTTGTTCAGCAGCATCTCATGTTGGGTACTGACCCACGGACAATTCTGAAAGACCTGCTACCAGAAACAATCCCTCCACCTGAGCTGGATGATATGACACTTTGGCAAATTGTTATAAACATTCTTTCAGAACCACCAAAAAGGAAAAAAAAAGGAAAGATATTAATACCATTGATGATGCTGTGAAGCTTTTACAAGAATGCAAAAAAATAATGGTCTTGACTGGAGCTGGGGTATGTATTGCTGCAGTGCCAGTGGGAGAACATATAGACAGTTGGTGCTTTACAGCATGCAGGTGATGCAGCCCTCAATGTTTGCAATCAGTTGTGCTAGAGGGGAGGAGGAGTCACAGCTGCAAGACTGGAGCTGAGGTTGGAAGGGACAAGATCTCCTTTCTTACAAGATTTGTAAATATTTAGACAGTTGTTTCCATGTAGAATAATTATGAAATAAGATCACATCTCCTGTGCCAGAACATTTTCTATCCTAGCCAGTTTTCCCTTTCAAATAAAAGTAATGATTTTCTAAACAGGAGGGCAGTGGATCTCATGCAATACCTGATGGAGCTAGAGGGACAAGAATAGGACTCCAAATGAGGGTGGAGGGTGAGAAAGAGTGGTAGTGGGGAAGATGAGAGTTTGATTAGATTTTGGTAGACTGCATTTTAACTTTAACACATGCTGCTCTCTCATGGCAGTAAGATTGTTCACTAAAGAACACTTTTAAACTGATGTATGTTTGGAGCTTTATACCAGTGTGCCAGATCAGGATACAAAAGCAGATAATTTTTCACTTCAGTTGTTCATACAGAGAGTGTGACAGAAAAGGTCAGTAACTCAAACCAGCCCCTCAGAAAAGCTCTACTTCTGTTACCCAGTCTTGATCTTTTCCATGACTGCTATCATACACCTGTTTCTCTTCCCATAGTATTTTGGAGTACCCTGAGATAAATTTTAGTCTTGACTACTGCAGTGCTTTGATAAACAGCATTTGTTCATCAAAAGGGGTTTATGCATCCAAATCAAGTGTCTATTCTGTTACTGTATTAGCATGGAGAGAAAAACAACAACCAAAAAAAATCAGCCACCTTGTCCAAGCCTAAATTAGCAGTCAGCAAACACTCAATTTAAATGCAATGGTTTCTTACATTTTTTTCACTTCTTCCAAAACTTCCAGTAGTAAAAGTAAGTTCTGGTGTCCCATTAGTGCCTGTATGGATTGTACTAAAATGTTGTTTTTTTTTTTTGGCCACTTGTCAAACTCTGTTTCTGTGCTGTTTTTCCTCATTATTTGGGAATTGTTACATTGCTAGAGATGTTAAAAAAAAAAAAATGCAGAGAACTCAGACTGGTTTTGTTCTTAATGCCTCTGAGCACTATGAGTGTTATTTCAAAGTAAGGCTCGACAAGGCTCTGGGAAGCCTGATCTAGTTGAGGATGCCCCTGGTTACTGCTGAGGGGTTGGACTAGATGACCTTTGGAGGTCCCTTCCAACACAGACCATTCTGTGATTCTACAGAACTCTGGTTTCCCAGATAGTTTGTATCACAGCAACTCTTTAGAGCCAAATGTGTAGTTTCCTTCATTTCAGACTGCAAAAATGTATTTCAGGTGTCTGTGTCTTGTGGAATACCTGACTTCAGATCAAGAGATGGCATCTATGCACGCCTTGCTGTAGACTTCCCAGACCTTCCAGATCCTCAAGCAATGTTTGATATAGAATACTTCAGAAAGGATCCCAGACCATTTTTTAAGTTTGCAAAGGTATGGTCTTCCAGCAGTTCTTCTCTTGGTCAGTAACAACTGACAACAGTATTAAAATGCATAAATCTGCTATAAATCTGTTAACAAAAATGCTGTCTTTGTCTAGTTTTATAGATGAGAGAGAAAAACCTGTTGAATTCGGTGAGAAACCTCAGTCCTTGGCATGATGACTCTCTGCTTGGGCTGGGTTTTGCATCAGTTTGATACTCCTAGCGTTGCTTCAGCCATTGCATGCAACCAGATACTAGCCTTACTGGAAATACTTAGCAACATTTTCTTCTTTTAAAATGTCTACTGTTGCTGTTCCTTGTATATACAACCATTCTAAATGGGGTCTCTAATATCAGGGAGGCTTAGTAAAGACTTGTAGTTACTTGACAAAATCTCAGTAACCACTCAGTAGCCTTACTAGCTGTTGCTTTCCCTGGAAAATGAATGTGAGAGCCTCTCAGAGAGCATATAGGCTATGTGGAAAGCTACACCTGAATTTGATATGCTCTGGCTCCTCAAAGTCATACAACACATTGACATTTTAGCACTGTTTTTACAGTAAAGAGGACTGAAGCACTTCCATGCACTAAGAAGTTTGTTCATGTTTTAGGTTTTGATAGAGATGTCACAAGGATCTGTACATCTTAGAATCAAAGCCTTTTTGCAGGGACTGTTTGCTTAAAAGGGAGAATACAGCAGGTTTTGAAAACATGTTAGTGATGAAGTTTAGAAAGCCAGAAGTACAAGACAAGAAGGAATTGGAGAAGCTGTAGAATTCTGTAGAAAAACAAACAAACAAAAAGCAACCAAAAAAAACCTCACAACAAAAACCCACCCATATACATCATTGCATCTAGGCTGGAATTTCTTTGGGACAAGACTATCAAGCCTAAAATACTGTGAGAATTAATATGGGATCAAGTAAGGACTCAAGAAGAAACATCACTGTTTGTGCTCACTCTTTTTTTTTTGCTCACAATTTATACTACTGCTGTATTATGTTACAAATACTGGATAAGAAAAATCAATACATTTTTCAGCTGCTTGAGTTTCTCTGAAGGCTTCTTATCCAGATAGGAGCATATTTTGATACTCAGTTCCTTGAATTTTTAATATTTAGGAAAAAAAGCAAATGAAAAAATCCACAGCAAACAAACCCAAGCAACTTACTAGAAGCCTGTCTATACAGAGGTTTCACCAGAGCAGTCCAGATACAGCTGGGCTGATACCTTTTTACTATAATAATTTCTATCCTCCTTTTCTGTCTACCAGCTCAGCTTTCTTACTCCATTAAATTCTAAGTGGCAAAGAACAGCCAAATATATTTGCAGAGCTCAGTGGCAGGACATGTCTTGCTTCTGCAGACGAAGCTATTTAAGCTGTTAGAAGCAGATGAGTTACCTGGCTACAGCTGGGTAATGCCCTGGTCATAATCTAATAACACTAGGAGCAGTCATTGATCAGTGCTGCAGCTTAACTCCAAAGACCCATGCAGTTTCAGCATTCTGAGTAACTTGAACCCAAGTTCTTTCTAAAAGAATTGTGATAAAACTTTGGTTCAGCTTTAATATCTATTAATAAAAAGCAGGCAGCAGCCTCTACTTTCCTAGAGCTGACTTCTTCATGCTTATTCTGTAAAATGCCTCTCACTTTCCCATGTGAGAGTCCAACCCAGCTGCTGCTCAGTGGTGAAAGAGTGGCTGGAAAACAGAGGGTCTGGAATTCAAGTTCCTCCCCTAAACAAGTGGTCCAGAGCAAGAGAGTGCTGGTGGTGCTGCTGCTGCCCTTGTTACACAGAACCAGAAGTCCCAGCCAGGGTCATCCACTCTAGACAGTGTGATGCTTGCAGCTAGGTGCCCACATGTAATTTTTTTGCTTTGGCAGGCTCCTTGTTGACAGAGAGCAAACATCAAATCACTCTACAGAAGATCTACATGTTTTCCATATTTTCTTTAGATCCACCTGTCCCTGCTACCTCAGTCTAATAGAACATCCTGGTGGAACTGCTCTAAGCCATAAGGTTTACCTTGATGACTGCTGTCACTGCCTCAGTTGGCAAAGCTGGCCCAAGTACCCATCATCTTCCCCTTCATATCCAATACCTTTCTGCATTCCAGGCTTCCATCTTCCAGGAACAGCTAATAATACTAAAGAATCAGAACTGCTTATCCCAAACCAAGAGTTCAGGATCCAAATTCCTCATGACATTTTTTGTTCGACTGCAGTTAAACCACGTGTACCTCTAATACCAAATAATGAGGTTACTTGACATGAAGGGGAAAAAAGCTTTCTTAATTCTCAAAACCAGAAAGATCTCAATCTTGTGAAGGACACATCAGCTGGAGTGGAACAATTCATCCTGACATGATCAGCTCAGCTGTTGAAATGAGCTGTATCTAAGAGAAATGGCAAAATGCAAAGGGAATGCCAACATTACCTACTGACATCATGGTTAGAGAGAATATCTAGCTCTGTATGAATTGCTGCAGTGGAACAGAGACATTGTGCATCCCTTTACGCTCTGTAATGTACTTGTGAATTCCCTAGGAAATCTACCCAGGACAGTTCCAGCCATCTCTGTGTCACAAGTTCATAGCTTTGATGGATAAAGAAGGAAAGCTACTTCGCAACTATACTCAGAACATAGATACACTGGAACAGGTTGCAGGAATCCAAAGGATAATACAGTGTCATGGTAAGTCTGTTTATGTATATGACAAAATAACTGCTATTGGTACCATTTTTTCCCCTGAATTGGTACCTCTCTACATTTAGCCTGTATCTGGAGCTAAACTATAGCAGTTACTCTATCACCCAGGGACCCCTCCCAAGCAGAGAAGTGTACCAGGAAAAGGAGAGAAGACCCAGGGGTTAAAATGAAAACAGATTTAATGAAGCAGCCAACTGAATACCAACATAAAGTATACAAAGTTGTACTGAATGCTTACATTAGGTGGGAAGGCAGTCCTCAGGAGCAGGATGGTAAGTCAGCCCTTCCAGGGTGGGAAGAAGAAGGAGCAGGACCTCAAGCAGGAGGAGCCTACCTTCAGCAAACTTCCTCCTTTATAATGAGCAGGGTGCTTTGGTATGGCATACAGCTGTAGCTAACTTGGGTCAGTTGCCCTGGCTGATTCAAAACTGCTAATGGCCTGCAGCCCATTGCGAGACTAGGATTCTGTCTCAGCCAAGCCAGGAGAATATCTCTTGGCAACAAATACTCTGCTTTTGAAATGCTCAGGTGTTGTTGTTTTTAAGGTTAGCTTAAGTATATAATCGGAAGTGTTTCAAGCAAATATTTCTTTCAGGAAATACCTTGGACAAACAGTGGTCTTCCTGTGTCAGCCAGACCCTGCTGGCATAAGCATAGACCTTAGCATTTAAAATTTATTTGGTGCTTCTTTATATTCACATGAAAACACAGAGCAGAAATCATTCGGTAGAGTTCTGGCGAACAGTTCAGAAGCAGTGTTGGCACAAGGTCGCTCTGTCTAATTCCACCTTCTACAGGAACCAAACTCACTTTGATTCCTTTTCTACATGATGCTGTCATGGTGGCCATACAGCATACAGGAGAATCCTGCCTGTCAACCCAAATGCAGTGCTAGTTTCCACTTGTGCTTAGTATGTCAGGCATTTTCTTTCGGTAGTCATTCCATAGAAGGTATTTGTCATGAGCTCCTGCTATGGTTGTGGTTTTGCACATCACTGCCACGCTCAAGCTTCTATTTTTTTCAGTTGCATGCTATAGTAGTTAAATTTGCAACCATCTTTAGTGTATATTTTATGTAAACTGATTTTAAATTAAAAAGGTTCTTAAAAAACATGCTATGGACTTTGAGATCTTAAGGCCTTTGGAAATTAGCAAAGGCTTTGAGCACATCAAGCTTTACATGACACAGCGTTCTGCTCTTTAACAAATGGCTTAAGTGGCTTAAGAGAAACTGAAACTGTTACATGAGGGTTCATACTGCCATCTTTATTCTTTCTCTGTTGTCTAGCTGTGGCAATGACAACCTTGTGATGATTTGAGGAAGTTGTATGCAAACTTTTGAACCCATTTCACACTGCACACCTCCAGTGAAGTTGATGCTATGAAAACCACTGTGTCCTAGATGCATTTTCTGAATTGAAAATGGTTGTCGCATTTAACCGGCATGCCTGGAATTAGATCATATTCCCTGCCATTGCTGTAGCTGGACAATCAGAGGCAGCGGCCTGCTGGCTACACATGGCTCGTGCACAGAGCTGCATAACTTTCTGATCAGGTCCTTCTGACTGAATAATAACACCTAAGAGAACCATAGTAGGGAGCAACAGGTGCCTCAGGCTCAGATCTGAAAGCCAGACAGATGTGTTCCTAAGACACTGTATAAAGGCCTAAGTTATTACTGTAAACAAACCATAATGAGCAAATAACTGTCTTACTTTCTATAGTCTTTGAAATGTTTGAAGTTCTGGGAGTTGCAATGCTGAGCTGTGCAGTTTCCACATGAGTAGTGATTAGCTTCACTGCCAGGTGCTCACAAAGGATAAGCTCCAGGTTTTCCTGTGCTTTCATTCTGTCTTACCCAGTTACAATATCATCAAATCCTATTTTGCTGCTGTACCTAGCTCCAGAATCCCCTCATTTAGCAGTTAAATGCTAGCTGGCTTCTGCCTATAGGTTATGAGCAAAAAGTATCTTTGGTTCAGGTGGCTTAAAATAATATTCCAGATGAAGTTTTGGCACCAGAATTTTTTAGCTGTTCCCCGCTTCTGCAAAGCTTTCAAGATTTTAATGGTTACCTTCCTAAAAGTTTCATTTTGAAGAGAGATTTGTATCCCCGTGTGCATTACTCAGTCACAGGCCTTTTTTACTGTCCTTGTGTCACCATTTGAAATTAGAGAGTTACAGCCTTTTACTGTACAAGTGGCACATTCCAGTAGAGGCCCAAAGAACCCTGTTTTTGTTTGGGTTTTTTTACCTCTTATTTCATGGTCAGTTTCTCTACATTATTCTTCTGCATTCTGTCAGCTTCTAGCATTGTTCCCACGGCAGATAAAAGGCCTTGCAGGCTAATCTTTCCTGGACATATATACACCATAAGGCTGCTCTGTGTTATTTGCCACAGTGACTTTATGCTGTTAGCCACCTGCTAAGCTTTCCCTTTAGACAGATGGAGGGAGGAATGTCCTATGAGATACTCAGGCATCACCTTCAGCTGCATCAGAAACAGGCCAATTAGAGCTAGTAAGTGGCTGGATGGTGCAACCACCTTAATGAGGTCTTGCCAAATAATAAACACAGTAGCTAATCTGGACATCTGAGCAGTATTTCATTTTGAATGCTAGGGCTGTAACTTCTCACTTCTGCTGAAAGGAATTGTAGTCTTTACTAATACATTTTCTTAGTTATTTTGCCCTAGTTTCTTGAGTTGCTGTGGGTTCACATTCTGCTGCTGTTGGCACTACTGGTAGTTGTGTCAAGAGGAAAATAGAAGGTTCTGTTTGCCCCTCATGTGCACTTGTCCAGGTTGGGGGAATGAAAGGACACAAGACAATTTGTATTGACACGCATGTGCTATATCACCACTCCTAAACCAAGATTTTTGCTGACTAACCTAGAATATCTACTTCTAGTACTACAGGTATCTTCTCTTAATTTAACATTACCTTTTAATGACTGATTTGTATAGCACTGCAACCTTTGTGTCAAAGCACCTTGGGCAAAAAGATAAATCTGAATGACTGAAGAACTTTATTTCTACCATGTGGGTTTTTCCCCTCAGGTTCCTTTGCAACAGCTTCCTGCCTGATCTGTAAATACAAAGTTGATTGTGAAGTTGTTCGAGGAGATATTTTCAATCAGGTAAAAAATTTACTTTAACTCACTGCAGCTTTCTAATACATAATTCTCCATCAAAAAACCCACAAAAACATCTTCCATAAATGAAACCCAAGCAAAACACCATGCTTGGATTGCTTAAAAGATCTGCTTATAAAAGGCTATATATCTATGCATGTATTTCCTAAAAATGCCCAGCTGTATCTTAGCATGTACTCTGGGATTTGAAATATACTCAGATACTGTACTGTGAAACTTAGCTCATGGGAAAATGCAGAACAGAAGTCCAGGATACCATTTTTAATGGCCCCTATGAGAAAAGCAGAGGCTAAAGTGGTAAGTAGAAAGCTGGCTTTATACCCGTTTTACGTTAATCTGAATACACAGTCACACTGAGAAAGCAAGATTGGTTGCTCTCTGACCATTTGTGTGCGTTAAAAATACATAGAAACACTAGATGATGCCTGGAGAAATTGCTAACTACAGAGCAGCCTCTGAGCGAGGAAGAGGGTCAAAACAGATGTCAGATGTTGCTTTCTTGGACTTGTGAATTATTTCATATTCCTAGCTCCCCACATCTGGGAAGTGCCCCAGGGCCGAGGCAGGGAGTTAGTTCTGCACTGTCAGAGCAGATGAACCTTTGCCCTGGTAAAACCCTCTTCACTCTTAGAACCATAGCATTGTTTTGGCTGGAAGAGTCCTTTAAAATCATCAGGTCCAGCCATCAAACCAGCACTACCAGGTCTACCAGTCATCTTCCCCTGCTTTTGAAGGAACAGAGGTGATGATCAAAAAGATCTTGTTTATACAAATGGAAGGGGACTCTTTTTCAGCAGGCATTTCTGATAAATGCTGAAGAGTCCACAGCTGCACCTATAGATGAGAAACATAGAAAGGATGTAAATCTTTCAAGTGTTGCATTGGAAATGGGATTCTATGAAAGCCTTTCAGAAGAGATGTTTGAGTTAAAGCTTTAAGAAATGTGACTCTCCTAAGTAAAGCTTTGTAACACTGCCATACTGAATGTGAAATCTGGTTTGCTTTGCTATTAAAATATTATTTTTGAGAATTTTCTATCTTACAGATAAACTTTTTATCTTACAGCTGCTCCTTTACCTTCAAAGCCAGATGGTTGGAGTTTAGGTTTTCTTCCTTCTAAGCAACCTTCCTAAGCATGTTGTAATTTTCTGTTTTGATTGTTAGTTCCTAACAGCACTATAATTGTACGCTCATATGCTGAACCAAACTGCTGCTCCGATGGCCCATCCCTGCTGCTGGTCAGTAATGGAAGCATGGGGAAGTGGAGAGAAGAAGTCTATAGCAATAATTCTGCATAATGAGAACAAAGAGATTCTTACTATTGAGATGAGACTGAAGAAGCTTTTTACACTCAATCCTTCAGCCCAAATCTTGCAGTACTATTGCCAGGTATCTCTTTCAAGGGCAGGCCTTAGCTGTAATTTTCACAAAGCAAAATAAATATGGTTATTTCCAAATATAAACTTGCACAAGAAACAGAGCTCTTGAAAGAAAACATACCCTTCATCCTTTATGCCTGAAAAATTATCATTCTGTTTGCCATCTTTTCTCTGTAGCATGCCTTAACCTTATTCTGTTGCCTCTCTAGAATATCTTTTTTATTTTCCCTTAGATATCAAAAGAAAACTTTTCTTTACTTATGAAATAAAACACTGTTGGGAGCTTTGTTCTCCAACAAGTCCTCCCCCACAAAAACAGTTTTAACAAGGGGTCTCAATGATAGTCCAGTCTCTAGTCTCTACTGTCCTCCACCACTTCAAAGTTTGGTTATACATGGCCCCAGGTCCTTAGTTTTCCCAAAAAGACTTGTCCTTTGCTCTGGTCTCTTCCCTGCTGGTCCTTAGTGCTTCACAGTGAAGTGAGTGAATCTAGCTAGCATCCTTCTGCCAGCATTTCCTTCCAGCATGTTAAAGACTGAGATCATCCATTTAGAAAATGAGCAGTTTCTTGCTGCTGCTCTTCGTTCTTTTGCCATGTCCAAAATAAAGTACTAGTTCCATGTAGTGGGATTCTTTCTCTTGGTTACTGTACACAACCATCCTTCTGAATGAGAAGCAGCAGTAGTTTTACATGACACATAGAACTTCTGAGAACAACTGTCAGTCACTTAACTTTGGTTTTGACTATTTTAAGCAGGATCAAGAAATAGTGAAAAGGTCACAGATTTAGGAAGAAAAGAAATGAAAAACATGCAGCAGGTCTTCAGATACTATATTGGCTTAAGACTCTTCCCTAATCTTGTTTTCGATATCCCAGTAACATCAGTAGTCAGAAATTCCATTTCTGCTTCACTAGACAAATACATCAGCAGAGACGGTGGGGTTTTGGGGGAGTGCTACTTCTGGAGGGAAAGAGGACCCTTGGCAATGGAGTGGCCAATTATCTAGCTTTAACTTCTTGGTATCAATTTCAGCTCTTGGAATAGATCTTCCCCCTTACTGACGACCTTTCTGAGGATTAGCAGAGAAGCTGGTGAGTAGTTAGTATTGAAACACATTTGTGGGCCCATTCCAGTGACTCAAATGATTTGAACAGGGACATCAGTTGCTCTGCAGAGTTCCACTAAGTCACAAGTCATTTAACTTCCCATGAGAACTGATGGAAACACAGTTAATGTTACTCGATCTCGTGAAACCAAAAGTTAGAGGTATTCATTTCATCTTCCTCCTAATACAGAGCAGTATTTTCCCTCAAGGGTCAGCAGGAGACACAGCAGGGTAAAAAGCTTCAGAAAAGGTGAAGGTGTTTGTGTGCTACAAGCTCTTTGAGCTCTTTTTCTGATACGTAAAGATCCATGGAAAAAGTTCAAGATTCATTCTGCCCATCTGCTCCTTTTTGGCAAGTTCTTTAGCTGGTTTCCATTTAGGGTGTGGTTACTGATGCTCTCCAGCCTGGGGATGTGGGGAAGGTTTCTTCCCTACCATTCCCACTTCTTGGGCCGTATTGCTTCTTACACATCCCTCCCAGGTTTTCTTGAAGGAAGTATTGGGTTCTGTGTTCAAAGACTGAAATTTTTGGGAAAGGTCCTTTAAGACCATAGGAAGGCCTTTTACTTGTGGTGTTTTCTCATTTATCTTTTGTCCTACTGCAGGCATCCATACATAGGTCTTTGATTTAAGCTTTTTGATTTCCCTGTTAGTTTTTTCTGCATATGTTCTCTGTACAAAATGAAGTTGTTATGCATTTAAATGTCACTTTGCATGTATTTTCCTGTTACAGTATGTTATATACATCTCTTAACACCTTTACAGAGCACTAATTTGTTTATGCTGACTGCTGTAGGATTGCAGCTGCATTTAGGTCCTGATATTTATTCTGGACTATCATATTTTAGCACTACAGCTGAGAAGACCTGAACTACTTGAAAGAAAAATTGCTCAGTAGTAATTGCAGCATTGTCTGTACTTGTATTGCTCACCCCCTTGCTTTTCTTATCCTTGACAAAAAAGTCTTAAGATAGGAGACAGCTGAAAGAGATCCCAAAGATCAGAAGGTTTCAGGAGGAAAGGGAACTTACTTCTCCAGAAACTTCACTCTCAGCCACTTGTTTTAGTGAACAAGGATTCTGCTCTGTTTTTGGAGGAATTGGAAAAGTTTCAGAGACCAAAAAAAACTCTTTCCTGTATTCTTGTCCTTTATGCTTTTTGCTTGCTACCCGGTACAGTTGCCATGTTGCTTTGTGCTTTGGAGGAAAATAAAGGCAAAGCTCTACAATATCCCCTTTGATTAGGAGTTTTTGCTCAGATTAAAACAAGAAAAATATATTCTTATCAGATAGGAAGGAATTACTCATTGGTGCTGAGCATGACTTCTGAACTTTGGCTTAATTGCCAGGTAAGAGCTGTGGTGTATATCTGAGTGGCTTCTCCCTTAAGAGGACTCCCTCTTTACCCTTCTGTAGTTTTGTTTCTGTGTGTAGTTGCTGCAGGCTAGAGTAAGAAATGTACTTGACTGTATATCTGCAGGAAAACAAAGTGAGGAAATATCACTGAAACTCCCTAGTCTTTTCCCAGAATAAGTGACTGTGAATTGCTACAATTTGAGGTTTATCAAGGGCACAGCCTTCAATTGTAGTAATAGAAGCTGCTCTAATGCAGGTTGTACCCAGATGTCCTAGATGTCCAGCTGATGAACCACTCGCTATCATGAAGCCAGACATAGTGTTCTTTGGAGAGAACTTACCTGAGCAGTTCCACCGTGCCATGAAGTATGACAAAAATGAAGTTGATCTCCTTATTGTCATTGGGTCCTCACTGAAAGTAAGACCAGTAGCATTGATTCCAAGTAAGTGACTATCTCTGGTAATGTTTTCTTCCAAAGATTTGGATGAAAAGTGAAATTCTAAGTAAAAAGCTCTAGGAAATGCTTTTGACTTGACTCAGTGAAGGAACTAGATTAAGCATCTGGTTTCCTCAGATGAAACCAAGTTGCCCTTCTAAAGCTGAAATGTAAAAAGGAGAAAGTTACACATTTTAAGTGCTTTTTTAATGCTCTGGGCAGATCTCAACGTAACAATAATCTGAAAAATGACTCTTCTAAAACTTGAATGACTTTGTTCTGAAATTTAGTCATTTCTCTCCCTGCTTGCAATATGCTTTCAGAGGTACTTGAAAGATTTGGAGTAATTTTTAAAAAGATAAACATAGTATCCAGGGATCAAGTACATCAGGTGTCTGAATTCTAGCTTGTTTTGAAGTCAGTACTGAGTACTAAATGATCCACAAGTGGATATTATAGAAGCTAAGAATCCAACCAGTGACACTCTAAAAGTGATTTGGAAAATCATCTCTGCTAACATGTTAGAGAACATGCTCCTCAGGAAGGCTGAGAACACACCGTGTCAGGCAATTTATTATTTGCCTATGTAGAGTAAGACCTACTGGTACTAAAGGAATTCTCTTCACGTGTAAGCCAAGAAAGACATTTATTGGCACTCTGACCTTGCCTCTTCACTAGACAGAAGGCAAAGCCTGGTGCTTAAGCTGAAGGGAAACATGTAAGGACTGGAAAATCGGGACACACTCCATAAACCATTGCTCTTTCTGTGCCCTAGAACTGTATTTTCTTAGTTAACTGAGGAATCAATATGAAGTGACCAAACTAGTGGGGTTTGGAAGCCTTAATGTCAGCAACAGTTTGAGCAACCCTGTACAACAGAGATTATACCTGGAAATACTTGGCCCTAAGGAATGAGTTGTCATTTAGCAGCAGTGTGTCCTCATGTGTACTTAAACACATAGATTAATGCACCAAATCAGCAAACCTCTTCTAAGAGATTACACTACTAATTTCAATAATCTTTTAAAGACTTTACCAGAATGCTGTATTAATTATTTCTGTGCATGTGTATCTCAGTGATTGACAGAGGAACACTTTACAATGGGAAAAAAAGGGAACAAAAGTCTATAGATAGGCTGCTCAAACTGCTGTTGATAAATTTGGTTATTTGCTTGTCTTCTTCCTGATCTGCCTATTTTTGGCCTGGTTACAAAAGAAGTCAAGTCTGAGAAATCAACTTTCCAAATACATCTCTGTTGAACATAACACTGAAGTGACTACTTTTAAATTCTCTTTTCTATACATAGGTTCCATCCCTCATGAAGTGCCTCAGATCTTAATTAATAGGGAACCTTTGCCTCATCTACATTTCGATGTGGAGCTTCTTGGAGACTGTGATGTTATTATTAATGAATTATGTCAAAGGCTAGGTAATGAATACACAAAACTCTGCTACAACCCAGTAAAACTTTCAGAAATAACAGAAAAGCCTCCACGAACGCACAAGGAGCTTGAAATGCACTCATCTGAGCTACCACCTACCCCTCTAAACATTTCAGAAGACTCTAGTTCACCAGAAAGAATGACTCCACCAGATGCTTCAGTGGTGTCTTCAGAACACTCAGCTGAATGTAAGACAGAAAACTGTGATCCTACTTCAGAAACTAAAGAGACCTGCACAGAGGAAAAGCTTCAAGATACACAGGCATCAGACAACCCTGAAAATCTTACTAGTGAACTAATGAACTCTGAAACAGTGAAGGAAAATGGATCTAACAATGGAGAAAACAAAGAAAAAAATGAAATCTTGAAGAAGTGCTGGGTAAACAGATCTGCAAAAGAACAGATTAGCAAAAGGCTGGATGGTAAGTGTTAACTCATTGCAGTGCTTTGCCTTTTTAAGGAGGGATATTTCATATAGACTTTAAAGCAATAAATAAGGTACCTTTGAGGGAATCTGTTGGGTTTGGTGGTCATTTTTGTTGAGACAGGTGTCTACCTAACTCATCATTGTATTGTTAATTTTCTTTGGAGAAGCACTTAAGAAATGTTCTTGTAATACATGTTTCATCAGCAGCAATTACCTAACTTCCTAGAAAGATCACAGTGCAGGACGTGAAGGTAGGTTCCAAAAACTAAATCAGTTTCTGTCCTTTTCCAATGCATTTTCAGAAAAACTAATTTGATCCTCAGGTGTTAAGGAGCTGGTCACACTAGGTCATCATTGTGTGTGGCAGTGAAACTTAAAGGGGAACTCATGAGAGGGGTTGAAGAGGACATCTCCCAGATGGAGCCAGACATTTTGAAGGGAACTTTAGACATTGACAAGGAAGCCTTCCAATGTACAGTCTCTTAACGGATGTACAAAGATATCACACTAGAAAAGGGGTGGGACTGAAGAACCAGCTATTAAACTGCAACTTTCCAAAGCACAGGCTGCTTTTAAAACTTTGCCAGATACTCTGTGCCGTGGGTGTCAGTTCTGCTACAAGCAGTGGAAATCTACCTCAGTATCCATACCAATGGAACAAGTTGCTGAACATTCAAGTGCAAATGCTCCTTTCTGTTCAAGGGAGGGGTGGAAAAGGCATGCTGAGCTTTCCAGGGAAGCATTTACTTGGGACTTCACAGTAAACACCCATTCACTGAAATAAATGCATTTCTAGATTTGTCAATTAAGTTTAAAAATATGTATGTATGAGTACCTTCTAACTGGAAGTCTGCAAGATTTTGTGTGAAGCATTTATTTCAGCCTTTCACTGACTCTGACATTCTGTTCCAGGTACTCAGTATTTGTTTTTACCACCAAATCGCTATATTTTCCATGGTGCTGAGGTGTACTCAGATTCTGAAGATGATATCATATCTTCTAGCTCTTGTGGGAGCAGCAGTGAAAGTGGTTCATGTCATAGTCAGAGCTTAGATGTGGAGGACGAGAGCGAGATTGAAGAGTTCTATAATGGCATAGAGGATGAGGACGCTCCTGAAAGGGAGGAGGAACCTGGTTTCAGGGAGGATGGAATTGAACAAGATGAAGCAGCAGCTGAGGAGTCAGCTTACACAAGTGAAGCTGCAGCAACTGAGCAGCCAAGCAACAACTTGTAAAGCGATCACTGACTGGTTACAGGAACTTTCCACCAGCACTAGGAGCTTTGGCATGTCAGAATGAATGTTTACGTCTGAATTTAGAGCAACAAAAACATACAGAAGTAGTGTTTATAAATAACTAAAACAGATTTTCATGCTTAGTTTTTTACCTTTTTCAATAAAATTCTATTACTGCACACTCAACACTAACTCACCTTTTTTTTTTTCTTAAGGTACTAGGACTATCTAAACAGTTGTCACTATGTTCACATTTAAGTTCATCTGTCTGATCCGGCATCCATGTATATAATGCATATTTTTGCTTAATGAATTCCGGTTTTGAAAAAGCCATTGGAATGTTAAACTAATGTAAAGGGAACAGCTAATTAAGACCAAAGAATGGTATTTTCACACCTCTTGCTTTGTAACACGTTGGTTTATTTAAAACCTTATGCTTTTGCTAAACCTTTCCTTCTGCCTAGTCTGTCATTAAACACTGGCATTTTCTAAGACCTACTGTGGCAGCTAATTTTTTGTTTTGAGAGATACTTTAAATGTTTGAGACATACTGAAATGTGAGTAGATAGTTAAATGGAAACATGCCAGCGAGCACTTAGGGGCTGCCACGGTTTTCAGGTGTATAAGAAGTGCTGTGAAGATGCTGAGGTAAATGCTGGCTGAGGAGCAGGTGCAGTGCTGGTTTCCCCACGGCAGACATTTGTCACACTGTATACAGGAGACAAGCATAGTACAGCTTGATTGCAAACAGCATTTGAGAAACTGCCAAGGCTCTACTGCAGAAGTGAGGCCAAGTTCAGAACAGGCTTTCTACCAGCTGGTGAGAGGGTGGAGGAAAAAAAAAAAAAAAAAAAAAAAAAAAAAAGCAAGCTCTTCCCTGCTACACATCAATGCACCAAGCCAAGGAGAAACACAGAGCCAGAGCCTCTGCTTACCCTGCTGCATGGAGAAAACACAACCTGGAAGCATGCTATTAAATAGGCATGTCTTGGGGTGAGACTATTCTTTATCACCTGCTAACTGCACCTTGCCTTTTAAAAGCAAAGCAGCTACTCAACTCTTGACATTGTATGTATCCAAGTGCTAGGCTGCCTTACCACTGGATGTTGCAGATTCCAAGTGTGGCTGTTTCCAAGCCTTTAGAACTATTTTGTACAAAGCACAGTGCAGTAGTGTGAAACAGCCTTTTTCTATAAATCACTTCTTCAACATTGGCCCAAATGAACTCTACAATGTAGACTACTCATATTCTTTGCTTTAATATTTATTACACTTTGGAAGATGGATAGTAGCTGTTCTTTGAGCATAAGATAGATCAGTTATTAAGTATTTAAGAACAGCCTTATGTATTCATCAGCAAATGTTGTCATGTTGTCTCATTGTCCAAATTTAATGCAGCTCTTGGCTACACTAAAGAACGCAATATGGTTAGTTTTCACTTGCATGTCATAATGTATTAGTTTGTGCGATAGGAGATATTTTAAATTGAAATACTTTGTTTTAAATTATTTTTACAGTGAGGATTGTTTTCTGCTCTTTTATATTGTATATAGTGTCTTTTATGTAATCTACTGGCATATGTTTTGTAGAAGACTGTTTAAAATGACTGGTTCTCTTCCTGCAACTTTTGAAATACAAACCCAGTGTTTTATACGCATACACTCTGTTCTGAAGTCTATTAAAATTGTCATTTCAGCTCTGCTTTCTGTTGATTTCTAGTGAGATCCTAAACACTTCACAGAACATAAGGCGTTCTATAGAAAATAGTATTCTGTACGCTCCCTTGGTAAAAGGGTAAAAAAAAGGCCTGCATGAAACTCCCCTGCCCTGTCTTTGGTAAAATGCTCTCTCCAAGCACAGTGCAATGCTGTCCTTCAGAAAACTACTTTTCTCCTTTCAAACACCACATTAGCTTACCATTGCTGAACAAGAATTTATTTCTACCACTGTTCAGGATCTTGCACATGACACAGGTAAAGCCCGTGTTTCACCCTGAGTGATAATCTCATCTGCTCTGCAGTCAGAGATAAAGTCTAGCTGCAGAGAGTCCTTGGTGGGCTTGGGTTTGTCCTGTACCTTCCTGCAGGCTACAGCTGTGCTGACACCCCAGTACTGCAAAGATTGACTCCTATTGGCCCTTAAGGGCTAGATCCCAGTTTAATTTGCTCTCCACTATGTAACACCTTACTGTTTGGATGATGCCACTGTACTTCTAAACCACCCTCCCTCAAATATAAATTACATCTGTATTAGGCAAAACACCCACCTGTTCCTAGAATTTGTACATTTGAGACATGAAATATTCAGAAAATAAGCATTTTTAACACAACTGTTTACAATCAATTACTTACTACTCTGAAAGGACTTGAAAACATTTCTAGAATAAAACAGCTATACCACCTTCTACATCTAGATGAGGTTCTTTCCATTTTTTCTTTTATCTTTGCCACTATTACTTGAGTGTAAGAGTAACCTCAAACCATAACACGGCACCTTATTCCTCCATTTCACACACAAGCCTCTCGCTGCACATGCCTAAGTCTGGTCTGTGCAGTGGAGAAAGTCTTCTTGCAGCATTCACTAGGCACCAGTCCATCAACTCTGCTGAAGCTGCAGTCTTCAAAGAGAGCTTTTGTTCTGCAAACTCGCGTGCCTTCATTTAAAAAGCTCTCCCTTACAGTGGCTTATATTTCTTACATAAAACTTCATTTATTCCTGATAAATCCAGTTTACTGCAGCAGAGAGTACTGTGATTACATTAAACAGTGTATAAACCCTCTTGAAGAGAACACAGTGGCTTGACGCTCTACAGAAATAGTAACCTTATTAGCAGTAACTCCCATGAAGTGCCAAAGGACACAAGTCATTGTGCTTGACCAGGGCTCACTGCTTTAATAGTTCCACACTGGCACAGGACAACAGCATTCTTGGATTATTCCCTGGAAAATGAGGGACAAAGTTATGCTAGACATGCAGTTGAAATAGACTGTGGAGTTCTGTCATGAAAATTCAATCTTCAGTCCTGTACTGAAAAGTGACAGGAGCAATAAATCCAGGACACTAGTCTGCTAACAAGACCTCCTCCCATAACCATGATGGAGATGGACACAAGTTTGACATGCAACTAGCATGCTCTAGTAGTAATTCTGACTCTTTGCCAAAAGCTGACCTAATTATCAAGCATTTTCTTTAAGGATTTTTCCTTAATGTCAAATGCTCCCACTGCAGCCCAAATTCCTACTATCCCCTAGTTGGTTAAATTAAGGGTATGGAGATTTGACAAGGAGGAAGGTGCAAGCCTTTCTTCACTAGCACCAAGGCTAGTTCAGCTAAGCATAGAAGGGATTTTATTTTTCCTTTTCTTCAATAATATAACCAAAATGATACTTGATCGAAGAAAGAAGCAGCAGGAACTGCTGCCCACCTCAGAGGAAACACTGAAGTAGGCAACAGCTGCAGAGACCCTTCAGAGGGCTGCTAGGACTGAGAACAGAATTAATGGCAGTACTGCAGCAAGCACAAAACTGCCCAACAGAAGAATCATAACACCTAGTAATTGTTGTAGTACTACAGAAAAGTCTTTACCTTGCTATGCAGGTATCTGGCTTTGCAAGAAGGCACCTGTCTTGCTGCACAGAATGAGCTAACACCTGTAAGATAATCAGGAATATTGAGCAAATACGATTGCACCATGTAGGACTCAACTCCATCTCTTACAGAGGTGGATAAAGCCATGGCCAAAACTGCAGGAAGGACTCTCAGGTGAATGCTGTCCTGATTCTAGTCCTTATCTGCCATGGGTTCTTAGCCTTACATTTAACCAACCATTCAACACCCCCAACTCTCCCAGCAGTTACTGCTGTTCCAAATGAGTCAAAAATAAGCCTTACTGATGCTGGAGAAACTTTTTCAGCCACATGAAGCAATTGCCACAGCAGTTTTAATCAACAATAACTCCACTTCAAAATTAAAGGACATTTAAGTTCTTCAGAACATCCTAACTTGGCCACCAAAACTTGGCAAATATTCAGTAACTATGGCTTGGATTCTGTCTCAAACCACCTAATACACAGAATATGGCTATTCCTCACCTTTCAGATTAATATTGATATGCACCAAAGATCAGAGAAAGCCCCATAAGGAAATTAGATACATATAGTGCTGGGTTTAGATGATAGGCTCTAAGCTAGACTTGGACCTGCACAACTGAACATGAAAAAAAAAAAAACCCTGCTATTCAGTGAACACCATCAGCTATGTAGAGTGACTGAAGCCTGAGGCCTACAGGGAAAAAAAAACAACCACCCACAACCAAACAAAAAACCCAACACAAATCAGCACTTGATCATGGAATAATACAGAAGAGAAAAAGGAAGACAATAGCTTTACCTTAGCCACTTCCTAACTTTGGAATATTTACCTTTGCAATCTTGGTATTTCACAGTTTTACAACAGTGCTTTAATACTACCTGGGACAATGAAGCCATAGTATTTGAAATTTGTTTTCCTTTCCTCTTTTCTCCTTTCCTTCCTTCCACACATGATAAGCTTAAGCTGCTTTAGTATTTGTTGTTTTCATAAGAGGAAGAATTTCCCAGCCAGGTAAGAAATGTTGGAAAAGGAGGAATATGGGCTGCATACGAGAAATTACTAGATGTTAAACTGCATGAGAAAGCTGTAAGAACAGTGTTAAGGAAAAAAGAATTATTTTAACTGTGCTGACTGCTTTGTACTAGACCTACTGCCAAGACAAAAGCTGCACGTTATACAATTCATTACAATTGACGAATTTCCTCACTTGAAAAGCAGGATCTTGGTATCCTAGCTGTACTCAATGCATGCAAAAGTTGTTCTCCAGCTCAAGAAATATGCATGATGCAAGCATCCATACACATAAATCAACAAAGGCTTTCATTCAAGTCTTTTATTATAGCTTGAATATTTTCACTGCATTTAAAAATCTAAAAAAAATAAATATTTGTTTCACAGCTGCAAGTCACGTATGCATTAACACCACAAAATCTGGACTTAAACCAGAGAAGGAAAAGTCAAATCCCAAAGTGTCCAGCTAAGCACAATGGTCTCAGGGAATTATACTAAAAATAAAATCTTAAGAAAAGGGGAAGGGGTGTTAAGAGTTATTTAAAATGCATTTATCTGGAAAAAAGTGAAAATTCTATTAGAAACCATAAACTACGCTTTCAGCATTTAAAAATAAATGTTTAACCTCTTGACAGCAACAACTGCCTGATGCATCTTTTCCATGTAAGCTGTTTTCTTTACACATGGCCGCAGAGGTTTCAAAGGATAAAAACCTCTTTTGTAACTGTGTCGACTTAATTGCAGAATCAGTCCTTAAGAATAAAACAGTGTTAAGTCAGCTTGTCCATCCACATGGTAAAAATACCATTGTATTCACGTTTGTATCGGCACTAAGTGACCGCTTCATGGATTGTACATTGTGAAGATGAATGTCTCTTATAGAATCACTTTCATTATTGAGGTTCTTAAAACAAACCAGAAAAATATATATCTTCAGAAATCATAGTCACTTTTCTTGTTAAAAGCCGTAAAATAAGCTCATATTCAATTACAAGCAATAGAAACCATACTGCTATTGGAACATACTTATTTTATCACAAAAATTTACTATTTACAAAATGAAAAGTTACCAAGTGAATTTACCAGGGGAAAAGTTAAATATTATTACTAAGTGGTTTGAAAAACTTAAGCAAGTCTCTCATGCACTCACGCCAAATTGTCTGCATAAGGTGAAATGTTAAGTCATGTTAGTGAAACTTGACTCCCAGTCACAATGCTCTTGTTTTTATTGGAAGATAGCAAAATCCACATGGTTCTGTACAAGAAGGTGTATTAAGACAGTTCATCTTTGTATGTGTTTTGGCTCCCATGAATATCCGTATCACAGAACACTGCTGCAAATAATCAGTTACGTTATCAAGTCTTCCATTTAAACCACCATATTTACCACCACAAGAAAGACACCAAAAGTTAGTTTAATGATCCCACGTTACACACAACTCTCATTTCTGAAGTTACACTAAACTGAAACCTTCGTAGTGATCTATAGCCTGGATCAATTTAGATTTCAGGGTTTCTTTATCCGTGTATTTTGGAAGATCAAGAAGATTAAAGCAAGTGTGAGCTACCGGAAGATAACCTTCTCCACCTCCCGTTGGCTGGATGACCAGTTTAACACACTTCATTCCCAGAATTGGAATACGATCGCTGCCTGTCAGAAACACTGCCAAGAAAAAACAGACAGTCTTGAACACTGTATATGTCATGTCTGCAGTTCCAATCCTTGCTTGCATTTTTAAATTGTTCCAGCTTTACACCCTGAAGTTGCTATGCTAAGTTTCAAAATCAGGGAATAATGACTTAACCTTATCTCCAGCTTACACATAGGAATCCTCAACTATAACAATATAAGGAATATTTAAAGGAAAGCATTTAATTTTAGCATAAGAAACCAGTTCTAAACAGAAAACAAAGTAATTTCAACTCACCACAACATTCAGTAAGAAATTTATCTAACTTAGAAACTAATACATGATCTACTCCCAACAATAGCCCATTCACAGGAGGCTTCAAAGAAATGCCTCTTCCTGTACATTCCACTTTTATCAATACCTTGAGATGTATTTACAATTAGTTGTAACTCCACAATTCCACCTATGCACAATGGAAAAAATGGAGGATGTGAACATTATGTCAAAATGGAGGGAAAAATCCCATATCATCAGATAAACACCAGCAGCATTTCAGGTTATTTGGGTTACGAGGAGGGGCTTGGCTCCCTTTTTCTTTTTTTATTTTTTATTTAATACTACTCTGGCCCACTGCAATATTTTAACTGCCTACCCCTAGAACTACCCAGGACAACCCCAGCAACATCACAGAAAAGGTCATCATCAGTTTCTTCTATGATTTTTTTCTTCCAAACCAAGTTAATCACATCACTGATGACAAATACGTCCACCTGCCTTCTTACAGCAAGAGCCTGAAATCAGAGTTCAGTTAGCAGCTTCTGTTAAACAGTATCAAATACTTACACAAAAACTGTTTTTTCTTCTCCAGAGACAACTCATGAAAAACCTCCCAGAATATTTTAATTGTAGGATGGTCTGCCCAGTATTCTCCTTTGTATTCTGTACTCTAAAATAATCAGGATATTAGGTTATTGTTTGCATGTGGAACTAGCAGGACAAACTGACATTAAAGCAGAATGATTTCCAGCTGCGTAAAGGGATACTGCAAGTGAGGTATCACTCTTTTCCTTTTCAGTCTGACTCCATCTGTATGTTTGGATGCATGTACTCCAAAACATTTTAAATCCCAATAAAGTACTGACAAAGTCTCACAATGAGTTTTGGCAATCAAGAATAATTTCTTGTTATTAACTGTATTCATCTTGTTTATTTTTCCCCTTCTAACATAATGCAACATGTACAGTGGCCCTTTGCTTCTGAGGCTTTTTCATCCTCTCTCTTTTAAGCCTGATTTTCTTCAGAAAACAAATAAAGCAGGAAGGTAAATATTATCTTAGTTCTTCACTGCTGACACTTTGGAAAACGTTCCTCACCCATGCAGTCAATCCAAACAAGGCTGCAAGTCACATTCATTAAAACAGAGCTCAAAATGACACTTCAAGATCTTGCCTTTGCATCTTGAAATTAAAATATATTAAACAAACAGCTAACTATGGTTCTTACTTTCTCCAGTTCTTTCCAGTCATAATTTGTGTTCCCAATCACCATTGCCTGCAACTCGCTGGGCTGGAAGAGCTGAAGAACTTTACCTCCACACACTTTGTGGAAGCCTGCATGGAATGCACTGAATAAGGAAGCCACAGATCTATTGAAGATGTAATCCACATAGGCATCTACAAAATCTTGCCTGTACAAAGAAGTGGGGGGGGAAAAAATCATGCTGAGACAACAACAACAAAAAGAGGTGTGTTTCACCCTTGTACCAACAAACCAGCAGCCATTTCAGCTTGGAAAATGAAGCAAGAATGATCCTAATGTATTCTTCACTTCCTGTAACAACCACAGTGAAGATAAGCTCAAGGAAAATGGCACGTTTTCTGCAAAAAAACTGACTCAAGCACTACCAGATAAATTCTACATATTCTCCAGAGGCAGAAAGGGAACAAAGAGTGGGATAGGCTGTTTTCATATTCAGAAGTTACAGAATCCTTGACAAAGTTAAAAACCCCACTTCTCAGACACTCTTCTGATAATGCCACCATATTCATAAATTTATTTGCTCTACAAAGAGAAGACTTCTCGGAAATATTTCATGTACGAATAGTTGCCATATAATGACAGCCAGGTTGATGTTTCCATCACTAAATTTCAATTACCTATATAACTTCCTGCAGAATCACAACCATTTATCCTTATAAAATGAAGACCATGTAGTCAAAATGGACCCCAGAGCTTCAAAATGCTTCTAAGTTCAAAGTGAAAAATAAGCATTACAGATTGAGTAAAATTAGATAGCCTCTCTATAGCTGGCAAATTCTTAAATACAATAGCTTACTTTAACAATGCACATGAGAACAGTCTGGAGAAACGAAGTAGTTTTACCCCCAAATTAGCATAACATCTTGGCAAAGGACATTTCTAGTAGCCCAGTTACATTCCCAAGGCAAACAGTAACACTGAACTATCCTGTAATCCACAAAACTCACCTATTTTGTTTGGCTACAGGAATGTCAGCACCATTAGGAACAAGCTCTTTAATTTCTGTTGTACCAAAATTTTCCACAGTGATCTATTTAAAACAAAAAGAGTATAAATCTTATCTACTGCATAGAGCTAAGAGCAAACACAAATGCTAAAATTCACTGGAGTCAGTAGCTGATGCTTTTGTTCAATCACTCCATCAAGAGGCACCTACAGCAGATGGTATGAGCTTGATAAGAAATACTTCAAACACTCTATAAAACTTACAGTGAAATTAAGACAAAATGCTTCCTCTATGTCATCCTCTGGATAGTCCAGTAACTGTTGCATTCCCCTGCAAAATAAGTTAAAAAGTACTTGTACCAGTGGAAAAATGAACTTACTTTCCTGAAATATTCTTCATGCTTTGATAATTCAAGTTTAAATTTAAAAAAAAAAAAAAAAAAAAAACCCAACCACCACAAAAAGCCACACCAACCCAAATCCAGTGTTTCTACTGTCATTTCACTTATTAGCTCATTGACTTGCACCTTGTGCAGCATTGAGAAACCTCAGGCAATCATTTTGCTGGTATTTGCTTTTGATTTTCTGGGTGTGAAAAGAGAAGACTCACACTCTTGGCCATATCAGCTAAGCGATTCCCAAACAAGAGGCACCAAGTACTTCATAACCATTGATGGGCTCTTCCATTCACTTGTTCAATTTCTCCTTGAACTTCTTAAAACTTCAGCACTCACCCCAAGGCAAGCAAGCAGCCACTTCTGCTGGTTTGAACCCCCTGTTAGTGCCTGTAACAGGTCAGGGCTGGCTCAGCCACTAAACAAATGATGGATGCTCCCTATTAACCCCATTTCCTTTCCAAAGGGGAAGGTAACCAGTACAGTGCCTTACAAATCCCTACTCAAAGGCAGACATTTAGCATGTATTTGTTCCTGAAATAAGCCAAAGTATTTCCTGAATGGAGTAAGTAAGTTCTCCAGAACTAAACTAAACTGTGTTCACATCTAAACTTCGAAAATTAATTGCTGAAACACAGATGTTTACTATTATTATTTTCCCTAAAATTCTTTCAGGTTAACAAACCAGAAGACACAAACACTAAATCCAAGCATTTAGAAGCAGGTGCTTAACAGCAGCCTGTATCCCTTCTCAAAGGACATGAAGGCTGCAAGTTACTCTGAGCTGTTTTACCCTGTTAGTGTAAAAAATAACACTTTTTCTTTACGTTCTTAAAGCCTGAATTTAAAATTAATTTCTAGTAACACTAATTTTTCTCTCACTTACCTGCCAACATCTGGCATCAACTCTTTTAAGTCATCCAAGGATGGTTTCTTATTCAATAGCTTTTTATACAAAGCCAAAGGGAAAGGAAGGTCTACAATAGTAAAATTATATATTGCTAGCCCACAGACAACACCAATCAAATGAAACAAGTCACTGTCTTCAAAGGTCTAAGAACAGAAAACAGACAAGATGATTTAAAATAAAGAAGTTATTTTAATCCTGCAGAACCTAGAAGTGTACAATTCAGTATAATCTGGGTGAGTTTCATTTATCTCTTCTTTAAACATGTATGTATTCAGACATACGGAGGAAAAGAGGATAATGTTTTACCCAGCTGAGACTGAAATCCAGTAACTCTTTTTACTTAAACATAAGGCTGAGATACAGCATATTTTGTGCTACAAGTCAGGCCTACCACTGCAAGCTCCACATTAGGAGTCTGGCTTTGTCAGAGACCTACTACTAAACTATTTAGGGCTTAAATACATGTCAGTATTTTCCAAAATTATCTTGCGGGGGTGTGGGAGGATCTCACTAACTCCCCTGGAGTTAATAGCCAAGGCTTAAAACACTATGTGGAAATGTAAGTGTTGAGGTAATTGTGACACAAACAGGCTGGTTACCACTTTCCTCTGAAAGACCAAAATGTCAATGATCAAAGCTTTTGAGACCTTATGGCCACCTACAAACAGCCCCATAAATGTGACTGAACACAAAGATCAGTCAACAAGAATTTTCAGGAATTTTATTTTGCCACCTTCATCTACCAGTTCTGCACTTGGAATCAGTTTGCTCTGGCTGGCACTTCTTCCTACTATACTTGTCTGGGCTAGGGACCACTGTTAAGGAATAAGGAAAACAGAAGGGGAAAATTTTGATCCAACAAGGACAGAAATAAACATTTTTTGAGAATAGTTTCTTCAGCTTTTCCTCTTGAAGCAAAGCCACTACTAACTTTCATGTTCACTTGTTTATTATTGTAACTTAAAATTAATGACTGTATCAATTGCACCCTACCTTATCAGAGAACCAGATCAGCCTGGACTCTTCATAACACCTGAACATTCCATATTTGGGATCTAGCAACTCCCTCATGATGAGCAAAAAAATTCTTTGCGAACACCTCCAGCATCAACAGCTTCTTCCCCTACAAAAATAACCTGGAAAGCAGATTGTGAAACAAAGTTTGTCTATAGATATTCCCAATGACATGAACATCAGGGAAAGACATTTTGAACAGTGTGCACTGAGAATACCTTAAGTGGCTTCTTGTAGTCTACATTCTTTGTTTTCCTTAGGACTTCCACAGCATCTCCTACAATATTGTCTCTCCGTACCATTAATATCAGGCATGGGTTGACAGATTCAAATACTGGCAGGAAGAGAGAAGATAAATTCTGCCTGTGAGCCTGATCAACAGCCATCTGGAGAAAAAAAAAAAAAGCCATACAGGGTTTTGTGTCAGTAGGTAAGCTAAGATTCTTGTCAAGCAGTAACATTCATCAGTCTTATCTGAAAAACTGAGGACATGCATAGGAATAGCTGTTATGAAGGCTACTGAATTTGCCCAATTGTTCTTCAGATTCCTTTTATCTGAGAATTTTACCCATTAGCCTCATCTAAGACTTCCCTGAATATGATCATTGAGCACAGTTTTTGACATTTCAGTCAACATATTTTGGACAACAGAAGGAAGTATATAAATACTGTGCTTTATCTAATGAAGAGTGAACTGTTTAATACACATCTGGCATGAAAACAGCCATTAAAAACTAATTCACAGAATGAGAAGCAATTTGTTTATCTCTTTCATTTATATATCACTTTTGTATTACTATTGTTCAAAAGCAGGATACCTTTGCAAATGTCCTGAATATGGAACTCTTGCAAATTTGTGCAATTTAATACTATTTAGCATTGTTAATGGAAACATTCAGTGTGGACATTTCCCTGAATTCATCACTTACTGCACACAGACATTATTATGTGCATACAAATCTCTTTACTATGAACTATAAAAGCAAGCTGCTGTTTTTCTACATGAGGCCATTACTTCAGTATGACTTCTCTCCTCTGTTAAATTTCAGACTCTTATGTAAAACACTGCAAACATGGGAGGGGCAGAGGCTGTTACTTTGGCAGTGGCCTGCCTTCACTCTTCCTTTCCTTTTTCCAAGGGTATGATTAGTTACACCCTTACAGCAACTGAAGAGGCATGGATTATCAACCCAAACACTGAACAACACTCACTGAACAGCTCACCACATCACACTGGGTTCAGTTCTACTGAGAAAACCATGAAAACACGTAAGATCCTCTCAGATACTGTAGGGCTGTCTAGTATATTTATCTCTAGATGAGTGATATGGGTCAAGGTACACAATTCTTTGTATTAAGTATCTAATTTCTAGGGAAGTCTCTGCTTAAAACAAAAGTGAACAAATCAGGAATAACATACAATTCCATTTAACAGGAAAAGAGCTAAAATCCACTGCAAATTGCAAGATCAGGAAACCTATTCCCACTATCCCAAACTGATAAGCTTTTCTACTGCCTAGCAGACACCAAGCAGATTTCAGAGTTCAGCAGCATTTTGAAAGTGGTATGATAGTGGTTCTGAAGGTGGAAATGAGAAATGAAGTGTGCACTAGATACCTGTGTGCTGCCATCACCTGACCTCTAGTATCACCAATCTTAAGAACAACACCAGCAACTAAGTCCCATCAAGTATTTGTGACCAGCTGCTGCCTCTAATAAGGTGGACTCCAAACTCCACATAAAATGTTTAGTCTGCTCAGATGGGAGGTGGGGCTGTTTTTTTGTTGTTTGGAGGGGATGTGGTTTGGTTTACGCCTTTTCTATGAGTTAACACCTCAGAAAGATCCCATCTCATTAATGAAAACAAGTAGGTGATTATTAAATAATCTAATTTCAGAGAAATCCCCAAACCACTAGTTTCTATCACATATATATTCTGAGATTAAAACCAGATCAGTCATTCATATAAAGAACAGATTACACAGTTTAAAGAAAACAAACATACACAAAAAACAACCAATAAGCACGACAAAAATCCAACAGTAGGACCCCCAACCTTCAACTGAAACAACCAACCAAAAAATTGTAACACATCACATTAAAACAAGACTCCTACCTGCATCTGTATGACTGCATCTGTTTGTAGTAGAGTTGTCTTTGCTTGGGCATCAAACACAAATGGGTATGTGCAGATTGTAACAGGAATATCTGTTAACTGGAATGAAAACAACAAGGCCATGTCTCTGTTCATTTAAAACCTATGGTCATGGTTAAAGAAGCTATTGCAATACTCATTTAATACATGTATTTTACTGGAAAAGAGATCTTTACTCATTGTCATGGTAGGTCCAAAGCACCTTAGGAAAATTAAGTTGATCTGCAATTGTTTAGTACTTGAGCAAAATTACAATAAGACCAACCAACCAGAAAAAACAAACAAAAATCCCAATGAACCAAACCACACACAAGCAACACTCATCTAGTACACTTTGATTTCAGACCTTTCATTACAGCTACCAGCTATTATCAAAACAGTCCTTGCTTTCTACTATAAATTCAGAGTAACATTTGAAAGAATTACATATTTTTGCCCCACAAAAATGTTTTCAGATTACAGCCAGGCTATCATAAAGCTTTACTCTCAATAGAACACATCAGACAACCCGTCATTCATATTTCTGATTTCCTTACATTCTGCAAAAGAAATCGGATTGCAACCAATCTTACCTCAGTTAATCCATGGTTGACATCCTATGACAGCATTTGCACAAAGGTAGCAATAATTAAGATGAAAAAGCAGCATTAGTGTCTGCATTATTTATTCAGCTCTGATGCAGAATTAAAAATACTAATCTATGGTTTCCCCCGCCCCGAGAAGGTTTACTAAGAAATAAGCATCAACCATAAACATTCTAATGAATCTACCAAATACAGCCATGCCTTTCAACACCTTATGCACCAGCCTTTTTTTTAAAGACCATTAAAGAAAGTATCACATTTTCCTGAATGAAAAAACCCCAAACATTTTAAATATGTCTGATTCCATACTCTAACAAATGACATTTGCTTTGCCTACATATTTTCATTCCCCAATGACTGTAGCATGTCAAATTAAATGCAAAACATTTGTATTTTACAATTTTTATTCATTAAAAAAAGAACCCCATCACTTTATCACAAAGTCTTAAAAATCATTTGGGCCCATAAGAAGATTACAATATGAGAAAAACAACTGGCTCTTGAAATTAGAGACAAAACAATATATAAGGCAGGGACTGCATGGAGACTTCCACAACAAATTGAATCAGTTTGCTAAGAAATTCTGTGATCTATCCCATGCTGTTACCCTCCTTAACCTCTGCTGAAAGCTAAGCTCATTGCCACCTAGCATGCAGAAAACAGGGAAAGAATCAAATGGTAATGACAAACCAATGAAAATACATATATATCATCCATGGCTCACAAAGTGACAGCCAGAATACTTCACTCTCTATTTGTATCCCTAATTACTACAGGAAACATCATATCTGAGTATGGCATCTGTCATGAGCAGATCTATGCCGTTTGGTACTCCTACTGTATCTGCCATTATTTATTCCTAATTCAGAATTTTTCCCCCCCAATTCCTTTAAGCCATATCTCAAGAACATCTCTTCAAATAGTTCATTATTTAGCACCTTCAGTTTTCCACACTGTTGGTGAAAAAATAAAAGTTTGTTCTTCCAAGTTTCTCTGTAAGAATACTTGCTGGTGCTTCTGAGATTCTCTTCTCTACTTCCCTGAACAGCTTTACCTCAGGTTATGACAATAATAATTAAACCAGCAAAAAAAAAAATTTGATTCATTACAACCACTTAAACAGGTAAGCAGAGTTTCCTATCATTGTAAAAACAAGAACACAGGAAACCAGTTGATATGAAGACAGGAAAATACCATCCAAACCATTTATGAAGGAGATCCAGGGTCATGGAATTTCTTTCTGTCCTATAATAAATCAAAGTAATCTTTCTGCTGAACTTAAAACCCCACAGAAGTATGATAAATGGAAAAGCAGTACCTAGAACCTTCTCAGCAACATCAAGCTTCAGCTCAATCTTCTGATTTAATTAACAAATGGGAGTTCAAGATTTTCATTACAAACCATTTTTCCACCTCTCATTTCCCATACTCAGTATTTTCTTCCCCAATCATGACATACACCATTTGGGTTTGTTCACAACCATTTAAAGCACAGCTGCAAAGGGCATTCTTTATCTTTCCAGTTCTACCACTTCTGGCCCCTTTGCTGCTACTCACCTCTATTTCAAACGTGCAACCTGCCTGTAATTCCAAGGCCCTGCAATACTCACACATAGTTTCTACAGGTCCTTTACTGTACCCCCTCCCCAGTATTAGCTACCAGCAGCATACATCACAAGCTGGTTATTTTTTCAGATAAGCTTGGCTGAAACAAATGCCTGTCATGACTGCCAGTACTGACTCATTACCACTACACTCCCCAGCCTCCCTGCTGTTATGTTATGTGGCAATTTTAATTCTTTGCTAGACAGCATCCTTTGCTCCATATTCACAAAAGACAGCAACAGTACATCTCCCCTTTTCAGGGCCTTCCAGGTACTGCTGCAAAAATTGAACTGAAATGGCTACAGAAAGCATGTTAACTTCACATTCTTTCAAAGAATAAGAGAACTTTGTGGCTAAATCCCACCCAACTCACTAATTCTCTGCATAGTCATTTGTTTACTCCCACTTACCACTCATGTTTACAGGCCCAGGAATTAATTATGTAAGTTCTTACAGCAATACTCCCAGTAGAAAACTATGTTAGTTACTCCCTATTATGCTTCTACACTTAGCTTTCCAAGGCAGTCCCATCTTTCTCATCAATTTATTTTATTTTGTATAGCAATGCTGGTTGCTGTGGATGATTTCCTGTTATTAACTGTCACTTTTTTAACTTTAACATGGCAATTCTCAAGTGACACCATTCTAAATTACTTTCTAACTGAATAGCATCAGTCCTAATAATGACACCCTATCAGAAGCAGGCCTACAGAACAGCTCTTCCTTAGCTAATACCTGACGTAAGATCAGTCTGTTAAGCATCAGTAGTCTGTGAAGATACATTTATGCAAGTGCCCGTATTTAGAGACAGGATTCTCTAATGGGGAAAAATCAAAACAAAACATGGTGGGGAACCCACCAAAACTCAAAAAACACCCACACAACTCACCATTCCAAACATCTGCTGCTGGACCCAGTTGACATAGTCATTTCTGATATCTATCAAATCTTGGATCTCATGAATGTAAAATCTGTCATACTGTATCACTTGTCCTCTTTCATTTACCTAAAGAAATGCAAGTTACTTTATTAGCACCCTGTAAAACAGTTTTCAGAAACACATTTTCTATGCTTTCCAAGCAGTTGATGTCACCCACAGATACCCAGCTACTAGAAAAAATTCTAGAAAAACAACAGTGCCTGTAAGAATGCAAAACAATGGTGAAGACATGGATACACAGATTAGGGACAATCCCATCAAAGCTGCAAAGAAAACTAAGATGAACTGAGCACAGAGAATCACACAATGAAGTGCTGCCACACTTGAAACATCAGTGATCTCACAGGAACCCTGATGAATCTGCAGTCATGTATACAGTGGAACAATGACTTGTTCCTGTATCTGCATAAGTTTAAGAACTATGATTCAAGAACTCTAATCTTAATTACAGTATGGGCACTATTACTTGGGACCAGAGGAACAGCTTCTATTTTCAAAAATTATGGTTAGAAAAAGAAAAAACATCTTTACACAAAAGCTTCTCTCTACAGAGCAATTTGAATCCACAATTTCCTAACATACTTCTTTTCCCAAGGACTGTTAAACAACATTAACTACCAGACTAGCAAGAGCCTCAATGCTGTCTTTATAACCAGATAATCTCAGCCTACTTTTCTCAAACATCTCCCCCATCTTCCCTTTTTCCCCCTTCTAACCACCAGACACTAATTCCATGAAACACCCAACACATCACCCCATTTTTAGATCTTACCTTAGTCCATACCATCTTATTATTAAAGACAATACCAATATAAGTAGTTAAGCAGCAATGTAGGTAGAAATTTAACAATTTCTATAATGCAGCTACCTATTAGTCAAAGTCCGGTTTCAAAAAGCTTAGAAGAGCCATGTTATAATTTCACAATTATCCACAAGGCTTTAAGATTTTTAAGACCAACTTCAGCTGTCAAGATTCATACTTACTGCAAGCCTGAGCACTGACAGAAACACTAAAGGCAGCAAAAAAATTATTATATGCCAACAGCTTTCCATATGGAAATCTGCAATGGACATCTTATGCTTCCACCAGAAGATCGTTCCTGATCAGCCTTACTCTCAGCCTTAATTTGATAGTCCCCATAAAGAATCAAGCCACAGCATACAAACTTCAACTTCCACAGCATAATCTTTTCCATTCTTTCTGACACTCTGGGGAGATGGGCTGTTCCATATAGCACACAGATGTCCAACTCATGTATCTGTGCCCATTTTGCCAAATTGTACATACATGGTACTTGACCAGCGCCTTCTTGGAACAGCTACACAGCACACAGATGCTGACAGAGCCAACAAGACAAAGCAATGGGTTACGAATGACATATACATACTCGATGCAGAATCTCCAGAACTCTGAAAGCTGTCTGTAGAAAATTGGTAAGGATTCTCCTCTCAGAAGCTGGAACCCCAATCTTGCACAACTTCAAAAGGTGGACTACAACATCCTTGTAGAGTTCTACTATCTTGAGGAACAATGGAGGTTCAAGTACAGACCACCAGTTTTCTGTCAACAGATGACGAATGCAAGCTTAGTAGTTGCCACCGCCACATTACGCTATGTTACCCTTATAACTGAACCCCACATTTTGCTAGAAAGCACACACACTTACTGAAGACTCTCAATAAAAAGTTTAGCGCAGCAAAAGTGCTACAGACTTTTAAACAGCAAACTACTCTTTATACAAATAATAAAACCTCTAACTCAAACACTCTCTCATTACACACACTTTGCATTAAGGCTGTCCAGCCAGATAACCCAACAGTATCACCACGTAGCATCTGACATAAAAACAGATGGCTCAAACCCTGAAAATCTGACTTAAGCAAACAGTTCTGAGAGCAATGGAATGCAATGAAAAGGAATTGACACTTCAAGGAAATTAACATTTTGCTTTTCTTCACAGCAGAGAAGCTTTTTCACTCTCACCAAAAACTACTGAAAAACACAGAGATGGGTTACAAGGCAAAAAAAACCCAAAAAACAACAACTCAGGAAGAGGAAAGTAAGAATCCTCTCAAAAAGATACCAAGTGAAAATTAAATACTCTGAAACCTCAGTTCTTTATGTTGAATTTCAGGTGATAGTCATAGTTAAGGAGGAGGTGTAAGGAAGAAAACTTAAAAATAGAGCTGTTCTCAGCTGTGTATTTGCAGAGCAGATCTTAGGGTCAGGGAGAAAATGTGCACTGCCCAACACAACAGGTGCTGCAGTCAAAGACAATGTAACAGCTGCTCTGCAACACTTCTGTAAGTTGCTCAGAGCTTGTTAGCTGTTTGACCATATAATTTTCACTTTAAAGTGCAAAGATGTACCAAATACACTGAGCTACCCTGTTTAATTCCTCCCAAAGAGAATCAGTACAAAAATGACAATATTGGATGAATTCATAGGGATGGTTAGTTCAATCATCCAGAAGCAAGAGAGGAGGTGTTCTCTTACGTATCAAGCAATGTAAACCCTTAACTTTTTCACCGAGGAATTCCACAGAACTGTAAATAAACAGCAGGTGTTGCCGAGTCCATGCCTTCACTGACGGAATTTCTACACATTTTCATCTGTAGATCCTTAGTTTTAACAGTAAAGAATTCAGTTTCTTACCAAGGACTTTCAGAGGAGCTTTTTCTAGGTTCAGAATAGCTGTTCCAAAAGGAATAGCTAATGTTGTGAAATTGTTTGGATCACTCATCAGTGGGCATTCTGGTAACGTCAGATACAGCCTCAAAGCTTCAACGTCTGGTAAGGAGCTGGTCAATTTGGGAATAAGGTTCTTTTCCAAACTAGCTGCCACCTACAATACATCATGAAATTCTGTTTATTTTAATACAGTTGTGAATTTAAACAAATATTCACAGATAAAAATTAACCTAGAAAACAATCAGAGTTTAAATTAAACTATTAGACATTTAGAAAAAAGACAGCATGCTAAATATTAAAATCCAGTATGTTGTTGTTATACCTGTCACATCACAGCACAAGGTGATACGCTATTGAGAAAAGAAAGCTATTAAAAGGCTCATGGCAAGCATAACAATAGTATTTCTGGGTAGGTGTAATGCAGAGCGAGAATCCCCAACATAAGGAAAACATTGATCACAAACCTGTTGTGCTATATGAGCGTGGTCAGGCTGTATAAGTTTGTGAAACAGTAGTCTAGCAGCATTCATATCAACCCCTGAGAATCTAGTGCTGGTTTTGTAATGATCATCATTGCTGCAGGAAGGAAAAAAATACAGAGAAAAGACTGAATCCTGAATTCTCAGCAGCTCAACCATTTTTTCCACCTGGAATTTTTAACCCTGTTAACTAGGGAATTAAAATGCAAGAGATGATAGTATCAGACTTCCGTTTTTATATGGGCCTTTTAAGCAAAAAATCACCCAACAATCTTCTCTAACTGCATGCCAATCATGTAAAAAAACCCAGGATCTAAAACAGCTTCAGCAATATATTCCCCAGGAGTTATGGACAACCTGTGGCTGAGAAGCAGTGTGCTTTGCTGGCTCACATGGTAGCAGCCAGGCAGTGCGCACTCCCAAAGACTGGCCAGAGACATAATGCACTTGGGCCACCTGACAAACCACGGCAGAGAAAGGAGCTACAGCTTCAAACTGCAGTTACTGTAGTAAGATAAGGAAATACTGGGAAGTGTTACAGCCAAAACATGAGACACTAGGAAGGCAGCCACCATTAATTCTGTTTACAGGAATGCTTACCTAAAAGTCTGACCACTTACCTCAAAGCCAAAAAGCTCCCATTCAGGCATCCAGCTGAGGAGAATGTTCCATCGATTTCACTGGAATTGTTCAGATGAAAGAAGTTAACATTTGCAGTAAAACCCATATTTAATCCCTAATAAATTACATGCTATAAAGGATGGAACTCTGACTTTAATGGGACTACATGACACTAGACACAAGCTCCATTCAAGAAGCAATGCTTAAGACAGCTTGTGCAACCTTTTTAATTTCTTCGCATCCTCCCTTAATAAAGCAAAAGAAAGCAATAATCCTTGTACTGTTCTCACATGCTGCTATTTTTCAATGTGCAGCTAAATAATTTAATCTTGTATTCAGATAAACTGACAGAGATTACACATACTAAAAGATCTCAGTTACTCGACAAGCATGACAGTCAAAGCTCTGCATGTAATAAAATCAAGTAATTCAAACTAGCTTTGCTATGTATGTACAAAACCCCATTAATGCCCAGTTCTTAAGTAAAATTATGAAAGGCAGCTTATTTCCTCAACATCACTTACTTAGCTATCTCTACAGGAAGCCTTCCAGAGGGGAAACTCAGCAATCTTTGAATAAACATTTCATTCACAGTCCAGATCTGCTTCAAAAAGTCAGGATACCTGAAATCATCTGGTAGTACCATGTTCTACATTGTGAAGAAAACACAATGAATCAGTCACGCAACATTGATTTCCAGAAAAATATCAGTCCTGTGGCTGAGCTTCACTGACTGATGGTTTGCCTACACAGACTAGAACAGCCACACAAACCCAAGGATAAATGTGCTGTGTTCTAGAAGTTCTGCATTCACTAGGAAAGCAGAGTATGCACTGCAATCACCTACAGTAGTGTGTTAGTTCACACCCTCAGCTTGCTTAATGGGAAACTCCCTACACATACAGACTTTTCTGTATGATGAACACTAACTGAGACTTAGACAACAGTAGCAAGCATCTCTTCTCCCTAGTACCTATGAGCCAATTAGCTCACTGTCAAACTGTGAGCATAAAGAAAAGGAGCCTATTTAATTTTTTGGACAGCTACTGTCCCACCCCACTTCTATCAGACTCCTCTAGGAATGAATCATGATTCTCTGAACATTCACCCCGTAAGTGGCAAGGAAGAACAGGCAAGTCCCAGGAGTGGAGCGCACACGACTTGGCTAACACATTTTTTATGGAACAAGGCACAATAACTGCCTTGTTCTCCAGTTCACCTCAATTAGTCAGAATACATTTCAGGAATTATGAAAACTGCACACAAGAATGTTTTAAAAATGAAGTTTTAATACGCTGTCAGTAATTTTTCCAGTCCACGCCTGCTCAACAAGCTCCTCTCAAATAGAGCAACAGTTAAAACTTGATGAACAAAAATACAGTAATTGCTGATTCTGTACAACCAGAGCAGGCTGTGGGAGCAAACAGCTGCTACAAACTGACCATTTTTCCTCGACAAACACATTTTCCACTAACATCTCCTTTTCTTCATGTTCAAATTAATTTTCACCCAGCATATTCAACTCTCGATGCTTCAATAATCCCTGTGGTCTAACATTGACTGGTCAATATTTGAAACAGTCCTATCTATCTTCACCTTGGTTCTTCCTCCAAACTCACCCTCTAATAGCATTTCCTTTCCATCATACTCCCACACTGCCATTTGTACTGCAAACTCCTAGAGTTACTTATTTTCCATCCCAGAATTTAAGCAGACCAGTTCTTGTCTTTTAAATGCTTAATGAGCCATGTCACCATCATTTTTTTTAAGCAAAAGGCTCCATTTGTTTCCTCATCACTCTGGTATGCTAAAATGGCTAAAGATCAGAAGACAGCGAAGCTGAAGTCAGGAGTTCCTGAAGAGAACTGGGCAGGGGTGAAGAGCTCAAATATTCAACTCCCTTTAACTCTATGAAGATAAACGCATGCATCCATTACTCAGGAGAAAAATCTTATGCCAAAAAACCGTAAAAGCTTACTCACAGTTAACACTCAGTAACTGAAGTTCTTACTTGCTAAATTACCTTCAGTGTTTTCTGCTTCCACATTGCTCTAATAAACTTTTCAGTACAGACATGCACCTTCAGTACAAAGATCTTTTAAAATGCATCAGAAAAACAAAAATTAAACCTTTGACAGACTTTGGAAATAGCCTATTTGTTACCTGTGGATAAAAGTAGTGTGCAAAACTTTGGTCCCCACCGGAGAAAATTCTCTTTACACAGTAAAACTCCTCACTGTCTGAAATGGATATAAAGAGGCAACTGTGAAAATGTGAATTTGACAAATGATCAGGAGACTGCAACCGAAAGTCAGTTAGAAAAAGGTTCCTTCATTACACAGCCTCGACAAACCATGTCTTTACACTACGCTAGTTAAGACTACTTTTAACTCAGGTAAAGGTTAACAGCTCTAGGTTTTAACTCTAGTGCTAACAGTGGACCTAAGCTAGCAGCACAAGCAAGCATCTATTTCCTACAGCAAAAACGGACTTCAGGGAACAGAGCACAGCAAAAAAACCAAACACACCTGTTTGGAAGGAAGTGATTAGAGCTCACATTCAGTTTAAAATCTCACAATTTGTAAGACACAATAAAGGAACAAGAATCCAAGAAGTAGATAACCCTGATGCTGCTTACCTGTTGTTTTGGGGCATTGAGTACTATACGGGAGCCAGTTTCCCTTTACTGTGAAGGGACTTTTCCTGTTACTGGTTGTTCCGGTACCTAACTGCCCATTCCCTCCAAGTCCAAAAGAATAAATTCTTCCAGAAGAAGGAACGAACGCAGAAGTGTGCTGCCTAGGGCAAACAAAATTCGGGAACAAAACACTAAGCATAACATGCTTTGTGTAGGCCAACCTAAGAACCATGTTAAACAGCATGTTACAGGCCTGTAATACCACACACTCCCCTTCTTTACTGGCAATGTACTGCCATTGGCAATACTCCATTCATGCTCCAACAGGTAACACTCTACTTCCATGGAAAAGTTCACAGAACAGAGACATCAGGTTCTGCCTTGAATCCCTGCTTAACCACAATCTGATCTTTAGAGCTTATCTCTAAACATTCATAAATGTGAAGTTTCTATTGGATTGGCTGCATCTCCTGTGCCCTACCATCCTTCTCAACTCCAGATGCCCTCTCTCTTATTGTGAGCATGGGAAGAACCAGTATTGAATTTAAGTAAGCTAATAGAAGGCAAAGGGTCCATACAAAGTCAACCAAACTGTTAGAAAGACAGGTTTACATGGCATTTCTTTAACCCAAATAACAAAGTGTGCCTCCCTCTTAAAAAAATTCTGCTGCCTCTTTCATTTTGTCATCTTAGAGTGCAATCCTTTGAACAAGGACATTTTCATGTGTGCTGGGAACTTTTCCAGTTTCTTGGGTGCTATTATAACATATTCAATAAAAACCCACTAGGGACTGAAGTGCCATACGGGATTCAAGATATTTCACAAAACAAGTTCCGTTTCCAAATACCTCATGCAACTCCACGAACACCCCTTCTTTAGTAGGAAATGATACAGTGACAGCAATAAACACCAGCACACTTCACACCAATTATTCATGCTTTCAGTTTAGAAAATCAGAGCCCCTCAAACAGTACACCTTCCTTTAGTTCTGCTACTGCATGTTTTTTATAACCCAGTAAGGCTTCTAAATATCTTTTGCTAGAAACCATCTTTTCTTCTCTACCCACAATAGGCACGAGAAAAAATACTTCACTTTGCAATATACATTAAGTTTTATACAAAACAAGTTACTTATACAGTTCACAGAACAGATCTTACCTGCCACAAGTGATCTGTGTGACAACGCTTCCCATCAGTTCAAAAACTTTCCTTGGGTTTATCTCATGGCTGGTAGAGTTATGACCCAACTGACCATAGCCTCCAGCTCCAAATGTAAAAACCCCACCTTCCTAAACAGATAAATTATTTGTATTAAAATGATAGTATTTCTCAGGGTAAGAAACCTAACAGAAATAGGGGTTTAATCATCCCTCTCTGATGATTCTGGAATTCTGGGAAAAGAGGAGAAAATACACATGTACAGGAGGGCCCTGAGACAAGGAAGGGTCACAGGTTAGCTCCAGTTACAAAAACATGGTACAGCTACCAAGTGTTACCTTATTGGTGTTACATCACGCTCCTCTGATTTCCATATTATTTTATATATTACTCCTGTCATTAACAGACACTAATTCTCCTTATTCTGCTTCTCCAGTTTTCTGGATGAACTATGGGAGCATACAAACCCACACACTACTAAAAAAAGTATACTTTGGCTTTTAAATTCTGGATATAAATCTTAAAGCTGTCCTCCTCAGACACATGATGCAGAGTCTGACTGAAATAGTCAGCTTTATTATTTGAGAGCATAAGAAACCAGAAAACTTCAACATTGTTGTAAGGCAAGTTATTTTTAGAAGTGTTTTGTATTAACTCAAACCTTCAATGAAAGAATATTACATCAGAAACCTTTTCAGAAGTCATACAGTTTACTTTTCACTTTCAAATGCTTTGAAAAGCATTTTCTTTCAATTCTGAAAATGTTTCTTTCAATTCTACTCTGCACCTGACTGGACCTCTGCTGGAAATCATCATTAAAATGGCAGCCTCATTCACTGAGCCAGGGTACCAAACACTGACAGGCTTTTCTGAATTTTAGAAGGTCCTGCTGAGCAATAGCACAGACATAGCAGTGCCTGCAGAAGGTACAAATCAAGCCCCTTGCTCTGCAATGCCTATCATACAAGGGAAAAGGGAGCTACACAAACAAGTGACATAAAGCATTTGTAGAAATTTTGACAGCAAATTCAGTACCTTGAGTCCAGCAGATTTAAAGCAAGTTTGAAGTTAATGTCCATCAATTAAAAAAATAAAAATATTTAGAATGTCAGAGATTGCAGTTTTCTTTACATTCCGTATTTCCCTAACCTCCCATAGTATGTCAGTTTCAAGATAACAAAGTTGCCACAAAGTTGGAAGAGTATTTTAAGATCTGGTTTTATTCCTCATTACCCTGCTCTGACTCAAGATCTGCCCTAACTTATTTTCCTCAAGTAGAGTCCATTTTGACCACGTCAGTAGTGAGCGATATCCCTGTCCTTATCTTGACTCACAAGCCTTTCATTGCATTTTCTCTCCCCTCTCCAATTGAGGAGGGAAGTGATAGAGCAGTTATGGTGAGCACCTGGCACACAGCCAAGGTCAATCCACCACAACAGCTAACAGCAGTTCCTAAGAAAACTAAGCAACCACACATGCCAATGCCCCAAGCATTTAATTCAGACTCAAAATTAACTTGTTCTGAGGCATTACAACCAGGAAAAAGCCATCTCTTCAGGATACACTGAAGTAAAATAAACATCTGCATAATTTTACTAACGTAATGTGCACTGTCATATAAAAAATGCTGTATTTTGTATGCTCAGTTTCATCAAATCTGACAAAAATGTAGAACCACCAAAGGACGTCTTGTATTTGCAAAGGTTCTTCAAATATTTAACCATTCTTGAAGTGTTTCCTCAACTTCTGAGAAAAATTTATGCAGAATTTGGTTTATTATTTCCTATTCAAGTAGCTGCTTCTCCTGAAAACAAACAAACCCCAAGTACAAACATATCTCTAAACACCCTACCTTTGTAAGGGCAGCAGTATGATCTTCTCCACAACATATATGAACGACCTTCTGACTTCTCAGTGACTTTAGCAGTGTAGGAACATACCTGTCTGAAAGGTTTAATACAGCAGTAGATGGCTTATTTTGAAAATAAAAATCAGAAAGCAAATAGTTTTATTCATCTGTTCCACATTGGTTCCAGCCAAACAAGCAATTCAAATCTGTTAGCATAATGAAGTCATGATGGTTCCGTTTGTGTCTTTGAGATGGAAGTGTTACAGCAGGAAAACAGAGGCTACTCTACTGCAATATGGAGTATGTCTCATTTTTGCTAGCATAGGATCATGTCAAGATGAAAATCATGAGATATGGAATAGTCCAATACAGCTGCCATTGGCCATGAGAAAACAAATGAGAGTTCTTCTGAGTTGTTTATGTGCTTCACGTTTTTAAACTGTGCCTTTCAGCTGGCAATCATACTTCAATGTTATTAAACACGTAATACAACGTTCCATCCTGTTCATTACTGGATAATTGGGAAGCATAACCAACTTCCCTCCTTCACCAGAGCAGATCTAGTTGCACAAAAGCCATTTTCTTAACATGTTAACACTAATGTCTAGAAGTTTGTCAGGTACATCATGATGCCTGGAAGAAGCTCTATCAAGACTTAAAAAGTGATTTTACTGAGAAGTGATGCTGTGTAACAACTGGAATCACATAAAGAATATCTAGAAGCAACTGAAGCCATGGAATTTTTTTTTTCTGCAAAACATAATTTTTGTTACCTGAGCATGACTAAAGTGTTCCTTCAGACATACATTGCAACTATAATACATTTTTCTTACTTTCAAGGGTGTTCAGCCCAATTAAACAGTGAGAACATTTTAAATTCATTAAACCAGTTGTGGATTGTTTTACACTAAATGCACACTACGGGAACTTCTACTCCCATCTTGCAGCCCTGCATGTGGATAGTGCACATGTAACAATACAACTAACAAATAACTTTTTGTATAACCTAACTACTTGCTCAAAATCATTAATGAATATCAACAGCCTTGTAGAGGAAATTTTGGAAATAGTTAGCTGAAAACCATCAACTATTATCAAAGTTGGCCTGAGAAAGGCAGATACCTAGTAAAACAACAAAGACACTTTAAACGTGTACTAACAGCAACCAAGTATTTTTGATAGACTATTGGTTTTGTCAAGCAATTTTATCTAACTAAAATGCAGTTCAAACTGTAGCTACTGCAGAGTATCTCACTTCAATCCCACTCAAAGTTTTAAGTCACAAATCTAGAAGAGGGAAAGACAAGTCAAGCAAGATGGAGTTGCAACACAACCCTGGTCAGAATTTTCACTACAACACCTCTGTCTTCCTTATGCAATTTAATGTGACAGCAGCACTCTCTAACAGTATTTCACAAAGGTTCATTCTGCCTTCACCTGGAATACCAGTGTCTTCACATTCATAAACCCAGACCTTTGGCCTGAGCTCTTACTGAGGTGATATTTACTTACCATTGTCATCATTAAGACCCAGCTGCCCAAATTTGTTTCGTCCCCATCCAAAAATGGCTCCAGAAAGTGTGAGTACAAAACTATGAGCACCTCCTGCTGCAATCTGCGCAAAAGGGATTCCCAGCAAAGATTTAATCATATGTGGCGAGTTTTGTTTTTTATACTCGTAACCTAGGCCCAGCTGGCCATATTTATTTTGTCCCCAGGAGAACACTTCACTTCCTGTTTAAAGGAATAAAAAAATCCAATCAACACAGTTTAATTATATAAAGCTTATTTTGCAAGAAAAGCTACGAGACAGTTAATCCTCAAGTCTTCTTTTATACAGAGATCTTGAAGTTGCATCCTGGACATGCAAACATTTCCAATTTCCAATCACAAGCCTATTTTAAGCCTAATTTTATATAGTAACAAGCTTAATTTTCATGTATAAGTGATGTACATTTAATGTCTTATAAAAGGAAATGTAATGTCATTTAACATCTTATAAAAGGAAAACATTTTAAAGAACTACAATTCAGAGTCAATTAATGTTAAGACTATCTCCAAAATAAAAATGTTCTACTGAACAATCAACAGTTGGCCAAAGTATTTGTTATCCTAAAGATCATCATCTGATCATGACAATATTTTGCTTCTATAATATTTTTCAAACAGTAATGCTCTCTTCAAACAGAAGCAATTCCTATGTCTCTCTTACTTCCATCACTCCCCATCATTCCCACAACAGTTTTATCAAGATGGAAAACAATAAAACTCAGCCACTAAGGTATAAATAAGTCTCTCAGACTGCATTTGAAGAACAACCAAAATACCAAAACAAAACCCACAACAAAAATCAACCACCAAACCACCACTTTCATACAAAATAATCTTCCTAATACAAAAGTAATCCTACACCAATTATTTATAGTCACATGAAGTAACCCATTGGATCAAAATGCCCAATTCAAGTAAGTTTATCCCATTTTCTTCCCCATGTGGGTCTCTTTTTAAGGCCATACCCTTGCTACATTGCAAGTATTTCTGCAGGTTTTCTTATAACCACAATAAAGGCACCCAATAGCAACCACCCTACAATGCACACAAAGAACATAAACAGGGAGCTGCAAATCCATGAAGTGGCAATAGGACAGCGATGCTGCACTTGAAGTTTGTAACTATTTAAAACACTGAGTGAATTTTCAACCACAAACTCATCATATTTTTGCACCTTTCACCAACATCACACTTAACAGCACAATTCTGATACTCAAATTCTACTACTAAACTTAACCAAGGAAAATAATTACTTGTAAATACGTGTCTGTTTCTCTTGAAAACAAAGGAATCTCACTAAGTTATAAGAGTAAAGATGCCTGGGAATGTGTAATGGCACAGTAACACTCAATAGGAACCCATGAAAAGTCACAGAATCAAGTCAGTGTAAACTCCTTAAAGAAGAAAGATCATTCAACATACAACTAATATCTCCCTCCCCACAGCTTGTCTAGTTTCTATTTTAACCACATATTGTTAAGAAACACTGTCAAACTACAGTCTTTCAGGAATTCTTGTTTTGAGCATTTAAGTTCCCACTAAGCCTGTCCAGCAGCCACAACTCTACTTTGTCACAATGAACCAAACTAGCACCTAATTTCAGTTACTATTCAGTTCTGGAGAAGAGAAGGCTCTGAGGAGACCTAATTGCAGCCTTCCAGTATCTGAAGGGGGCCTACAAGAAAGTTGGTGAGTGACTTTTCAGGATTTCAGGTAGTGACAGAACTAGGGGGAATGGAAAAAAACCAGAAATGGGTAGATTCAGATTGGATGTTAGGAAGAAGTTCTTCACCATGAGGGTGATGAGGTGCTGGAACAGGCTGCCCAGGAAGGTGGTGGAGGCCCCATCTCTGGAGGTTTTTAAGGCCAGGCTGGATGTGGGTTTGTGTAATCTGATCTAGTGTGAGGTGACCCTGGCCATGGCAGGGGGTTGGAAGGGACTTCAAGGATCATCTAATTCTAACAATTCTATGATTCTATGATTTTTGGAGAGCTACACTAACTCAATATAATACTCTCACACAAGTGAGGCCAACTAAGCACGTTCTTAGAGCCCCAGCAGAATTCTGAACGCTGACATTTAAGCCTTTCAAAATATGGCTCATAAAGTGACATTACATTTTACCTAGAGAAATACCAACAAAACAGGCTTTACAAAGGAATAGCAACAGAGGAAGAGGAAGAATTTGGCTTACCTTTTGATAGCGCTAGTGAGTGGTAATAACCACAGGCAACTTGAACAATTTGGATCTCCGATAAGCTCTTAATATTTCTATTGGGGTAAGAAAAGAATTAAGGTCATGTTATGAAATATAAAGTCAAAGCAAAATGTAATACACAGAAGATTAATCCTTTCTGCTGACGTGTTTAATTTAAATATTCTAGCATTAATGAGAAGTTATTTAGTAAAGTCTTGAATTCTAGAGTGGCTTGTGTTGGAATGGACCTTAAAGATCATCTAAACCAAACATCCCTGCCATGGGCAGAGACACCTTCCACTAGACCAAGTTGCTCAAACTCAGGACTGATTCTTTTCTAACACTTCCAAGGACAGGTTCTGTCTTACTTTCTAAAGAATAATGTCACTGTAAGAATACAATGAAGAATTAGGAAGGCTCATGTCCTAAGAAGGAAATGTCCCAAGAAGGCTGAAAGGAGGAAATCAGTAGTGTATGCAAGAAGAAAATGATACCTACTTTCTAATTTCCAAAAGAAAAAAGGTTTTTTATCTAATATACAGAGGACTGTAAAGACTGAACTACTTTCTGTTAAAATCTCAACACGCAGTTTCTCATCTCAACTTCAATTAAAACTTTTTTATAGAGCTATTAAGTACTGCATAATATTATAAAGAAGTTGCAAATACATACAAAGGTGTATTAAATCTAGAATGCTTTCAACCTGTGATGAGAAAACCAGGAGTTTCTAAGAGGCCTAAGAGCTTTTAAATATAATACAGTGTTAAATGACTCTTCATACTGATTATTAATATATTTCATGCTCATACACATCACAGATAGTCATGATAGTTATAAACAGTAGTAGTTATAAACTACTAGTGTTCCCAGGAATTGTTTCTTTCATGCCTCTTTTTCCTACGTAAAAGCCAACATTAGGAGAGAAAATCTGCAGCTTGCAAGCAAACTTACTGCTACAGACAGTTCCACTGATGTCAGTGAACCTATTCACCAGAGTAAAAATGTGTAGTTCAGCTAGCTGGAATGCTTACAGCATTCTGAAAACAAGCAGGTGACTGGCTAGCTTGTAACTAGGTGTGTTATTTGACCACAGATGAAAAACTGTAGGGTGACAACTGAAGAACAAAGATTGAGGAAAGTGTGTTTGCTGTCTAAAGGTAGTCCCACAACTGGGTTTGAAAGTTTAACATTTTACTTCTCTAACTTCTCTTAAATGGCAGTTATCAATCCCCATTCACATTCTTAAAATACCCATCCTACTTCTGCAACATATCTCTTATTCTTAGTAGATTGCTTAAAAAAAAACCCAACCACACACCACACCAAATAAGCTGACTTTTTGAGAAACTGTCTACAGCATGTAAGTGGCTCAGCTAAAATCTACTGTTACAACTGAAAAAACACACCAGGAAGTATAACAGTTTAACCAAAGTGATCTAAGAACATTTAAAAAAAAAAATATATACAAATTATTTTTAACCTTGGCACTCTGATGCATTCCTCTGTTCCCGGCAAACCAAGCTGTCCATCAGTAGCCAGACCCCAAGCATATACCTGACCCTTGTCATTTAATGCAAGAGTGTGAGCTTCTCCACATGACACAGCTACAATATTTTGGGCATCCAGAGCACCAACATGCTCTAAAGAACCAAACAAACAAAAAGTTAGTTAGCATCAAGGTATCAATTGAAATGGCACAGAAGCCTAGACATATGCCTGAAGAGCCTTTATCTAACATTGTAAGCATCCTGGTTTAGAACCAGTAAGTTAAATCTGACACCCACAAAGTAACAGAATAACAATAGTGTCTGGAGCAATATACACAACTGCACAAACACTGCAGCTGGGCCATAATAGGTCCTTCTAATCTTGCCATCTGAAAATGAGTGCAAAAACACAATTAACATTAAGGTCAAATAGATTATTGTCAAATGACTACACGTGTAGACATTATGTAAGAGGAAAATGTTCTACCACAGCAAATTAAATTCACCTATTCATTATTAACAAAACAGCCTGCAGAACAAGGCAGGGCAAATTAAAGCTACTGATTTTGCAATGAGCTACACAATGTCCTCTTTATAATGCAAAATACTGCAGAAACAGATCCTAAATAGTAATTTTTCTAGATATACAATGCACATCTCTGAAAAGCAAACCCTAAAATATCTGTCATTTGTTTCCAGTAGTATGCATCAATACCTTTAAATGCAGGTGGAAAAAGTTTGCTTTCATGCTTATGACGTGCTCAGAAATCTAAAATTATCATTTCAGCAATTGTAAAGTGGTTGGAATTTTCAACAGTTGCCTTAAGTAAGAGCCTGCTTGCACATTTTATGCCAAGTTTTCAAACACAAACTCTATTCCTCTCCACGAATAGCACACCACTGAAAAAAGCCTGTGTAGCATTAACATAACTGCTGTAAACAGAGCCTAGCACAGCCTCAGCCTATCTCAAAACAGCAACTAACAGCATCTGCAACATGACAGGCACTGTTTCCACAATAAAGCACCACAAGCAGCAGACCCAACTTCACGGTTTTTTAACAGCTGATCTGATTAAAGAAGCTACCACCCCCATTCTGCCCATTACAGCCTCCACAGCTCCGTCGATGGAAGACATCATGTCAACCCTCTCCAGCCCAGACAATGGCTTGTAGATTAGCTCAGGCTACCTTCACCAGCTGCTAAACCAGCCAAGCTGACTTGGCCTAAAATGGATTAAGGAACATTCACGCATAGCAAGTGGAGCTCTGTGGGGAGGAAAGATGGATGGTACAGCTAAACAGTGCCAGCAGTGACTGGTGACACAGGTGGCAAAATAATCTTTAGTTGGCAGAAAGACATTCAAAAGACAGAATCTAGACATTCGTAAAGATACTGTGCCTTTTTAGGCTGTACAAGTTACCACAGGGCATTAATTTCACATTAGAACACTCAACAGTACCATCAGTAATCTATAAATGAAAGAAAAGTTAGGGAGGACAATGCAATACTCACGACTGCTGTGTCTGAGCATACTTAAAACGTAATAGTAAGAAAAAAAGATTTATAGTAGGCTGCTTAAAAAAAGCATCTGATATGGTTTTAAACTTCTAGATTTAAAAGACAATTCAGCATCATCTCCAAAGTGAGTAACAAGCATTCAGATTATGTTTGACAAACTGAGTTTCTATTCACATTCATGAAGTAGATGTTTGCACAGGATTAAAGTTTATCAGTTTTAACATCCATTTACTGTTTCCCAATAGAAGTCCAGATCAGTTTTAAAAGGTTACACATCAACTAAACCAAAACCAACCCAAAAATCTTTATTTGGCAACAAATTTTAAATTCTTGAGTAAAGATCTAGTAAAACACTGCATAAGGCCCTACTTCCATTTGAAATATTTGTATCAATTACTATGCCAAGGAACTACTACACTTGCTAAAGCCACAACTAGAATAAACTCTTAGTAAGCCTTTTCTGTTTGCTTACGTTATGCTGTGAGCACTGTCAGAAGCACTGCTTCGTACCTCAGGAGCACACAGCTGACTCATACGGACAGTTCTGAACAGAGCCCATGTGCACACTCCTCTGCAGTCCCTGCAAGATGTTTATCCACCTCTGCTATAGTACTGCACTAGCAAGAAGCAGAAACACACATAGAACATAGACAAGGAAAGGAAAAAAGCCCTAAGTAGTTTTACATTGCAACCCTTAGGCTTCTCCAAATCCTCTTCCTGCAGCACTGCACATTGATGTCTTTTATCAAAAGATTTATTTTTAGTTCTTAAAAAATGAAAAGTAGAACATTGCTTTAATCAGACCTGCTCTGTATCACATATTAGATAATTAAAACCACACACCAAATGGTGTGCCAAATACTCATTCCTATCCCACTGCAGCAGCCAAACCATACATATAGTATAATGCTAAACTATGTATTGAAGCAGGTCACCTCCCCTTGAGATTAAAAGCAGCCACTGACTCTCCCTGTCCCTAGATAAAGTGATTTCATGCTGAAAATAAAAATAGTGGCACTGTCCAGCTGCACAGCAGGACAATATGTGAGGGGCATCCATGTTTCACAGTTGGCTGTTTCCAACTGTCACAAAATGTAACCCAAGCAAAGGAATGTTTTGAGTTAAAAATATGCCTATTCCTGGAAGAGTTGTGTACACTATTCAAATCACACTGACACCGGCAAGCTTAGCTTTACAAACTTAGCTTAATGGGGTGGGGGGGGGGGGAAGAAGCAGCATGCACAATCACACATACTCTCCACAAGTGATTACTTCTAAACTTACCAGGTCTTTTCCTGGCTTTTTCATGCCCCAGTTGTCCCAGGTCATTGCATCCACATGTGTAAACAGTCCCATCATCCAGGACAAAAACAGTATGTCTCAGTCCACATCCTACATCTCTGATCCTTTTATTTAAGAAAAGTCACTTCTTCTGGGTTCTAAAACAATCTCTTCATCAATTCCACCCAATCCAAGCTGTCCAAAAGATGCATTTCCCCAGCACAACATGTTTATGCTTCTCTTGATCACAGAGATCTTCCAACTTCACTTTTCCAGAATATCCTTTCTGTGTAGCTGTTAAAAAAAGAAAGGGAGGGGGAAGTACAGCTTTTCAATTTTGTACTGAACATTTATGTTACCTAGCATGTAATCCACAAGTTCCCTTTCCCTACACCAATATACTGAAACAAAAAAATTTTACAGAGCATGATTTATTGGGTTTGGACATTATTTACATTAGCTGCAGTAAAATGCTTTCCTTCCCTTTTCAGATATGACTTTTAAGATGTGTTGGACCCTGGTTTTATAAAATTTTGTTTCAAAAACTTGAAACTACTTTGTAAAACTTCCTCAATCCCTAATCCAGACCTACATAAACAGTCACAACCACCTCTAGCCAACAGAAATTACCTCAAATATTGTTTAAGGAGACAAAACAGGTTCATTTCTTCATACAAGGAATCATAGAATCAGTAAGGTTGGAAAAGACCTCAAAGATCATCGAGTCCAACCTGTCACCCAACACCTCATGACTACTAAACCATGGCACCAAGTGCCACATCCAATCCCCTCTTGAACACCTAAATTATGGGGAAGAGGGAAAGAATCTGGAGCTGCATGACTCCAGAAAGCACTGTGTATAGCCTCAAGACCATCCCAAAACCAACACTTGACTCAAAGCTTGGAAAAAATTGGTCAGCTCTGATCAACTCAGTTATACAACACAAAGAATAGTATGATGTGTCAATCATAGCATTTAAACAACTATGAGTCAATTGAAGTTGCAATTTAAAGTACACGGCTAAAGCTCAAGTTCCTAGTATTGCACTGCAATCACACAGGCTACAGCTTCATAATTACTCTGCAGTACAAACTCCCAGCCCTAAATCACTATTACCAGCATTTGTGCTGACAGAGACTGTACCTATGTGGAAAGAGCCCAAAGTAATCTTTCTCTTTCCTTTTCAGTATGGCAGACAATAAAGAATCTATGCCAGTATTTACACTATATACTATATTTCACAACATTAAGTTTCCCCATACTTTCCGAGCAACTTGAAAGACACAATTACTAGAAATTTTCATCTGTGACCATTAGTTGGAAGGCGTGAATGACGGCAGGTGGAATACAATGCACTGCACATGCATTGTCTTACATTCTGCACAGTCATAACATGTATAAACCATCTAAATATAAAACTGCTCAAAGAAACCAGCTGTCAGTAAGCACTTCAGTGTTACACAAACCAAGGAAGGGCACAATTCTTTCTTGCTAGCACAACACCATGACTACTTTTCTCTGCAAAAGTCAAAAAGCAGTAAACAAGATGTTTTTGTGGCCTCATTAAAAAAACAACAAACCAAACACAACCCTGCCAATAGCTTAGAATATACTGCTTTCTTTCTATCTATCTATCTATCTATCTATCTATCTATCTATCTATCTATCTATCTCAGGACATGACCCATGATCAATTATTTCCCTAGCCATCACTAGCTATATCCTACCACATTCAGAAAGGGACATCAAAATGAAGACATCTTCGGCTAAGACATTACTACACCACCGTAAATGTCACACATCTATGGCAGTAACTGCAATGCAAGCTTCAACCTGCAACACAAGAAGGTAGAAGAGATCCATGATTTTACTGCATCAAGGTTTCCACCATCAAGGTTTATCTCCATCTTCAGCGGACCAAGAAAAGTTCTCTTTTCTGTTGAAACAGTTAAGTATTTCCATAGACGGTGGGGGCTTTGTTTTGCTTGTTTCTTTAAAGAGTCAGTAGCCAAGTAAGTGTTGTACTTTGCTCTCAAAGCACAGCAGTATTTTATCCTTCTGTGGAGTCATGAAGCCAAGTCACGCTGTCAACTGCTGGAGACTACCACGCGTGACGTCAAAAGCCGCCCAATGCCGACACGGCACACAGCAGGCGAGAGAAACCACCCAACTCATTCTCTACCAGCAAACAGAGGAAGCGAGCGGAACCATCCAACTCAATTTCTATCAGCAGAGCGCGAGTAACGGCGCTGCAGGAAGGGTCTGGGCGCTTCCCGCAGGCTGTGTCATCGCTCTCACCGTGCCCAGGCACTGAAGTGCTCCTAAAGCGACCCGGCCGGAGGCTGCCCGCCCGGAGGCACGGAGGGCTGCATGTACCGCACGTTCCTGCCCGCTCCACCTGCCCCTTCGAGCGGGACACCGCCTGCCGTTACCGACATGCAGCCACTGCAGTACGGGCTGAACGGCTCTCCCCTTCTTAGGGCACAGGTTCCCCGGCCAGCGGAGAGCTCGCCCGGCGCTCCGGCGAGCACGGTAGGAGCGGCCCCAGCGGAGTAGAATCGGCTGGCGGCGGCCGGAGCAGGGCCTCCGCTCCTTTCGAAGGGGGCGGCGCCAGGGGCCGAGCTCCCCTCAGCGCCCCGCAGCTGCTCACCGCCGTCGCCCGTAACGGTCCCAACCGCCCCGGCCCACCGGTCGCTCCCGTGACTGCTCCCTCACCCCGCGGGCACCGCCACTCCTTCCGCCTCGCTCCTACTGCCGCCGTCCTATCGCTCCTGCCGTCCCACCGCTCCCGCCGTGCGGGCCGAGCGCGGCTCCGTCCACTTTCCCGTTCGCCTCACGGAGCCGAAGGTGAGGCAGCGTCCGGGGCCGAAGAAGTCCGGCAGCAAGACTCACCGCCAACAGCAGCAGCGAGGCGTCCGATCCGTTTCACCCGGCGACGCCAGGCCGCGCCCAAGGCCGGCCCGCCCGCTGCAGGCATCCACCGGGCACCGCGAAAGCGTGAGCAGTCCCGGCGCGGTGACAGGGCCCGGCCGCCACTGCTGCGCAGGCGCGGACTCCGTGGGCGGGACCGCCGCGCACCCTTCCCAGCCTCGTGGCCAGGAGCGGTGACGCAACGGCGGCGCGGCGTGACGTCAGCGTGGAGCTCGGCGGCGCCGGCGGCGCCGGCGGCCGGGCTTTCGGTAGTGGCGTTCAGTGGCCCGCGTCTAGGCCGTGCCGTTCTCGGGTCCAGCTGACCGCGGGGGACGGGGGGCGCTCTGAGGTGGGGGCGCAACCCAGACCCCCAGCAAGGCTGTGAGGGAGGTTACTGTCGGAGTCATCGTATGGCTTCAGTTCCCGACTCTGGACTGTTGAGGCTGAGCGAAAAGCTGATAAGAGAAAGAAAATACAGAAGGATGGCCGTGAGGTGACGGGTAGTGGTGTGGTGCCTACGTCTCCCCGGTGCGCCTGGAGAGAGTAGAACTGGGTGCAGGAGGGTGCGCTCAGCTCAGGTGCCCACCCAGAGGTTCTGACTGCAGCTGGACGGATCTGTGGCTTGGGAATTGGTGACACATAAAATACAGCAGCTTTAAATTGCAGTACTGCAGAACTGGTTTAAATTGAAGAGTTTAAAAAAAAATCAGTACGTTCTGATCCGTTCCCTCCACGTTGGCTGGGAAGAGGTCTTTGTGATGACATTGTTCATCCTTGTGCTGTGGCTGAGACCTCGCAAGCATATTGCTGTACCTTATCTGTCTGCGGAGATCTGCAGAAGCCTCTGTTTGATCTCCGAGGGCACGAAAAGAATGAGATACGTGAGCGGGAAGGAACTGGATCCACCAGGCAGAAGCAGGAACGCACTGTTCTTCATACTCCAATTACCTGTCATTAACTTCTGACCCAAGGGGCTCCTTCCCCGGGGGTGATCCTGGCGATGTGGCAGCGGCGGCAGGCAGCAGTGGCAGCAGCGGCCCTGCCTGTGGCTCCCCTGGCTCAGGAGCAGGGCGGCCTAAGGGTCTTCTGGAATCCTCAGCATTCTGCATTCCAGTTACAGGTTTCTCTCCATCTCAGAGCATCCCAAGGCAGGCATGTTAAACCATTTGTTTCATTGCACATTTCTCTCTAGTTGAGCAACTAAAGAGAAGTTTACACGCTAAACACATTTTTTGCCTTTTCTAAGGATTTTGCTCAGTGCTGGGAGGAAAATCCATTGCAATTTATATAAGTGGTTAGGAATCCAAATGCAGTTTCCTCATTTAGCAGGCTCACTGTAGCTGCTCTGCCATCTACCTTTATGTAGGTCAAGAAGTAAGGCCAGACCCTGATGTGCTTCACAGCAAGTGATTTTGCCAACTATGGGTAAGAAAAGTGCTGTGTTTGGTATGATTTTGCCCTGTAAAAGACAGCATTTAAGAAAACCCTACAAATGGCATGTCTTGGCCCAGCCATTGAATGCTTCTTTGTGCACCTTAATAGGTAAGATTGTGCAGGGCTCCTCAACTTATGGCTGTAAGTTGATCATTAAAGATCCAAACAAGAAATAAGAAATTCATGCACAGAGATGAAGAGATGGCTGTGTGGCTGGCAAAGGCTATATGATGCAATGCTTTTCAGGGTAGCAACACACAGGTTTGTTATTTAAAGGGCAGATGTGAGGGGTTTGCCTTTTCCCATTCCACATGTGAGAATGGAAGGTTAGTAGTGGCTGGTACACATAGCAAAGGGAGGAAACCATCCTGTTCATGAAGTAGATTTGAATCGTCCATTGTGCAATGTGTCCTCTGACCAGCGTGTGGGGATATGTGCATGTACTTGAAGGGAACACTACGTGCCCTGTACAATTTTTGTGTAGGGGTAAAAAAAGTATTTTGGGTATTTTGGTGTAGCTGGCCTAAAGCATTAAATAAAATAACATAAAAAGCAGGAAACAACATCCAACATTGCAAAGAGTCCAACTTCCTTGCGTAACAGACATAGCTATCTTATTTAGAGGAATTATTTTAGTCCTAAAATCAGATTACTGTAAGTTAAATAATTCAAACATGACTTCAAGCAAAGTATAAGCCATATTTTTAGTCCACTTGTTACCTATTTTAGCAGATTTTCTTTTCTGTGCTAGAGAACCCATATCCTGCTTGCTTTAATGCCTTCAGAAAGCCCTTTCCTTCATGGGGCTGAAGGCACACAGGAGGCAGGAGAAAGAGAGTACCTGCTCTTGTACCAAATCACTGACACTCAGTACAACCAATTCTCCATTAAATCTGCCAAAATGTGGCTCTGTAGGTGCAGCGATCAAGAGAACTGTGCCTGAGCAAACTTGCATCTCAAAGTTCAAATGTTCATTCTAGCATTGTAAACAACCCCAATATTTTGCAGTGATGCAAAATCCAGTGAGGACTAGGAGTATCCATCTAGTTAACTTCAGGGAAGGGATTTTTTCCTTCCAAGTGCCTTAGTACAAAGGGTTGTCTGTTACAGTTGTGGTCTTCTTAGGGATGGTCACAACTATATGGTCACAACTAACAGGAAACTATTTTCAGTTGTCCTGCCATTATTAAAATTGCAATGCTTGGCTACTGCCTGGTGATTGCTGTCTGCGCAATAGTGGCTTTTAAATTGTACCCCAGTTAATATAAAAATGAAAAAAATCATCTGGTGTTAACTAATGTATACCTTATGCTTTCTTACGGGCAAACATCTTTCAGTTAATACATGTTTTTGAAGGCTACAGTGTTACAGCATGAAACTTTCTCTATAGCTCATAACCAGGACTGACTCTGCCTCCATTTTCTCCTGGCAACAGTCAGTACATTCTTTATCAACATGAATTCCTCATTTCAAACCCCTTTGTTTCATAGCTTGATGTGTCACAGACTAGAGCAAATAAAAGTGGGTGTCCAGAACAGCTGGTAACATGAAATTAGAGATGTCAGCATTTTGCTGTGAGAAATTACTAACCTTGGTGTGAAGCCTTTGTGAAATACTCTTCATTAAGACAAAGGAAAGGCTTTAAAATGCAAATGGCCTTACAAATAAGGTGTGGTCAGACCCTTTTATGCTATTTCAGTATGACATTTTATCCTTACATTCTTCACAGTATCAATATTTGGATGTTAGTAATTAAAGAAATTGCCTATGTAGACAGACATAACTCACAGAGTACAAGTTTTACATGCTCTGCTGCTTGATAGCTGAGCTTGTTCTGATTCTGTCTGTCCACCCTTCATGATTCTGGTTAGCTAAAGTGCAAATGGGTTTGCCAGTTATTTATTAACTGTTGGAGATATGGTGAAAAAAAAAATAACTGGCTTTGACCCGTTTGTGAAAGTAAATCACTGTAAAAATACTAAATTGTTTGGTGTCTGATTTGAGGCACCTCATTAAGGAAGCTTTTTAAGTATAAGCAAAACCAAAAACCTGCAACAACCCATGCTCATCCCTTCAGGCCAAAAAATATGACTGGAATAGCCAAAAGAATGCTACTCATAGGATGGCAGAAGTGAAGAAAATGGAAAAGCAGCAAGGACAAGGATGAATCCTGGACAGAAAGACTGCAGTGAAGGAAACAAGCTGACCTTTGCTTTAGGTATGAAGCTTTTGTGCTCAGAAGTTCCTGTGGATCCAGTATCCCCAAGCCCACACAAATTGTAGCTGGCACCCAGAGTGACCAGGTTACAGCACCTGCAGGTTAGGGCTGAAGATGCTGAACATGTCTGAGCATGCTACACAGAGGGTTGGGGGTGCAGCTGCTCCTCACACATGGTCCCTTATCCTCCCACTGTGGTGATGTTTCACACCATTACCTGATTTCTTCTGTTACGAATAGATCAGCAGGCCAGGTACTAACTGAACAGCAGGAAATTTCCATGTAATCTCTTGAGGTTTTTGACTTGTGTTGAAAGCTGAGACCAGTTCCTACATCATTAAAATGGGCTTTTGCTCAGGCTGAAACAAATCTTTGATTTTAAAGGTGCAATCCTACAGGAATACAAGATCAATACCTGAGCCATTTATGCCCTGCAGAGACCACTTTGAGAACATGTTGAACCTCAGCTTATAAAATAGCAGCTCCAAGTGGTGCCACATGCTGCTGATTCTGACATGACACTGTGTCTTTGCAAGGCAGGATGATGAAGCACCCTAAAATTAGCCTCCTTACTATTTCGTAAAGAGCAGGCAGAAAGGTAGCAGCATGCACAGAGGAGAACAAAGCGGCACAGGAGAGGACCAGAACTGACGCTCACACACAGGCTGGTCACAACACTTCATGGTGAGCACCCTCTGCTTCTTTACAAATTTACCTGTTGGATTGTTTAGTGGCATTTCTTATGCCAAGCACAGGGGGACCTAACTGAGAAAAAGAAAGGTGCTCCTGTAAACAGGTTGGGTGGAGGGATCTGTTCTCTCAGGGGTGATTGGGAGAAAGCAGGGGAGAAAATTAACTGTGAAAATGTCATGGATGGTCTTGTTTCTTAGAGTTGTCCTGGGAGCTGGCATTTAATTCACAGAATTAAGTTTGTTGTTACAGGAAAGAACTGGAAATGGAGGAAAAAATAGTGCTGGCACCAAACCCAGAAACACCACAGTAAAGCCCCATCTCTGTTGAACTAGACTGGTTTTTTCCTGATGGTCAGCTTTCTCTCCACTCCATTTCTTAGGTGATTAAGTCCTTGGATTTACAAAAAGTAAGAGTTCAGAGAAAAAAAAATCTTTCTGGCAGTGGGAAGATAGGCATGGATGCGTTCAGATATGGGAACAGAGATAGTGAAGGAAAATGTCCTAGACCAGAATAATGATTGTAGGTGAGCAGAAAGAAAAAAAAAAAAGGGAAAAAAAAAAAGAACAACTGTAAGGAAATACTTGAATGTCAGAAGGCACAATAGGTGTGACATGAAATGGATGTTAGGGTTGATTGCTAGCATGCATCTTTAGGAAGCATAGGACTCTGCCATCAGCTAAGTGTGACAGGCTGTGGCCCTGTGTCTTAACAACTCTCAGGACAAGCTGGGAAGAAAACTCTGAGGTGTAAACTGTGACCAGCATGTTCAAACTACATCCAGCTGTTTATGCTATTAGTTATCACTCAAAAACATGGGACTATTCTGCAAGAAAGATACTTCTGTTTAGTAAAGATGATTGGACTGCAGCTTTTGTGATTTAATTCAGAATACGACTCAGGATTTTGCAGGTATTACTGAAACACAGAGGGGCATGATACTTTGAGATCTATTTTGGTGCACTGAGCAACTGATAGATATTTGGTATAGCATGGATTGAAATGTGGTGTGAATCTGTGCCATTTATATCAACTACAGCACAGAACATCTCTACTCAAAAAGAGGATTAAATAGCCCCAGTGGACAAAGACTTTTGGACAGATGCAAAATTAGATCTCTCTTGCAGAAGTTGTTAAGGAGCTCCACAGAAATTATATGCGAGCAGTCAGAGCTTGGAGGACTATAACTCTGAATTTCCTATGGTGTTAAGTCTTTGCATTAGAATAAGTACTTAAATTAAATTAAATTTAAAAGTTTTGACTTTGGAGACAGAAGGAAAGTGAGCTGTATGAGATGAGTAATCAAATCCTAACTGTGAAAAATGGAGTCACTGCAGCTATCTATACGCAATCCCTATGTAGCGAAACCTATTGAACTCCTTGTATTCCTGAAGATCTCCTGTACCAGTAGTTACTGACCACCCATTTAGGGATGAAAAATTGCCACAAATTTGTCATCATTTGTGTCTGTTTAGAGACAGTGGCATTGTATAAAATGCTGACAGTCTTCTTGATGATTTTTTTAATGGGACTGCTTTAGAGGCTCTTATTTCCAGAAAATCTTGAGGCAATGTTTATGGGATGATGTTTCTTTGTTTATTTTGTCTAGCAGCATACAAAAAAATTGTTACCATTTAAAACATCAAGCTTGTAAATGAGATGGCAAAGCATTTGGAAGCAGAAACAGTAGTGCAGACACCTGTGCCAAGCCTCCATTGCATGCAGCTGACTTTTTATTCTTGGATACGGAGGGAGATAGCAATGATTCATCACCTACGTCCAACTGATAAAGGCTTTCTTGTTACTGATGTCAGCAAGCCACTAGGACACCACGAAATAGGATCACTGATCCCAATCAGAAATTATTGTTTGAGGGATACTGGATAGTCCCCACTTAACACGCATGCATTTCCTTCCATAAAAGAACACAGGGCTATTTCCAGCTTCTGCACAGTGTTCTAGAGCAGCGAAATTACTGTTAAACATACACAAACATATATCTGAGAGTAGTCTTAGGGGTTGGATCCCAGAGAATCAAGAGATACTGTTCCTGAGACTGTCTCGGGCAGAGAAACAGCATTTCCACAATATCCAACCAAGACATAGCAGATTCTGTTCACCCCATGACCCAAAATCAGACAGATTCCCAGCAGGACAGTCAGCTTGAAACTCTGGTTTCATCAGAAAACACTCCCATAGTATTTTTTTGCCAGTAGACTTGTAAAAAAATCTTGCGCTCAATGTCATCAAATCATTGCAAGCACAAACAATTCAGTACAAACAACAGTGTATGCTTTTAAGCTTATAACAAACTCAGCTAGGCAAATTGACTCTTTAACAGACAGTATCAACATTACAAATTAAATTGCTTTGAGTAGCATGTGGGGATATTTTTAATAAAATAAACCAAAGCTTATTTGGCCTTATGGCCAAGTGGTTGCTTCGTAACAAACAACATTAGGATTAAAAATCACTTTTCCTGACATGTGATCTTTATTTTCCTGAACTCTTGCTCAAGTTTGAGCCTCTAAATAGCTCATCACCATTATAAACTTGTTTGTTTTATCTTCTGAGTTTATAATAATAACCATAAGCACTAAAACAGTCTGTTCATAGTGATAATAATCCCCCTGGCTTCCCTGCAGAATTATAATGGATGCGAACCTCGAAGCATTTTGTTTATAACCATTGCAAATAGTCATAATTTCCAGTGAGTTATATCAGCAATGATCTCAGGAATCTAGGCTTTAGCACCGCAATGTCTGCAGATTTTCAAGTCAAATTTATAGAAGTTGTTATCTTTTGGCTAAGATTTAGGTTAGAGGAGTTAATAGCAATACATACCATATTAAAGCCTTCACTTGAAAACTGCCCACACTGTTAATTTTACACCTGATTTTGACCGGACGCAGAACTCATTATTTGCCCAAATAAGCACAAAACAGATACTGTTGGTATTGTAGCTTTCCTGATGTTTTCTGACAAAGCTACATCAAGTTGAAAGAAATACCATCTGACAAATAGAATGACAATATTTTAAAATACACTTTAAATCTACATATTTTGAAGTGAGATTTAAAAGCTCAAGAATTACCAAATTATGTTTGTAGTTATATTTCAGGAAAGTTACAATATATTTAACATTTGAGAAATTAAATACTCAAATACCATGCTTGCCTCTGCCATTATTTCTTTGGCCATACAGTGACCAACATAAAAAGAATAAAGCTAAAAACTAATAATATTATTCATCACATATTTTCCAATGTAAGTACTTGACTGCATCTCCAGAGTCTAGACCAGAGTGTTCCTCACAACTGTGAAAAAGAGCCACAGGTCTTGTACCACATAAATAGAGAAGAAGTAGTTCATGATTAGTATGTAAATAGCTTCTTTCCTAAATTTTTCAAAACTGGGAAAGGAAGCAAGGCTGCTTGTAGCACTGTTACCCCTCTGTGATAGTTTCAGTGTTACAAGGATCCCATGGAAGTGCACAAAAGTAGGTATATCTGCAGGGCAGAGACTGGTATTAGAGGCCTTCTTCTTGACAATCAAATTACTTATTGGTTCTTAAATTTTAAACTTCATTATCTTCGCTAAAGCTGGGAAAATTCTGGAAGTTCTTCCTACTGACTTCTTGGCCCTCCCCAGCCAGTAAGTCTAACTCATAATTTTCCCTGCTTCCCTTTCATCTAGGTCAGACCTTCAAACAGGTAAATTGTTTCTCAATGAAAGTCGATGGAACTAATACCAATTAAAACTAGCCAAGTCTCAAAACCTACAACTGAGTTTGTCAAGTATGAAAAAATACATGTTTGTACTCCTCTCATGCAGTACAGTCAGCAATCTGAAATGCATTTCATATAAACTCTATCCATCACAGCATGACACCAGCAGTGCTGGCTCCCTGCTCCAGCCCCCACTTCAGCTTCTCTATTCACTCAAACACCTGAAATCCTCTTCAACAGCTCAGTGCACAACAAAACAAATCTGCTCTGTTCAGGAGGAACAGTTTTCATGTACAGTACCCATGGGTTATGAACATTATGGCTGAGACTTTCTAAAGTATGTATTTTCAAAATATGTATTTTGATTTTTTTTTAAAATGGTGAGTAAAGATTTAGGTGACTGCCTCTGGTTACACCAGTGTCAAAGCCTTGGCCAATATGAAGATATATAAACAGCCCAAATGAGAATATACAACTGGGTCCACAAAGGTAACTCCTTACCTTTTCAACAAATGTATAGGAAAATTGAAAGTACATCTTTTAACTATTTAATGAAAGCAGAGAGCAGACCTTCCTATCCTGTAGTTGAATTTTTAAGCTAGTAAATATACCTTTATGAAATCAATGTTTTACCATGTTGTCCTGATTTAATATTAAGCATATACTTTAAAAGCATTATGTCTAAAAAGTTCAAATATAGAGGTTCCACAGCCCCACACCACCAGTTAAGCATGCCAAAAACATTTTGTTGTGCTTTAAAAGGCCTTTACTAATCAGATTAAATTAAAAATACTTACCATAATACTAGCATTTTCTTTCAGAGTGTAACAGTTTGGAGTCTTCCAATGTTCCTTCTTTTCTAGAAGGAAAAAAAAAAAGTGAAACATTTTAAAAGCATTTTCAAAGGCACCTTCTACTGCTTACATTAATATTTTGGCTGTTTGGAAATTAGATGGTTCTGGAGACTGACAACTGTATAAGCAGAACCACTGGCTTGAATGTGGCCTGGAAAAGTAGTTGTAAACACTTTCGATTACAAAGTGATTTATCTGAAATTATTTAGAGGACTTAGTTTCCTACTAGAAAAGGTGGATCTTCCTCTTTTTCTCTCTTTCTCTGTCTTTCATACTTGTGAAAAAGTTATGTTTGGCATAGTTAACAATTTGCATGGCTAGCCAGAATGGGTAGTACCTCCTTTTGTTGCTCTAAGGTAAATTTCTGGGTCATGATCCTTCCTTTGGTAAGTGAGCTCACATTATCTGAGTTCACATTATCTGAGTATCAACTTGTTCCTTAGCTAGACAGAGGGGCTCTGACACTACTGGGGTTTAACAAGATGGTACTATCAAATTCATTATCTGTGTCTCTTCTGAAAGTTTGTGTTTTGACAAAAAAGTCCTTTATTTTAAAACTATTTCTGTCAGTAAAGTTGCATTGTAAACAAACGGGGGGGGTTAAACCTTCATCAGTATCTATAAAAACAATTTTTGCAGTGCATCTTCATATACATTTTTACTGTTATAATGTCAGTGTAAAATTACAATTTTTTTTAAAAAGCAACATTTAAAGCAGGAAAGTGACTCAGTGGCCTGAGGACAGACGTTCCAGAGAGATGAGGCATGGTAAGGGAAAGAGTGCCAGAATCATTGGGAGGGGCTGGTAAACTGATCTCAAATGTGCAGGGTAAGGTGACACACTAAAGTGCTGGTAAAACAGTAGCTATTTCTCAAATCAGCTACTTACTGAAATTCAGAGTTTGGGAATGATAGCCTAGTTATTTTTTCATTACAGAGTGGCACTTTTGTACTACAAAGGAGAAAAAATTTTAAAGCCAAAGAACTTTCCCAGAAGCTGTTTTCTTCCCTTGGCTGCACAATCAGAGAGCTGGGCAGTCAGTGCTTTCTGATCACTGTGCACAGGGGGTCAAATAATAGCAGCTGTCACTCCTGCTTCTAGCTACAAACAGACAACTTGATTCCCCAATGCCCTCAAAGACCATTTCTGCATTTTATTTATTGGCACAAAGACTGCCGTGCTTTTCTGATGTAACCATGTGCTGAGATGATAGGGTCCCTGTAGGCAGGGAACTGCTGTGGCCCTTCAGACTGACCAAGTCTCAGTTCATCCTGTTGCACCATTGTAATACACTGCACAAAGTCTCTCCTCTCCATGGAGTATGCATCTGTCATATTTTAGCCAACTGTTATTAAACCATGCTCTCCTGTTCCCTAGTCCATGCATGTCAAGCCTGTCTTTAGTTAGCTCCTGTAAACACCTCACTGAACTATGAAGTTGCTGTCTTCCAAACTTTCTCCCAGGCCTGCTAGCTGAGGTGATCCAACAACCACAAGTTCAGACATGATCTGACTGCCATGTACACCGCTGAGAAATCCCTGACACACATCTGAGTGTGCCTGGAAAGCAAGCAGGCTCACAAAATTAGTTTTCAAATGTCAACTTCCCATGAATGCCCTTTCCTTGTTCTCTTCTGGCAACTATCCTTTAAGACATTCTTATTAGGGGTGTATCTCATGAAGTATAATCTTGACAACTCAGTTATTGAATGTTTTGTCATATTAAAATTCTGACTAGAGCTGATATTCTTTACACCTCTAGTTGTCTATAACAGGTGCAGAAGCCTCTGATGCTCAAAACATCAGGCATTCAGACTGGGTTTGATTACTCTGAAATCCTTAAGGTTCTGATCTGTGATACCATTAGGCTGAGATGCCTCAGGCTCCTGCCAGCTGCCTGCCCCTTTCTGTTTCATTTGCTGTAGGCCAAAGGACATCTGACGTGAATCAAACACAACAGACTGGAAAGCCACTATACCTCTGAGTACGCATGTCTCATGACTGTGCAACTCACAGCAATCAGCTTGCTGCAAACAACAATCAGACTTACTTTGCTCTTTATGTTAAAAGCACTTACAGATAGACTCTCAGATCTTTAAGGGTTTTAGCATTTCTCTATAAGTAGCCTGGATGAAATCCTGCTCTCTGTTCTAGATGTGCAATGCCATTTAAATGATAATAAGGATGTAAATCTGTTTGACAGATGTCTAATTGGAAATAGAAACTGTGTAGTTACAAAACACAACTCACTAGACTGACTCTTAATCCACTTTTTAAAATACATGTGTTGTGTGAATCTCAACCCCAGGTCAAAAGCATTCATGTGTATGACCCTGTCTCTGGATAACAGCAGTTAACAAAGGCAGATAGTATAGATGTCAGCTCTGCTTAAAATCAAGCATAGAAATAGCTATTGTGAGAAAAAAAAATCCATTACAATAAAAAATATTAAACATTCAAATAATCAAAAGTGCATAAAGTGCCTTTCAATTCAGTAATGTACCTGTATTTCCTTTCCCTTCAGATTTATGTAACAAGATACCTTCACTCTTTGTACCAGTCCCTCTGACACCCTGTTTAGTTGGTACTATTCATGGCTACAAACACCCTTCTTAGATGTTGTGGAGATGTATTTTCTGAAGAAGCCAGCTGAACTAGATAGATCTGTACCTACTAGGGTATAATCCTGTTTTATCTGAACAACAAATTAGACAAGCCTTGAAAAAGGGTAAAGCAAAACCCAGAAAAGAAGAGCAAAAGTACAAACCCATGTTTGGCTTAGTGCCCTCTCTTGCATATAATCTCAGGAAAACAAGTCCATCATTGTATCAGGTACAGCAAAATCTGGCAAACTTGTACCACCAGCAAGCTGAGTTGGTGCCAACTGGTGCTCTTTTAGTTAGAGACCTGAAACAACATCACAAAATTTGTCTGCTAAGCCAGGTTCTTGGTAAAAACAAGAAAGACAGATGTGAAAGACAAGAAATTAGGTGAGGAAAAAGAGAGGGAAGGAGAGAGTCATAGTAGGAGTGCAAATCACACATATCACAGAATGTCCCAAATTAAGTGAAAACAGTAGAACTAGCGTTCTCAGATCCCCATTTATGTTTTGGACTAGTCATGTATGCAATCAGGACAGTGAAATGCAAGAGTGTCAGAATGGAATCTGTAGTTTCTGATGGTGCTGAGAGTAGTAACTCTGACTGTAAATCTCACACCTTTCAATTGCTACTCTTTTTTGGCATCAATGTCAAATCAAGCATCCTCTTGCTTCACTTGCCCAAAGAAAGTCATGAATGGAAGTACACACCCCCTTGAAGTTTTGTTGAGAAATCAAACCCAGTTTCTGGGTTATTAATTTTAATGCATTGATTTCTGATCTTGTGTTTCTGTTCATTCCCAAACATAGTTCTCCATCAAGTAATTGGATTTTGTAGACACAACTCCTCATTAGTATTATCTTAATTTGATTTTTAAATTATTTTTACAAACAATCTTGTATAGCAGGTTGCATCAAATTGTCACTTGCTTGGGAAACTCTCAGTCTATATATATCAATATTTTCTGCATGCTCTCCAAATCATTGAAGTCTGGTGGTGCTGCCCCCGAAAAAAAAAGTTGTTGTGAGCCAAATCTTGCATGCAGAATTAGTGGTGACTTCAAGGAAGTCCTACTCAACCATATGAGTACTCCCAGCTAAAGCCCACACATGGTTGAGTGGGACACACTGTGATATGTGACATTTGTGCTCCTCATATGGCCCTCTCCTTCCCTGTCTTCTTTCATTTCCTCACTTAATTTCATGTCTCATTTCTTCTCTTGTAGAACGTTACTGTTTAGATATGCCAACTTAGAAGAAGAATTTCCCCTACAAAAGGGAGAATGCAGGAAAACCTAATAAAATATTTACTATCCTGGGAACAATAAACTGGCTGCAAACAGACACTTTCTCCTAACTCTTTTGTATTACATGCAAGCTGACCAAGTACATGCAAGCTGACCAAGTTCTTAGAAAGGCCAGTATTGTATAAGGTAGTATTGGCCAATGGGTAATACTGCACAAGGGGAAAAAAAGTCATAATTTGAAATAAGGACAGAGTGTTCTCCATATTTACAGGCAGGGAAACCACCACCTTAAAGAAGCTGACACTTTTACAACTGAATACAATTTTTTTTACAAAAAAGGGATTTTACAAACCCCCTTTTACAACTGTCACCTATTACATCAATTATTTCATGTTTTGGGGATTATCTCTGTGTTTTATAGAAATCATTATAACATTTTTCAGCTGTACTATTCGTACTGCAACAGCAAAATACTGGTGTGTATTTTTAGCAATTGACTCATTTTGAAAAGCAAATACACAAGACATTGGATGGAACTGGATGAGGACAGTACAAGTGATTGTGGGTCTCTATAGATGACTGAAAGACTGATTTCATTACCATGCTTATAACTAACTTTCTGGGAAAGTCTGACTCCTCTCCTTTTGATATTGGTGACATGAGATCATTGACTTCATTAGAAACAGCATCAGGCCCCATGAATTACTGGTATATTTCATCTGAATCATTAAGGAGACCGGAATATTCTGTAGTAACACTCCAGCAATCCTCATGTGAGCGCTGCCCTGTTAAACGACAAAGATGTCTTGGGCTGAGTAAAACAGAAATAGGCACCAAAGGAATGTCTCAATATTACTTTTTGCACTTTCCACAGAAAAGACCTACCATGTCTTTCATCCTTCTGATGTCTCCACTTCTAAAATTAGAATCTGAGTTAGAATCACAATACCTGGCAGGCTAATGCTAAGAGATGCACTGCATGATGATATGAATAGAAAATATCCAACTCATACTATCTTACACAGGGTTTGCAAATTACTGCTGAACTAGCTGACTAGAAACATCCAAAAAATTTGCTTTTAATGCTTTTCTACCAGAAAAAAAAAAAGAATGGCTTTAATTTAGTTCATTAAAGTCTATAATCTAAAAAGGAAACAGGATTTGCCACTGATGTTGAAATTACTAGACTTTTAAATATAATTCCTCCGTCAGTACCTAATCACTGACATCACTGCTGTGTTCAAAGGTATGGAGCAACTCACTGCCCTTGGAATAGGTGAGTATCACTGGGCTAGTATAAAAGACAAAGTGGATCCCTTATGAGCCAGCACTGGTGTTCAACCAGTGAAATGGTCATGGCCCTGCTAAGCCTCTCTCCTGAAATTATTCCTTCAGCCTGTTAAAGCAACGTTGTCTAATACACTACTCCATACTTCTCATTAGAAAGAAATGAGTTCAGTCTTGGGATGAGCAAGAACAGTAGTTGGTGTGATTCAACCCAAAGTGGGTAGTAAATGTGCTGCACAGGCCTCCGGAGAGATCTGCATAATCACTGCCTCACTAGAACTTGACTGCAAGCAACCTTAAGGAAGCTTTCAAAGAAATTTAGTATTTTGGTTCCAGAATTTTCAATAGAAACTGGGGAAAAAAAAAACCAAAACAACACACAAAAAACCCCAAACAAACACCAACAAACACAATTTAAAGCCCCATCAGAAATTTAGGACTAAATACAAAGACAATATTTTTGATAGCAATCTTGGATTACAGGCAAAGCCCTGGTCTTGTGGAAAATCTTGTTCAGACATCATGAGATTTCTCCCTCCTTTTCCAGTTTCCCCTTTCTCTTCACATCTTCTGTTTGTGAGAAAGCTGGACAAACACCAACCTCCTGCTCTGTTTAATTGAAGGTCACCTGTGATAGTCGCAAGAATAAAATGGGTATTGTTGCTATTGTGTGTATTTATGGTAATAACAGACTGCTCTTGTATAGTGTATTTGGGTCAGAAAAAATCCAATAAAACTGGTATGCAAAAGGGGGTGTGTGTGTCTTCTTTCATTTTTTAGTACTTATACATTAAAATTGAAGACACAAATGTAATTATTATTATGATATCACTGCTTCTTTTGACTGTCTTTAGTAGACTAGGCTTTTATAAATCCATGTGAAACCTGCAATTATGTCTTAATGGCAGTACTGGATTTTCAAAAGCACATGCTGTGTTCCTTTACATCAAGAGCAAATTTCTACTGTGTTGTATAGTGCTTTCATCAGCTTACAGGCACTATTTGTGACAGACAGCCCAGTAAGAAGTTACTATGAAATACCTGACACCAGTTTTTCTTGCTGTCAGAGCCCTTTGGATGTAAGCCCCTTGGTCAGTCTTGGAGAGACAGTGGGACATGAGTTTGCTGGCAGTCCAAACACTGAGTAGTCATTTCTACCATCAGTGTATCAGTTCCACACAAATTTCCTGGAGAATCTTCATTAGACCATCTCTTTTTTTCTTTATTTCCCCCCCCCCGCAATGTGATCTACAGAATATATCAGCTCTCTCTGGATCTGACACAGCCCTGTGGCCCGTCCCTTGCAGACATGGCATAGCAATCTGTGTTTGCCCATCAACTAGCACTTTTAGTACAGAGTCACAACCTGTCACATGCATATCTGCCTGTATTTTTAATCATACTGCAAACTCCTTCTATTAGTTTAAAAATTAAGCCATGAGATGTATGAGCTGTAAACTGGAAAATTCCTTCTCCTGTAGACACTGGTGGCACTTTGTAACAGCCCACAATAAGCACACTGAGTGCTGTTATATTCTGAAACAATGACAGAACAAAGGCAAGAGGACATTTGAATGAGTTTTCATTACCAGAGACATTGCCATGTGAGGAAGTGCCACAGCTACTCTTGTGGGCAAAGATACCCAAATCTATCCAGACCCTTTCAGATAATAGATGCTTATCTGAAACACAGGAGAGCCGGTTCTGGTTATACATGTTAGAGAACACTCCATGGTGGCATCGATTGCTGACAGAGGTTGATAGCTCCTGAAGGAAGCATAATAGTGGCACACTCTCTGACTTGGGCTTCTTAGGTCTCTCTGTGACTTCATCATCTTGTTCTGATCCTGCAAATGTTTCTTGACTGCTGTGGACACAGTGCACAGTTGGATCATTGATAAATTTGTATTTTCCCTACAAATTCAGATCAAGTTCTAATGGTTGGATGAGTTAGGAAGCATCACCAGCGCTACAGTACCATTTTACATACTTACAGCAGAAACTCACTGCTTTGATCTCCCCACAGGCACACAAACAGCGGTTGTGAGCAAACTGACTGGAGTTGCTCTCAAAGCAGCTTGGTTTAGTCCAGTTGAGCTTAATTAAAATCAGAGTCACTTCACAAAACAGCTGTAAAAACATATTGCCAACAAGTTTTTCTTTGTGGAATTGATGCCTCTTTCCTGTCAGTTGCACTGCTGATATTCATCTTGGTGCAGGTATTTTTCCTTTCTTGGACTGCCTGAGGCTCAGTCTGGTTCCATGTGTATGGCTCTTTGCTGCCTCTGGGTCTTCTGGTCCCACCTCTATCCTCTCGTTGCTTCCAGCTCAATGAAATGTCAGCAGCTCTCAGTTTTATGTCTTTTATTCTAAAATGGCATTCCTGCTCAGAACACAATTTTGAGATTTTTCCATCTGTCTTTCATAACTAGCTTCTTTTATAGGTGTCTAACTAATCAGGATGCCCTGAAATACATGTCCCAAAGCTTACTGCCATCTTGCAGCTGTGAACACTATTTCCAGCACTAACCTCTAAAGCCAAAACAAACCTTTGTACATGCATAATTCTGTGCGTGAGGTTGCTTGAATTGGAGAATTTCTTATTCCAAACTAATTAAGTAAATAAATGCTATATGCTAGGCACATGACACTAGTCTATATGTACTATGGGCTTAACTGCAACTATGGCAAACCTGTGTGCACCAAAGAAGTACTAATCTGCCCTAGTTACTCCAGGATAGGACATTAATTAAGCCTTACTTCTTCTCAGAGCTCTTTCAAAAAAAAAAAAAAAAAAAAAAGAAAATAAGAAAAGAAAAGAAAAGAAAAGAAAAGAAAAGAAAAGAAAAGAAAAGAAAAGAAAAGAAAAGAAAAGAAAAGAAAAGAAAAGAAAAGAAAAGAAAAGAAAAAAGAAGAAAAGAAAAAAAAAGCCCCCAAACCCCACAACCCACCAACAAACAGATAACAAAACAAAAACACCCAACCAAAACCCACCACCAACAAAAACCCCATGGTAGATCCTTGTTGTAAAAAATCTACTGCTTCAGATCTTCAGGTGCTTTTTCTTTTGTCATGTTCTAAGGCTCTAAAACCCTCCAGTAATGTACTTCAGATGTCTTCTTCCAGCCATAATCACAGGCTGAACAGTATGACCCCCAGAAGACAGTACAGACTCCTTATATAACTTTGTCTAATAATTGTCTACTGAATAACATTCAATCCATCTTATTTCTCAATTACTGATTCAACACATGCCATTAACAGGATTGTATTCATTTCATCCTAATATCTACAAAACCAAGAATTTCCCACTCATGATAAATCCTGGAGGCTTACAATTACAGTCTGGTAATCCTACTGTGGTATAAAAGCCAACCAGCCATGTACAAAGTTCCATTTAAAGACTCACTCCTTCTGCTTGTAGAAGTACTTTGGGCTTTGACAGACAAGATATGGAGGGAATTAGTCGTCATATAATTTATTCTAGGACACTATGTCTTCCCCTAGAGAAGCTGATGTTCCCTTCTGCCAGCTAGCAAAGACAAAAGGGCATAAATCTGGAGATCATGGTATCTCGAATTGTTTGAGTTTTTTAGTGCTCAGCAGTCAAAAGCCTCAATTCACTGTCTTCTGCAAAGGTATAAAGAGGACCAACAGTATTTGCATGGACTTTATGCTGTTATTTGCAAACTAGTGAATGTGAAATTCTCTGATGTTGCTCTATCAAGATGACAGCTCTGGCACGTTTGCTGTGTATGCTCTCACTTCTGGTGTTCTTTGCAAGTTTTGTCCTTGCACCACCTGCTGCTACGATGGTCAGTCAATCTGCCACAGAAAAGGCTCAGACCTTCTGTTTCTCAACGCTGTACCCATAGCTCGCTCATTGCACAGATTATTCAACGATTTTGCAATTCTAGTATATAAAACTCTCAAAGTAGAAAAGTTCTGCTTGTTTTTTGGATCAGATTGAATAGTCACTTTGGATTGTTTAATTTTGTATGTCATGCACAAAGAGCGGTTTCACAGCTCAGCAAGACTCCATGCACATTTTATAGCAGTTGCAGTTCAGCAGAAGTCCACATGCATCTACAGTTATTTTACCAGACACATCAGACTTTATTTTCATGATTCAGACCTTGTAGCCTACAGATCTACAGATACTGTAATGTCGAAGCCACAGCAGCATGTGGTACAGTATCAACGTGCAGATCCTGTCAGCACTGTATGGCTCACATCTACTGTTACAGATATATAAAGAATACATTGAAGCTCTATTCCAGGTATATAATTAGACATCACTCCACCCATAAAATGTCAAACTTGTCCCCAAAAGTGCCTGAGCTGTCCTCAGAAGAAGGGCTGCCTTCACCATATGACTTCTCCATATCACTGAAGAACCCACAGTACAAACTAATGCTCATGAAGTATTCTGACAGTGACAGTTTACAAAAGGAGGGACAAACAAAACTGCCTCCAGGGCATCAGGAAATCTTTCTGAAGGACTGCATCCCACAGGAGAAGCTTTTCTAGCAAAGGCACTAACTTGAAAAGTTTTGTTTTGAGAGAACTGGGAGAAGGTCAAAAAGCCAGCTAGTGACATCATCAGCTGTGGAAAGGCATATACATCAATTCTCCATAATAAATGCATTTTAGCAGTCTTTTAAAACTGAAACTGTCGTGTTCATTTTTAATCAACAATTAAGCAGCACTTTTGGTAAGCTGAACCGGTTAGAAATATGGATTAGTTTCTGTAGCTGATGTATAGGATGAGTTGAAAAGAAAATCTAGTCTCTACATTTTCCAAGTGATGTAGTAGGCTTTAGTCACTCAGGTCTTAAGCATTAGCTCAGATTTACAAAATTAAATTCTACATAGCAGAAGGATTTCTCTGCATACTGCTTAATCTATTTAGAAATTATTCCACATACGCTTATATTGCAGTTCAGTTTCTTTACCTTTTAAAATTACTTCCTCCCACCAATTTATTTCTGTGCGATCAGTTACAAGTTTAGAAGTTCTGACTTTTTGAGGATTTGTAGTTACAGGTCATCCTTAAGGATTTCTGCATTGTTGCATTGTGTTTATTAAGCCAAACAATTCAAAGAAGCCAGGAATATTTTACCATTAAACCATACTTGCCTGCTGAGTTTGCCTTTGGAGTTACAAAACTTATACACTGTTCCAAGCTGATGGGTTTCCCAGTGACTGTAACCTTCGAGTTCTGATTAAAACATAAAGACCCAGCAATAATCAGTAATCTGGAGAGGCTGAAGTCTCAACCCGCTGAGAAGAGTTAACACAGTACCACTCCAGCACCTCTTGGATGAATCAGCAAAAGCCACCTAAGCATCTATAGGGGCTGTTTCATGAGCGTGGAGAAGGCAGTGGGTGCCCATAGGTGCTGTCAGAGCAGTGGATTCCCTGTCCAATGAGGTGGAATGCTCCACAGGCACATGGTTTACGCTGCTCAAAATAACTTGGGACCTGCAAACTGACAAATGCTCCGGTGGTGACAGGTTGTCCAGCTTCTCACAGCCATCCTCGTAATATCGAAGGTTAACTTCCTTCACTGTATGGACTCCTAGCTGCTTCTCCTCCTGAGGACTCCAAGAATTCCCTCACTTCCTTAACTTTAGTCTCACACTTCTGGACAACTGTCTTCGCTACTAACTGCCACGGTTGGGCAGCAACATCTGGAGGAATTAAAAAAGGTAATCCCTCAACTTTACATCAGTCTACGTTTTGATTTTGCAGCACAGGTGCAGAAGGGTTTGGTGAGCGTGGATATTTGAATGCTAAGTACTGCTGGTAAAATGCAGGAAATGAGTAATTTTTAAACAGACTGACTTAAATTATACCGAGGCATATGTATAGCAGTGGAAGAGAAATGATGTTCTGCAGGATTCTAAAGGGCTTGAATAGTGTTGGTGAGGTTCTTGAAAGCCCTGGGAGCCTGTCTGACTCCTCCAAAGAGTCAACAGAAGATTGCAGTGACTGGCAAAGTTTCTTGCTTCCACTGCATTCTTTCTGCTTATTTTCTCTCCACATTCTGAGATACTGACATTCTGGTATTCAGCCTCAAACCAAGATGCCATCATTTAGATTTCTTTCTTAATCAAAATCAAAATGAATTTAACGTGACCCCATAGTTAAATGCTTTCTATTTATTTATTTATTTATTCTGTCATGTAAAATGACCCCACTGGCTATATTTAGTGCTGGGAGATCTGCTCTCTGGATTAATGTACACAACAGCTGCAGAAACAGTACTGCTGGAAGGGCATAGCTCTCACCCTTGAGCTCCCACTATCTCCCTTGCTCTCTTTCTCTCAGGAAAGTATTTGACTGTCAGTAGCAAATGTTTGGCCCAATATACTGCAACATTAAGCAGTAATCAGAAGCCCATCTTAAATTTTATGAAATAATATGTCAGCAATTGACAAGGAAACAGTAGCTCTAGACTTTACATCAGTAGAACGTTATACAAATTATGCTGAAGAGAGGTTACTTTATATGGGGTTTTGTTTTGGTCCTAAGGTTTACATTGCTGAAAGTGCTCTGGAATTTAAGGGTGGAAACAATATCAACAAATGTTAATAGAACAATTTCATAAACCTCACTCTTCTCCCTTACACCTCCTGAAGGTTCCTGAGGTCAGGATATTTCATTCTTTTTGTCTTCCTCATTTTCTTTCAGAAGCAGATTACAAAACTAAAGAGCACTAGGAAGTGTGTTATTTCCTGTGGCCGAGCAGAATGATATTTACCTATCAGAAATTATTTATAGCTATTCAGTAGTTAGTTAGGTTTTGTATTTGACAGACTACCACAGATAAAGAACTGTGTGCGCTTTGCTGGTTTGCTATTCCTGTGCATTCTTCAGAGAATTTACAGCAGGTCTTACTGTGGGACTGAAAGAATGTTTCTTATCAACAGCTGCAAAGAATTAGTGGTCTAGGTATATTTGCAAGGAAATACAACACTGAGATTATTTGTTTAAAATTGACACAATACCATAGCAGCAACTGGACAATGCATTGTAAAATTCTAATTTACCTGTTTTCATATACAGTGATATTCTTCAGGGACCAGCAAATTCATTCAACTTAAAATCAACCTCATTTAAACATTGCCGTTTCAAAATAGGATTCACATACAAAGGCTTTTATTCTTAGGGAGGACTGACAAAAAGAAACAAATACATTGAAAGTGTGGAAAAAAAATTAATAAAGGCACAACTGGAAAACCTTGAGGAATAGATGCAAGCCAGATTTCTTTTTTATCTAATTTAAGTCTTGAGTTCCCTTTTCCACTACTAACCAGTATTTGTATGACAACTGAATCTCATTTAAAAAAAAACAAAACAAAACAAAAAACACCACACCAAAACAAAACAACCAGCCCAGAATGCTGAAATTACAAGGCAAAATTATGTGCAAATGACATGTACTTTGCATACCTCTGCTTTTCAGGCTTTTTCTTTCTCCAGTTTGTGCTTGTTCTGTCTGGCTGCACAAGCAGTTGAGTGTCCAGCCTTCTGACACGTGTGTGGTTCCCTTAACACTGGTGCCACTTTACACTCACAGGAAGAATAGAGACTTTTGCTCAGTGTTTGAAGTTGTGCAAATTCTCACTACAGTAATTTGTCTAGACTGAGCCCATGCAATACTTGGTGACATTGAAGCTAAGATATAGCTTCAGTCCCACCCCATAACTTTACAGTAGTCCACAACCCCATGCATTTGTGGTGTTGTGCGCTGCTCACATGTACTGTTAGCAGGAACAATAGAAATTACCTACTTTAAATCATTTGGAGCATAGTCCATTGCAGTGGGTTTGCAGTTTCGGCCAGGAAGGGCTTGCAGAGTGGTGTACCCACATTTGGACCAGGATAAACAGATTATTGTTGCCTGTTAGTTATGTTTTCCATTAAGGACATTTGTGTGTATATTTGGCAGCAAATTGTGGAGCTCTGCTGTATCTTTTAGGCCTTTCCTATAAACTCTTTTTCATATGGCCAGTCCTTGAATGAAACTGGCTTATAGACATTGTTTGTACCAATAAAAACTTACATCACAAGCACTTGAAGTACTACGCTTTGAACTTGTCGTAACATCTAAACCCTGGCCTTTACAGAAGGATGTTGAAGCACCCCAGGCAGGCCTCAGAGACAGCCATCACCCATTTTCCTTTTTGATCTCTTAATTTAAAAATCAGAATACATTTATTTCTGTTTCAATTTGACATTATGTGGAGCTTCTTCAAGATATCGTTTACCTTGCACTTCAAAGAGATGCACTGAGAAAACAAAGAGAACTTGAGACATGGTTAAGAATGGGTCTCAGTTCTCATTTTGAGAATTACTGAGGGATGATATTAATTACAAAGGGAAAAAAAAAGACTTTTTGTGATCAGATGAAAAAGAAAAACAGTCATTTCATTATATAATGAAATGTTGACAAAGCTGAAGAATTTTGAATGTGCATTTTCCCTGAAGAATGGTTGAATATTTTGTGCTCAGTAATCACAGAATCACAGAATCACATACTCAGGTCACAGGCCAGGGCATGACTCCACGTGCACACAAACCTCTGGCAGTGTTGTCTGCAGAATGACTTGGAGAAAGGATTTATCCCATCCTATTTCTGAGATGATGAAGTCCAACTTTTGTTTTTACCTTTGTGGACTACATGATTATGCTGTCAGCAGGAGAGAGAAGAGACCTTAGGCACAAAATAGAGTGGTAAAGGAAGAATGCATTTCACCTCTCACATTTCTAGAACCAGATGGACCAATATTGCTGTTTGCTTGCAAAATAGGTGCTCATAAGGCTCATTAAAGTTCTTTAAAGCAAAAGAAGTTCTTTTAAGGCTTTAACATTTGCACACTTTGAATCTCACTCAAATGTCTGTGGGTGAAATGGTGAACACCTCCAGACACGAGGAAGAGAACTGCGTTAGAGGAGACGAAGATCACTACCTAGTACAGTCTAGGCAGATCCTCTGCTGCAGAAATCTAAACTCTCAAAATATTCCCAGCTCCTCATCACTTGCTTGTGGTTTAAAGATTATTTTTCTAATGGTCATAAAACATTAACACATCAAATGAACATGTTATCCACATGTAAATACAGTTATGACTTCAACATAATATTTTTAACTAAATATAGATTATAAGTCACTGTATATATATATACATTATATATACATTATCACAAGTATTTAAAAGATGAGGTGTTGTTCAACTCTCAAGCCATTAAATGTTTATTACAAATAATGAAATTTCTCCGAAATTCTACATAGATTTTTTTTTTCCTTCTTTCTTCCATTTTCCTTCCCTTCCTTCCCCTCCTTTCTTTCTTTCTTTTTTTTTTTTTTTTTTTTTTTCCCCCCTTCCTTTTAGCAGGGAACTGTCTTTTGTAGGTAATATTTTTCAAGGTTTTAGATTCAAGTTCATAGAGGAAAACATTGCATCTTACCTGAAAAGTGTTACAAAATTTAACTGCATGGCATTTACAAATGGAGGGGCTGCAAGGTGGGAGTTAGTAATTCTATTCACAACTACAAGTAAATCCTCAGCAATTGTTCTAGATCTGTTCTGCAATGTATCCAAGGGCAGAATCTGGACTATTAGGGGTTTTATTTACAGAAGAGGCCCTGAATCTACTTATTTTTTCTGAACAGAAGAAGTAATAGCTACACATCAGTTATAACAGCAATTAAAAAACTCCCTTGAACAGCAGACATTTATATGACAGCAAAGAGCAGAAAGCTGTGAAGATGTTTACAAGCACCACTATTTTTCCCATTTCCCACTATTTACAGAAGTATGTAACAGTGAGTAAGAAACAGCCTCTTTTATACTTACAGTCAAGGGAGAGTTTTAAGGTCTGGATTTTATGAAACAGAGATGGAAGAAAATGAACATATACCTAGAACATAAATATAAATCAAAATATTATATTGAAAAATATACATAAAGAAGTAAGATGTTACCTAAACATGGACATAATCTTCAGCCTACTTATTCTTAGAGGGACTTTATTTCCCTTAAAAGCTGTTATATTAATGGGCTTGGAGGCTCTGTGTAGTGCATCATTTAATTATATTACTTAGAAATGGGAATTTTATTGTCTGACTTTCTTGAGTCACTACAAGGAAAGGAATTTGAAGCTACTAATGTTTTTAAAGCAGGAAGGTAAACTATCTGGTACACAGCTTTCTAAATACAGGTACTAAAAATATGTCACAATGACACCCCCAAACACACAGAACTGCTAACCTTAGTCCTTTGCTCCAGCCTAACCCCGCCTACGTCTGGAGTCTCAAGGTCTGCCTTGCAGCAGCTACAGCTTGTCAACAGGCAGTAACAGAAGCTGTGACAATTGCAACTGCTAAGTGAGAATTCCTGCAAGCACCTAAGAATGTGATTGTGCTCATTAAAGGTCTGCAACACAGACTACTGGTGTTATCTCTTAGCTTGTTTGTCATCGCTGTAATTATACAGTTGAAAACCATACAGCTGTTAGTGTTCAACAGAGTATGGGTAAATGCAATCAAGTTAACAGCAAATGGATATAGGTTCTAATACCTGCTCAACCTTCCAAACAGAGGTGATGGGCAGAGCACTACCACAAAGGTGCCACTATGCAGAGGTAGAAGTAGCACTTTGCTGATTGTTCTGACACTGGGCCTTCATACACAAGCAGTCCCAATAAAAACAATGGTAACTTGAAAAGCTAGACAGGAACAACTTGCACTGAATTAAGTGACTATTTTTTAACTACAACTGAAGGCAAAAAATGGTTACATGCTTTTTTAATTGAATCTTCTGTTTGCATATAATCTTTTAATTATGGTACAGAGAATGAGTGTTTGAAAAAAAAAAAAACATCTTTAGGGCATCAAGCACCCAAAGCTGTCTCTCAACACATAAAACAGGGGATCTGCACTCAGATGTATCTGGGATTCCCTTCAGCTTTGCTAAGATGTCTCTAGTGATGTTTTCTTAGAAAAGCTCAGATTCTTTCAGTGATGATTCAGCAATGGGTCTAACAAAACTCAAAACAAGAGGCAATGAAAGGTTTCATGGTCACACTGTTCAAGCTTCCTGCTGTGTGATTTTCTTGCCTTCCATTTTAGGATTTCCACATCTAGCCAATGCGAAAACAAACTATGAAAACATACTGTACCTTTGTGAATATTTTATCCCACAGATCACTTGGCTAATAAGAGAACATTGCCTTAAATGTAGGCTCTTGGAAACTCAGAAAGCTTGTGTAATTAGTTGGCTAGTGGAAACTGAATTAGCAAACTGAAGAAGTTCATGTAGTCAGTTTTGTTCATTACATCCTCTCATGTCTCTCAAGATAACAGGTACCAAAGGTCACTGCTATTAGCGTTCCAGGAAATCAAAAAATGTCCTCAGTGCACTCCTTTGGTGCTGTAGTTAATGAACCAGTCAAGAGTGCAGAACTGCTAACTGCTGGAGTCAGTTATCCCATTCCCCATCCTTAATAACACCAGTTTAGAGCTATTATTTGTAACTAGCATTGCAGTTCCTCCCCTTTGATACTGGTTCATTATGAGACAGATACTTCCAGTTTGCAAAAATATTGTCATTTTCATTAACACCACAGATTGCTCTCTTTCTACTATGTTTTCACTAGAGTTTGTCCTTCTTACTGCTTACTCAGAGTTATCTGTGGAGTTATCTACACTTATCTGCTCAACAGAGATATCTGCAATTACTGTACACATTTGCTAGTTCTGTGATATGGCAGCAGTGTGCCTTGCACTGCCACCATGGGATAGCTGCTGCACAGCCATGAAGACAATTCTCTTCCATAGTCTCAATCAGGAAAACATAAAGAGAAGGCACAAGGCATATTAAGGCAAATTCCATATCTCAGTCTGAACAATCCAGAAAGTCGGACTGAGAGAAATACTGAATTAAAGGCTAGATCTTAATTTTGAAGCTAGGAATCCACTTTTGGCTGTATAAAGGTTAAATCATTATTAATTTTCATTAATCAAACCTGTAATAGCACAGTTGTTCCTCTGATGAGACATCATTGCTCACTAGGAAGGTGGTTTAATACATATATTTAATACAACTTCCTCCTCCAAATGGTAGAGGAACCAACAAGAAAAGGTGCTACGCTGGACCTTGTTCTCACCAACAGGGAAGGGCTGGTAACAAATGTGAGGCTCAGAGACGGCCTTGGCTGCAGTGACCATGAAGCAGTTGAATTTAATCTCCTCAGGGCAATCAGGAGGACATATTCTAAGCTTACGACCCTAGACTTTAGGCGTGCAGACTTCGATCGCTGCAGGGATCTGCTAGCCAAAGTGTCGTGGGATGAAGCCCTGGAGGGAAGAGGGACCCAGGACAGCTGGTCAGTATTCAAGGACCACCTCCTCTGTGTCCAGGAGCTATGTATACCTATAAGGAGAAAAGCAGGAAGGAATGCTAGGAGGCCTGCCTGGATGAACAAGGAGCTGCTGGACACACTATCACGTAAAAAGAAACTCTACAGGAAGTGGAAGGAAGGACAGATAGAACAGGGGGTATATAAGGAAGCTGCCCGAGCAGCAAGAGGCCTGGTTAGGAAAGCCAAAGCAGAGTTTGAACTGAATCTAGCCAGGGGGGTTAAAGGGAACACTAAGAATTTCTATAGGTATATTAATGGCAAGAAGAAGACTAGGGAAGGTGTGGGCCCCCTCAGAAAGGAAAGTGGTGAATTGGTCACAAGTGATGTGGAAAAGGCTGAGGTACTCAATCACTTCTTTACCTCAGTCTTCACTGCAAGGGCCTCCAGCCACACTCCTGGTGTCATGGCAGACGATGCCAGGGACGGGGAGGAAGAACTGCCCATCATAAGTGAAGCTCAGGTTCGTGATCACCTGAAGAACCTGAAAGTGTTCAAGTCCATGGGACCCGACGGGATACACCCACGGGTGCTGAGAGAACTGGCAGATGAGGTTGCCAAGCCCCTCTCTATTATATTCCAGAAGTCATGGCAGACTAGGGAAGTCCCCACAGACTGGAAAAGGGGAAACATTACTCCCATTTTCAAAAAGGGCAAGAAGGAGGAACCGGGGAACTACAGGCCAGTCAGTCTCACCTCTGTGCCCGGAAAGATCATGGAGCAGATCCTCCTGGAGGCACTAATGACTCAGAAGAATAGTGAAGAGGTGATTGGGAATAGTCAGCATGGCTTTGCCAAGGGCAAATCCTGCCTGACAAACCTGGTGGCCTTCTATGATCAGGTGACAGCATTAATAGATGAGGGGCGAGCAACTGATGTCGTTTACCTGGATTTGAGCAAAGCCTTCGACACTGTCCCACACCACCTCCTGGTCTCCAAGCTGGCGACACATGGGTTTGATGGATGGACCACTAGATGGATAAAGAATTGGCTTGATGGCCGCACCCAAAGAGTGGCTGTCAACGGGTCCATGTCCCAGTGGAGGCCAGTGACAAGCGGAGTCCCTCAGGGATCAGTCCTGGGACCTGTCTTGTTCAACATCTTTGTGGGTGACATGGACAGTGGCATCGAGCGCACCCTCAGCAAGTTTGCTGATGACACCAAGCTGTGTGGTGCAGTGGACACCCTGGAGGGAAGGGATGCCATCCAGAGGGACCTGGACAGGCTGGAGAGGTGGGCGCAAGCCAACCTCATGAGCTTCAACAAGACCAAGTGCAGGGTCCTGCATCTGAGTCGGGGCAATCCCAGGCACAAATACAGGCCGGGCAGTGACTGGCTGGAGAGCAGCCCCGAGGAGAGAGACTTGGGGGTGCTGGTGGACGAGAGGCTCGACATGAGCTCTCAATGTGCGCTTGCAGCCCGGAAGGCCAATCAGATCCTGGGCTGCATCAGGAGAAGTGTGACCAGCAGGTCAAGGGAGGTGCTTCTCCCCCTCTACTCAGCTCTGGTGAGACCCCACCTGGAGTACTGCGTCCAGTTCTGGAGCCCATATTACAGGAGAGATGTGGACGTGCTGGAGCGTGTCCAGAGAAGGGCCACGAGGATGATCAGAGGGCTGGAGCACCTCTCCTATGAGGACAGACTGAAGGAGTTGGGGCTGTTCAGTCTGGAGAAGAGAAGGCTCCGAGGTGACCTCATTGTGGCTTTCCAGTATCTGAAGGGGGCCTACAGGAAGGCTGGGGAGGGACTTCTCAGGATCTCAGGTAGTGATAGGACTAGGGGGAATGGAATGAAGCTGGAAATGGGGAGATTCAGGCTGGATGTGAGGAAGAAGTTCTTTACCATGAGAGTGGTGAAGCCCTGGAATGGGTTGTCCAGGGAGGTGGTTGAGGCCCAGTCCCTGGAGGTGTTTAAGACCAGGCTGGACGAGGCTCTGGCCAGCGTGATCTAGTGTAGGGTGTCCCTGCCCATGGCAGGGGGGTTGGAACTAGATGATCCTTGTGGTCCCTTCCAACCCTGACTGATTCTATGATTCTATGATTCTATATTTTAGAAAATATATGAATACACCTATATTGCTTTCTAGGCCAGATACCCTGTCAGGCTGCATGCTTAGTGTCATTTGAACAAAAGCTGTTCTCATTTGATTCTGAAATCTGCATCGCTCAGCCTACCCAGTGCTTCATTTGTTCATCAGTGCTTGGTAGGCCTTGGAAAGGATACCTTCTTGGGGGGGGGGGGCGGGAAAGAAAGAAAACAAAAAAAACAACCAACCAAACGAAAGAAACTAAACATCTCTCAAGGCATAAGCAAAACATAATTGCTGATTGTAACTGAACTGCCTGGTAGCCTCACAACAACATTTGCTGAACCACAACATTAGAAATATCACATCATTCAAAATATCTTCAAACTTCAGTGGCCAAGCACTGCCTCAAAGTGCCACATTTGACAAGTACCCAACTTCTTCCTCACTAAAAATGGAATAAAAAGTTATTTTCTACGCAAGTTGAAAATAGAGAAGACTTGGATATAACATTCTGACCCTGGTTAAGCTCTAAAGAAAAGTGATGACTCTCTAAGGATTAAGAATTTTGCATCAAATTCATTGTCATTGATATCCTGCTTCCCAGCACCAGAAGGGGCACTCTGCTCCCTTCTACCTCTTATGCTTTGATGGTCAGAAGGAAGTAGTTTCAGCTCCTTTGCTGGGGAACTATTGGTTTTCTCTCATTCACAACAGCCAAGTATCCTGGGAGGAGCAGAGAAAGGGTTTTCAATGATTTGTCCATTTACTTCCTATAAGTTCACTCAGGACTCTTAACAGACAAGTGGATTTTGCTGTTCCATATACAGCTGTGCTGTCTAGCCTGGTCATCCAAATGAAAGATACTTTATACAGCTGCATTACAGGTAGCCAAAATTAATCATGAGTACAAGGAAGTTTTTTGTCTGACTAATTTCTTCTATCATTTTATATTTTCACCAGGTTTTGTTACTTTGCTGTAGTTTGCATGTAGCTTTCCTCCTTTTACTGTCATACTTTGCAAACTACAATTATAAAGCTGTTTAGCCGATCTAGACACATCTTCCTGGACAGCATCTCCTCATATTGTAGTAATAGTTCTTAGGAGAATTAGCAGAAGTAATGTTTCAATGCTTTGTAATGTTTCAATGCTTTGTACAAAAGATGAATAGAAGATGTGTAAGACCCCGGGGAAAAAAAAGTCTCAAATAACCATTCTGAACAAACAATTGCTCTACTACAGCAGAAAAGCTGCAGTGTGGTTAATAACCTCTGTTGAAACAGACAGAGCATTTAAATGAGGAAATCAAGCAATATCAGTACAAAGGATGAAAATGAAACCCTGAAGAGTCACAGTCAGATGACTTTCACATACCCTCTCAACAAAATTATTGCAGTTCTTTAACTTCATTTGACTTTGGCAGGGTTTGATCACCCAGTATTATTTCCCTACTTGAATTTCCTCCTTAGAGCATCCAGCATTCTCTAGCAACGTATTTTTTCAGCTCTCATGATCTTTACAGACAAAGAGAGAAGATGTGCCCTTCCAAAACCTTTGAGAGAGCACTACCAAGAAATATAGCAAGACATGTAAAACACACACTTCTCAACCCATTTAAAATACAGCCTTCTGTTGTGGCATCTAAAGCCCCACATAGATACATACCGGAGGATGTTATCAGTTAGCCCCAGCCACATGAAGGGATGGTAGTGTGGAGTGCATCCCCCAGAGATATTTTGAGACATTGTGCCTTCTCTGACATCCCACTAAAGGCACACACTGCTCTCTTTTTCAGGCTAAGCCAGCTGCTTGGAGCAGAAAAAAGAGCTGGCTCTGGCTCTGCTTCTTCCCTTCTGTTTTGAAGCCGATACAAGGCAGCACATGGGGAGGTCTGGAGCAGACTTGACTTATGTTACAACTATATTCTGGGTCTGCAGTTTGTCTCTGTGTGAGGTTTGTCTTCCACACTCTAAGCAACTTGTGTTAGAATGTATTCAGACTCTTCAGTGTTGGAGCCCTTGCTTTAGCTGTGACCTTTACAGCACATAGTATGCTATCAGCACATAAACAAGATAATATAGCCCCTTAAACACATTGAACTGTTTAAGAAGTAAAATCTGAGCAAGCAAAAGCAGTAAACTCAGAGCAAGAGCTTTAAGTCTCATGGGGACCTCTTTGTTCTCTTAAGAGGTTAAATTACATACTCTGTCCAGTCATGAAACAGCTTACAACATTATCTCATGCAGGCTTCCCAAGTCAATGTTCTCTTACGTGCCACAGCTTCACTGAAAGCTGTGCCAGATAATTGAATGCCAAGTGTTCAATTAGCATTGCAGGCCCTGGCTCAGTTGCAGAGACTAGATTGGGTGCTCACAAGCATGTAATTTACATGGTAGTTTTATTGTCAATTTTTTGGTTGGGTGCCTTTGTTGTCTTACTGATTTTGCTTGCTTCATATTACAAAAATAAACCAAAAATGTCAAATATTTACATAGGAAAAAGAATTTCAAAATAAACTGTGTCTCAGGCAGAGGGATTAAGGTCTCAAAAAGCAGATCAGATTAGCAGATCAGGTAGTTTTTATGTTTCTTCACTGAAGAAGAATATAAACAGTTTCAATTTCCTTTTTGTAAATAAGGAAGAAGGGCTGTCACTCACATTCCAAGAAGAAATACTGAAGCAGTACGAGCCATTACCACCTTATTTGCTTTCTTTGAGCCCTTTTCTAAGGACAACTGTCCCACTAGCAGAGCAGAAAGCCATTCACAACAGATACATTTTTGCTTCTCCTCTCTTTCTCTCGAAACTTAAGCTGTTGCATACAGCCATGGATGGAAATGGGTGAGACGAGGCCATGCATGTTCCCTTCTTTCGATGCCATGACAGGAACAGAACCTTCTGCAGTGCTCTTTTTATATATATATATATATATATATATATATATATATATATATATATATAGTTATTATTACATATAATATATAGTATTCAAAGCCATCACAGCAAGGCTTGCTTGGTCATAAATGAAGTAGGAGATACTGTGCCTTCCACATTCAGAGACAGATCCAGTAACTAGTCATGCACTAGTTTCAGTATCTTTGAGGTATCAGCTCTCTGAAAGCTTATGAAGACTTTTTGTCTTGCCTTCATATTTAAGCCACTTCAGGATGAGTGTGTTAATAGGATGTCTGCTTCCCTCTACGTTCATAATGGCTCTTGTGTAAATAGAAGGGACAATCTTGTGCAGAAGTTCTTAAGCATCCATAGGGATACTTCAGCTTTGCTCATGAGGCATGCAGATGAAGTACAGGCTTTCTGATACTGTCTTCTCATCTGTAGTATGTTTTCTCAGAAGCGGGATGACCTAAGTTAATGATTTTAAAAGGCCTGTAGTACAAATGATGTTTGGATCAAATAATGACATAATTCTCTACTTCCTGTAAATACCTTAAATAGCTTACTAGAAATAATGCCTAACTACAAAAAGTATAGAACACTTAGCACCATTATTGCTTCTTATAATGCAATAGCTTTACAAATTTAAAATTAAAATGTCATTACAGAATATTTTTGTTCTTCTGTCCCCTCCTGCTTTCTGCTCTCATCCTTCAAATGCTTTTGAGGGTTCTTTCACTTGTACTTCAGAGTCTTTCAGGCCAAATTTACTTAATTTAAAGGCACAGTTATTGTCTTGCATCTTTCAGTCCTTGAAATACACAGTGTTTAAATTATCTGATGAAGTTCTTTCCTAGCTAAGATATTCAGTTAATAGCTCTGTAGCTGAAGTTTTGCCTGGAGCAATGTCTAAAGCAGCATGCTTGCAGTTGCTTTAGCTAGGTAGGGTTACCAATGACAGAAAGTGATAAAATATGAATTTTAATGGGTAAAGGCATGAGGCACTTGTGTACAGAAGCAGGCCTTTAAAGCAATGCCTAACTCACTATTTAATATTCAGCACACAGATGCACTTGGAAAATATTGTGTTCTGTGTTTCAGAAGCCTGTGATTGTGCAGTCAAAAAAATGATATTGATAAGGTGTGGTCCTGTTTGTCCTCTTTGTTGGCAGCATGCAAGACGACAGTTTAGAAACTTCAACTTCAATATCTCAACTTCTGAGAGAAAGTTATTTAGCTGAAACTAAACACCAAGGGAAGAGCGAAAGAAGCCGAGCAGAACCAGCTTCTCATAATTTCCATTATGGCAATGCTTCTGGTGATTCAGATGAGGTAGTTGCCCAAGATGACCTTCCAGATCTCTCTGCCTTTTTGAGCCAAGAAGAGCTAGATGAAAGTGTGAACCTGGCAAGACAAGCTATTGATCAGAATCCACTGGAAACTAAACAAGATGACCTTCACTTACATTCACAGCATCCCCAGATGAACTGAAAACCAAAGGAAAATACAAACAAATGGCCCAGTCCACATCTTTCAAAACATCAGACAATGGCCTGCACTCAAACTTTTGTCAGGACCATGTCAAAAATACAAAGAGCTCCAAAGGGAGCTCTCAAGACCTAAAGAAACACCTCCCTTCTGAATCAGAATCAAAGAAGGAATTCCTAAATAAGGCGGCAGATTTTATTGAGGAGCTGTCCTCACTTTTCAAAGCTCACAACTCTGAAAGAATAAGACCCCGAACATGCAAGAACTACAGGAGCAAAATGGATTCCAAGAATAAGCTGGTTCAAAGAGTTAGCTCTAGCCTATCTGGCACATCAGAAACCAGAGAACGGCTCTCCATTCCAGTACCTCAAGGCTTGGAAAATGAAGCAGAGAAAACACTTGAACAAACAAATGATCAACAGGCAGCAAATTTGGAATCTCTCAATCAATTAACAAGAGCAGAGATGAAATCAGAGTCAGAATCTGCTTCCGTAAGTTCTGATGAGCCTCTTGGACAACCACCACGCTTTACTCAAAAACTGAAGAGCAGGGAAGTTCCTGAAGGAACCAAAGTGCAATTGGACTGCATTGTGGTAGGAATCCCAGCACCTGAAGTCAGGTAAACATATTCTTCACTTGTCATTTTGTATTTCTGTAGCAGTTATTGTATGCCTTACACCTTTCAGATGTCTTCACCTATATGTTTCATTAATCTATAGGGTGAAGTCTCTTGATTTTTATTATTAAAACTGATCTAGAAAAAAAAACTTCTTTCTTTAAATCATAGAAAAGGTTACTTATATTTTAAGACAACATGTTTTGGGATACGTTACTTTCTTCAAACTTGAGAGAACTGGTTTTAAATGCTGTACTTCCATAACTAAAAGAAAGTGCTAAATCCTGAGTGAGAAATGGTAGTTATCTTTACGGAAATCAAGCCTGATTGTGTAAATCATCAATGGCTGTGATACCTCATGCTGATGCCTGAAGGTATTTGAAGTGAGCAAGCACAGAGTTCTATAAACCAAAAATGTCCATACATATCCATACATGAACAGAGAGGAAAAGAATCCACTGAAGTTATTACAGAAATAACCAGGAGCATCTCAGTTCTCATTCAGATTCTGTCAACGATTTTACTATGACCTTAGAAGAAACACTTCTGCTTTATCAGGTATAATGCACCCTGATTTACTGATACTAATGCTGTGTGGCTAGCCTGCTAATCCCCATGCTTCAGCTTTCACATATATCAAGGAGGATTCTGAAAGTTAAATGAGTAACATTTGCAAAGATCACTGGAGATGAAAGGAAATGAGAAAAGCTACACTCCATTCATCAATGACATCAGTGAAATGAGAAACAGATTATTGTAACTTCTAAATTTGTCTTGAAAATTCTTAGATCTCATCAGCATTTCTAAATCTAAATTTGCTCATATAGAGCTTGTTAGTCAAATTTACTTCTCACTTACAGGGGTGGAATTATATTTCCTTTGCTGGGACTGTACCAGTCCAGAAGAACAGAAAACTCTATCTGTCTTTTAGACATACTACACATATTTGCCTCCCAGCTTATGCAGTATCATAAATAGATACCCTTAGTCTAGACAGCTGCCTGTCCTTTTATAGGCATTTTAGAAATCTGTTGCTTTTCTAAATACTGAAAAGAGCTATTTGCATCTTCAGCATCCAATTAGAGGACTCTGAGCTTCACAGATGGTTCCCTTTTTCAAATTGTCAGCTCATTGTTTCCTTAGATATGTTGCCAATGCTGAGTACAGCACTCCCACCGCTTCTGCTTCAGCCAACACCTTTATCATCACTCCTGCTGAACCAATAGGCACAGTTACATAAAAGCCATCTCAACATCCAAAAATTTTTGTGGCAAAGAATCTTTGTCTTCCACAACCTTGGATTTCTGGCACACCTTTCAAAAGGAAGAAGCTTTTATGACTCACTATTCCATACATGGGATCATGGATCTACAAATGAATTCTCTTGTTGTGGACAGCCTTGTGCCAAAGACAGGAAGCTAATTTACTCTGTTGATAGGATCCCTGAACTGTGACTGCCAGACCCCTCACTAGTGCCTTCAGTAGTAGTAATGTGTAGGTTGTCAGCCCCTAACAAGACCTTGACTCATGGTGCCACGCAGCCTCTTGTGCATGATGGGAATGTGAACTTCCAAAGGACTAAATGATTTGCTTGTAAAAGAGGCACCTGTTCTAAACCTGAGGGAAACACCTTGTTTAGGAAGAACATGCTTTCTACTGAGCTTCATGTCTAAAGTCAGTGCTTTTGAGGCATGCCATTGGTGGAGCTGATGTCATTATGAATGTTGTATTATGTTCAGCACTTAAATTCATGGAGAAGCATGATTAAAAGAGAAGACACTGCTAGAAATTTGGGGGGATTGACAGAAAACAGCTAGGAAATATCATCATCATCCCCTAGATATCATCATCATCCCCTAGATATTAGCAACACTCTCTGAAGATTGCTTTTCTTTTAAAGATGTTTCTCCAGGCACTTGCCTTGATAAATCTTTTTTTGTATTAAAAATGCCAGTAGGATCCCAGCACATGAGAATTATGGGATTTTTCTCTCATCATTCATAGTTTATAATACAAAGAAAGTAACTGAAACAATCTTCTCTTCTCTGTATAGATCTATACACAAATTCAATCTGGCTTTCTTTGCAATCAGGAAAGATGACCAGAGAATTGCTTCTTTACAGACACAGTCCAGTGCACAACATTTTCGGTATTTCTCAAGATGGGCACACCTCCATCCTTGCAACACACATCATGCCCATGCTGTTGACACATACATAAACCTGACAAAGTGCTCATGCCATCTAAGTGTAGACCTTTAAGAACTATCTGATTTAGAAGCTGACACTATGAAGTCACTGAAGTATCATAAAGGCAGATTGGAGAACTTGGGAACAATGACTCATGTTGTGGAGTATCATTGGATGGCCAAGATGCCTGTGTACCCAGTTCAGGGAATGCTTGGTTCCACAGAACTGGATGATGTATATCTTTGTAACTCAGGTCTGTTTTTTAAGATTTTCCACTGAAATTTCTGTTTCAACATTTTGTTCATTTTAAATAGTAAAATAAGCTACTTATGCGAACAACAGTTGATACAGGAGCTGATTTTATACACTTTTATTGAAGAAGTATTCATCAGACTTTCCCAATGATAATACACTGCTGCCAAGCTATGTACTATTCCAAACACAAATGCACACTTGGTTTACTGACTCATGCTGCTGCCCAGATCAGGGTTTGGCAGTAGCCTACACAAGTCCAGGGCTCCCAGGCTGTTGCCCCAAGGCCAAGAGAAGTAGGGACAGGGCATAAGAAGACTTATGCGGAATATCAGTCTCAAGTTCAAAGAAAAAAATCAGGCTGTTTCAGTTTCACTATTTAACAAGCAACAGATAACTCACAAGGGAGTGAGTTTGAACTCTCTTTCCCTTTGTATTTGTGTGTGTCTGTATGTATGTATTGTATTAAGGAGAAAGCTGGGAATGTTAGTGATAAATATTCAAGTGCTTCCCATGATTGTGGCTTTTGTAGTCACTGCTGTCATACAGAGCCAGAAAACAGAATGTACTTCATGATAGATGTTCCATTAACCATGGGGACAGGAGGTTGCAGGATTTTTCACTACAAATAATGCTTATCTTTGATCTGTTGTGCAAAGCTTCCAAAACAGTAAAGGAAGTATCTTGATGGCCACAGTTGTGGAATTGTGTCCAGAACTGGCATTTGTCTTGCTTTGAGGGTAGCAGTTTCTCATGGTTTGTGGTGAATTAGTTCAGGAACGGTGGCACTGAGCAAGGAGAGAAGAATTCTAATAGATAAGCATGAAAGATACAAAAATCAGTAGTCCTAGGAAAGGACTGACTGGCAAGGTGGCAACCGATAAAAGAAAGCTTAATGTTATACAATAATACAATACACCAGGTTGGAAGAGACCTTCAAGATCATCGCGTCCAACCCATCAACCAATCCAACCCACCCAACAACTAGACCATACAGCCAAGCACCCCATCAAGTCTTCTCCTGAACACCTCCAGTGAAGGTGACTCCACCACCTCCACGGGTAGCCGATTCCAATGGCCAATCACTCTCTCCGTGTAGAACTTCTTCCTAACATCCAGCCTAAACCTGCCCTGGCGCAGCCTGAGACTGTGTCCTCTTGTTCTGGTGCTGGATGCCTGGGAGAAGAGGCCAACCTCTGCCTGGCTACAACCTCCCTTCAGGGAGTTGTAGAGAGCAATAAGGTCACCCCTCAGTCTCCTCTTCTCCAGGCTAAGCAACCCCAGCTCCCTCAGCCTTTCCTCATAGGGCTTGTGTTCCAAACCCTCACCAGCTTTGTTGCCCTTCTCTGGACACGTTCCAGCAAGTCAACATCCTTCCTAAACTGAGGGGCCCAGAACTGGACACAGTACTCAAGGTGTGGCCTAACCAGTGCAGTGTACAGGGGCACAATGACCTCCCTGCTCCTGCTGGCCACACTGTTCCTGATGCAAGCCAGGATGCCACTGGCCTTCCTGGCTGCCTGGGCACACTGCAGGCTCATGTTCAGCCTACAATCAACCAGCACCCCCAGGTCCCTCTCTGCCTGGCCACTCTCCAGCCACTCTGACCCCAGCCTGTAGCGCTGCCTGGGGTTGTTGTGGCCAATGTGCAGAATCCGGCACTTGGATGTGTTAAATCTCATGCCATTGGACTCTGCCCATCTGTCCAGCCTGTCGAGGTCCCTCTGCAAAGCCTCTCTGCCCTCCAGCAAATCAACTGCTGCCCCCAGCTTGGTGTCATCTGCAAATTTACTGATGATGGACTCAATGCCCTCATCCAGATCATCAATAAAGATGTTGAAGAGCATGGGGCCCAGTACTGATCCCTGGGGCACACCACTAGTGACAGGCCGCCAGCTGGATGTGGTGCCCTTCACCATTACTCTCTGGGCTCGGCCCTCCAGCCAGTTCCTAACCCAACGCAGTGTGCTCCTGTCCAAGCCACGGGCTGCCAGCTTGGCCAGGAGTTTGCTGTGGGGAACGGTGTCAAAGGCCTTGCTGAGGTCCAGGTAGACCACATCCACAGGCCTCCCCACATCCACCAGGCGGGTCACCTGATCATAGAAGGAGATCAGGTTGGTCAGGCAGGACCTGCCCCTCCTAAATCCATGCTGGCTAGGCCTGAGCCCCTGGTCATCCTGTAAGTGCTGTGTGATCGCACTCGAGATGACCCGTTCCATAATCTTGCCTGGCACTGAGGTCAGGCTGACAGGCCTATAATTCCCCGGCTCATCCAACCGGCCCTTCTTGTGGATGGGCACCACGTTAGCCAGCTTCCAGTCTTCTGGGACCTCTCCAGTGAGCCAGGACTGCTGAAAAATGATGGAAAGTGGCTTGGACAGCTCATCTGTCAGCAATCTCAGCACCCTAGGATGGATCCCATCCGGTCCCATGGCCTTGTGGGGGTCCAAGCGGCTCAGTAGATCTCTAACTTCCTCTTGGAGCAGTGGGAAACTATGCAGCTCTCTGGCTCCTTCTGCCAGCTCTGCAGGCCAGCTGTCTGGAAGACGTTCTGCCCTGCTAGTGAAGACTGAGGCAAAGAAGGTGTTAAGTACCTCTGCCTTTTCCTCATCCTTTGTTACAACGTTCCCCTCCGTGTCAACCAAGGAGTGGAGGTTGTCCTTGCCCTTCTTCTTGCTATTGATGTATTTATAGAAGGACTTTTTGTTGTCCTTCACAGCAGAGGCCAGTCTAAGTTCTAAATGGGCTTTTGCCTCCCTAATTTTCTTCCTGCACAACCTAGCAACATCCCTAAACATTCTGTAGGGTGCCTCCCTTTCTTCCAAAGATAATACACCCTCTTTTTTTCCCTAAGTTCTATTAAAAGTTCATTGCCCATCCAGGCTGGCCGTCTGCCCCGGCGGCTCATCTTCCGGCACACCGGCACAGCCTGTTCTTGCACCTTCAATAGTTCTTCCTTGAAGTAGGTCCAGCTCTCCTGGACCCCTTTGTTTTTGAGGGCTGATTCCCAAGGAACCTTCTGAATTAGTTCCTTGAGTAGCCTGAAGTCTGCCCTCCGGAAGTCCAGAGTGGAGGTCTTCTTGCTCCCCCTCTTGGCTTGGCTGCATACTGAAAACTCTATTATGTCGTGGTCACTGGTGCCTAAACACCCTCCGACCACCACATCACCCACCAGCCCTTCCCTGTTGGTGAAGAGGAGGTCAAGCATAGCCTTACCCCTGGTAGGCTCACGCAGCACCTGGGATAAGAAGCTGTCCTCCATGCACTCTAAGAACCTCCTAGACTGCCTCCTCTCTGCTGTGTTGAGATCCCAACAGATATCAGGCAGGTTGAAGTCACCCATGAGAATGAGGTCAGGTGATCTTGAGACAGCCTTAAGCTGCCTATAGAATGCCTCATCGACATCCTCCTCCTGGTTGGGTGGTCTATAACAGACGCCAACCAGGATGTCTGCCCTGTTGGTCTTCCCTCTAATTCTCACCCACAGTTGACTTGCTTTAAGGCATGATTTCTTCTTCCTTCAGCTCACCTGAGAAAACAGGCATCCTTTGATACACATGTGCTAATGCATGCTTGCCTGTATCTTTTGCCTTGAAATGTACTTCCTATCCACAGAAAGGAATCCCAAATTAGTTACACTGCCTATAATACATACACTAACAATGCAGACATGGTACTGTGGGAATCCAGAGCATTGTGAAATTACAACAAGACTCAACAAGCACTGTAATGTAGTTTCCCAGTCAACACTAGGTGCAATCTGATGTTTAAAATTGTGTGATGGGGATTATAAAACAGAAATTATGAGACAGGTTTACAAAGAAGCTGATCACACGAATAGAAAGGACTGGGAAATATGATGGACAGATACCCTCATTGAAAGCAAGACAGTACAAACCAAAACTGATGGTGTAAAAAATGGTGCAAATTGCATTCATGATGGATCAGGGACATAATATCATCAGCAATAATAAAGCAGTGTAACTGACAGGCTGGATGGGTAACTGTCTGGCATAAACAAGGGTTCATTGAAAGACAGAAAATTGGATGGTGGAGCAAAAGAAGGACCTGGGAAGTGATTTGAAATATCAGTGCATGGAAAGCTAAACCCTGCTTCTCTGAATACAGGTAGACCTGGCCAGCTGCTTTTTTAGGAGAACTGAGCCTTAATGCAACAAACTCACATGTTAGAGGAAGCTTGCTAAGCCTACCAAGCTAGAAAGAAGTTTCAATGAAATGTTACCCATCTTTTCAATATCACCAGCTGAAAGCAGTGTCAGAAGAGGCAAAGACTGATACAATAGTATAGGGGACTCTACCTAGCTCAAACATTAGCTCACAATTAAAGAGCACCACTACAATTATTCATTGATTGCTGTGCTCTGACTATACTGCAGATTAGAAATAAGCGTTTAAGGGAAGTATGTAGCATATTTCCAAAGTGTTAATGGTTTCAATGACCTCCTTCTCATGCTTCCTTCTCCAGCTCTGTTTCTGTATGAGTAAGGCTAGGTGTGACATTCATTCTTCTCCCTGAGAAGCACACTCCTTATTCCAGGTTCAGAGGTGCCTACATTTTTCCAAACCAGCCCATCACTCCTAGGTTAATTTTACTTATGAATCACATTGCATGGTTTGTCATACACAGCTACCCTGGAAGTGTCATGAGGATTTGATGTTCTAAAAACAGGCTGTATGTCATAAGGTTTCCATGAACACATTCTTTAACACAGGCATACAGAGCTTAAGAAGTGCATTTTAGTGCTGCTTGGTTTGAAATGAATTAAAAAATTTTGGAGACTCTGAAGCCATGTAAAACTGATTACGGTTTTTATCTTTCTGGCTGCCAAATGAGAACATTTATCTGTTTCAGCGTTCAAAGTCTAGAAGTCAAATCAGTGGTTTAAGACCCAGGATGAATTTGGCAGTGGGTGAAACTGCTTGTGCTTAATGTGAACCTGCCTTGTATGATGAAGCTATCATTACAATTCATGGCAGGAATGAAATGCCAGTGACAGAGAGTATTGCTACTTCAGTCATGCCACGTATCTCAATGTCAGAACTCTTCCTGGAACTGACATTTCACTGCTACCACGTACAACATTTTGATGTTAAGAATAAAATACAATGTTAGTAAGCAAGGATTAGATATGGCCAGAGCAGAGATTTACATAAAGCTTGATTTCACAAAATAGAACTGCTTTTCATCTTGAAGAGATAACACAAATGAAGCATGCTCTTTTTCTTGACTTAATCTCAAAAACCTTACCATTATGGTGAAAATAGTGACTAAAAAATACCATGCATAAGAGAACCTAACACAGGTTTGAAGCAGAAGTTTATTCCTGCATTTTAAATCACTTATGCTGCAAATTTTTGACCAAAAATAACAGCAAATAAAAGAATTAACTCAATCCTGCTTCAGTGTCTGAGGAATGTACTACTCACACACTACAAAAATAATGGAAAGAAATGATGGTTTAAATTTTGCTTATTGGAAGTTACAATCATGCCTCCCAAGGCATGCAATACAGACTTACCTCTGCACTAACCCCATGGATTAATTGAAAAAATGATCACTAGTAACACAAGGAGTTCTTGTATATTACTGGTGATTATATTGTAGCATTTTGTGTAATGTGTTTTGCTTTGTGTGTCACTTGAGTGGGGAGCCACATTTAAGTGGATACAAAAATATAACACCACTGTACTGTAGAGGTAATTTTAATGTTCTGAATAGACGCTGCTGAAAATGAGATCAAATTCTTTAATAGTTTTCCATATCTGCTAACTCTAACATGCTAAAACAAGGTTTCATGATAGGGAAGAGGCATGAGGTAGGTATATAAAAAGACATGAGTAAGTGTCATGACTCACCTCCCAAAGCACACAGATGCCTACATGTGTTACACACCTAAAGGGCAACTTGTACATTCATATACCAAATTTGTCCTTGCAGTCATACAACTGTGCATTGTCTCCTGTCAATTACCAGCAATTTCAAATCTTGCAAACAAGAGAAGAATAAATCATAGAATCATAAAGTAGAATCACAGAATGGTCTGGGTTGGAAGGGACCTCCAAAGGTCCTCTAGTTCAACCCTATCTGCAGTAAGCAGGGACATCCTCAACTAGATCAAGTTGCCCAGAGCCCTGTCGAGCCTGACCTTAAATATGTCCAGAGATGGGGTCCCAACCACCTCCCTGGGCAACCTGTTCCAGTGTTTCACTACCCTTATGGTAAAGATCTTTGTTCCTAACATCCAATCTAAATGTACTCTTCTCTAGTTTGAAGTCATTGCCCCTCGTGCTATCACTACAGGCCTTTATAAACAGCCTCTCTCCATCCTTGTAAGCCCTCTTCAGGTACTGGAAGGCCGCCATTAGGTCACCCTGGGGCCTCCTCTTCTCCAGGCTGAACAACCCCAGGTCCCTCATCCTGTCTTCACAGCAGAGGTGGTCCAACCCCCTGATTTTTGTGGCCCTCCTCTGGACTGGCTCCATCAGGTCCATATTCTTCCTGTATTGAGGGCTCCAGACTTGTACACAGCAGTCCAGGTGAGGCCACACTAGAGTGAAGTGGCAGAATCACCTCACTCGATCTGTTGGCCACACATCTTTTGATGCAGCCCAGGATGGAATTGGCCTTCTGGGCTGCAAGTGCACACTGTGTGCTCATGTCCAGCTTCTCACTCATTAGCACCCTCAAGTCCTTTTCAACAGGGCTGCTTTCTATCACCTCATCCCCCAACCTGTATTGATAGTATGGATTCTTCTGGCCCAGGTTCAGAACCTTGTGCTTGCTCTTGTCGAACTTCATGAGGTTCACCTGGGCCCACCTCTCCAGCTTGTCCTGGTCCCTCTGGTTGACATCCTGTCCCTCTGGTGTATTGACAACAGCACTCAGCTTGGTGCCATCTGCAAACTTGCTGATGGTGCACTCAATCCCACTGTCTGTATCGTTGATAAAAATATTAAACAGTACAGGTCCCAGTATGGTGTCCTTGAGGACACCACTTGTCACTTCTCCGTCTGGACTTCAAACCATTGAGCACTACCCTCTGGATGCGACCATCCAGCCAATTCCTTATCCACTGAACAGTCTACTCATCAAATCCATATCTTTCCAACGTGGCAAACAGGGTGCTGTGGGGGACTGTGACAGAGGCCTTGCAGAAGTACAGGTAGATCACATCCATATTGTACACAGAATTGGGCAAAAAAACCCCAACCAACTTTGAGAAAAAACCCAAGCCTTTGAGATAACAGGATTCCTGTGTAATTTCCTGGTCTGGAAATTTAAAATGGTGCTAGTCAATTTCAAAGGACTTTTTCAATCATCTCTGTAATGCACATTAACATCTTTCTCCCTTGGCTCTCTCAAATGTTTCCTCTAATTCTTCATGGTAGAGTTGTTCCTTTATCCCAGGCAGTAGGTGCTGGTGTTCTGGATACCAAGGACTCCACTACTGCTATGATGTCTGTATCTACATATTTATAAGGATATCACTGACCAGAAATGCAAATGTGATAGGCACTTCTGGAGAGCTGCTCAAAACCCCTGATTATTCATGGGGAAAATACTGGATTTAGGCAAGTTGTTGTGGACAAAGCCTAAAACAGGTGGGGCTGTCTCTTCTGTTTGAAGAGGTTTGTACTAGTGGATCTGAGGGTTCCTGACTGGATTATGATGGAATATAAACACTACAGTTCAATCAGAGGAATCTAGAAAGACCATTATTTTTACATGAGATGTATTTTGAATGGAAGTGTAAACCAATTCTTTCAAATCAAAGATCATAGAATCATAGAATCAACAAGGTTGGAAAAGACCTCAAAGATCATCAAGTCCAACCTGTCACCCAACACCTCATGACTACTAGACCATGGCACCAAGTGCCACATCCAATTCCCTCTTGAACACCTCCGGGGATGGTGACTCCACCACCTCCCTGGGCAGCACCTTCCAATGGCTAACAATTCTCTCTGTGAAAAACTTTCTCCTCACCTCCAGCCTAAACTTCCCCTGGTGCAGCTTGAGACTGTGTCCTCTCGTTCTGGTGCTGATTGCCTGGGAGAAGAGACCAACCCCCTCCTGGCTACAACAACCCTTCAGGTAGCTGTAGACAGCAATAAGGTCTCCCCTGAGCCTCCTCTTCTCCAGGCTAATCAATCCCAGCTCCCTCAGCCTCTCCCCGTAAGGGCTTGTGCTCGAGGCCTCTCACCAGCCTCGTTGCCCTTCTCTGGACACATTCAAGAGTCTCAGTGTCTTTCTTAAATTGAGGGGCCCAGAACTGGATGCAGGACTCAAGGTGTGGCCTAACCAGTGCTGAGTACTGGGGCACAATTACTTCCCTGCTCCTGCTGGCCACACTATTCTTGATGCAGGCCAGGATGCCATTGGCCTTCTTGGCCACCTGGGCACACTGCTGGCTTATGTTCAGCCGGCTGTCAATCAGCACCTCCAGGTCCCTTTCTGTTTAGCAGCTCTCCCAGCCACTCCGACCCCAGCCTCTAGCACTGCATGGAGTTGTTGTGACCAAAGTGCAGCACCTGGCACTTGGACTTGTTGTATGCCATCATGTTGGACTCTGCCTATCTGTCCAGCCTGTCAAGGTCCTGCTGGAGAGCCCTTCTACCCTCTAACTGATCAACACCTGCTCCCAACTTGGTGTCATCCGCAAATTTACTGATGATGGACTCAATCCCCTTGTCCAGATCATCAATAAAAATATTGAACAGGATGGGGCCCAGCACTGATCCCTGGGGGACACCACTAGTGACTGGCCACCAGCTAGATGTGGCACCATTCACCACCACTCTCTGGGCTCGGCCCTCCAGCCAGTTCCTAACCCAGCACAGAGTGTTGCTGTCCAAGCCATGGGCTGATAGCTTGGCCAGGAGTTTGCTGTGAGGGACAGTATCAAAGGCCTTGATGAAGTCCAGATAGGCTACCTCAACAGCCTTTCCCACATCCACCAGGTGGGTCACCTGATCATAGAAGGAGATCAGGAGATGACACAAATAAAAAGCAGGATTTGCAAACAAAATGTTAGTGAAGAACCATACAATCTAGTCTACTAGAAAATAATTGTCATGATACTGTGACAGTGAAATCTTTTAAAGCAGAGGTAATTTGTAAGTAATAATTTCAAGACCACTGATTTCACCATTTTAAAATTATTTTTAAGTGCTGCTTCTCACTTTCTATAAAAGATAAAGATAGTGATAGATAAAAGAGAAAAGAGAAAAAAAAACCTGAGAGAATGGTTAGATACTTTGGAGAAAAATATGACTATACATACATGTATACATACATGTTCACTCTATTAGATGCTTCCGCAAGTGTCAGCTTTTGGCCACTGTCAGCATGCTGTGTTAGGTGGACTTATAATCTAGGCCAGAATACCCAGTACATTCTTATTTATCTTTTCACATGTGCTAGCTGTCGTGGCATCCTAGGGTATGTGCTAATATTATTACTCCCTTTTGTATGATTACAGCTGTGTCTTAAATTTGCAAGAGTGCTGCATGTAGTATGGGTTTGGATATTATCCACTACACTGTTCACAGCTGTACTGTGAAGCACCTTAAATGAGTTCTATTGAGGTCGGAGGAGCAGCATGAATGGCTGCTGAAAGTTATCCTGAAGTAAAATGTTCTCCCAGGCAGACTGTCCACTGACAGAAGTACCTTGGAGCATCTCATTTTGCCCAGCAGAATGGTAGAAAAACTAGCAAGTGTTGAATTTCAAAGGGACAGAGGAAGACTCCCTTAAATTTGTTAAAACTGAGTTCAAGCAAACACCTGTGGCAACTTGAGATGCAGCTGTAGTCCCCTGACTGCCCATCCCCCTCTTCTATGTTTATTAACATTTACAAAATTGATGTAATAGAATTTGTAGGGTTCAGTTATCCTAGTTCCACAAGTCTAGTGTCCTGGCACAAACTCATTTTCATCAGACCAGAATCAGAGCAGCTGGGCCCGGGAACACATTCGAACCTGCCATCCTTCTTCAGAGAGAGAAATTGACAGCAAAGAAGTCAATATTAGGATTTTAACCTTTTCAAGGACTGCTGCCACATCTGCAAGAGCTTTAAGGCTCAAATGGAAGAGAAATGCTTTGGTTAAAGCAGTCTGCACAAAGCAATGCCTGCTTCTCATTGGTAAAACCCTGTGGATGTATTTCAGTGAAGCAAAGCTGCATGTCAGCTGTGAGATGTCAGGGAAGAGAGCTGGGACTGGTACATGATGATATTTACTACAGGATTGTCCACTGGCAACAAAAATACTAAATACGTAAAACTCCTTTTCATAGACCATGTTCAATTCTTGTTACAATGGAAACTTGTAACTACAGGATAAGCAAGCAGATGTAGACATGAAGCTAAGACTTTTCAGTTCTAGCTCTCTAGCTACAAAACTTTACCTTTCTAAAAGGAGAAGTTGTGTTAAGCAGCGTGATTCACTCTGCAGTGCAGGAGCTCCCCTCTGTAACAGGCAGCCCTGTACGCTTTCCAAGCTGTACTCTCAAGGCAGTTGACTGCACAGCTACAGATTACATTAATATGTGGCTCCAAGGGGACTGGGGAACACCCTGTCTACTTTAGGAAAGCCGTGTTGGACGGCTAGGATGATGGTGCACAAATAGCGTGTGGTTTACTTCTTAGCTGTGTAATCAGCATTTAAGTTCCAGATCTGTTGTCTGTCATACCTCACAGCCCCTTTGGGACTCCTTTTTCAATTCTACATTATACTGCTTTATTTATTGACGATTTCCTAAGTGATATGAGATGGAAATGTATCAAAGTACCTTATAGCATGAGCCAAGAAATATGAACTGTTACCATTTATTACTCAAAACCCTAGCCTTATCCTTTCCAGAACTAAGGTCATTTGCTGTAAAACACTAATGCTTTGTTAGCATTTGTATGCACTCAAAAGCTAGCAGGTACTTTTACCAAGTTACCACATACAGATGGATAAAACAATTACTAATTTTCAAAAAGCATTTGAATAAACATGTTAGCAATGTGATAGCCCACACCACACAGAGGTCAGAAAGCCACAGTACACAGAAAATACTAATATTTTTGTGAAGTTTGATATCTGTCTATATTTATGAGGAAAGTTACAATGAAGATGAATGCACACTACCTTAGCTATGTAAATTTAGCTAGCTATCTAAAAATACAGGTATTTCTAAGTATTACCTGGATTCCTATCCATAGTACTGTACCTTCTGTATGAAACTTTGATTGTCTTATTAAATTTTGAACCTGGTTCTGCAAACCTATTTGCTTTTTCTCTGTCTGTTCTGCCTTTTCCATATTAACAAGCAGTAGCAATCAGGCCTGCTTTTCCCTCCTGCCTAGTTCTCAGTTTGAGCTGATGGTTACCCTCACCAACACATTCTATGGAGCTTTCTTTTCAGGTGTTGCTTTCACTTTTGCTTGGATTCCTGCATTTTCTACTGAAATAATCCTTCTGAACACTAAGTGACTTAGGAACGCCTTAAATGATATTGTGGAGTCTCTAAAGGGCACAATATATTCTTGAACGTGTAGCAGGGTTTAAAAGAATATAGAATACAGAATTAACCAGGTTGGAAAAGACATTTGTGATCATCAAGTCCAACCTATCACCCAACACCATCTAATCAACTAAACCACGGCACTAAGTGCCCCATCCAGTCTCTTCTTAAACACTTCCAGGGATGGTGACTCTACCACCTCCCTGGGCAGCCCACTCTGATGGCCAATCACTCTTTCTGGGAAGAATTTCTTCCTAACATCCAGCCTAAACCTCCTCTGGCGCAGCTTGAGACTGTGTCCTCTTGTTCTGGTGCTGGTTGCCTGGGAAAAGAGATGAACCCCACCTGGTTACAGCCACCCTTCAGGTAGTTGTAGACAGCAATGAGGTCTCCCCTGAGCCTCCTCTTCTCCAGGCTATGCAACCCCAGCTCCCTCAGCCTCTCCTCATAGGGCTTGTGCTCCAAAACCCTCACCAGCTTTGTTGCCCTTCTCTGGACACATTCCAGCAACTCAACATCTTTCCTAAACTGAGGGGCCCAAAACTGGACACAGGACTCAAGTTCTGAGTACAGGGGCAGAATGACCTCCTTGCTCCTGCTGGCCACACTATTCCTGATACAGGCCAGGATGCCATTGGCCTTCTTGGCCACCTGGGCACACTGCTGGCTCATGTTCAGCCTACTATCAACCAGTACCCCCAGGTCCCTTTCTGCCTGGCTGCTCTCCAGCCACTCTGACCCCAGCCTCTAGCACTGCATGGGGTTGTTGTGGCCAATGTGTAGAACCCAGCACTTAGATGTGTGCCCTTGGACTCTGCCCATCTGTCCAGCCTGTCAAGGTCCCTCTGCAGAGCCCTTCTACCCTCTAACTGATCAACACCTGCCCCCAGCTTGGTGTCATCTGCAAATTTACTGATGATGGACTGAATCCCTTTGTCCAGATCATCAATAAAGATATTGAACAGGATGGGGCCCAGCACTGATCCCTGGGGGACACCACTAGTGACTGGCTGCCAGCTGGATGTGGCACCATTCACCATCACCCTCTAGGCTCGGCCCTCCAGCCAGTTCCTAACCCAGTGCAGAGTGCTGCTGTCCAGGCCACGAGCTGACAGCTTGGCCAGGAGTTTGCTATGGGGGATGGTGTCAAAGGCCTTGCTGAAGTCCAGGTAGACTACATCCACAGCCTCCCCCACATCCACCAGGCAGGTCACCTGATCATAGAAAGAGATCAGGTTGGTCAGGCATGACATGCCCTTCCTAAATCCATGCTGACTGGGTATGATCCCTTGGACACCCTGTAAGTGCTGTGTGATTGCACTCAAGATGACCTGTTTCATAATCTTGCCTGACACTGAGGTCAGGCTGACAGGTCTGTAATTCCTTGGCTCCTCCTTCTGGCCCTTCTTGTGGATGGGCATCACGTTGGCCAGCTTCCAGTCACCTGGGACCTCTCCTGTGAGCCAGGACTGTTGAAAAATGATGGAGAGTAGCTTGGCCAGCTCATCTGCCAGCTCTGTCAGCACCCTAGGATGGATCCCATCTGGTCCCATGGACTTGTGGGGATCCAAGCAGCTAAGGAGGTCTCTAACTACTTCCTCCTGGAGCACAGGTGAAATATACTGCTCCCTGCCTCCATCTGCCAGCTCAGGAGGCCAGTTGTCTGGAAGACAACCTATCTTGCTATTAAAAATTGAGGCAAAGGTGGTGTTAAGTAGCTCTGCCTTTTCCTCATCTTTAGTTACAATATTCCCCTCCACTAAAGAGTGGAGGTTGTACTTGCCCCTCCTTTTGCCATTAATATATTTATAAAATACAGCAACATAATGCATAAAAGAATTCAAGGTCCAGATGCCTCAGTGGCCATGTCCTGTAAGGACGTGCCTCTATACTGCTAATAGATCACTTCTCTCTTTATGATGCACATCTGCCATCTCTTATAAAAAGCTTATTGTCTTAAATATATGATAAAACAAAGAGTAACTTTATAATAAATTACAGTCACATCCCGAAACACCATGAACTTGGTATCACAGCTTTGAAGGAAATTCATTTACTTAGGGTTTGGGTTGGGTTTTTTGCTATAGTTTCAGACACAACACAGATGTGAATATAGCTCAAGAGGAATTCAGAGCTGAGGTCATAGCACTCCAGATTCAGAGCTCTTCTACTCTACTATTGAAATCTGTACATCAAGAAAATATGTGCTAGAGTCACTTACATAAACTAGTTTGTTAGTATGTGTAAATAGTGGAAAGAATGGAGTGCTCTTATTTGCTGTAATTGAATATTATGAAAATCATAAATATTTGATTCTAATGACCGTTGATTCAACACTAGCCTGCAGTACTCTGTCAGAATCTTCAGGCTAAAATCCACCAATTTTAGCATCAGAAAGACATCAAACATTGCCATTCTACCTGTCAAGTTCTTTGCATTGATAAACAGTATTTTTTGCATTGCAGGTGGTACTGTGAAGGGAAGGAGCTTGAAAACTCACCAGACATTCAAATTATCCAGACAGGTGATCAGCACTCACTGGTTATTGTTGAAGCTTTTGAGGAGGATACAGGACGTTACTCGTGCTTTGCTTCAAACATCTATGGAACAGACTCCACTTCTGCAGAGATTTACATAGAAGGTAAGGTTAGAATCGTGTCAGCTGGTTGTTGTCATTGGTCATAAAGGGTTAAAATACAACTATGCACTGTGTATGTTAACTGGGTAATAAGATTTGACACAAAAAAATAAATAGCAAGAAGTCAACACTTTTTGTCATTATTAGCATATATATTATTTGTCTGTAAAATAGTCTTCAGACAAGTGATTGCCATTTATATGTAATTTTAGTGTGTGGGTTCTCAAAGATTTTATATATCTTACTGCCAGAATAAAGTCTAGAAATATTCTGATTCTGATGCCACCTTATATTTTTTGTCTGGGGTATTCTGCAGAAATACCCAAGCCCAAATTCTGTGTCTAATTCTTATTAATCCCTTTTCCCTACACTCTTTATTACAAACTGAATATAGGATAGCTTCATCCTAACCCATTATTTGGACCTTGTAATCAGAATAAATATGCCAGCCATTTGTTATTTTCCCTGCACAACAGTTGCTGTAAATATAATATACATCTGCAGATGTTCAAGAGGGAATTGGATGTGGCACTTGGTGCCATGGTCTAGTAGTCATGAGGTGTTGGGTGACAGGTTGGACCTGATGATCTTTGAGGTCTTTTCCAACCTTGTTGATTCTATGATTCTATGATTCTATAATATGTCTCCCTTCTCTTTAGGCTTTTTAATATATCTTACTTTAATACACTCTACTTGAGAGAGGTCTATTTATTATAATTTTTTTTAATGCTTTTTGGGGTAAGGTGTTAGATTGTGTCTACCATTGTGCTAGCAAGATTAAAAATTGAAAATAAATACATAGAATCTTTTTTTCCCTTTTTTCAGGAAAGAAATATACTATGAGCATCACCACTGACAACAGTGGGTCCATTCATAAATTAAAGCACCTACCCTACTTAGTACAAGGTTAATTTTGCTCTGCTGTTACTCTCCTTTCATGTCCCTAATCAGACAGTGAAAGGACAAATCCTTTTTCAGTATCTGCTCTGCCCCTGGCATTAATGGGGAATGTCTGTACTTGGCAGGGATTTACTAGTTCTCAAGACTGGGGCCAAGGTCTGCTTTTACTTACTCAGTGGCTGTTGGATGGAAGCCATGGCTGAGGGAGATGCTCCCTGACAGGAACTGCAGAGAAAATGCAAATTCCACATGCAGTGAAGGCTGAATCAGAACTGGAAAATGTCTCAATAAGACAGTTGTCAATAAACTGAGCCAGGGTCTTCTCCAAACTATGCTGCAAGGCACTAGCTGAAGAATAGTAGTTATGATTCCAGTTCTCTCTCTTTTTTCCCCTTAAAACCAAACTAGAAGAAACAGATAGCATTAGATGTCTGATAGAAAACAACAAAACCAAACCCCCACTTTTTTACTTGGTTCACAAGAATTGCAGACTAAATCATACCAGTGTCATTTTAAAGAGAACCTGAGGAAGACTCAGGTATGCGTTCACTCTAGGATGTTTTCCTCACTTCATCCCCAATGTGCCTTATACCAGTAGCAGTTCTATATCTTACACAATATGTGCAGCATTGGTTCATTTCCACTGTAATGGGAGCATTTCTTTTGGCATAGCATTATAATATAGAATCATAGAATTATAGAATTATTAAGGTTGGAAGGGACCTAAAAGATCATCCAGTTCCAACCCCCCTGCCAAGGGCAGGGACCTGTCACACTAGATCAGGTTGCCCAGAGCCACATCCAGCCTGGCCTTAAAAATCTCCATGGGTGGGGCTTCCACCATCTCCCTGAGCAACCTGTTCCAGTATCTCACTACTCTCATGGTGAAGGACTTCTTCCTAACATCCAATCTGAATCTACTCACTTCTAGTTTTGCTCCATTCCCCCTAGTCCTGTCACTACCTGACACCCTGAAAAGTCCCTCACCAGCTTTCTTGTAGGTCCCCTTCAGATACTGGAAGGCCACAATTAGGTCTCATCAGAGCCTTCTCTTCTCCAGACTGAACAGCCCCAACTCCCTCAGTCTGTCCTCATAGGAGAGGTACTTGGGAGAATCACCTCCCTTGACCTCCCAGCTATGCTTCTCTTGATGCAGCCCAGGATGTGATTGGCTTTCTGGGCTGCAAGTGCACACTGCTGGCTCATGTTGAGCTTCTCATCCACCAGCACCCCCAGATCCTTTTCTTCAGGGCTGCTCTCAAGCCAGTCGCTGCCCAGCCTATATTGGTGCTTGCGATTGCCCCAACCCAGACGTAGGACCTTGCACTTGATCTCGTTGAACCTCATGAGGTTGTCATGGACCCACCTCTCCAGTCTGCCAAGGTCCCTCTGGATGGCATCCCTTCCCTCCAGCGTGTCTGCTGCACCACACAGCTTGGTGTCATCAGCAAACTTGCTGAGGGTGCACTCAATGCCACTGTCCCTGTCACCAGCAAAGATGTTAAACAAGACTGGTCTCAGGACTGATCCCTGAGGGACTCCCTAGTCACTGGCCTCCACTTGGACACAGACCCACTGACAGCCACCCTTTGGGTGCAGCCGTCAAGCCAGTTCTTTATCCACTGAGTGGTCCATTCATCAAACCCATACTGCACCAGCCTGGAGACCAGGATGTCATGCAGGACAGTCAAAGGCTTTGCTCAGGTCCAGGTAAATTATGTCAGTTGCTCAACCTTCATCTATTAATGTTGTGATATATATATATAGATACTTAGAGTGCTTGAGAGGAAATTTAAACAAAGGTTTATATAATTCATAAATAAACTTCTCCAAAAATCCCTCTAAGTTTTTTTTTTTTTTGTTGGTTGGTTTGATTTTTTTACTCCTTTGCAGGAGTCTCTTCTTCTGACTCCGAAGGTGAAATCATCAAAGACGAAATGGATCAGTAAGTTTACAAACCATTACATCTTTCATATTTCTTACAGTTAAAAACCCCACAACTGCAGACATTTCAGTTTCCATTCATATCTTGCAACTTCTGTGCATTAGGCTTTTGTTTGGGATTAGTAGGATTGTTTGGCTTAAGAACTGAAACTTTAATATAAAATATAAAAGTAAATAGAAATATGCTACCTTAAAGATTAAACTAATAACACTGATTTGCTAAAACAAATTATATTTGTCTAGATGCAACTTAAATGCTGATTTAAGCATCTGACATGGAAAAATAGCATAGTAAAACTTCCCACATGGTATATTGTGAAGTTTTTGGCAGAAGATGGTTATCCATTGATAATTCAGATTTAAGGAAAGGAAATTAATAAATATGAACTAGAGTAAACTGCAATGATTAGTATAAGCAACTACTTCAATATAAAAAGAAAGAGGTGTCAGATGCTATGTAAAACTTGGAAATAATTTTATTTTTCCTAAATGAAATCCATTCCATATGCATTGAGAATCCCATAAGCAACTAGTCCTCTTTAAAGAGATGTTAATCAGATTGATTTACGCATCCTAGATTTTTTTCCATTATCAAGGAGGGTTACACTCATTACAACTGTCATTTTCTTTTGAAGTGCAAATACAAAATACTGCAGTGTGTTTGACTGAAGACCTCAGCCTGACAGCAAATCCTGTTTTAAGTGATTTTGATTTCAAAGTCATAAAATACTCCAGATTGGATTGGTTTATGGACTTTGAGAAATGTAAGGGTTTAATAGAAAACTTCAAATCACAAAGATCTGAAGGGTTTGGGGATTAATTGCTAAATTGTTCATAGTTCCAGCTCCGACTTTTCCAAATGTCTCAGGCATAACATTTTTCCTTATCCATCTTATTATGTGTTAATGTAGTGTTGACCATGGTCCTGATCACTTAATGGCATCTCCAAATTGCTTATCTCATTAAATTGTGGAGTTCTGCATTCTGTATTTCTTAGGGGTAAAAAAAACACAGTAGTGCTGCTCTGACACTGTAAATGGATGCCCTCAGATGAGATAATTATGAAAGATCAGTTTTGGGTATAATCAGAGTGGCCTTATTATGCTTAGGTTCCAGCTGCCTGTAATTTAAAAGAATTTATATCAGAACAAGTCAAAAAAAGAAATAAAAGTTCCCAATTTCAAAAGCTACAGCAGTCATGACAACAACTGCAAGTTCACCCTGAGCAGGGCTTCCTCTGGTTTGAAGGCTGGCTTTCCTGGGGGACCTGTGGTACATTGCAGAGCAGCCTGTGCATACCTCAAACTAAATAGGATTGTCTCTTCATTGTCTGCATTATTTTACTTAGCAATATAAACAAATAGGGTCAACTCTTTTAATTCCTTATAGAAAAAAACTAAATGAAGAGCTGCTAACCCATACACTACCAAAATTGCATGATCTGTTGTCAGAAAGCATACTGCCCTTTTTTTTCTCTTTCAGTAGTAAATTACTGAATCTGCATCCAAGCAGACCATGGTAATTTTCACTACCATATATGCCCACATCTTCATACAAGCTCAGAGGACAGTGAAAGAGAAACTAGCATCACACTCAATACAATACAATACAATACAATACAATACAATACAATACAATACAATACAATACAATACAATACACCTAGTTGGAAGAGACCTTCAAGATCATCGCGTCCAACCCATCAAACAATCCAACCCACCCAACAACTAGACCATACAGCCAAGCACCCCATCAAGTCTTCTCCTGAACACCTCCAGTGAAGGTGACTCCACCACCTCCACGGGTAGCCGATTCCAATGGCCAATCACTCTCTCCGTGTAGAACTTCTTCCTAAAAGAACTCATGCTGTTCAGAGCTGGTGACAGCAGCTTTCAAGGCACAACTGGGTTAATCCAGGCCATTTATTACATTTGGTGTAACCAAACTAAATAGGAGAAATTAGACTGGCAAGATATGCAGCCTGATATTTTATGAAGTACGTATCAGTTTAGATCATTTGGAATTCAACCCCAGAAGGGAGGCTGGGGTTGAGGTGTAACTGGGACAGCCATGAATCAGGGACACACATGTAGCTCCAACTTCCAACTAGAGCACTTGTTTTTGGTTAACATTTTGCAGCAAACCAAAGACAGCTGGCACCGCCTTGAATGCAGCATCTCCTGCTGTTACAAGTGCAGCCAACCATCAAGAAACGTCCAAGGCACCATCTGCCATGGTTCAGCCTGTGACTGTACCTGTCCAGCCTGTGTCAATGCCATTTAATCAGGTAAGGGAGATAATATGGTGACTTTCAAAGTGCAGACATAAGCTCTTAAAAACGTGTTTCTTCCACAGCTTGTGACCAGAACCCCGTTTCCTGGCTTTTACTTTGCTGTTGAACTTTAGCTTTGAACCTTACAGCCATGCAGTAATTGCATACACAGTGGAAATGTCCTGACTACTAGCAATCTTTAGTATCCAACAAAGGGAAGGGGATCTTTCATCCCCAGGTTAGAGGCATCTGTGTGGCAGTGAGCAGAAGGAGCAGCTGCTGCTAGCTCAGCCAGCAGTGGAAATCTGTGTGTACCCCAGCAGATCACAGACTGCATGCCAGGAAGGGCACTTGGTGTGTAAGGCAGCTCACTGACCTCTTCACATTGCAGACCGACTCAATCACTTCCAATAGCAGCAGCCCATAACTTTTTCCTCTCTCTCTCTCTCTCTCTCTCTCTCCAGAGCTCACTTGAAATAAATTTCTTTCAATGCAACTTATTTTAAGCTAAATAATTTCATTTATAGGTAGATATACTTATTTACCACTTAACATTTGAATAGCTATACTGAAGAATTTCTAGTTAATTTAGCATTAATTTCAAGTTCTTTTTGTCTCAAACTATCAGAATATTCATAACTGTGAATTCTTTCCTAATAGGAGAGATGAGCCATATTTACTTAAAATAAAGCTGAAAAGTTAATGAGAAGCTTGGTTTATGCAGCCTTGTCAATGTTTACAGCATAGAATTAGGTGGTAACCAATAACCAGATACTGAAAAAGTTAAGTAATCCATGGTTAGTTTTGACTACCAAGAGAACAGATTTAAGCCTTTTGACATTTTGACAGGATTACTAAGTCAAGGGTGACAGTTACCTCAAAAATCGCCATTTTTAGTCTTCTTGGATGCTGAATTGCTAATTTTGATGTTCTGGGGCTGCTTCTCTTTCACTAAAATGAAAAACTTTATTAATGAAGTTATACAAGGAAGCTTTCCAGGAGGAGAATAATTTCATTCTGTTTTCACTCAGTAGGAGTTTGGTTTTGTTGGTTTTGGCAAAGGAGAAGAGTTACAGTAACAGCCACAAACATTTGGACTTAACTTTCCCTTATTAACATCCATAAGTATCTTGTAAGAAAGAATTTATAAAGGGAGGCTACCACCAAGCGACCTGTCTAGAGTTGCCTTAGTGAAGTATTAATGAAAGATGTTATAATACACTGCAGTGAAGTTTTACTTGCCACGATGAACTCAACCAGGCAATTACAGCATTTTTGTTACTCAGTACCCAGCAGTCATCTACAACAGAGCAACTTTTATTCATTAAACATCATCATGTGATGTTTTGCAATCCACAGGCTCAAAGCCCCACTAATTATTTGCAAGGACTGGATGGAAGACCCATAATTGCTGCTCCTGTATTTACAAAGGTAATCTATTCTATGACATTTGGAAACTAAAGAGGTTGATTAATTGTATAGAGAGATAATTAAAATGTTCAACTTATCAAATATTTTTTAAAAAAAGAAATTATGCATTTCTTCAGCCATTCAAGCACTTGAGTGGCTCCATGAAACCTTAACTGAAATCAGTATTCCTTCCAGAGCAATAAGACATTTACTGACTGTGTATTCATTTTCTCTCTTAGATGTTACAGGATATTTCAGCTTCTGAGGGCCAGCTTGTTGTCTTTGAATGTCGGGTGAAAGGAGCTCCTTCTCCAAAGGTTGAATGGTACAGAGAAGGAACACTGATAGAAGATTCACCGGATTTTAGGATATTACAGAAAAGTATGTGCCTTGCATGGAAAGGTTGTTTCTAATAAAAGACAGGCAAGCACTGATTGCTAACATAGCAAAACTTTAATTTACAATGGTAAGAACTATATAAGCCAAAACCATGGATGAATTGAACAACACTCTCACAGGTAGTGTTTTCTGAGGTTCCACAAACTATTGGATTGTTTTGCCTTCTGCTTTGATCCCTTTTTCACTTCACTTCTAACACTAACACTTCACTTTCTAACATAGTTTTACTGCTATCGTTTGGCTTTGGGTCTGCACTATTTATGTAGAGTTCCACTGCCCATAAATCCCTCACCTTGTAGTTAAGTGCCTAAATAACAGTGTTCATGGGCAGTGGATTCCTTATTTATCCACAAAAGTAACTGCATGTACATGTTAGAATGCTCACACATACATGTCTGCGCACATGACATATGCTAGGCTGTAAACATATGCTCCTTTTATTTTCAAATGCAGTCTAAACATCCACAATTTCCTCATAAGTCATTGGAATGCTAAAACTGTTAAAACTCAATAGAAATTCATTAAATATCACACTAAACAAAATCTAAATGAAACTTGGATTCATGTGTGTAATAGGTTCAGAAACTGTCTTCAAGACAAAATAAAGTTGCATTAAGACTGAAAATAAATACTTCTTGCAAAATTCATTTTCTTAACTTATTCATAAATTCTCAAAAGTGTTCACAGTGTTCAGTGGACTTGACATACCATTGAGGACAAGGTCTGGCTGTCTCCATCACCTCTTGAACTGAAAACTGGATCAAAAGGAGTATTCTCTCATACTGAGAAAATTAAGCTTCATATTTAATGTATAAGAAAAAAAACACATTAATGGCAAAAATAAGTCTATTCAATCTACTAATTCTGTTCTTCTTCCCTTTAGAACCACGATCTATGGCTGAACCAGGTGAGGAGCATCCAAAAGGCTCATACTTTTTTAGTTATACAAATGGATGACTTCACCTCACAAAATGTTACATTACAGAATTTAAATAATATAATTTATTCTTTTTCTGCTACTAGTGAGATGCATTTCACTGTAGACTTTGCCACAAAATGTAATTTGAATTAATTCTATCACTTTTGAAGAAATTAATGTTTCCATTCTGTTTTGACCCAGTTCTAATTTAGGACCAAAGTATTACCACTTTATGACCTAAAGATTAATAAGATTAAATGTATGAGGGTCCCCTCTATATCTGAGGTTCAGAATTACAGCAGATGATGTAGGACAGAGCTATTTTTATCTAGTTGACCAGTTAGGGAACATTGCATCAGATCTTTAGCCATGTCAGCCATTCCCTTTGCTCCCTACCAGCGTAATATGAGAGTACCACATCAGGTGTTCCACCCCTGATGTCAGCAAATCCTATGAAAGTGGCTGAATTTGATAATTGCAAGGGGCAGAGGAGAATTTAGGCTACTCTGCATGAGTTGAGCAAAGAAGCCTCATAGATTTTGATTACTTCTCTGTAAGACAATCACTTATGGAGATATAAATAATAGTACATACACTGTAACTCTTCTCCTTTCCCTTAAAAATTTTTTACCCCAAAACGCATCCTGAAAGAAATTCCCTCTGTCTGCAATGTCTTTTGCTGAGATATAGGAATGAGTAAATGGAGCTTCCACCAGAACCCACTGATGGTGTTACTTTACTGTCCAGTGGCATCACTGCTGAGTAATGTGAAGCAATTTTTAGAGGGTAATCAGTTGGGTGCAGTTGTCACTGCCTCATCACCTGCTGCTCATTCAGAAGGAATCTGGATTTCCACACATGCAGTTGTTGGTAAATCCAAGTACTACAAACTAGATAGTATAATGCCTTAAAACTAGCTCTATAATCCACAGTACTATAATAAACTATTACTCTCCTGTAGTTGTTAGCAAATAATCTCTTTGTTGCTACTAGATTTCCCTCAGTGATGACATGAAACAACCAAGGTTAAGTGTGGTATGGTCCACAGAAATAAAATAGATTCATTAGGGTTTTAGTAAAGTTTCTTGTGAAATGGTAACAAACTAGCCATTGCATAGTCGAAGAAATGCTCTGAGCCCACATTTCAATACACTTTAGACCTTACTCTCCCTTTCATCCCAGCTACCCAGCCAAATGGAAGATTTAAAATCCCACCACTGTAAGTATTTATTAGCTGGCACTGCTGCCCAGACATGTCAGGTACTGGTCAGACAGGAATGTTATAACCCTAGACAGACTTTTCAAGATGGAACTTAGCTTTTGCTAGTACAGTTTTGTTAGCACATTTTTGTTGCCCACTCGTCTTCTTCACAAAGAAGTGAAAAGGCAACTTTCTAACAAGCACAATCCTCTCTGTCTGCAGATCTGCGTTGGCACTTTGGGAAACTGCCAGCCTATGTGTCTGTGTCTTGTATTTCTTCTCCTTACAGAGTGACTCCACTTGAATTGTTTCCAGTTAATTATAAGTAATCTTGCAATCTTCAGAAATTAAAATACCTGTATTTTAACAAGTTGTGAGTACATAATACACTCTATTTCCCCAAATTAGGTTTTATGTGCTTCAGAGATTAAGTCTGTACTTCACATGATTAGGAAAACATATTCTAATGTTTTCCAAACACTGCTGACACCTGTTCTTTAGTTTTATTGGGCATGCTGGAGCACAGAGGGTACCAGTTGCTGCAGACAATGCTGATAACAGCTGCTGCACACAAAGGCTGCCAAAACTGATAATACTGATGAAATTAAAATCATACTGAGAAAGGTAGAAAGCCTTAAGGAAATGTTCCCAAGGGTAGTTAAGGCTTTGTGTGCTTGTTCAGTGCCTGCAATAACACTGCTCTGATACTTTGCAGAGGAAATTTGTACCCTTGTTATCGCTGAAGTGTTTTCAGAAGACTCTGGCACTTTCACCTGTACTGCGAGCAATAAATATGGCACTGTGTCCAGTATAGCTCATCTAACTGTCAAAGGTAAGAGCTTGCTTTAGTCCTTTGACTGATATTAAGTACAGGCAGAGAAGCTCCTGCACTGTGTAGTCCAGGCTGCTTACCAGGCTGCTCTTGCTGACCTCAAGATCTGAGCAAATAGCCATTTTTGGAATCTCAATGGACTGCCCAGTTTGCTGTTTCAATAACTCTTTGGTGTAGAGCCCAAAGGAGGAAACCTTTGATACTGCCTACATGATTTATGCTGCCAAGGCATTGAGCAGTCGGGTGAGCAACGAGTAGTATGTAAAAGGACAGTGCACTGGTGACTCCAATTCTACCCAGGTTCTTCCAGTGTTCTTCACAACTAAAAAGTTTAAGAATTCTCTGAAAAGAAAGTTTGTATTTCAAAGATGCTAGTGGAATTTCACAGAGGACATGGCTGAAGACCACTGCTGGATCTTTCCAAACTAGAACTGTGTCCTTTTTGTCCCCACATTTACAATATTCCTTTGTAATGGGAATTTGTTTTTAAGTAAATGAGGTCAAACAATTCAGTCTAACATGTGAAGGGACATCAGAGTGAGTTTATCCAACTGTAACTTATGTGATTTAATTTCATTATAATTTATGGTATTTACACATCCCCTAAAGTTTGAAATTTGCTATTCCAGCATCTGAAGACAATAACAATCCTGCTAGCCTTCACACAAGCAGTTCAATCAACTCAATTGCTGCTGAACAGCAACCTCCCCAGAATACTCCTTCTAATCGTGTGGTAAATCAAATCCCTAAACCTAAACTTGAGGGTGTTCTTGTGAACCACAATGAGCCCAGATCAAGTTCCAAGATAGGTCTCCGTGTGCACTTCAAGCTGCCTGAAGATGACAAGGGAAGTGAATCATCATCAGAGGATGGACCTGGCATTACAAACCAAAACAGACCAAACTATTTCCAAGAGAGGATAAATGGACAGCCAATGAAAATACAAGAGCCAACATCGCCATCCAAGGAACCCCCCCAGTACTGGCTAAACCAAAGCTGTAAGTAAAAAGGATTCTAAATTGCAGGAGCACCATTGATATTATTTAGCATTCACAGACCAGGACACTTGCACTATAGAGAAAAAAAAAAAAAAAAGCAGAACAAAAAGACAATCAGTACATGTGGTGCTAGCCTAATTAACCATACTCTGAGAAAAATAATTCTACAGAGCTAGGGGTTTTTCTTCCCCCTATATGTCTCTCTTAGGAAAAGTATTCTCCAATTTTAAAAGGAAAATATTTTCCCTTTGAAATTACATTTAATTCCACAATGTTTTCTGCTGCAAACAGAAGGTGAACAACACTGCTTTTTTGCAGGCAAAATAAAAGCAGGTTCACAGAATTCTAGAATCCCAATAAGGTAAGGGTTGGAAGGGACCAACCTTACTAATGCAGGGGCACCCAGAGCAGGTTGCTCAGCATCATGTCCAGGCAGGTTAGGAATCTCTCCAAAGAAAGGGGAGGCTGAGCAGTCTGGTTCAGTACTCCAGCACCCTCCCAGGAAAAAAGGTTTTCCTTATATTCTTCAAATGTATATCACATATATGTTCTTCAAATATATCTCACTCAATCCTGAGTATGTCATTTTGTCAAAAACAGACATATTCAGCCCCCCATACATAGTGTGGGCTAGCAACTGTAGTCCCAAAGGCCTTGTGTCACAATTTTTATGTCTCACAAACATAAACTTCTCCTAAAACAGATTAAATACTTGGAAAATGTTTGATAATGTGAAAGCACTTGAACTAAAATGCACCTGAATGATGAGTGGACTGTGAGCTCAAGGGGAAATTAAGATGTAACATAGTTTTCTTAGAGGTCAAATTTATGTCATTCACACTGTAGCTTATTAAGAGATACTTTTTCAGCATCTTTGAAATTTCTCAAATCTAGTTTAACAAAAAGCAGGCACAGTCCTTAATTTAATTTCTTAAATAAGCAGGACCTTTAAGTAGAGGCTGAGGAAGGAATTTCTAAAGTAATTCACTGGTACTCTTAATTAGGGATGTAATTTCATAGGACGAACATAACAAGCGAGCAGACAGAACTTACATACCATGTAGCAGAGGAAGAACTTGGAGCAGTGCTGTTGTTTTTTTTAATTTGTTAATCTCTCATTCACAGCTTTATTTACTTTTGGAGTTATAGTGTGTTCAAGAGGAGAGTATAAACAGTATTTATAATTGCCCAGTGCTTGCATAAAGCAGACTTTCTGTCACTACCTCCAATCCCTAAAAAAAAATGTAACAAGGATACAAAATCAGGATTGCAGAACTTCTAACTCTTTAACATTCTACTTTTTGGAAGCTTGCAATTGTTACCTTTTTATCTACCTTTAGTATGATTTTTGTTTAGTATATTATAAAACCAAAAATTCTTTAAAATAGAGTTCTGTGGACTATATGTGTTTTGTTTGTCAGTAACAACTGAGGGTGCTTCTACATTGCTCACTTTTTAACACTAGTCATTTAATACCTGATAATTTATTTCATAATAGTTTTCCATGTACTCTGTGTACTTTTGGGTTTTTTTTTCTGGAAGGGGAGAAGTTAGCCTGTTTTCCATATTCTGCATTTTCATATACATAATAACTGAATAAACCACTTGAAAAGGCAAAATAATTTTCCTTAATGACAAAGCCCTGAAGACACACACATTAGGTAGCACCTAGGAAACAAGAAGTGCATGAAAGGCAAATTACACACTCCTGCCTGTCCCCGCAAGTCAACACCAACTACATTGGAAGGATCTCTTTTGGTGGACTTTTACAAACTTTTATTAGCTGAAATGCTGGATTCAGAACCCACTTGAACAGGAGCTAAATAACTGCAACCTGGCTTACAAACACTCATTTAAAATCTGTTAAATGAAATCCTAATCTTAGTTACACAAGCAGAGAGGTACTATGGTGACATAGAGTAGAATTTGAAAATGCTATCACTCCAATACCTTCAAGTAAGATTTATCTTCATATTTCATGTGTTAAAATGTAAGACTCATCTTCAGTCAAATAATTCTGAGATAAAAAGGTTTTATGCCTCTGGCAAAAAAAGGCAGAGGAAGGAAAAGTTTATTTTAGTAGCAAACTATTATTATGATCTTTTCATAACATTAGAGAGTATGTCATGTAGCAGATTTCTCTACCTCTCATGGTATCACAGGACATAGAATTTTTCTTTCCCAGCACATTCAAGGCTCATGACCAATTCTTTCTCATCTTTCTTTTATATGCAGTGATCAGACCCAATTAAAACAGCTCCACAACCAAGTCCTGCTTGAACAACAGCAGGTATATCAGATGTCTACAAGAGAGTTGTCATTCAACACAGCTTTACTGAATTCTGCTGCTTCACTCCATCAGCAGTCCACCTCAACCATGTACCAGCAAAACCAAGCCTCTGCATCCCAAGCATTCAGCTACAGCCGCCCTAAGCAGTTCCTGCCATCACAAACCACTGCACCCACCAGCTCCTCCTCTAGCTCCTCAGTTACAGCATTCAACAATGCCTCTCAAGGAAATCAAAGAACAAATAACAAAGAAAATTTCACAGGAAATCCTCCACCTGCCCAAACAAGGTCTTCAGGAGGTTTTACAAGCAAAAGTGAACAGTCTCTAGCAAGCCCCAAAGAATCCATGGTGCCTCCATTAACATTTTCCACATCTAGTACAAAACAGTTTCAGCCACAGACTGTGACTCCTGCTCCCATCTCCCCAACTGGCCGCATTCAGAATCCAGTAGCTTTCCTTAGTGCTGTTCTTCCTTCACTTCCTGCTGTGCCATCAACCAATGCAATGGGACTGCCCAGAAGCACACCAGCCACGTAAGTACCATAAACCATGTGAGCAGAAGCAGGGACGAAAATACTCCTGAAGGAAACTCAGATGTATTTCTGTCCAAGGGTTCAGTGGGGAGTTTCTGGAAGTGCAGGTCACTCTTAACGTAGTTAAGAGTTAAGGTCAGTTCACTAACCTTTACATTTGGGTAAGGAAAGAATGGACAGTAGCTTCCAAATTAAGATACATCCAAGATAAGAAAAATTCAAGATAGAGAAATGCAAATCTATAAACAGATGTATACAAGAATATGAGTGCTCAGAGATTCCTAAGACTGTCCCAGTGGGAGAAAAGGGATTTCTTAAGATTGCAGGATAAGCCCCATTTGACTTTAGGCACTATATAAACATTCTTACTTATAGTAAGCAATGAGTAAATTGTTAAAAGGAACTTCACAGTGTAAGTTATATCTTAGTCCAGGTAAATCTCAGAAATTACTACTGTGAAGGTATTCTTTTGCTTGCAATACTTTAAACATACAAAGTTCCACACTGAATCTCAGGAGGGTTACTGGTTTACACATAAATGCTTTAACTGACAGCCACCATGATTTCTATGACTATACAAGTAAATAAGGATGATGATGTAGGTTATACCTTGAGAGTTCCTTCTTTACCTATAGTTGAAATTAATATCCTTTTTGTGGACTGTGAGAACTCTGTGTGAACACAGCTAGCACCAGTAGACTGATACAACTTTTCATCCATAGAACTCCAAATTCTGCACAAAGTAAGGAATAAATGTTCTTGGGACATGGTTTAATGATCATGGTAGTGCTGGGTTGATGGTTGGACTTGATGATCTTAGAGGTCTTTTCCAACCTTAATGGTTCTAAGATTCTGTAATAATTCTGGTTACAAAAACAATGGAGATCACCAGGTCTGCAGAGCCACAATCGTGCACAGCAATCATCAGTTATGCCTTTTACTGAGACCCCTTGTTACTCAGGTCCTAGTAAACTACTAGAATGTTTCACACTATTAGAGTGTCTTGCTGCTTTCCTGTGGCAGTGCACTCTCACAGTGTCCCAGAAGTCTTATTTAAGAATCTAACTGCTTTCAAACCTTATTAAAATAAAACAGACTACATCTATGAAATACAAATAAAAAGATCTGTTGATGCTGGATGTGATACAGGAGTGAGATAGATAGATAGATAGATAAATACTGTTTGCTGCATGTTAGTGTCAGCAATTTTTATTCTTTTTGAATAGCCCGATGCCCAGGGATTACCAAAAATAGAAAAATCTGAAGCCTCTGCCATTAGCAACACATGATTCTATTCAGGGAAAATAAAGCTGATTCACTTGTAAAGGACTTGGAAAGAAAACTGCAGTTCAGAGAGGATGTTAATCCACAAAGTAGTCAGCAGGTAAGAAAATTGAATGTGATTAAAATAAATTTCACTCATGTATTACAACTTGTAGAACAAAAGGTGTTTGTGTGATTGAGCTGCTATGCTACTTTGCAGGGTGGGCTTTTCTGGTAAGTACTGGTTTGGAATAGCAAACTGGAACTTTATATAGGAAGTATGAGAGGATGCAGCTGTAGAGGGTTTGCTCTGTGACTGAGCAGCATTTTTAATTTCTGATCATCTCCATTGCAGACTGGTAGGCATACAAAGCTTCCTTCTTTTCATGGAAATTTCTGCACGTTGGATTTCACTTTTTCACTTTACTCATTTCACACATACATGTTCTTTTAACACAAATTGGGGAGTACAGAAATCTAACTGTTTAAGAAAAGGTTTCTGGTTTTACTTTGGTTGAAATAAAATGTGGCATTTAATTTTTAGCATTAAACCTATTTTCCCACATCTCCCAACTTATATGAATTAATAGAGGATTGTTAGGAACTTCGAACAACATTTTTTGTAGCTGTTACTGGCATAGCCTAAACTTCAAGACTATCACTATTAAAGTTTAGCAAAATAGCAAGCCTTTGACAGAGTTCAAGGAAATAAATATATGTTCATTCTTAACTGCAATCAATACATTTACTGGATCTGGCAGTGTCTAGGACACTAAAGAAGAAAAAAAACCTGAAAGAATATTTTGAGGTTTAATTCACTGAGAATAAGTTCACCCTCAGTAACAGTAGGACACACCAAGGGCTGCTAGATAGCTGTTCTGTCTGAAGGAGATGCTGCTGCTCTCACCTTGGCCATGGAGCCCTCTAAAGCTGCCTCACCAGCTCAGGCTTCATGCAGCAAATAATGCTATACCCTTCTCTGTCGTCAACAAGGTAACTTTTCAAAAGGTTTGTTAGCCCTTCTGACAGAGAACCTGCAAAGATAAGCAAAAAGCCATGAAGTCTTTGGAGCAAACTACCCTCTGTGGACAACTGCAATGTAATCCCTATTTTTTTAATTCCACTGTTGACCTTTCTTTCTGACAGATCCTGCTGCCAAAGCACTTTGAGCAAAACAACTGGCAAGCGGTGTGTTTTGCAGATGAATCACAAGTGTTACAATTTGTACTTGCTGTGGAAGTAAGACCGATTATTTAGAGAGCTACTGTGAAATACCAATCAGTCCTTCAAGTTAACTGCATGATAACCCCTTTAGAAACAATGATCACTGCTAGTGTCAAAGTTATCTGCTGACAGCAGAAGTTATTTATACACTTATTTGATATTCTGCATGAGACCAAACCAAAATCTTGATTCCTAAATCCCCCAAACATGGAGAAATTTCAAATCTGCCACTTTTGTAATTGTTACAGTAATTAGAATGCCAACTGTAATGAACCAGGAAACAACTTTAGGGTCGTGAAAAAAAATACCTTCATTTTCCCCTCAGTTCACACCTTTAATCACATTGATTTTGTTCTTCCACATCCAGAAAATCCACTGCCCAGACTGACTTAAACAAATTCAAGCCTGAGTTTTCTCCTCAGAGAATGCAGTGATTGTTTAAAGAGATGAGAAGATGCATTTTCCAAAATTCCTATTACTTGCCATTTATAGAACAATCAATGCTGTAAGATGTTGGAGTACTGGATTCACAGCCATAGATTTTGTCCTGCTTTTTCCTCTTGTAGTTTGGAAAGAATTTAAAAGCAGACATTTTCATCTTGTATACAGCATGTCTGCATCCAATTTATTATTATAATAGTAGGGAATGGCTCCCTACTTCCTCAAAAATAAAATGGCAACTCTTCTCTGTGTGAGAAATCACTGTGTAACAGCATCCAGTAAGAGGCTCAAAGTGTTGTTTTCTTTGTATTTGCTTTATGATATCTTTAAAATTCCTTCTCATAAATGTGTTCTCCAGTGTATTTTTATTTGGAGAATTGTATTGTAACACCATGTTTCAATAGCAGCATTTGGTCACATTTACAGTATCTGCAGAGCATGTAGGGATCATCCAAAATGAAAGTGGCAGATGACAAGTCTGTGCTTTAAAGTACTGCTCTTTTCTCATATTGCTACGTAAAGTGCAGTGATGAACATGAGTGATTTATATTCTGGTGCTCTATTTATTATCTATCATTGAATTCCATATGAAAAGTGCATATCTTACAAGTCAAAATTTTCCTAAGTGTCAGCATTATACACTCAGCATGGTCCCTAATAACCCAGCTGTACTCCTTCTGTTTCACCCAGTACATCATTCATCACCACAAAAAAAGAAACCCAGAATCAGAACATAGTTGGTAATTTTGCTGATGTCTCATGAGACAGAACCGATTAGTCTCTGGTCTTCTGCAGCTATGATAATCATACAGTGCTGACAGAAACACAAATCTGATTTTGCTCATATTCTAGCTGCAACTTCGATCAAGAACATGCAATAACAAGCTGTCATTCTCACAAAAGAAAAATACCATAGCTGTCATTTCTGCAGATGGTAGTGTGCCATACTGCCAGGTGCAATGTCAGCACAATTAGGAGTGTTGGAAAAGACATGATTCAGTTACACCAAACAAGTTCAGCCAGATTTGCTCAGTTCTTTCAAATAGAAGATACACTAAATGAGGATTAGCTTTACACAGCTACAGGAAGAGGTTAGGACAAGTCCCAGGATAGAGGAGACTTAACTCAGTTTCGTCCTTGTCCTGAAGACTGGAAATTCCACCTTTCAGAACCACTCCTGTGACAGGAAACCTGAGCTTTTTTCTCACCTTCTTCAGCTCAAGGAATAAAATTTTAAGACTTTCTGGCAGTGTGGAACAGGCCCTCCTTTAGTAGGACATTTCAAAGAGTATTTCAGCTTAATGGTTAGGGCTGTTTGAGAAAGCTGCTTTCTTGCAGTTTGTGCTGGAGAAAAGAAACAGGCAGAGACAGAAAAAGAGAATCACTCTCCTGCTTAGGAACTAGGACAAACACCAGGATTCTTTGCCTTGATGTGGTGGATGTTTCAGTATTTCTACACAGTGAAAGAGGATGAGAAGGACAAAGGAATTCCCTGTCCACTCATCTCTACCCCCATAATCACAGAATGTCAGGGGTTGGAAGGGACATCAAGTCCAGAACAAGAGGACACTGTCTCAGGCTGTGCCAGGGGAGGTTTAGGCTGGATGTTAGGAAGAAGTTCTATACAGAGAGAGTGATTGCCCTTTGGAACGGGCTGCCCGTGGAGGTGGTGGAGTCACCATCATTGGAGGTGTTCAGGAGGAGACTTGATGGGGTGCTTGGTGCCATGGTTTAGTTGTTTAGGTGGGTTGGATTGGTTGATGAGTTGGATGCGGTGATCTTGAAGGTCTCTTCCAACCTGGTTTATTCTATTATTCTATTCTATTATTCCAACCCTCCTGCCAAAGCAGGATCACTTAGGGCAGGCTGCACAGAACACGTCCTGAAAGTCTCCACAGAAGGAGACTCCACAACCTCTCTGAGCAGTCTGTCCCATTGCTCCATCACCCTCACCATAAGTGTCTTCTCATGTTGAGGCGGAACCTCCTGTGTTCTAACTTGTACTCGTTGTTCCTTGTCCCATCACTGAGCACCACTGAAAAGAGCCTGGCACCTTCATCTTGACACCCACCCCTCAGATATTTAGACACTGACAAGATCCCCTCTCAGCCTTCTCTTCTCTTTTATTAGCATGGAGCTTAAAACTTCCTGTTGGAGGCTGAGGTTGAAATCATGTAAGATAAAGCATCCAAGTCTAACCTCAGTGAGTATTTGGGCTACTGCACCATTTGCTTAAAGGAGAGCACAGCCAGTGTCTTCTCACTTTCCAAAATCTGTCAGTGTAGTCCATTGAGCCTTTCTTCTTCCTTACAAATAAAATGTCTTGGAAGTGTTCAGTTAGAATATGTCCTTTAGAAACAAAAAGAAGTGTAAGGGGAAAAGGGCAGAAGGAGGACTGGAGGGGATTGTAGCAAATGGAAAAAAAACTGTAGTGCAAACAGATCCTCTTACCCAGATATTTGAAAACATTTACAGACTTCACCAATGGGACTAAAAATAATGGAAACTCAGATTTACAAGCAAAACTAAGAAATTAATGATCTTATCCCCTCAAAACTTTGCTATACAAAGAATATAAAATAGAAAAGTCAGGTAATTAAACCTCAAAACCCTGCACATTAGTAAAAATAATAGCATTAACTGTGCAATAGTAAAGAAAAGAAGAGTTATGTACCTGCGCCTGGTTTATACCTTTTGCTTATACAAACTGCAAACTGTGCTCACATATCTGTGTCATTTACTATGAAGGAGATCACGTGGCAATGTTGGTTGGTTCTTATGTAAGATCCAGATAGCAGCATGGTCACCACCTTATTTTTAGGACAAAGAGTAAACCTACAGCTATCTAGAGAATTATGCACAGCCCTCAGATGAATATTCTCTACTTTTGCTAGGGAATAATTTAGAAGAAATGTCACAGCAGAAAATGTCGGGTTTGTCCAAAAGCTTTTAGATCATTAAAAGCTACAGCCTGTAAAGCCATTGTGCAGACCCCAGCTGATCACACAGACCACGTCACCATTGAATTATTTTGATGCTACAAGTTCCTACTAATTGTTAGCATGAGATCTGCTAAAGTCAACAGCAAGATAGGCTTTAACTTCAAAAGATGCAGGATTTGAGAACTCATATCCACACACAAAGGTACTCAGAAACTTACAGTAATTGCTACAGTTTATGCAATTCCCCCTTTGCCAAAATAGTTCACATGTAGCAGAATGGCCCGAGAACTAGATTGCTTGACTCAAGATGTAGGAGACCATAATCCAACTCTCTGCACCGTCACAGACTTTCTATGTTGCCTTAACAGGTCATTTAGCTTCTTCAGGCCACAATTTCCCCTGTGTAAAATGCAGGTAACAGTCTGCCTTGCTGTCAGATGCTCAAAAAATGATGATAATCAATCACAGCAACAAAACTATGAGTCAGTAACTTCAGCCATGGCAAACTCCCCAAAAGAGAAGCTGCATTTCAATTCTCTTTCTGTCCCAAATTTCCATTAGAACTGTTTGAACCACATACTCACCAGCAACTTGATGGCTTTGCTCTCCCCAGTTTTAAGCCTTTCACCCTTCCAGCTATACCTTGACCATACTAATGCAACCACCACTGCCTACTCCCCTTTTACTAATGCATTTAAGTGAAATATCCAGGTTTCAAAAGTTGTAGTCTCCTCAGAATATATAATTATATACAATTGTGCTATATACATATTCTATATATTCTAATTTGTACAAAACATTTACACCTATAGACTGGACCTGAAGTTTTCCACTTTTCTAGCTGGGAGACAGCATTATTTTAAATATCTGGCTACTATATTAAACAAGTGTGAGTAGCTGGAACCCTACATTTTTGACCCAAAACCAGAGCTTGAACCTTTGTACTCTTTCCCTTAGCATTCCTCAATATGCTGAAGTGCAGGCTAATTTTAACATTGTACCCAGGGATTACATTGACTTGTTCATTGTGTGATGTTTTATGAAATACTTGTCTGAACCACAAATACTAACACTTTGCCCTACTCCACTTAGGTAATCACATCCAGAAATAGTTCTATGGCTTGTGTAATAATTCAGAAAGCCATATTAACAATTATTTTCTGTTCTTGCTAATCCTAGAAGAAAATCTACCAAACAATCAAAAACCCCAAGATAATATTCTTTATGCAACTGTCTATTTCCTCTTATTTCACTGAGTCCCGTTATTTACAAGAAGTGTGGTAAAATACCTTCAGTCTTTGTATGCTGGCATTAAAATGTTCACAGCAAAGTTAACTCAAGCCTTGCCTGTTGGTTTGTAATTTCTCTAAGCATATGTATGCACAATAAACAACACACTTAGAAAGACAAAGACTGAAGTATGAGCACAACACACAGGCAATGCTTTGGGACTTTGGGAACCCAAACTTCAATATTTCCTAATGCAAAATATGCTTTTGAATAGAACTCCTTACAATGGCCAGTCCAAATCCATACATTCAGCCCATGGTGCCTAGCCAGAGACTGCTGCCTCTTCATGGAAACACAGAGACTCTTGGAACTTCTAAGTGCAGGGAAGCAGCTACCAGCAATGACAGCCCAATGCTGATAGTGCAGCAATATCCATTTGTTCTGGCAAACTGCTGCTCTTATTTTATACCTTCTTTGTGTGGGCACATAGATCCAGAGTCACATGCACTCCAGAAATGTGAGAGAAAACCTACCCATGATTAACTTCACAGTGACCCCATGAAATGGTTTCTTTCCTCTATTAGATTTTCTCTGCAAGTAGAAATATGAAAAGGAAGAACTGCCCACATGTCTTCATGAAGTAAAGGTGGTAAGAAGTTAATGTCTTCACCACATCAATCAGGAAAACAAACTTTTCTGTGAACACAGTGTATACTTTTTCATTTCTAAAACAGAGGCAAGAAACATTAGTTAATTACAGTTTGAAAATAATTGTTTTAAATTTATTTTATATTAGTTGGTTAGACAATTTAAGACAAACCTGTACCTTTAGAGCAGGGGAAATAAAAGAAGCTAATTGTCTCCATCAGCTTTGCTTGGTTTCATCTGTAGGCCATCATGGCTACAGCAACCCTACACTATTAATATCATATTACCTAACAAAGACAGCAAGGAATCTTAAAAACAAACAAGCAAACAAAAAAACCCCAAACACCACCACCAAAAAAAGCCCCGAAAACCAAACCACCAACCCTGGACTCTCCCATTAGCTTGCAGTATTTCATTGCCTTTTAACTCCACTCTGTAGCATTGTGTGCTGGAGTCAAAACCTTATCCATTAACATGATGCCTTGAAAATGCAATGGTAATGGCTCCATTGCCCCATTACTTCTCTCTGCTAGAGAACGTTGTATGATTAAAAAAATCAGTTCAGGGTCTAAGCAATGGTTCCCCAATCTTCAGCTATACAGCTGACAATGTATTAGAAGTAGAATACTAGACTAATTCTAGACTAATGCTTTTGGATTGCTATCTGACACTGAGAAGTCTGAACACTTTTGATCCCCACCCATTTCATGCTAATCTGAGTTCAGTGTTGCCCTCTTTGAATAGAAATTCTTCACAGATTTACTGTGTCTATTTACTGTGCTTATCTTTTCAAAATAAGGACATGATAAATGAGAAACATGTCTGCAAAACAGAGTATTTACCTTTAGAATTATGCTGTCATATAACCAATATCTAGAAATAGTTACATAATTTTTGAGAGGTTCATTACACAATAAACAGTAAAATGCAGAAATGGGACTCTGTGTTCCATACTTGCTGTATTGCCCTGACCTTTATTCATGTGACAAATCATTAGATGATGAAAAGAGGAGGAAAAGAGATTACAGCTACCTTAATTAATCCCTAATTAGGTTCCACATTATCAAAGGCCACACAGCATGTGAAATCACTGAAAATAATTTCACTCTTGGAAGAATAGTAGTGGCTCTGAGCAATCTGATCTAGTGTGAGGTGTTCCTGCCATGGCAGGGAAGTTGGAACTAGATGATCCTTGAGGTCCCTTCCAACCCTAACAATTCTATGATTCTGATCCTACTTGAAAATTCAAACACTTAAGGTAATCGTTTCTCAGTAGATAATTTTTTTTTGCCACAGACTTTGCTCTCTGCTGCCAAGAACTACCTAAACAACAGGAGGGAAACTATGGAAAGTAGTAGAAGGAAAACAAAGCTCCAAATATGTTATTCAGTACATTGCTTGCAACAAAGTATTTAGGTTTGAATTAATTTATGGGAGACTCTAGAAACAAATTATGACTGCAGTACATTTTGGTGACATGGCTAATTCTCAGAAGATAGTCATCCCTCCCTGATTTTGATTGAATTCTTCCTCCCTGAAAACACAGAGACATTTTCTCAGTATCATGGGTAAAAGACTGATTGCTTAACTTTCCCTTGGAATACTAAAACTAGCTCTCAACATCTAAATGGAAAAATGATAGCTTTGGTTGTCAGAAATCTGCCTTAGCTGAGATTAGAATATGATCTATTAAAGTCATTTCTTGAGACATGCTGTGTGAAAGAGAAAATAAAAATAAAAGCTCAACAAAGTGAAACTTTATAAGGCTGTTTGCTGATCACCAGCTGTTGGCCAGCCCACAGAGCAAACAAAGCCAACTAAGAGAGTGGATGATACCATCTAGTGGCTCCCACCCTGTGGCGCATGTCTCGCACACCTCTACAGACCTGCAAGCTCCAAAACTCCTGCTTGGCAAAGCTGTACTTTGAAGAAAGTATCAGAGAGCAGACTGTCCCTGTCAGAGAGGAGGGACAGTGTTAAAGGTAAGGAAGGTATCTTGAAGGGGAGACACAGAAATCTAAGCTCCCTGGGAGCACTCCTCTTACCTTGTAATGATGGGCACTGCTCCAGAGCTATGTGGAAGAAACAGGTCTGAAGCACTAGAGAAGGGAGGAATGGAAGGAGGACATAGTTTCCAGAAAAGAGAGACCATTCATCAGTGTCTCTTCCTCCCTACTCTAAGCTGTCTGCCTTTTTCTAACCATAGCTAATCCATACTAAAGCTGAATTTACAGCAATCCCTCCAAAAAGACTTAAAGATGAAGAGACTGATACACAATATCAACCATGACAATACTAAAATCATAGATTACCAGGGTGTTTATTCCACTAAGGCAATTTCCAGCTTCTCTTACTTTGTGGCTGCCACATTTTAATCCTTTCACCCCCAAGCCTCACAGATCCCTGTTTCCTCAAAGCTCCCCTGTAACCTTTTGAACTTTGGTCACGTGTCTCCTTGGTCTCCTGAAGAAATCAGGAAACTTTTGTCATCTAAAATTTGGTGTTGTCTCTCCATATTTGTTCCTTACTATTTGGAAACTACCGGTCAAGAGCATAATCAGCAGTGTGATGGAATGGATAAATGATCAGGGATGTCAGTCCCAGTGATTTGGGATCTTTGCTGATTCTTTAATTAATTTGTTCTAAGATTTCAGACAAGATGCATTTCCTGAACCTTGTTTTTTTTCAGCAAATGGAATATATCTAAGGATAGCCTACATTGTTCACCAGTGCCTAAAATTCTGTTTTAAAAATGGGAACTGCACTTTTGGAATTGCTCAAGGATTTCTATTTCTCTTCCAAGCCACAGAAATTTCTCTCCTATAATAATAAAGCCACAAATCCCATCATAACACAATTGACAGATTAAAGTAAGGTTCTGAAGATCCAAACTTGCCACAGAAATAGAATAAAACAAAAGCCTGCTCTCAGAGATGCCAGCGTCCTTCAACAGAAGCAGGAGTGCAAGCTCTGGACTTAGAACTGCATAAACTCAGGTCTGAGCAAACATTTGGTTACTGCTACAGATCTGTATATGGTACTACAAGCTTCCCCACAAGGTAGTTTATGATGACTTAAGCCAAATATTCTTGCAGCTGCCTCTGTCAGTGTAGTGAGGCAGCCTCTCTTACAAGAAAAGTCCATTCAGGTGTTTCTGTAGTGTTCCATCATGCCCAGAAGAAATGTTGGTTTGGTGTCAAAAACTGAAGCTGGCTGTTGGACTGAAGCTTCACCTGTCACAGCAAGAGACATATGATACAATGCCTCTTGGTCAGGTCCTCATGCAAAACAACTAAGGAAAGAGAAGTTTCTCATTGACTTCAGGGGATTAGGACAAGGCTCATAATCACATCAAATTATTTGCAGATGATCAGTTATGTAGGAATATGCTGGGTTTCTTGCATTGTTTATTACAAGGATTTACATGTGATATATTTTGCTTTCCTCATTACATCAGCTAATCTTGTTGAATTTTAACCTGAATATAAATTACTGTGAAAAGATCTCACTTTCTTCCTAGCTTTCCCTTTTAGTAGGTATCACTTTCCTTATTTAATTCTGAATTGATCTAGCAGTATTCATTTCTATAAATTGAGGGGACTGGTATTTGAACACAAAATACTCAAAAATTTGCTATATGTTAATGATCTTTTTTGAATAACAGTGTGAGAAAGTGTGGATTTTTTTTCATAGCAACTTAGAAAGATTAAATTTTTAGCTGCACCTAACATAACCCAGTTTCATTACTCACATTCTGCAAACATTCCACAGTAAGAATCTGTGTCTGCAGACCAAATTCAGACTGTTTCATTATGGTCTAGTTTCCATAGACTTTGTAATTTTCACTGATTTTAGAATTAGTCTAAGAGCACAAATGACTGCAAGCACCACAGAACCTGACTCACTCAGGTCAGTGTCTCTCTCCCTCTGCAGGAGTACAGGATTTCCAGCTTTGAGCAGAGGCTCATGAATGAAATAGAGTTTCGCCTTGAACGTACCCCAGTGGATGAATCGGACGATGAGGTCCAACACGAGGAAGTCCCTACAGGCAAATACATAGCACCAATCTTTGATAAGCGACTCAAGCATTTTCGGGTAATGGAAGGATCTCCTATTACATTCACTTGCAAAATAGTTGGAATACCTGTTCCTAAGGTAGGTCACTCTCACTGTCAGTGGCAAAGGAATAAAAATCAGCTACCCACTATTTCATATGCATCCCTCTGGGAAGTCTTAGTGATGTGTCTATAGCCAAGAAAAGAGGACCTGACATGCCCAGCTATGTCAAGGGTATATGCAGCTCTCTTACTTCACCTTGAAATCATCCTATTTCACTTTGTAATCTGCAAATTTTATAATATTCTAAATATTTTACTAGCATTTGGTCAATGTATGTCCTGTTCTTACCCTACATTTTTTCTAGTCATTCTTCTACTACAGAGCAAGTGTTAATTCACTGGGGGGTTCTGATCACTGCAGGTATACTGGTTCAAGGATGGCAAGCAAATTTCAAAGAAAAACCCACATTTCAAAATGAACAGAGAAGAAGATGGAACATGTTCTTTACATATTGAAACTTCTACTAATGATGATGATGGCAACTACACAATTATGGCTGCAAACCCACAAGTAAGATGTCTTATTTTCCTCTACTGAAATGCTTGTTTCATCTTTTTCTAATATATGTTAATAGGAACACAGAGTGGGCCACCTAGTTTAACACTGGGCAGTGACTGTCAAAAATCAGATGCTTCAGAGGACTGGAGAGGAAACTACATAATGAAAAATGGTAAAACTACTCCCCTATTCTTACACAGCCCAGTCACAATCATTAAGGATATTTTTTTGCATTCAAAACTCCTGCCCTATCTCCTGATCCCTACTCCATTGATGACAGACACCTTTTTGAGATGTGGTGACAAGACAGACATGGTATTTCAGGCAGAAAGAATATAGCAAAAGGGGCAACAAAATGGAATATCTGATTTGGACATGTTACCAAACACAATTACTTTTTAAGATGCAAATGTGTAGATCTGCAAAGAGTGTCATCCCCTGATACCATTCACCTCCACCCTATGTGCTAGCTTAGCTGTTTATTTAGCAGCACTCTCGGGCATATCAGACAACTTTTTCCAGATTAAATGTTTAATTTTTCTTGAATTGTATTTCAGCCCAACTACTTTTGAGTTGCTGTGGGGCTGCAGAAACACAGCAGTACCTTTTTACTAGCGGCCAGTACCTGTGAAGCCACAGCGGCAGGAATGGACAAGTGGGGACAGACAGTGCTTAAGCTGCTGTACATAGTACCACTGCTAAATGCATTACCACAGCCTTGCAGAGTCTGAGAAACTCTTTGCTTTAGACACACAGAGAATCCCCCACCACAACTGCACTCCACAGCATGCCAACAACATTTGCTTTGAAAAAAATTGTTTACACTATAGTTCAGTTAATTTATAAACAAAACCTAATGTTTTATAGATGTTAAATAGAATCATAGAATCATTACATCTGGAAAATATCTCTAAGATCATTAAATTCAACCATCAACCCAACACTGCCATGACCACTAAGTCATATCCTGAGATATTTACACTCCAAAATTTACCAACTATTAATTCTGTTTCCATTGTAATTTGCAGGGGAGAATCAGTTGTTCAGGCCACCTGATGGTTCAGAGCATCCCTGTTCGGGGGCGAATATCAACAAGTCAGCCTCACAGGTAAGAGGAAAGAAAGGTCCTTCAGTCCCTCCTTATGCTTCTAAGTGAAGACATTCAAAATAACTATATACTGTACTTCAGTGCACTCTGTACTTCAGTTCTCAACCACCAAATGGAAATAACAGCAGGACTTCCCTTCAACAGGTCACTTCTAGAATGTAATATTTTGGAAGGTCATCTTCAAATGCAGGGAGGATTAAATGTAAAGTATCATTTCATTTACCTGTTGCAGTGGATTTCAAAGGCCAGGGAAGGCCTAGCAAAAAAAGGTAAAGAGAAGCAAAGGACATGTTGGAGATCCAGCAATACTACATGATATAGCTAATGTGATAATCTTTCTAAATGGAAAATATGCAAGTATTAAATTGCAATCAGTCCATTCCTTTCTGCCTTGTAACTCAAGCCATCCATTCATCCTTTTCCATAACGTCTTCCTTTTTTAAGCATTAGGGGGAAAAAGTTTGACCTCCAAACACACACATGCAATATTTTGTGTTTCAGAACACGACCCCGAGTGCCAGAGGGAGATAAAGAGGCAGTTCAAGAACGCTTTTTCAGGCCATACTTTCTACAGGCTCCAGGTGACATGGTAGCACATGAAGGGCGACTTTGTAGGTTGGATTGTAAGGTACTAACTGTTTCCTCTGTTTATTCTCACTTTCCCCCTTCAGTACATGTATTGCTAGGTGTCTTCATGCTCTTTATTGCATCCACGAACATTTGCTGTGAAAGTTTTAATGATTTATTTTTAAAAAATACTTTTATTGCCATTGGCTCTGAGCTGATTCCAGGGATTTCCTTCCAACACATGCTGCATGGAATGAAGAACACAGAAAACATAATCCCAGAAACAGAAGGCTCACTTACAAGGTTCTTCAAATTATTTGACGTGTTCACCCAGTCCTTTACCAGTCCTAACTCCAGAAGTTCATCCCGGAATGACAGAACTTTCTGCTTCATTATCTAATACTTGAATTTAATTCAGAATAGCACAAAACCATGAGAAAGAGAGGATTCAGCATGTTGTATTCGGTTCAAACAAATGTTCCCATTGTATCAGGCTGAATTACTGAAGATTAATACTCCCTGAAAAGCCCAGTTCATTTCATGCTTCCCCAGCATGCCCAGATGCAGGAACATCCCCATTCACAGAGAGAGGTGTCAGAGTACATCCAGTGAACAACCTCTTATTGAAGTCCTTTAGGAAACTCATCTCCTCCAATGCATTTTGGTTGTACATCTATGTCCCAGTCAAACAGCACAGATAGTAGTGCTGACACTAACCTCTTTCATGCTCCAGAATATGTCCTACCCTGAAGAGGGTGGAAGCTCTGAAGCAGAAGTTAATGCCCTGAAGAGGAACAAGATTCATTACTACTTAATTTACGATGTCAAGTTACTAGGGATCATGCCAAGGAATTTGGTTATTCTTAGCTCTGCCATCCTGGCAGAGCTGGCAAAGCCTTAAAGCATGTTTGGTATTGCACAAATCTGAAGGACAGCAGTCCTTGTTCAGGCAAGTTCCACTTCCCTTTTGCTCTGGTTAGTAGAGTATTGCTTTGAAAGCAATGTTTTAGACATGGATAAGTACATCTATTTATTGTAAAGACAGTCCTCAAGACAGTCTAAATAATCTTTCTTAAAATACTTAATCTACAGTGTCAGTTTAACAGCTACAAGGAACTATATAATTTCTCATCAGATTTTACAAAAGACAAAGTAATTTGTATAGAACTCTTTTTCACCTCTATTCAACTCTTTAGTGGTTTAGATACAGGGGTTTGATTTATACTCAGTACTAAAAATAAGCCAACAAACTAGCAGATTACTTGAAGAGTTTTGTGAATCTGAGATATAACCAGGTTTGTTCCTTTCTAAGAAAAAAGCAGGCATTTCATATATTTGTTTCTGTTGGGACTTTGTTGTTTGTTTGTTTTCTGGGCTTTCTCCCTTTTGGAACTCATCAGCAAAAGAATAGAAACTAGATTCTGGCATTCTGATGGTATCTGAAAAAAGGCCCACCTATGAATATACTACAATCTCTTCATCAGTTTGACACATGTCTCTAGCTGTTTCACTGTTTGGTAGGTGAGTGGGTTACCAACTCCAGACCTGACGTGGCTTCTGAATGGCAAACCTGTGCTACCAGATGGCACCCACAAGATGCTGGTCAGAGAGACAGGAGTTCACTCTCTGCTTATTGATCCTCTCTCACAAAATGATGCTGGAACTTACACCTGCCTTGCCACTAATAAAACAGGACAAAATTCATTTAGTCTGGAGCTCACTGTTGTAGGTAAGAAAAACTAGTCACAATGAAGTAATTTGTACACACTTCTTCAAACTTACCTACCTTACTTTCCCTACAGACAAGTATAAATAAAGAGTTCATCCACTGACAGCAGGTGAGTTCAACAGCTGTAAAACTCACCTGATGGAGGGAAAAGGGCCTGGTGCTCAGTTGGTAGGTTGTTAACAGAAGACTGGAAGAATTCTGTCTCAACGTAACTTTACCTCTTGTCTTTGCAAAATGACATTCTCAATTTGCTTCCCAGAAAATGCCTAGGGTTTTATTTCGTATGTTGAGATCTTGTAGATCTCAACCCAAATGTATTAGTTTACAATGTTTTAAAATGGTTTACATGTTTTTAAATAGCAAAATACAAATCCGAATACTGTTCTTTAACAAAGCCTCACAAGATGTGAGATGTTGAAATTCATAGATCTGACATTAATTTCCTGCATACATTCTTCATGTTCCCTTAGAGAGGCGGTGGCATAGCACTGCCCTTTCCTTCCAATATCTCATTAGAAATTCAAACTCACTTTGTTACCACAAGATTAATTTTTGGTCATGAATAAAATACCTGTTGTTCATAATACTTTTTTCAGCAAAGGAAGTGAAAAAAGCCCCCATGTTTTTGGAGAAACTTCAGAACTGTGGTGTTCCTGAAGGGTATCCCGTCAGACTAGAGTGCAGAGTTGTGGGAATGCCACCCCCTATCTTTTACTGGAAGAAGGATAATGAGACCATCCCATCAAACACAGAAAGGATGAGGTACTGTACCATCATATCCATGCTTGCGAGTTTCTTGTGGCTGGACCAGTTGTTTCCTTGAAAACCAGTGAGATCAATACAGGAAATGTTCTGAAAACAACTTTTTTCAGCTATGGAAAGTTTTTTAAAGCTGGCTTCCCTGAGAGGTGAACAGTAACTATATCCTTGGTTCAGAATAAAGGCACAGAGTATAATAATGCCACTGCTTCAGTGAGTGATGACAGACCTTTTGGCCACAGGCCTGATACAGCAAAGTATCAAAGATACTATGGTTTTGTATTTTAATGCATTCTAGCACCTAATTCTTGCCCTAAACAACTTTTTCCCCAGTTTAGTTCTAACTATGGACCAGTTCAAACTCAGAGCAGATAGAACATGGTTTTGAATACCCCAGAGCATGACATAATGGAGTTTAGCATATTAGATACAGTGGCAATAACAAAGTTTCATCACAAACAGAGGCAAAGATTTTGATCCCACACTTAGAAAATAAAACAATTGTCAGGTTCAGCTCTTGCATTCAAATGCCTCACTGGTTTTAGATTCTGCAAAAGAAAAGCTGATGAAATACGTTCCTGGCTGTAATTAATGATAAATTAATTGCTGGCATTTATTTTTTAAAGATTCCCACTTCAGCTTAAATCTGATTTTTAATATTTTATTTCACTTAGCTCCAGATAGTGATTTGATGCAGTCATTTGATCTCTGAGATAAAGAAGTGTTACATTCTCACATGAGTACTGTGCAGGCTATCTGCAAAGAAGCTGGCTCAACAGCAGCCTTTATTGTGAACACACTGATCATGAGGGAAAGCTCACTTGAAAAATCTGTCCCCACTCAGACTGCTGTCTTTCTCTGAAAAGCTCATCAGCCTCCGGTCTTCTATGGCCTATTGTCCTTACTGCTCAAGGATTTATTTCAAGTATTGATACTCTCACAGATGTTATGGCTATACACCCGCAAACACTGTAGTTAATGTAAAATGAACAGCCATCCAACACTGACTCATTTCCCAGCTTTTTCACAATTTTTGCTTCATCTCATCAGAGCAATGACTAAGGGAAACCTCCCACACCCCAAAGTGTCAGGACTGCTGGCTCTGAGGCTTTGAGGGGCTCTGCACAGATCCACTGGAGCAATGGGTGGAATTGTCCCTGCTTGTCTCCCTCTTGCCTCACGATTATTGTTCTGCCTGAAACCCTTTTTTGTACCATGACATGCATAATCTTCTATACTACTGCACCTCCAGCATAAGGCAAGTTATGTACTGCAGGGAGCAGTACAGAAACTGAATGTTTCCTTTTTGACTAGAGCTTTCAGAAACACAAATGTCCTCTTGATCTGAAATTCTGTGGTTTGCTGTTTCATTCCAGTTCATAAGGAAACAAAAATCTCAAATTTTAAACCTTCCTGAAATTTCAAGTATTCTGATATGCTCATCTCCCACCTCTTCTTTTATCACAAGGGAAACACTTGGGTTGATAAAAAGCACAAAATGCTCCCTAGAGAGTAGAGAAGCTTCAGTTCTTTGATACACTAGTGAATAGTTTGTCCTAGAAATTGCTGCTAGAAAGATTTGGATCACTGAAGAGCAAAGAGGAGGGAATAATGAAGAAGCTTTCACTTTGAATGTAGGCCAAACAAATCTGTAAAATTATGCCAGGCAGTCATTTTCTCATGGAGAGAGTGCTGTAAGAAAATTTCTGACTGACTCTGGTTACTGCTGTGAGAAATGTCACAACTTTGGACAAGTGTTCTCGATATTCTGTTATGTTACTGAAGTAGGAAAAAATACAGTATTACTATCCAGCAGCTTTGAATGGGTTTAATTCACTTAATTTAATAAGCAATTCCAATACGAACACATACAGAGCAACACTTAGGCTCACACTGTCACACCATAGCCTTGCACAACTAAGAGGAGCAAGAACAGATTTCAGCTACTCTGAGCATTGGTTGAGGCCATCCTGAAAGCAAATCTATTGACAACAAATGTCTTGGATTGCTACCTCTTTGAGAACAGAAGCTACAACTTATTCTTTCATATTTAACGTAGATATTGTAAGAGCTCAAAGTTGATATACTCTTGTGAAATACTAATTCCCAAACACTTGTTTTTCCAGCATGCATCAAGACACAACAGGGTATGTCTGCCTCCTCATCCAGCCTGCCAAGAAAGCAGATGCAGGCTGGTACACCTTGTCGGCAAAAAATGAAGCTGGTATTGTCTCCTGTACTGCTCGACTTGACATATATGGTAGGTCCTGGCTAGTAAGAAAAACACAGCAGAATTTATTCTCTCTGACTCATCCAAGGCCTCAGCTAGTTCCTTATCTGTAAATTGCCAATTTTGATATAAATTAGAAAGGAGTGTACCAGCATGACCACAGCTTAATATGGCCACCAGGAGGAGGCAAATGGTTATTTCTAAAGGGCCAGAGCAGCTCTCCAGCATGGGTTTAAGGAGAAAAAACAGGGAAGTTCTGCATAATACTCTCTATTCCCATTTTCCACCTTCCAAATTCCCTAGACCCATAGGCATATAATAAACATGCATTCAAGTTGAACCTTAAGTCTGCTTCCTCTGACACATGCCTGTGATACAGCCCTGACCTGAGATGGAACAATAAATTGCACACAAGCAAGAACACATCTTCTATAGAATACATTTGATGGAAGCTATGCCTAATTACTGGAGGCTAGTTTGAATCTAATACATTTTTCTAGGACTTGGAAAGCTTCAGCCCAACTCAAGAACTACGGGACATGATTTAATTACTCCGTATCTATGAAAGATATAATAGCTAACACAATTTAACTAGAGCAAGAGAGTACTTCAATCACTTCAGCAGCATAATAAACCAGAAAACATTTCACAAACTGTTGGATTATAGCCATACCCTTAAAAGGAAAACCAAACCAAAAACAAAACCCACAACATATTTTCAAGTGTGTAATTCTCAATTATCAGGCATAGCCACAAGTCACCAGTGCATCTCTGTCAGTTTTCTGCCATCTTGTGGGGATGGAGACAGCAGTAATGTGATGTTCAGGAGAGGGCTAGTGAGAGGCAAATTCAAAAAGGGTCACATAAAACAAAAAATAGGTCCATAAATACCTACATGTTTCAAGAGAAATTAAGTTTTCATAGGAAGGATTCAAGGTACAAACAGGAAAAAGGTAGAAAGTAAGAAATGCTTTCTGATTCCACCCATCTTTTCTGAAGTCTCTACAAGTCTTACACAACAAAGGGAGTAAGAGAAATAATTTCTCGTTGTGCTGTTTTGAATGGATGGAGCTGGGGGACTGAAAGTGTGGTCTCATATTTGCATATGAAAATAAAAAAAATACAGCAAATAATGAGTGTATTATTCAAATATAAACAAGTTGGGGGCCACAAGAAAAAAGGAGTCTGTCTTCCAAATCTATCCAGATAGACAGGGTTAAAATCCAGCATTGAGAAGTTCAGCATAGAAAGACATTTCCTATCAGTGCTAAACACGTAGACTGTAGGACTGTTCTCAGCGTATTGTAGCCTGAACTTTTACCCTTCATTTTAATTCCTAACAGATATGTTTGTCCAGTTTGGGTGCAGATCTGGAGGGTTTGTCTGGATAGACAATAGCAATTTCCCCCTTTTGAAGTATTCTAAGAATTATAACCGCTAAGTATTTTATAGTAGTTGAATATTCTTACCACATTGTGACTGTATTTGTTGATGTGGGAACATGGTAAATGTTACTTTTAAATGACTGAGTATGTGTCTTTGGATTACATTTCTTTAGTAGCTTTTAAAAAAAAATCTATGAAACGTGTTGGTAGTTGAAAGTAGCAGATGGGCACAAAAATTGTAATCACTTCTTTAAAAAAAATTCCTTATTACTTTGCAATTAAAGACCACAAAATAGTATCAGGAAGAAAAGTCCACCAGATGATGGGGTAGTACCAAATCAGAGCTGTGTCCTGTTTGTTCATCTCTGTTCATGCTATGGTATGGTTTTAGTTTTGATTGTAAGAGCTTTGAAGGAGGTTCCAAAGATTAAATGATGAAATCTTGGACTAAGTGAAGTCCATGTAAACCTTGCCATTGAACTGAACAGGGATGGAATTCCATCTGTAGACTTCAATAGAAATACTCAACACAAACTGAATTACAATATTTGCAGGGACAGTCCCTAAATCAGGGAACAACAAAGCTGTGCTCTTTTCAAGGATATTGGAAGCAACTTTCCAGTTGTGTGTATTGACTTTTGTTGTTTCACTGATAACTTAGCTAGCAGTTTACATAGCCTGTTCTGTTTCTGTTGCTTCAGCTCAGTGGCACCGTCAAATTCCACAACCAATAAAGTTTCGACCCGGTGGCAGCTGGTATGCAAACCTCACTGGTCAAGGACTCGACATTCTTTCTGCCTTCCCAACTACAGAAAGCCCTATACTATTTTCGTCCCCAAGCCAAAGGGTGGTGGAGAGTGAAGAACTTTGAAAAACAAACATTTATTCTGGTTACACCTGCAGAGATACTAGAACTGGGGGGGATGAAATAAATAAAAAAATAATAAAAGGTACAAGTCAATATGCTCAAGGTTTACAAGCAACTTGTTTGTAATTAAGTGTATTGCTGCTGAAAATGTTGCAAATAACATAGCATACAAGACTTTTGTGTTATTTTACTGCAGGATAATAATTGTGGTATGGAGTGTTGTGCAATAAATTCAGTACTGTGTAGTTTGCTAAGAATTACATAGTAAGCATAGTTTTCAGCATCTAAAAGCCAATAGCACTTCTACTGCTTGGATTAAAGCTCCTGCACTGTAGCAAGCCATACTAAGGATGGATGATGTTTAGCTGGACCACTGCCAGTGAAAACATTAATATTACAATAACCACAATCCTGAATGAGGGTAAACAAGAAGACTTTGAATGTAATTCTAAAACACACGTCAGATAATCACAAGCACAAGTGAAAGAGAAAAGATGTAACTCATTTCTATATATTATTATGCCAGATAATCTTGGACTTTTGAACTCAAGACTAGATAATCTAGCATTTTGTTTAGGTACAGATGTATACTCTCTATATTTATGTGTGTGTGTGTGAGTATTCCATGAACTGTGTACTCATGGTGTAAGAATTCATAAAGTAAGGCACAGGGCACATGCATAGGATGCTAATATAGGAAACAACAGCCCTGCTATCTGAAGCATGTTCTCAACAGCCTCTAGCTGAAACTGTTTTCCAGATTTGCTTCATATTTTTTTCTCCTTAGTGATCCTCTGTCTTTAAACACAATGATACTAAGCTTGTAACTTTACAGTTTTTAAATCACAGTCTCTTTTTCCTAATGTTTAATGTGACTACAAGAAAAGTATCTCTACCATCTAGCTCATTTTTTTACAGAAAAAGAATTATGACCTGGTGGAATTTGCATTTTGCCATCATTTAGGAAATAATAACAGGTGTGGTGTTTAATGTTTAATATAAAGACAAAGAATATGCCTTCAATCAACAAAAACTGTTAAGCAGCAATTATGTGCAAACAACTCAAAACCCTACCGCAACTAATAGTAATAAATAAGGCAAGCTAATGAAAGTGCCACAGAAGGTGTAAAGTGACAGCACTTACTGCTGATTGAAATATATTTAACATCTCTGTAATTATATTAATACCTCACAGCACTTAGAATCTGTGAGTATCTATGATGGTCTTCTTCATCCTTAAATTACTGCTGTCTTTGGACACTATTTTCTAGCAGTTCTTACCACTTTCAGCATGGCCAGACAATGCAATGAAGTCCTGATCCAAGTCAGAGATGAAAAGAAAAAAATAGCAGTTACCCTTTTTTTAGACTTTGGGTTTTTTCCAGTTTAAAAATCTAACTTACAAAAATGACATATGAATAGAAAACACTAGCCCACACAATCCCACCAAAATACGTTAACTAGGTTCAGACCAACACTCATGGAAGTTTCTCTATACAGTAGGGCACTGGAGATCCAGCACAGAGGACTCATTTTTTCCATTTTTACCTGTGTATCCGGCACTGAACAAGTGAAAATTGGGTGATGGCAAATCAAACATACCAACCACAAATAATTTCACTTTTACACTAGTCTTCAACTTCAATGATTTAGCATATTCTTTATATAAGGGTCCATCAGCAGATTCAGGAATTAATTTTAAATGAGCAGCAGATGCAAACCCAGCATTTGAAGGAAGTTGGATCTTTATAGCTCAGATAGAGAGGGGAAAAAAGGCTATGCCTCAATACATTATATGCATTACACTGCATCAAGAGGAGTGTGGCCAGCAGATCAAGAGAGGTGATTCTTCCCTTGTGAAACCATTCCTCAAATACTGTGTCCAGTTCTGGTGTCCCCATCCTAAGAAGGACACAGGGCTGATGGAACAAGTCCAGAGGAGGGCCACAAAGATGATCCAAGGGCTCAAGCAACTCTGCTATTAGGATAGGCTGAGGGAGCTGGGGTTGTTCCATCTGGAGAAGACTCTGTGGGGGACCTCAGAGCTGCCTTCCAATACCTGAATGGGTCCTACAGGAAGGCTAGAGAGGGACTTTTCAGAAGGGTGTCTAGTGACAGGACAAGGGGGAATGGTTTGAAGCTGATGGAGAGTAGGTTTAGACTGGATCTTAGGAAGAATTTCTTCAGCATGAGGGTGGTGAGACTCTGAAACTGGATGCCCAGGGAGGATGACTCCTCTGTGGGGGTGTTCAAGATGAGGTTGGATGGGGCCTTGAGCAGCCAAGTCCAGTTGAGAGGCATCCCTGCCCATGGCAGGGAGATTAGAGGAGAAGACCTCTAAGGTCCCTTCCAACCTAACCTATTCTAGGATTCTATCATGACTTTAGGATTACATTCACAGTACTGACTTCGCTTTCCCATGAAACCATGTTTCTCCATTTCCACCTGGTTTGATAACTTATGTACTTCTGTGCCTGATGGGTCAAAGACAATGTTTTAGCTCAGCTATGGCTCCATGACCTAAAGCAGTTCTTTATGATTTCCTCTGAGTGACACAAACTGCTTTTATTAATTTCTTTATACTTCAAGTTCACTACAGATATGAAGAACCATTTATTGCATAATAAAAAGAAATCTTGGGCCATATGTCCTGTGAATTTAAGTGGAATTCTCCATTTATATGTGTGGTAAATTGCATTCAAAAATTGCCCAACCGATAGGATCATACAATCCATTAGTAGCAGGCAACGCAGCTTTGTAAAGAAATGGAAAAATTCTGAAGATGTTCCAAAATTTAAAAACAAATATAAAGACTGTTCACTCCAGGCTGCAGAAAGCCACCCAAAATCAACTTCTCATTCCTTGCAGTTACACAGGCAGGCATTTAAAACAAATTCCGTATAAGATACATTTTACATAACAATTTCTATGCAAGTTAGAAAGAAATTAGACAGTACTAAAATGTACTCTTTAGTAGAAAACATATTTAAATATTCTACCTGGGGTTTCTTTGGGGCTTTTAAAGCTACATTTTCTTGACATGTAACTAAAGTTTAAAACATAAAGCACCATTTTAAAACTGCCCAAATACCAGAAGAAATGCATGTTTGTTCAGAGATATCTGTGTAGAGGAAACACTGGGCTGCTTCTTCAATGAATAAATATGTCTTCATTCTCAGTGCACTTGGGGTTTCCCTGGTTATTTTGTAGAGAGAGAACAGCTGAATATATTTAGAGACAAAAAGAAGTAGTTCTGTAAATTCTCACTGAATGTTTAAAGTATAGATACATTTCACTCCTAACCTACAGAAAGCTGCATCTACATTGCTTGGCTTAAACAGCTGGAAACCTAGGTATAAGCAGGCTCATCTTAAAACAAAAGCTTAGCTTGGAAAATCAAAATTTTGACTGGGAAATCATGGGGGTTTTTAAATTTGTGCCTAGTGAATCACATCACAGTAGGGACTAGCATGAAGAATTCACCAGGAAAGTTCTTCTTAACAAGGTATAGGAAATGTAGCTAAATACTGAAATATTCAATGATTCTCATGCTTCCCCATATGAAGAGGTTGTACCATCTTTAACTTTACAAGGCGATAACAAAGGTTAGCAACATTTCTATTTTTCAGAATTTGTACTTTAGCACCATTTAGGGATTCCGGTCAACAACTGAGCTTTCCCCTGGCTATGTGTATAATACAAGATGGACTGTGACCTAAATACCTTATAAACGGTGAGACAGAATATAGAAGCCTAAAAAATTGGAATGAATTAAAGATGTAAAACATGCCAATACCTATTCATTGATGACCTCAATACTTAGACAGGAAGAAACCACTGACTTTTAATTACTAACATGTATTTGTGGAACATGCCACCCTAGCTCTTCTTTCAGCCACTGAACAGTGAATGTAGTGACTTAAAATTTCACTTCAGTAATGACTTCAGAAATAACTCTTGTTACCTTGTCAAAGCAGGGTAATATGATTCAAAGAATCATAGAAGCAGAGTGTCTGAAGCTACTTTGAAAAAAAACCCTGCAGCCTGATCCTTTTAGAAGAATAAGGTTAATCTCCCACAAGCAGTTCATTAGCATTTCACACTGAATTTCAATAGTGAAGCATGTATGTGTGTAGCATGCAATAAATATTTAAAGAAGCCAGCACTTCTCATCCCCAATGTCTCTACAATAATGTAATTCTAAAATTACAATGTACTGATACTACAAATAGAAGGATTTCAGGTTTGAACTGCTGTTCAGTAGGACAAAGAGTTTAGGAGCAGACAAAACTCAGTCACTAAGCTCTGAGCATCTAAGCTTCTGCTTCCTTTGGAGGCCCACTGGAAGTGATAATTATTTAGTAAGTTTCAAAACCCCATATCAGTAAAGTCTAGTGCAGAAGAAGGGTCACAGCCATTATCTGACAAGCACCAAGAAGCCAACAGGAAACAAATATTTGGTAGCAGTAATCAAACTCAAGTTAAATGATCAAGTTTACATGTCATAAAGTGTCAATAAAATACTTGTAAAGAAAAGCAATGAAAAGAAACCAATTACTTCCTGAATAGCTGAGTGTGAGAAGTCCAAAACAGCATGGATAATATCTACTTTTCAGACTGCCTTCAGAAACAATTTTTAATTATTAAACTTCCCCTTATCCAAGTTTGCTCCCTGAAATGATTTGACAGATCATCAATAGACAGACAGCTGTCAATACACTACAAAGAACTTACTCTGCTGCCTTCAGTACAATAGGGAAATGGAAATCCCAACTTCCAGCCCAAAACTGCACTCTCCCAAAACCCAAAAATGATACAGCATTATATAACAACAGGAAAACACTCACCTCCCACTAGCATGACCAAATCCAAGAGAAGGGGTATTATAAATCTTATAGTATTATTCAGCAGCAGAGACTGATGCAATCACCTGATTTACAAAGTGTTCACAAGTTACATCCTGCATTCAAGTACTTTTTAGCACTTCAGTTTCAATTCTTAGTAATTTTTGGTAACATGACCATAGATACTTTATGTGTTCTGTTGGTTTGTTCCTCTTTCTGTGAGCTTAAAATCATCTAATAATTCACTGCATACTAATCCATTATTTTTACAATTATATCTATTATCATATGCAGTAGACTGTAAATTACAATGCTACATGAAAGAAACAAAATTGGAAGAGGATGTTAAGAGGATGTTAAGTACTTTTATGTAAATTATTTATGAACTGCAATGTCATGGCCCACAAAATTCTGCCAGTAGTGCAGAAACACATCAGTTCCTGGACACTGCTCTAATATTTATGCTTTTGGTTTAGAAAGTTATCTTTCACAGACAGGTTGGAAGGAACCTTAAAGATCATCTAGTTTCAACTTCTCTGCCATAGGCAGAGACACCTGCCACTAGACCAGGTTGCTCAAAGCCTCATCCAACCTGGCCTTGAACACCTCCAGGGAGGAGGCATCCACAACCTGCCTGGGCAAACTGTTCCAGTGTCTCACCACCCTCATGGGGAAGAATTTCTTCCTAATTTCCAGTCTAAATCTCCTCTCCTCAAGATCAATGCCATTGCCCCTCATCCTATCACTACAAGTCCTTGTAAAAGTTGTTCCCCAGCTTTCTTGTAGTCCCCTTCAAGTACTGGAAGGCTGCCCCAACTCTCTCAGCCTGTCCCCACAAAGGAAATTCTCAAGCCTTCTGAATATTTTTGTGACCTCCTCTGCACCCACTCCAGCAGTTCCTTGTCCCGCTTATGCTGGGGGCACCAAACTGGACACAGTGGTCCAGGTGGGGTCTCACTGAGCCAAGTCTTCCCCAGCATCTAATCACACAATTTAGTTGCATCATATTCCCATTTCAGAATGGAAAACCCACTACTATGGTGGCAGAGCAGGTGAAGCAATGTCTGCCTAAAGTTTACAGTGAAGAAACTGGTGTAAGATAGCACACAGAATCATAGCATCACTATTTAAGGACTGTATTAATTGTTGTTATATACACAAACTTGCCACTTAATGGTAAGTAATATTCAGTGTTAAGTTGGCTATAGGATGGACAACAATTACTTCTTTCCATAAACTTCTGTGTAGAAATTGGTGAGTACCATGAGTTCATATTCGCAGAAGGGTGAATCCATTTTCTGTTTTCTGACAGAGATCTAATGTAATTCATAAGAAAAGCACACATTTTAATAATGAACACTGATTTCTTTAGTGAGGCTACAATAAACATTTAAAAAGCATTCCCAAATGCCAGTATTTAAATGACAGAACTGGTCAGATTATCTCTATGTACTTAACCTAGTCGAGAGTCTGTCCCAGTCCAACAGTCCAACTCCCACCTTGGGAAACATACCAGTCTGCACAAGGATAACCGAGGGCAAAACATCAGCAAGGGGTCTCAGGGAAGGCAGACAGTCAAGTCAGATCTTTTTATGAATTCATACTGCTGCAGGGTCCCTCTACCCCTAAACAGGGCTTAGTTCCTACTGATGCTTTTGTTTCGCACTGAAAGCTGCTCAGTTGTTGAAAATAACTCCTATCAAAGCTACTCATTTGTCATTTGAAAGAACTCTAAAATATAAGACATGGCAGCAGCCAGCAGGGAACCCACTAGCCTTCTCTGCTGGAAACCCACCAGCAGCTGTTTTGAGACAGCAGCTCCTTTTCTCCTTTTATCTTTCTCCCTCAGCAAATGCTAGCAAGGGCTTGTTTCTGGTAACTCCCCACAGCAGCACTAGAGAAGTACCCCTCAGCTTCATAGGCTGCCATCATCACAACAGACAGAGGCAATCGAACTCTTGCAGACTCTACATCCTGCTAAAAGAACATCTGCTTCTCCAGCTGTCCTGCCTTTACTCATTTTCTGACCTTCCCAATCTCGCTGTTGAACCTTTTCTACCCAGATTGCTCTACCCTCCACAAATGAAAGAACCTAACAAGAGCCTATTCAGAACATCATCAGGGCTGAAAGGTACTCATCTGCTTTGCAAGAACGCTTTGCAACTTTTTACCAAACTCTCACCTTTAAAGGCAGGTTTTCAGAGGGTACATCAAACACACTTCTTACTCTAACTGGGAAGCAAGCATCATTTGCTAGCTGATTCTTCTGCATACAAAACTGCTAGGATTATGATGGAAGTGGTGTAACATTTGGGGCAGGAAAGCCACTAGTAATTCCTACAACAGGAATTTGAGGTAGTTGGTGAGGATGTATCATAGAAAACATTTTATTTATGATTAACAAAATCTGTTGTTTCCAGATAACATAAAAAATAAAATCCAAACATTTAAAGTCTACAAAAAAGTTTAGATTGTTTTCACACAAGTATTTTCATTTATGGTAGATAATCACAACCATTGAAAATAAAAACATTCTTTTTATGACTTGAAACCAGCTCTTTTTCGAGCATACAAGAGACACCATAAATTGGATTAAAGCAAACCTACACAACCTTGCAATCCATACATCAAACTTACGAAGTTTAAGAAAGTTAGTTCTCCGAGGACTAGAACTCCAATACATTAGAAAACTTTTTCCATGGTAGCCATTTAGGTTAAAGCAAACCAAAGAATCACTTTAAAGCTGACATAAAAATAAAACCATGTAATGAAGTTCACTTCTGGTGTTATTCCATTCAGGTACACCATAGGTTAGTTTCACCCATCATCTGCAGAAAATTTTGTCATGATTCACTACAGTGATAAAAAACCAAACCCGCCCAAACTTAGGTATCAGAAGAATCAAATGAACTAGATGAACTGGGAGCAATTAGCAGAAAGATTTCAAATTAAAAGTATGCTTTCCATCAGCATTAAATAAATTAAATCTTGTTAAATGCATTTTGATTTAAAGTTCTCAAAGCAATTTTTTTGGGTAAAATTAGTGTAAAATGCAAACAAGAATGAGCTATTATAATGCAAATATTACCTTAATTCAAGCAGATTAATATTCTTGCTAATTATTAGATAACACATCTGGCCTGCTGCATATTCTCAGTTGGCAAAAAGTTCTAATTAGCTATTTGATAATGTTCAGGGTGATAGCTGAATATTCGCTGGGCATAAGCATCACTGTCTGCTGACATTTTTTGTCCCGTGTAATGGTGGTAGCTCTCCGGATGGAAGTGTTCACAGTGAAGGGTAAGCCATTCTCTTTCACTACTGTATCTTTCAGCTTCGGCAAGTATTCTAGTGAGAGCCATGATGTAACTCAAAGCCATCTGCAGGGTTTCATACTTGGACAGCTTCTTATCTTGGCCCCACTGTGGAACCACCTTCCTCAACCGATCAAAGGCTGTGTTCAGCCCTTGCATCCGTCTCCTTTCCCGGGCATTGGCAGCCAGTCTTCTCTTGGCAGCATTCTCCATCCTCTCTGAACTGCACTTCATGATGCAGTCTGTCCCGCTTCTGCACTGGATGTCTGGTTCTATGCCTGAATCCAAGCGACTGGATTTACAGGTTTTCATGTTTGATGCAGCTTCAGTTGCACACAAACTAAAGATGACCTTTTAGAAATCAGGTACCTAAAAAGTGGCAGGACAAGCACTCATGTGAGTAGCCTGTGTAACTTTTGAACCTGTTTCCAGATATCAACAATAGAATATTTTTCTTAGCATGAAAAATTAAAAAAAAAAAAAAAGTTGTTTTTTAATATCTGAAGATTGCTTCTTATTGCTTAATTTTTTTAATGTCTTATTCTTTCATTCTTATAATGTCTTTAACCTCAAAGACATAGAAATCAATGAAATCTCCATTCTCAAAATGCGTGTTATTGAAGAAAATGGTCCATTTAATCCAAAAAAGATCTTAACGGATTAAAGACACATCAGCTCCAGATGACCATTTCAAGTAAGAGAAGCTGTGACCCAGCTCAGGAGAGAATTCTGAACTGATGAACTGTTGCGATCTGCAGATGCAGCTTGGTAGCAGCAATCTCTCCTTGCTTGGCTCCTGCCGGCACGCAATGCCTGTGTCTTGCAGACAACGGGAGCCTTTATAGAAACTGCAAAAGCTAAACAGGTGGTAGCAGGTGGGCGGGCGGCACTCTGCTTCCATCCCAGCACCTTCCCACCATGGGAACTACAGGGGGAAAAAAAAACCCAAACAAAACAGTAAAATCTGAACATTACAGCCTTCATCTGTTAAGAAGTCTTCCAAAGCCATTCTGTCCAGCCCTAACAACTTGCCATCTGGAGTAGTGTCTGGCTGGCCCCACAAGACTCTGGGCAGTTAAGCAAAAGATCCTTTCAATAGATAATCTGTTGCAACTCAGTGGGAAAAAAAATCTCTGTGCATTGTAATATTTGTACATTAGAACGTGCAAAGTCTGCTTAGATGGTAAGGATGAACTGTTCTAATGAAACAGAGGAGGCTTAGCTGAATGCTATATGGCCAAGAACACTACTGGTTTGCACTATATGGTACCAAAATAAGTAGATTCAAATTATTAAAAATCCATCAGCACTCACAATTTTAATACTCTGTAAAGTATACAACACCGCAGAGAAAAGTGCTTGAGAAAAGTGGGGATTGTGTATTCAACCTGTCAGGAAATCCAACGTCATTAAAATAACTTTAGTCTACTTAAACAGTTTAAATATATCTATGGATTTCTCTAATAATGATTATTAAAATGTTTAGACAGGTTGTGATTCAGACACAAAAACATGCAAGTACACAACCTTTCTGAAGACTACCCTTTGTAACACACCACATTAAAGTATATGCATGTATTTCATCTGAATGTTTTTTAGAAGTGTGTCTTTTTAGTAATATCTCTAAATAAAAAAAAAAAAAAAAAAAAGACGTGAAGAAAACCTGACAACTGCTTGCTGGATCATTTCTACTACTGGTTGTAATGACAGAGGAGCCACTATACACACACCACACCCCAATCAAAACATCTTTCCTTTACTGTACTGCTATTAGCAAAATAATTATCTGCAGAAACTTAGAAGGAAATATCATACAGTAATATAAAAGGTAAAAAACAAAACAAATGCTCTGCCACAATGATTTATTATCTGTATTGATTTCAAACTTAATTAAATTGTTACCAGCATTCATAAATTAGTAACTTTTTTTCATTAGAGAGTGAATACTGTATATTTATTTAGAACTATAGCTCAATTGTTTTCATGATGACTCCCAAACTTGCTAGAGTTGTAAACAGCTGATTAATCCCTAGCAGAAGCCATGACAATGAAATGAGGTTGAATAATCCAAAAACAATAGAATGCAATTGAACACTAATGGCTTCCAGCATGACAGATGTTGAATGTAGGCTGTTACGCCCAGTTGCTCTGCTCTAAATATTCTGAACCCTAATGGCCTTAAACAGAGATGATAGTTGAGGTGGGGAGTCTCCATTATTCCATTATCAAAATGTATGCTGGATCTTCAATTTTTAAAGAAGTACAACTCCATCACGTGTCATTGGAAATGTTCAGCACTCCTAGCTGCGTGCATTGACCTGTTCTCCCCAACATAAAGAACTACTACCACACATTAAAATGCTACTTTCTGAGTGACAATTCCTGATGATGTGGGAGAGAGATAGCTGAGAACAGCACCTCTCAGAAAACCCAAATAGCCATATGTCTTTCACAGAAAGATCAGCAGATATTTCTCCAGAAGATGCTTCATGGAAGTATTACATGTCCAGCAGAAACAAAAATACACCCCTGATCTTCATGCTACTGCTAGAATATATTTCAGTGCTACAGTCTTCTATGCCCAAATATATTTGTTACTAAAATCCATTGTCTCTTAAAACAAATCTCAAAGGATGTTTTTTAAAGAACACAATAAAATTAAGGTGTTTTGTAGGTTAATAAATACTGTGCATTCTCATGAGACAGATATTACTCAAAAGAGAGGATTAATCACTCTTAAGAATGCTGTTAACTTCATAGCAGAAACATGACAAGCACCCCTTGACAATACCATATGGTATAATAACATATTTTGTCACTTGTCAGCTTTCCTATTGTTAACTTATCATGACCTAGCAGTATAAAATACAATGAAGACTTCAAATGTCCTAAAATCACGGCATTTAAAACCTTCATATTTCACTCCACTAATGCACAGTATCACAGTATATGATAGTGCTGCTAATTCCCCCCTTCTTAATTGATTCACCACCATTATTATTATGCTTTGACTAACACTCTCATATAATCTCAAGAGAGAAGCTGTGATTTATCTCTCTTACTGAACAAACTGCAACTTTACCTTAAATGATTTACTATCAAATCACAGGATAGGACCCCAGGTCCATCTGGATTAATAACAAGCCTCTAACAGGATTTTATAGCTTACAGGCAAGGCTAAAAATTTTTTCATGGCACATCAAAATGCCTGCTTTTCACCACCTACAATTTTCTTAAGTTTCTGTTTTACAAAGGTGAAATAAGAAAAAAGTTAGTATTAAGGTCTTATTAACACCAATTAATTCAGCTCATTTGCACAGTCCACCAGCCATATAAAAACACATTATCTCAAGCTAGAAAAAAATTGCCTTATTGCTCAGTCAGTAACAGAAAGGGTATCAGTTTTCCCAATTTTTCTTCACTTGGTTTGACTTTCTCTATAGTTCAGCTTGTCTCAGTAACTGCTTGTGTAATTCTCTTCCCCACTCCATTTATTTTTAATAATTTCTAAGAAATCTTATTCTTTGAAATAAGTTTTCAATTTATTTTGAAGATTTTTATAAGTTTCCAAAAGCTGTTAATATATTCCGATGTGATATACTGCTGTGGTGCTAGAAAGTTCTATATCCCAACTTATATTGGTCTCATCTTTATTGTACATAAATGACTTCTCAATAATTTATCTTTCACTCTAATTTTATTGTCATAACATAATCTGAAGCAAGAAGAACATGAGAATCATCAGAAAGAAGTTCTGTGTACTCAGTTACTCAGATGCAAACCTTTGAATCTCTGACTATGCAGGTACAAATTTAATGCTATGCCATGACCCTAGCAGCATTATCCTTGATTCCCATTTTAATTCTAAACCAGTATCTTTAAATCATAATACTCTGTTTTTCTCAGAACAAGAAAGAGAGGTAAGAATTTCAGTCATAAATCATTTTAGCATCAAGATATTAGGAAAATAAGGGATAGTTTCAGTCTGTTAAAGAAATCAACTAGTTTTACAATGACTACATACAGAAATGCATTAAACACTGTCTGCTAGATCTCCAGGTTAATAACTCCAATGCAATTATCACAGCACCCACTAAGAAGAGCTGGATATCTCTCACTGTGCTACTATGGGAAACACAATCTGATTATTTTTATTACCTGCCCTCCTTTCCTCTTCACTAAAAACAACATATAGAAGCAATACATCCAAGCAAGAACCTTACCTCTTCCTTCTAGCCAGAAGTCACTATTTCCTTTCAGGTAGATCCTTTCTAAAAGCCTCATCAAGACTTCTTACCACAGTAGTTTGTACTGAGCAAAGCTTAAGTACTGGCACACCGTATGCTGCTTAATTAAGGGCAGATGGGTAACTACCAAAATATGACCATCCTTAAGGGCCCAGTTTCTAGTAATATTTGACTCAGCTCATAAGACAGGCTAGAAATCCATGGTCTGCAGAATAATGCATGTTCCTTCCTTGGTTATTTACATTGTTTTCCCTACCACAGCTGTAGGACAATCAGAAAACAGAATAAATGAGCATTGTGTGTCCCAAAGGGAAATTCAGGCACTAACTCACACTGGGAAGCTGAATGCAATCTGCAGCAGTAAGGTTAGTTTACAATCATCTCACCAAAGCTTCCCAACCTCATACTAGCCACTTTGCTGCTGAGTATTTAGAACACTTCATTTTCCTTTTAAGTCTCTCTGGGGTGAGCCTTACTTTCTAATATTTCAGCAAGTCTTCTAGCCACACTAAAGGCTCTACTTGCCACACTACCCTCCAGCTTTCACCTCTTCTCAATTTACCCATTTCTCCTTGCCCATCATCCTTTTCTGCTTCATGTTATCTTCCTGCAGTAGCTTCTGTCCAGGTGAGGCTCAAAAATCTTCTAAACCCCAAAGAATTAGAAACAGTTTATTTTATCATGGTAATAGAGGAACTTATTTTGAATGTTTTAACCTAAACTGTTTCTCAGCTCTATTATATACTCACTATGATTACTGTGGCATACATATATACACAAACATACACAGACACAAGACAGCTCATGAAAAAGCAGCCTCATGAAAAGAAGTTTCTGCTTAGAATGGCATTGCAACCCACTGCACTACTAAAGCGGGGGGGGGGGGCAGGAGGGGGAAGAGTTGACGATGTATCATTACAAAGCCAGCAAATTTTCAGTGATCTACCAAGGTCAGCTCCACCTGTGCACGCTCAGCCATCTGCAAAAGCTAGTCAGAAATGTATCACAGCAGGACCTATAGGCAACACGCAATAGGGGACACAGTTACCTGCATAGTGTTTACTGTTAATGGTTCAATCAGTGTTGTGGAAGGAAGCTTGCATACTGAAGTAGCACAGCTCTGTAAGCTTTGCTCTGCAGCTGAACTAACTAGCCAGGCTGAAACACTGATCCTCTGCTGTGTTAATTTGTAACACAAATTAACTTGTTTGGCACTAGTACCTGGGCAGTACGTATATGCCCCCTGTAAGCAATTCAGAATAATTCCAATTACTTGTTAGGCACTACCTGGCACAGGTAAAAGCAGAATGCATCTATTTAATATGTAATTCAGTTTAACTATTTTTATTTTCCAATATACCAAATTTCAATGCATCAAGAGTCTTCCAGAGAAGATCTTCCTTTTAGCTTGAGATTTATTAAAAGCACTCTCTCTCCCACAGACCAAGAAGCAGATGAGGGAAGCAATCTAGTTTAGCCTCCTGACTCCAGACAAGAGTTACTGTTTTTATGATCTCCTGTTCTGAAAAATCTCTAACAGGGTAACTAGCAGCACAAGTGATATACTATTATCTTTTCATATACCAGGTACTTCACTATTAGAAAAAATAAGTAGGCAGTTGTAATATATTTCATCAGCTGATTTGACTGTTGTAATGGTTTAAATTGGAACAAATGGGCTACACCTAACCAATGGGTTAACCTGCCTGTTCCTCCAACACTAAAGTTGTGGGAAACTGTGATTAATCTGTGGACCCTTTGATGGATCAAGAAGAGATTGGCCTTGAACATACTGTCATGTACCCTTGAATGTGTGGAAAGTCCCTGAGCTGAAAATATAAATAGCTTGTGATAGACCACTGTGTAACTTGATTGAGAAAGAGAAACCACAAGATTGAGATAGAAGAATAACAGGAGAAGAAACCTGTGCTAGCTCAGCAAATAACTAGCAATGTATCAGTAACCAATAAGAATCTTGTAGCCACACTAGCATATCAAACATACAAATACGTGTTGCTTGAAGAAATAAAGTGTACTCCGTTCACTACCACAAATGTGTATGTCGCTTCTGTCTGTCACCAAAACAGTGACAAAAGTGAGGGGGAAAAACAACATGCAAATCCAAACCTCTGTGTTGAGACAAAAACAGTGGGATAAGAGTTATACTGAGCAAAATCAGATAACCATAGTACAAAATGCATAATTACCTTAGCCTATTTGCAGAAAAAGCATGGCACAAAGCAGCAGTAAGCAGAAGCAAGCAAGTCAAAAGCCCAATCCAGAATACAATTGTCCCATCCATTCTTGTCCCACTACCATCACAGGAAAGACAACACCCAAAAACCCAGAACCCAAAAGCAGCAACCAGAACAGGAAGCCTCCCAAGCTGCCATCTGAACTTCGAGCCCCCTAATACCTTGCTCAAGCCAGTACTTTCATTTTTGAAGCTGGCATGACAGCAGCATGGTATGAATAATAGCCACAGATTCAACTCAACCCTTTACAACTGTTGCTCCTCACAGCAGAACAAGTATCAACTCAGGACTCTTGGCTTCATGTTCAGGTTTGAGGCCCTTTTAAGTTCAAACCAGAGATGCTAGTTCCAAATGGATTCTGCAGAGATTGTTAACAGACAAAGCCCAACCATTTAACAGCCAGCCTATGTGAACTAGGATTCACGTGCTTATTGTTAAAAGTTTATAAATGTAACGAAACTTAATGAGATCCCTGACACAGGAGCAACACCAATGTTACAAACACAACAAAACCAAAAAATCCTAAGCTTTTTACAAAGAATGGGTGAACTAAAACTTCTTAATGGGAAAATGGGCTCAGTGCTCTTTCTTAATTGAAAGATGTAGTCAGACAACTGCAATCAATAAAAGTGATGCAGTCTAGGATGTCATCTCATCTTAGCAGAGGGTGTGATTTGTTATTACATCTCATCTGCTGAAACTTCAGGCTTTGCACAGTACCACAGTATGACAATATATTAGAGGTCAGAAGGGACCTCAAGAGATCATCGGGTCCAACTCCCCTGCCAAAGCAGGATCACTTAGGGTAGTCCACACAAGAATGCATCTGGGTAGATTTTTTAAGTCTCTAGAGAAGAAGACCCCATGACCTCCCTGGGCACCCTGTTCCAGTGCTGTCACCCTCACTGTAAAGAAGTTTCTCCTCATGTTGAGGTGAAATCTTCTATGTTCAAGTTTGACCCCATTGTTCCTTGTCTTATTACTGTGTACCACCAAAAAGAGCTTGGCCCCGTCCACTTGGCACCCACCCCTCAGATATTTATACACATTGATGAGGTCCCCTCTCAGTCTTCTCAAGACTAAATAACCCCAGGGATCTCAGCCTCTCTCTTCGTAGGGGAGATGCTCAAGTGCCCTAATCATCCTCGTGGCTCTCCACTGGATTCTCTCCAGCAGTTTTCTGTCTTTCTTGAACTGGGGAGCCCAAAACTGGACACAATATTCCAGGTGTGGTCTCACCAGGGCAGAGTAGAGAGATAAGAGAGTTAGACTGCTGGACACACCCTTCTTGATGATTCCAGGATACTATTTGCTTTCTTGGACACAAGGGCACGTTGCTGTTCCATGGAGAACTTGCTGTCCACCAGCACTCCAAGGTCTTTTTCCATGGAGCTGCTTTCCAGCAGGGCAGCCCCTAACCTGTACTGGTGCATGTTGTTATTCCTCCCCAGATGTAGGACCCTGCACTTGTCCTTATTAAACTTCATGAGGTTTGCCTGCACCCAGCTCTCCAGCCTTTTGCTGTTTCAGCTTTTGCTGAAACTGGTGGTCTGACTCCTTTCCTGTCTTCAGCTGCTTGCTTCCCCCAAATCCTAGCAAGGCAGGCAGTAAGGCAGCCATAGCGTGGGACAAAAAAACCAAACCATTGTCTCTTCCACTGCGGTAACTAACTATTAAACTACCTATTTGCTGTGCCATCTGAAGCACATTAACACAATATTATTGCAAACAGTCACTGTTTCAATTAACAGCATCATTTGTCTTGCATTCAAAACCACTTTTTTTTTCCTAAGACAAAAAATTACCAACATTGTTTGTAAGTTAGCCTTTGGAATTCAGAACAAAACCCACAGAAATTCATAAACACAGAAGCTAAACAGTTAACTGTGCTGAGATGCAGTTCAGAAATTTCATCCTAGAACAAAATCACTTTCCTAGAAGCATCCTGTCCCCCCGCCTTTTTTTTTTTCAGCACCTCCTAAGAGGTGCTGAAATTCCTCCTAAGAGTATGTCTAATCCTACACCTGAAATGGCAAACACTATCATTTTCAGATCAATCATGCCTGTATACAACCTAGTCACTAATCAGTAACTGTGTTTCGCTTGGACTTTGCTGAGAGCAGTGTTTCCAACTTTCACAATGGCATGGGAAACTGTTAAGTCTCTTGCAGATGTCATAGCAGCTTCTTACTGTTGTGGTGTGTTAGTGCTCCCTCCAGCTAGATGTTGAAGATCATTAATTAGCCATGTGTGAAAAGACAACTGCTTTTTATTTCCTCATACACTTTTTTCTCTTAATATGTGGGGACTGTCTTCCTGACAGACAGGTGAAAATGTAAGTGGGTCATACAATAGTGTAGACTCTTTGCATTGGCAGTAAAAGTATTTTACCACAACCCAGGGAATAAATTGCTGTTTTCTGCTGAGGGGACACAGCACAGTAGAGAAGGGGAGATATAAAAGGCATTTCATGGTATCAAAAAAGAGGAATACACATCATTAAAAAAAAAAGCTTATTTAAAAATCAAATGAACAAAACAGCTTGCATATGCAGATTTTGGTCAAGCAAGCAGCTCAACACACTTCAAAAGTAGATCCAAAACAGAAAAGGGGGGAAGGACATTTTATTTATTGTATCACTTGTTTGGTATAATTTTAAGTCAAAACACTGCACTGACTAAAAGCACTGTTTCTCTCCCCAGGCACCAACAGCTAGTCCATTTCACTTCTAGTGAGGCTCTTCTTCCTCATATGGCGACTTCTCTTCCCATGGGACAGGACCAATAATGGACTCTATGGACATTTTGCTTTCTATTCTTTCAACCAAAGTGCTGGAAATTTAATTTTATCCATTTTTTTTCCTACCAAGAAAAGTCACTGTCTGCAGTCTATCCTTTCCACTGTCAAGAGGCATGAAAACCCTCAGACTGAAGCTGACCTCTTCCCAGCACCTATAACCACAGAAAGCCATGGAGACAAGCGCTGCAAGAGTCAATCTATTTATAAAACACTATTGCTTATGTAGAATTCTATACCATAAAGACTTTACCATCTCCAACCTGCTTCACTCAAAGTACAAAAAGGAACTAATGTGCAGGAAAATATAACACAGTTTAAGTATAGAAATGAGCACTGAAACTGACGAAAACAGAAATACTTCTTGACAAGCACACAAAACTTAGAACCATAGAGAGTGGTCTCTGTTTTGAGAAGCAGAAAAGTGCATTAGAAAACTCTGTGAGGGATACAATATGGTGCCCAATGCCATGAACCTACAAAGATTTGAGTATGTTCAATATTAAGCCCTGAATTAAATGGCAGCCTGCACACAATACTTAAACACCAGCACGTGGGATTTCAAGAAGAAAAAGATAAAGACAATGGAGAAAAACAAGAGCCATAAGGTTAAGATATAAGCTGAAACACAGGCAGGAACATTAAATGAGAATAAAAGGAAGATGAAAAAGAAAATACTATTTCAAGTGGGCTGAGCTACAACTGTTTACAGTGGCTGGAATCTACAATCTCTAATATCAAGAACTTTTGTTCTTGCTCATGGCTGCAACTTGAAGAATAAAATGTAACACACTTTGGAAATGAATCACAGTTATGTCTGGTTCCTAACCAATTAGGACACGACTCTAAAAACTCATCTCCTAAAACCATAATTAATGCTACAATTCATGTTGCTTGCCCAAAACATTGTGCCATAAAGTTTATTGACTGAAATAAAAATATATGAAGCAGCAATGGAGAGATGGCAAAGCATGCTGTCAGTTTTTTATGAAATAAATTTTCAGTTCAAGGAGTTATTTTCTTGTTCAAATAGCCATAAAATTACTAGCCACTGCCCTGCTTCTCATCGATTTCTACTTGGCACAGTTTGCCAGATGCTGTTTAGTCTAAGTGTTGCCTTGACCTCCACTGGTGACACTGGCCCCTTTTTGCTTTGTTGCACAGTATTTTCCCAGCAGGGAGGTCCCACCCCTCTAATAGTTCAGTTGCAACTTTTGCTAAAGGCTTCTAGGTTACCCATATGTTGTACTGGAGGGGACAGCCTGACTAGAATTAACTCAGAAGTGGCGTCCAGCATTGTGGCTGGAGCTGGCCCAGAGGAGATTATAAATGCCCCAAAACTAATTAAATATTTTGTCTCCTGCTGGTAAACAAAAGCAAATGAGGGCAAAAATATTAAATGCCTGATTTAACTAGGATCTGTAAGTAGCTTGACAACGGCAACCCCAAAGCCAGTGATGCATGATTTAAAAGCCCCTAATGGGTCAAAGCTATTACACAAATGAGACTTTTGTTGATTATCCTTCACTTTATATACTTGCAAAACTTTTACATAAATAAATGTAAAAGTATTTTTCAGAGTATTTCACAAATGCAGTTCTGGGGTAAGAGCTGTGCAGTCCAGAGATATATTTGGAAGCATCCTTAACTTTCATTTTTGCACCCAAATAACACAGAAAATAAATTTGACCACCCAAAGAAATATGGACAAATAAGAAGTGACACTTATCTTCACTAACATTTTCAAAGATCTAAATTGCCAAATGGTGCTTCCTAAAAGTGAGACATAATTCTTTTTTAATAGCATATTTAGTAACATTTTTTAAATCTAAATGCATTTATCAATGCACTTCTTTTAAAAATATATAGAATACATACAATGAAATCAGTTATGTTATTTACATGCAGAATAATATATATTTAAAGAAATCCACTGAATTATTTATATAATGAATCCAGTGCTTTTTATATATATATAATTCAGATTTAATGTATTCATTTTCATAAATTACAAATCCTCTCTCATGGCATTTTAAATATTGTATGCCCATTAGTGTATACTTTGTATTTTAAAAAAACTACAGCAGATTAAATTTTAGAATTTAGATGGTGTTAGGTGATAGGTTGGACTTGATTATCTCAAAGGTCTTTTTCAACCTGATTAATTCTATTCTATTCTAAATTTATTTTCCTTTTATTAATGCATAATAGTTATCATTTAAAGATTCCATGAATTTGTTTTCATAATGCTAAGTGATGAAAAGTCCTACAAAAATCCCATTAGAATTCTAAGTAGATGTTCTCTTCATTAATTTTACACACATGCTTAACTTCATATGTTTATCTACTCCTACTGCAGTTTCAAATGACTAATCCAATGTCCAAAGTTAAAACCAAGCTGTGTATTTTGATCATGCAAACCCTCAGTTCATCATGCTATTAGTGCCAAGTAGAAAGTGACTGGGTTAACAAAAGTGTACCATTCACCTTTTCTGGGAGGACATTTGTCAAATAAAGCTTTACATTTTCCCTGAGCACATTTTTACTGTCTTTTATGAAACATGCTTTACAGTAAGATTGTCTTTATTTGTTGAAATTTAAAACTTACTAACAAATGGCAAAGACCAAATCTATAGGTAAAAGAAATCTCATTACAATTCATAGCTACAGATACATACCATATATGTATCTCTCACTTCATTTATGGTATTTTACCATTGGATTTTAACTTTATAATTAAACTGTTATGCAAATTAGGCAATCTACACACTTTTTTTTAGACTATTCACCATAACGCCTGCTGTAATTAATGCTTTCCAACTCAACTAGGAACTTTTGTAGCCATACTGGTCTGTATCCTGGCACAAACAGATGAGCACACACGCACACATCCATAGAACACATCTGCTCTTTTGTCCAAATGGACAGCAGGACGCCACAGAGGTTTATCCATCAAAAGAAATGCAGCTCTAAAAGAGTAAGATGTTCTAGTTAGGCACATGGTAAAGTTTGTTGCTTCAAATCTCCCAAGTGTCACATTTCCAAACTACAATGAATTAGATGTGACAGATATATTCTAAAAGCTACTAGCAAAACTGACTGTGATGAAAGAAATACTTACTGCAATGATTGCTAATTTATAATGCTAGGTTCAGAATGGCCTCTCATTAGGTACATGAGAATAAAAAGTCATGAACCATAGCTAGAAGAGAAAAAAAATTAGTTTTATCCACTGTACACAGAAAAAGCACTGAATATTTGGTTCCATAAAGCCTGTGGTTTGTTTTTTCTCCCAAGAACTTAGTTGCTTCTTTTTCCTTATTATTTCAGAAACTTCAATATTCTGGAATGACAGCATTCTATCAGATTTTTGTGACGTTTTCTCTAGAATTAACCAAACTCAATGATGGGGAAGTTTCTCAATGGAAATTTGAAATTAGAAGTGTTATATTCAGCCACTTTAATTGAACAGGTTTCCTTTTAGATATGCAAAATAAATTACAAAAGTCTTGCTTATTTAATTGCATACATTGTGGTTTATGCCAACAACTACTCATGCACCTGAGCTCCTAAGGAAAAAAAATGCAGTAAGACAGCAGTAAAACATATTTCTGTTACAGCTGGTCTTCTTCATATACAACTGAGATGCAAGAAGGAATGCATGACTTTGGTTTTCCTGATAGCTTAAAAAAAGAAAAGAGAAAAAAAAAGTACCTGTGCATAATCATAACTATTTTCATAATTCAGACTCACTGAGAAATGTGCATTGAACAAAAGTGCTATCAGTTTAAAGCATTATCTATGCTTTTATAGTCAAACACCAGGAAAAGTTACAGCTTAGGTTCTGCAGCATCAACAAGTCAAGCACACAAGCTGTACAGCAAGGACTATGTAATCTAACAGACAAACCTATGAAAAGACCCAGTAGCTGGAGGACAAAGTTTGAAACACACAAACTTGAAATGTGTAATGTATTTTCAACAAAAAATCTCTAGGTATTTAAGCAAGCAATATGGTAGATTCTTCGTAAGCTTACATTATTATATTATATTTAGGTGTCTTTCTGCTACACCTGAATCATCAAGTACTGCCTCCAGTGCACAGATTCTTTATGGAGTACTACTGTGATATGCATACAGGCCATCATCCAGCCTGATGGCCTTACACACACATCTGTGAAGCACAGAAAAGCCTAACAAAATTACCTAATAACCCGAGACAGTGATCCAGTAAGTCTGCAGTTACAAAGAATTTGGGCAAACAGCACACACATCAATTTCCCTTAGGTTTTAATTTCCCTTACTTTTTTTCACTAGCAAAAGAATGTATCTTTAAGGGGAATGCAAGCCATTTAACATAAGTCAGTGAAGAAGCAGAAAAATTCAAAAAATTCAGTGAAGAGGATATAAACCTAACTGTCAAAGTCCCAAATGTACCACTGCATCACTCTTGTTTGCGTCTGAATTTTGAGAAATATAGGTAACAAAACAGAAGTGTTTGCCTGGACATACAACACATGCTTTCATCTTTTTCATTTTTTTCCTAGAAAGCATGTTAATATATTCTTCCACAAAGGATCTGTTGATGAGAAAAGTCTCAATACATTCTATAAAGCCTTTCCATGCACCATTGAAAGAGACACATTACTAAATTTGTCCTAGTTAGGAAAAGACCAGCATAATAATCCGTCTCAGTAAGAGAAGTAGGATACCTGAAAAACGATGAGGCGGAAAAATGAACATGCAGAACCTATGATGTCTCTCCTGGGTTTTCTTCCCTGGTAGGGTGGGAAAACTAAAGTGATGAATTCATATGATATCATTTTAAGGATCAAAATTCCACTTACATCTACATCTTTTTGTCCATCCCAAAATCCTAGAGCAAAGCACAACTTAATCCAACACAATTCCCAGACAGCCAGGAAATCTAGCAAAGATTACGCCTCTTGAAGAGCAATTCCCTTTGGAGCTCCTCCTGGGACTGCCTAACTGTACCACCTTTCAGTCAGTGATAGCACTTAAAGAGACAATTGAATCCTTTGTTAAGAGCTTCCAAAAGTACCGATTAATTGGTATTCTGACTGACACTAATTCAAAGGTGTTTCCTAGTACCTTGGGATATGGTGTGTTCTACTTTGGAGAGAATCAATCAGTCAGAGATTGATGAAGAGGTGGTGAGGTCAGGTTTGCAAATACAGAACCATCTGCAGAGTCTCCTGGGTTGGTACCTGCAGCACAGCAATTTACAGGAGCAGGTGTTTCCCTTTAATTTTTTTTTTTTTTTCTTTCCTGCTGAAATTGTAACTTTATTCAGAAAGTGCCTGCAGTTTATTAAGAGTGTACTTTGTTTATTGTTGCTATTAACTGCTGAAATGCTTCTGAGGGTTGTAGTAACCACACTCCTTAAAAACACAAGAATAGAGGCTGTGATGTTAAATATCCATGTCAATTAGATATGTCTTCAGAAAGCAGCTATGCAAAAACATATGAAAGTCTGAAAGGTTTTTTGGAATTATTTTGTTCAGAGAGGAAACATTTCTTTATGCATATGGATGACTGAAATTATCTAGCCATTAAAATTACAATTTATTTTTGTTTACAGTCATATTTATAGTAAAAGGAAGCTTTCCGAAACAAAATTAAAATTCAAGAATTTCAGCTGAAATTTCCCACCTGAACTGAGCTGGATGGACAGTCTGGTAAGTCCCTTTGGTTTGGATCCAAACCTTTGAAAAAGGTCAGTAGAGCTCACATTTTAATTGAAATTCAGGTGCTTTACTGCAGCTCATACTCTGCATAATCTGTTCACTAGCCTAAACATCCCTCAGCCTATCCCCTAGGCCATATGAACTGTCTTTGCATCATTACCTTCAAAGGGGGCATGCAGGCATTCCACCTCCTTCTCTTCCCACCTACTTCATCTCCCTCAAACTACTTCCTCTTCACAATTGTAGGAACATTCTTGAAAACTTTTATTGAGTTTCCTTCATGTATTTTATCTACCCTGTAATCCTTCACAGGACAAAAATTACATACAGGAAAGTGGTTTCGTGGTTTGTGTGCATCAACAGAAGTCACAGACCATTGGACAGTGGATAAAACTTAGGCTTATATGAGTCATAATATTAAAACCCAGGGAACCCCTTCCTCTTCAAAAGAACAAGTCTGTCACTAAATAAACAAGTTAGAAAAGTTTCTTTTTGGCATTTGCTTTAGCTATTAAGTCTAATCTAAAGGTCTTGGTGTAAAACAGACCTCAAGGTAAAAATCATTCCACACTCTCAACTATCTAGTAATAAATTTGGACTTGTTATTCCACTTTACCATTCTTCTGAAAGATTTAAATTATGATTAATAGTAAACTTCAGGAAATGAGAGGACAGTGACTTGTCAGTAGAAAAAAATCCCTTTTGCTGTTTTTTTTAAGTCTGACAATTCTTTTAAAGGCAGATCTACTCCTCCAAACAAATAGTACATACAGAAGTAAAAAACAAACTTCTTTATCAGATTTTTCCATTTTAATTGAACTAATTTAATTTTTACCTGATTTAGCAACACCCTTCGTATTCATTTAATTTCTTTTTTGATTTCTGGGAAGGTATCCCCTGTTCCTGGCATATTTCTGAGCCATTCTGATGAATATTGAGACAAAGAATTTGTCTTTCCTTTCCCAGAAAGAATCACTTCATCCATGGCTAATTTCCCTTCCTATCCCTTATGGAACACAGGACTCCTTTCTATGACTTCTCAGTGTGTACACATTCATGAAATCTTTCCTTTCTGGCTTTTGCCAAGTTTTCCAATTTTTGTAACAACTTTGCAATATATGTTTTCTGTCTATTTTCACCTAGATAACATGGAAGAAAAGCAAAGTATTTTCGTGAATCCTTTAAGCAGATCTGTTTAGTAATTTTAGAATTTTAAAATGGCTAATTTCTCTTCAGGCCTTTTAGCTGTACGCTCATTTCAACAGGAACACATATGTTTTCTGTTGCGCGCTCTCTCTCTCTCTATATATATATATATGTTTTGGGTTTTTTTTTTAAATTTTGCTTCCTTCCTCATGGTTGTGTACTTTCTCCTTGAACCCCTACATGAACTATGTCTCTGCAGAGGCACACACCAAAGCAGCAAAATGAGCAAACATGTCCAGTTTTGGGCCCCTCAGTTTAGGAAGGATGTTGACTTGCTGGAACGTGTCCAGAGAAGGGCAACAAGGATGGTGAGGGGTTTGGAACACAAGCCCTATGAGGAAAGGCTAAGGGAGCTGGGGTTGCTTAGCCTGGAGAAGAGGAGGTTCAGGGGACAGCTCATTGCTGTCTACAACTACCTGAAGGGAGGTTGTAGCCAGGCAGAGGTTGGTCTCTTCTCCCAGGCAGCCAGTACCAGAACAAGGGGACACAGTCTCAGGCTGCGCCAGGGCAGGTTTAGGCTGGATGTTAGGAAGAAATTCTATACAGAGAGAGTGATTGCCCATTGGAATGGTCAGCCGGGGGAGGTGGTGGAGTCACCTTCATTGGAGGTGCTCAGGAGGAGACTTGATGGGATGCTTGGCGCCATGATCGAGTTGTTTGGGTGGGTTGGATTGGTTGATAGGTTGGACACGATGGTCTTGAAGGTCTCTTCCAACCTGGTTTATTATTATTATGTGATTGAGTCTGAATTCTCATTTCAACTGCATTTGGACATTTGGCACTAAAGTAACGGCATTCAGCATCTTGCTCAAAATTAAGATAGTTGTTACAGTGACTATATACAGCTAAGAAAACCAACAGGTAAACCTTCGCACAAGAATGGGAAACAAGACTATGCAAATTCTGAATTTTATTTGAAGTTTGCACAACCTATTTTCTCACCTATTGTTTGCACTAGGATGTTACAACTAATTTCCTCTACTGTTGACTGAAAATGTGCAAGGTATTAAAACAAGCCTTGGTAAGGAATCAGGATCAGCAGGCCAACTGCACAATGTTGCATGAGAAAAAAGTTGCTACTTGGAAAATGAATGCTCTTTTTCTTGCCACTCTCAGCAGCCTTGCTTGTTTTGCATATGGTTGCATGTTTAATTAGCAATCCTTCTGTAAGTGTCTGCAATTAGTACAATGATGATTAATAAAATAACTCCTTTAAAGCTCCATTTATGCAGCAGAACTGCACAATCAGGAATAATTAATTCATCATTAATAAATCATGGCTGATTAACTAATCTGTTGATTACAAACACATTACTGCATGGTCTCCCACCTGAGCTCTGGTGATTTTCCTATTCTGAATGGAAACAGAGATGAAGTAGTAGTAAATGATTAAAAAAATGCATTAAGGAGTAAAGCCACTACATTAGTCAGGAAATGAAGAGCACCCATGTCTAAAATTTACAGGGCTTTGTTCATTTTTAGTTCCCTTGGGTAAAAAAACAAAACAAACAAAACCAACAACAAAAAAACCCCACCTTGTACTCTCTGTTTGTTAAATGTGAATGGGTGAACAATTATTGCCTCTTTAGTTCACTCATATTATTAAAGAAGGTTGAAATTTTTTTCCAAAAGCATCTCAGACTGTGAGCCAGATTCACTCTCTGTAGGAGCCAGTAAGAAATAGCAAATGCAGCAGCAGAAGCTTGCAGTGTTGCTCCTTAAGAAGATCCAGGTCACCAGCCAACCCAACCTGCTTTGTGAGAAGGCAAGGTCAAGGTGGCTGCTAAATACACCATTGCAACACTGCTAGTAAGGTCCCTTCACAGCCATGTCTTGCTGCTGGCAGGCAGTTCGAGTTCATAGACCATATTTCAGGACCCTGAACTTCAAAGGTTGAATACAGAAGAACATGTCTTTCCATCTGGAAAATCCTTGGGCTTGCCACCCAGTTCTTAAGCTTTGCACTGCATTTAAAACATTTTGAATATGCTTTGTGTAGAAGCAGGAGCCAGAAACTACTATTTCAAATGAAATCTAGGATTCTCTCACTGTTCCTTGCCTCCACCCTTGCCTCGGACTTAAGTTACATCTAAACTACAAGTTAAGGGTTGATATCTAGCTGTTCCTACAGTGCAAAAATGCCTTTGACTTCAAACTACTTCATTCTAAAATATTGCAAAGAAAAATAACCAAAGCAAAGCGTAGCACAAAAGTGATTTGAAAGGGAAAAGAGACTTCTAGCTAGAGTAACCAAAATAGTCCAGTATGCCTAATAAACACAGAGAAAGAAGAGAACACTGAAGGAAAATGAGAAATCTGAAGCAGTACACTTCATGAAGAAAATTACAGAAGAAACTTTTAACTTAGGAGCAGATCTTCAGTCTTTGAAAAGCAAAAGACACTTGTAACCAACAGTTTTCTTCTGGATTTTAAACAGTTTTATGTGCATCACTATGCCATTTGTCTCCATCTATCTGCTAAAACTTTAATCACAAATATTGATTATGAACAGTACTACAAGCCACCGCAATACCAGTCATCTCTGAAAAATTTTCATACAGGAGAACCATAAAGCACATTTCTAATCCTTTTATATTTTTTTCACATTGTCATTCAAGTAAATTAATGAACATATGAGCAGCATTTCAATATAAGGCAGAGAAAAGATACATATTTTTAAGTACTGTAGTGAGATTCCATATCAAATGACTAAGCATGAGAAAAAGCTTATCAATCTAAAAGTTCACAGTTGAGCCTGGGAATCAAGAATAGCTTTTAACATGGAACTTGGAAATAAATCATTTAAAAGCAGAAAAACAAGACAGATGTCCCCAGACATTTTCTAAGGTCACTGTCTATGAAGCAGCAAGATGAGTGTGATGAAAACAATACCAAGGATCTTGACGAATAGAAATGAACAATTTCAAGCAATTTTCTCAAAGGGATAGTAAGTCAAAGACTTCTGAGGACAGTGGTGATTCACTGTCTACAGCTAAGATATAAGCAGGATAATGTGAATAATTTGAAGGTGTGAGAGATTAGTGTCAATTCCTTCAGAAAGTCAGGTTTCCTTTTAATACAACAGCAGTTTGCCCCGCAATGTCAACTCTTCCATCATTACGCAGTGAAATCTTCAATTCTCCTCCACGGCGAGAACATTGAAAAGCTAAATGGAAACAAGAATCTACAGTTAAAAACTAGCATCCATCACCAATTATTTAAAAATCCATGAACACTCTGGGAATTGAAGCCTGTCTCTGGAAAGCAAGCAACAACTGGGCAAGCACTGCACCAGGAACACCCTGCATGAACTAGCTTTACGGATGAAGGTTAGCTGACAGCGTATCTCAGACTTGTCAATTTGCTGTGATGTAACCAAGCAAGTCTCCTTTGTAGATCTAAAGAAGTCTGGAAATCTACCATTCATGGAATACACACTTTCTCTAGGCTAAGAAGGAAGAACATCAAGTATTACCTACATGAGAATGAAGAATTACTTTACTGGTATTAAGTATCTGAAGTAGATACTACGTTCAAAGAAAGTGTTTGGCTAAGGGATAAATAAAGCTCAAATAGGCAATGGAAAAAGCCTACAAGGAAACATGGATGCTGTTTCAGTTGTCATAAACTGAGACCATATTCCTACATAGACAGGAACCGATTTATGCGATCATGAATATATAATTTAATACAGCTGGGTAAAGTTTAAGTAGAAATATCCTTCCAGTTGTAAATAATTACAGAACTCATCTTCTGCCTAAACTGCTCATTCATATACAGGTGGAACAATAATGATCCCTCAGCATGTTGAGTCTGCGGATCAGTTTCAGTACTCCGATTTTAACTGCACAAGAACTTGATCCAAGAATGGTCTGGTTTAGATGGCATTTAGCTCATGTTTGAGTTTCTTGTAATGGGTTGTTTTTTTGTTTTTTAAAGGCTGTAAACAGACGAAGAGGTATTAATGTTCTGTCTCCTTACAGTCAGTGAACTTCTGAGTAACACAAAACTTGTTGAAAGCCAGAACAGTGGAAACGGGAGCTAAATGAGGTATATTGATAACTGAGTGCGGAGTAATGCCTACAATTGAGCATTTGGGACTCTTCGAAGGCTGGCTGGGGTTTTTCCTCTTTCTTTAAATGCAGAACCACTGTTGCCAGTTTCGTGGCAAGATTAGTAAGACTGGTCCATTTTATTTTTAGAGACGCCTCTAAAGTAAAAAATAGATGCACAAACGACACTTTAACCAAGCTTATATGTAAGTAATACTTGATATTTTCCTTCCCTCACACAGAATCACTGGCATTTCACACTAAGTCTGAAAGCGAACAGAACATTTCACTAACTAGAGGATTTTGTTTAATAGCAATGTCTCCAGAGACATCTCTGCTGGATCACAAAACTGTTGCACACCAATTTCCTGTCTGTATTTACTAGCACTATTTCATACTACATATACATTTTACAGCTCTTTTCATAAAAACAAGTATGTGCTTTCTGATCTGTAGAAATAATAGGTAATAGCTGAAATCACCCTGAATTCCTCTATGATTAACACAAGGCAGAGGAAAGTTAAATAGCAGGTAGGAGGACTGTGAGATTGAGCACACTACTATTGCTGCTATGACAGAATCATGCACACCTGCATTCACAAGGCACACAGTGGCCTTACACTAATTTTATCCTGTTGTATTACGGAGCTCCTTATCAGCCTAAGTGTATCTGAATGACCATTACCTACAGAACTCCACAGAATCAACCACATTGGTAAAGGCCTCAGAGATCATCAATTCCAACCTATTGCCTAATACCCAACACCTCATGAGAGTTTGAGAAGTGATGGATTTTCCTCATGACGTCATCATAATGACATTGACTTAAAAACAAGTGAGGCTCTTGTAAAAATATCCATATTTAGAAACCACTACTATTTTGGTTGAATTCCTAAACCCTATAAAAGGACTGTTGCATGAAGAACCTATTCTTTAACTTAAATGAAGTTAAGATCTCCACAACTATTTTTATTCTAAAAAGGCAACACCTCTTCTTTGGCAGAAATGTTACACTTGTATATAAATCTGATGTGAACAACCTGCATGTTGAGATTATTTGGGAAAGATGAAAGCTGCAATTACCACTCTGCAAAACTCTTCTCTTCCTAAGAATTCTATTTAGCTAAAACTTACATACCAGTAGATTTATTCTACCCAAATAAAGCAATTTCCTCACAAAGAGGAAAAGGAAAAAAAGAAAGAAGGGGGTGGGGGGAAAAGACGATACATTGTATTGAAAGAGATCCTGGCAAAATTTGTGGAAGTATGATCTTCCAGTTATCAAAGTAAGGTTTGGGGGCTGGTTTGTTGATTTTTTTTTTTTTTTAAATTTTTTTTTTTACACCCCCAGACTCAATTGGCAGTAACAAGAACCAAAATTTCCCCACAAGTCAACACACTTGTATGAAGTAAACAGGTATAAAAAGATTCCTCTGGCTTCACCTGAGATGAAAATTTTACTGGATAAAGCCCCTTTTTTCACAATTTGTAAAGGTCTCTGCAATCTATTTGAATATACCAAATTCCTTAAGCAAGTTCATAAATGTTATCTCAGAAATTTGAAAGCTGTGTAAAGAGCTGGATACAGCGACAGTTGCCAAATATTGCATTCATTGGCAATTACAGAAGCCCATACATCTGATATGAGAGATTAGAACTTGTCAATATTGCAGGACTCTTGAAATGGGGGTGGGGGGAGTCAAGGACCCACACTGATTTGATGTTGGCTTAAATTCAAGGATATGTAGAGAGTTTGTAAAGTATTTCACCTAGTAAAAAGACAGGAAAATTCTCCTTGTAGTTCGTGGGAAACTGTGATGAATCTGCAGACCCTTTGATGGGCCAGGAAGAGATCGACCTTGAAAACATCACTGCATACCCATGAGAGAGTGTTGTGCCCTTGAGTCTCTGGAAAGTCCCTGGACTGAATATGTAGTTTGAGGATGAGAGACCGCAAGACTGAGATAGAGGAGCCACCTGGGCTAGCTTAACAAGGAACTATAGCAATGCTATATCTAACCAGTAAGAATCTTGAGGAAAAAGTTTGTTAACCACATGCAGCCACACTAACATAACATACACACAAATACAATACAATACAATACAATACACCAGGTTGGAAGAGACCTTCAAGATCATCGCGTCCAACCCATCAAACAATCCAACCCACCCAACAACTAGACCATACAGCCAAGCACCCCATCAAGTCTTCTCCTGAACACCTCCAGTGAAGGTGACTCCACCACCTCCACGGGTAGCCGATTCCAATGGGCAATCACTCTCTCCGTGTAGAACTTCTTCCTAACATCCAGCCTAAACCTGCCCTGGCGCAGCCTGAGACTGTGTCCTCTTGTTCTGGTGCTGGATGCCTGGGAGAAGAGGCCAACCTCTGCCTGGCTACAACCTCCCTTCAGGGAGTTGTAGAGAGCAATAAGGTCACCCCTCAGTCTCCTCTTCTCCAGGCTAAGCAACCCCAGCTCCCTCAGCCTTTCCTCATAGGGCTTGTGTTCCAAACCCCTCACCAGCTTTGTTGCCCTTCTCTGGACACGTTCCAGCAAGTCAACATCCTTCCTAAACTGAGGGGCCCAGAACTGGACACAGTACTCAAGGTGTGGCCTAACCAGTGCAGTGTACAGGGGCACAATGACCTCCCTGCTCCTGCTGGCCACACTGTTCCTGATGCAAGCCAGGATGCCACTGGCCTTCCTGGCTGCCTGGGCACACTGCAGGCTCATGTTCAGCCTACAATCAACCAGCACCCCCAGGTCCCTCTCTGCCTGGCCACTCTCCAGCCACTCTGACCCCAGCCTGTAGCACTGCCTGGGGTTGTTGTGGCCAATGTGCAGAATCCGGCACTTGGATGTGTTAAATCTCATGCCATTGGACTCTGCCCATCTGTCCAGCCTGTCGAGGTCCCTCTGCAAAGCCTCTCTGCCCTCCAGCAAATCAACTGCTGCCCCCAGCTTGGTGTCATCTGCAAATTTACTGATGATGGACTCAATGCCCTCATCCAGATCATCAATAAAGATGTTGAAGAGCATGGGGCCCAGTACTGATCCCTGGGGCACACCACTAGTGACAGGCCGCCAGCTGGATGTGGTGCCATTCACCATTACTCTCTGGGCTCGGCCCTCCAGCCAGTTCCTAACCCAACGCAGTGTGCTCCTGTCCAAGCCACGGGCTGCCAGCTTGGCCAGGAGTTTGCTGTGGGGAACGGTGTCAAAGGCCTTGCTGAGGTCCAGGTAGACCACATCCACAGGCCTCCCCACATCCACCAGGCGGGTCACCTGATCATAGAAGGAGATCAGGTTGGTCAGGCAGGACCTGCCCCTCCTAAATCCATGCTGGCTAGGCCTGAGCCCCTGGCCATCCTGTAAGTGCTGTGTGATCGCACTCGAGATGAGCCGTTCCATAATCTTGCCTGGCACTGAGGTCAGGCTGACAGGCCTATAATTCCCTGGCTCATCCAACCAGCCCTTCTTGTGGATGGGCACCACGATGGCCAGCTTCCAGTCTTCTGGGACCTCTCCAGTGAGCCAGGACTGCTGAAAAATGATGGAAAGTGGCTTGGACAGCTCATCCGTCAGCAATCTCAGCACCCTAGGATGGATCCCATCCGGTCCCATGGCCTTGTGGGGGTCCAAGCGGCTCAGTAGATCTCTAACTTCCTCTTGGAGCAGTGGGAAACTATGCAGCTCTCTGGCTCCTTCTGCCAGCTCTGCAGGCCAGCTGTCTGGAAGACGTTCTGCCCTGCTAGTGAAGACTGAGGCAAAGAAGGTGTTAAGTACCTCTGCCTTTTCCTCATCCTTTGTTACAACGTTCCCCTCCGTGTCAACCAAGGAGTGGAGGTTGTCCTTGCCCTTCTTCTTGCTATTGATGTATTTATAGAAGGACTTTTTGTTGTCCTTCACAGCAGAGGCCAGTCTAAGTTCTAAATGGGCTTTTGCCTCCCTAATTTTCTTCCTGCACAACCTAGCAACATCCCTAAACATTCTGTAGGGTGCCTCCCCTTTCTTCCAAAGATAATACACCCTCTTTTTTTCCCTAAGTTCTATTAAAAGTTCATTGCCCATCCAGGCTGGCCGTCTGCCCCGGCGGCTCATCTTCCGGCACACCGGCACAGCCTGTTCTTGCACCTTCAATAGTTCTTCCTTGAAGTAGGTCCAGCTCTCCTGGACCCCTTTGTTTTTGAGGGCTGATTCCCAAGGAACCTTCTGAATTAGTTCCTTGAGTAGCCTGAAGTCTGCCCTCCGGAAGTCCAGAGTGGAGGTCTTCTTGCTCCCCCTCTTGGCTTGGCTGCATACTGAAAACTCTATTATGTCGTGGTCACTGGTGCCTAAACACCCTCCGACCACCACATCACCCACCAGCCCTTCCCTGTTGGTGAAGAGGAGGTCAAGCATAGCCTTACCCCTGGTAGGCTCACGCAGCACCTGGGATAAGAAGCTGTCCTCCATGCACTCTAAGAACCTCCTAGACTGCCTCCTCTCTGCTGTGTTGAGATCCCAACAGATATCAGGCAGGTTGAAGTCACCCATGAGAATGTATTGCTTGCTGGACTAAACTCGGTCTTTGTACTCTGCTTGCCATGAGTGTATGTTTTTGTCACTTCGGCCATCACCCATTACAGCAACAGTAATTGATGGGGGTGGATTTTATTTGACAGTTTGGTTTAATAAAGTAGGAAGAGAACACAAGTACAGGAAATTATGTCTAATACTTCAGAAGAGATGTAGCTGACCTCCTCCTAGAGGTCACCAATTTCTAAAAGCCTTAATCATTTAAAAGACTGAAGATAAAAGTACAGACAAAATTTGCCAGTGCCCATGTATCTTGTCCCCATTCTTACATATTTAAGGTTAGTCACACTCTTTCTGTTCTTGTAACAGAAGTAACTATTCTTTCTTATATCTTTCCTGGCTACCATGTAAAAGATCACCATCCTGAGGAAAACTGATCTTCACACCTAAATACAGAGATATATAACAGAAAACAGAAAAAGTGTACAATAAAGCACATTCTGTACTTAGAATCTGAATGTTAAAAATACATCACCTCTTCTCATCTAGCTATCGAGCTTCTATCTAAACACTAAGATGCCTGAAGAAGTGACTGAAGGGAATTACAAATGAGGCAGAAACCACGTGATTATTTTTTTTTTTTTCAGTCTCATCTTCATATATGAATGGAAAGGAAAAAGTCTAAATTGTACTGAAAAGTATACAACATGAATGCATACACCAATACCTCTTCCAAATACCCAAAAATGCAAGCCATAAAGACAAATAAGTACAGTAAAATTCAATCAAAACACAAACTCATCATCTGAAGTTCACCAAGCCTGTTACAATGAAAGGTCGTGAGAACTACAACGGAAAAGCTGAGACCAAAAACTAACTGCAGAGAGTTACTACCCAGAAACGGACACTTCCAACTCCCTGCGGGCATGATGTGTCATATTGGTGTGTAGGAAACAAAGCAAGTTGTTAAAGGTTACCTCACACACAAAATAATACTATTTATTCTGTTCATATTGAGAAAATGAATAGCACATTATTGCTACTGTTTGGATTGTAGTAATAATAGGTTTTCTTTTTCAGTGAGTAGTTTTTAAACAACAGGGCAGCTGTGCAAGAAGACAGTTTCTCTTACCAAGCATTTCTTTCTTTCCCAGCTGCTCTGACCAGTAGCTGCTTAAAACAGCATGGGCAGATCCTTGAAAGAAATTAGAAAGGAAAGTACAGAATTAAATTAGAAGGCCTGTGAAGTGCACTGTAAAGACAGAGCAAAGCGCATTCCAAATGTAAATGCCATAAATCAAGTGCCATATGTGTGTTTAGGGCAAAACCACCTCACTTTCCACAAGGACAGAACTTAAGGCTTTACCATTTCATTTATTTCCAATAAAAAAAGTATTACTTTCCTATCCTCTGGCTTCAATCGAAGTTTTGGCTAGGCATGGGCTTCATGACTAGCCACACAACTGATAGGAACAACAAACAATACCAATTACAATGCTTAAGCCAAAGCACTCATTTATTCAACAGAAGTAAAGCTTCCTAACACAAAATTTCAAATTATTAAATTTCAGATAGCTGAACATGATGTTACTCAATGAAGCATGAACAAACACCCATCTAAAAATCTGGATAGGCTTTTTAAAATTTTTTGAGAATAGGAACAGGTGGATCTTTAAGGCCTCACCATAGCTTCTGAAAACTTACAGAAAAAAACCACATTTCCTGCAGATGGCAAAAGAACTTAGGATGACTTCCAGGATTCACAGCTAGACAAGCTGCTTCAGGTCACACTAGCAGCCAGCCGCAAAGTCACTCTGCTGCAAAACCTACTGTTAAGTAACTATCAGAACTCAAGGACAACAAACCATGTAGCTTTATTAAGAAATCAGTACAAAAGTAATACAATACAAACCCATAGCACTGTTAAAGTATACTTTTACACAATAAAAACATTTGCTTCTGCAAAATGCAGGTCAGGCCACTTAGAGATGGAAGGCAACAACAGTGACCTATAATGAGATTGAGGAAGCGTCCAGTTTTTCCTACATATTGATACTACTCTTCCCAGAAATCTTAAGGAATGAGCTCTCAAATTAGATCATTCTACAGGACTCTGCCCCCAGCTTTATCAGAAAAGCAGGAGTGAAAGCTTTAAAAATTAAAGATGTGGCTCGTATTTCTTTACAAGCCTGCCTTTCTTTCTAAAAGCAGTGCCGAATCAGAGTGGTAGAGACTGGAAGGGACTTCCTGTTTATTAATTAGCAGTAATCCAGCAAAGACAGCTTTTTCTTTATTTAGCAAAACATTCAATGAGGATTTTTTTACCAAGGTCTCAGCTGACTAATAGTTAACCGGTGGTTAACTGGTACCGAAGCATCATTCTGCACCAATCATAATTGCACCTACTAAACAGAGTATCAAAGGAGCAGGCTCAGAACTACCTTCTGCCCCCTAAATATACCACTAGCTGAGTTCTTAGTATTCAAAGGCCTGAGAACATCTACAACAGGTGTCAGCTGAAGTGTAAAATAAAGAGACATTAAGAGAAATAGATGTGAACTCCTATTACAATATTCATTCAATACCAAACTAGTTTCTCACCACATTCTAAGTGGAATACTTTAGGGAAAAGATCAGATAATGACACAGGAATTAAGTGGCCTGATGACACCAAGGTGCTATTTTTTTCTCAATGGTATCAAAGTTTCCAGTTTAATAAGCACACTGTTCATATAAAACAGTAATTTATAAGACATACTTCAAAGTACAAAACCAGATTAATGAAGTTTACTAAGAACCTTTTATTGAACTGAAATAAGAGCAAGAGCCACTTACCTGTAACAGGGTCTTCCAGCACTCCATACCAAGGCGCAAAATATCTGGAGTAAAAATCATGGCCTTCCTGTTTTCCACTGGATTTTCCCTTTAGAGTGAGTATAAGCCCTTTCACCTTTCCTGTCTTTTCAGCTGACAAAAAACGTTGTGCACTCACTTGCAGTTCTTCCAACACAGACCTTGAATATAATTATAGAACTGTAACAGCCCATAATCTTAATTTTACATGAATTTAAGTATTGAAAAGAAACATAAAACTACAAATTTGTCTTCTCTACAATCCCTAAACAGCCATGATAAAATGTTAGAGGATTCAAGATTCTTCACATTGCCCTCCCAATGTCATTTGACAGAAGACTACCCTGAATATAGACAAAAAATATACAGAAAAAACATAGAGGAAAAAGTTCAAGCCACACATTTCCTGTTTATTTCTGAAAGCAGTGCATCCTAGAATATTAGCTACAGAAAAGCACTTGTTTCAGTATTTTTATCACTGAAAGAAGTATTTCATCATTATAGAATACAGTGAGTAAGCATTCTACCTCCTTCAGAGCAAGCAAATAGCTAACATTTGGATCTTCCTGGGATTCTAAAGCACCCTACCACCATCTCAAGTCTGTAAAATTACAGACTCTACCCTACAAAACAAAGTCTGAAAGAGTAAAAATAATAAGTACTCAGCTAAGGATATTTCTATCTCCCCACTACCTTTAAGCAGTATAGTTACACCAAACTGTGAAAATAAGGTGACAAAAACAGTAAGGTGGCCTGCTCCAAGAAGTTGTGTTTTGGCAATATATATCCAAATCATACTTGACTTAGTAATGAAATTGTTCTCCAGGATTAACAAATGCTTTAAAACAATTTGAATTGGACTTTCCTTTGTAAAGCTACTTACATGCTGCTAAGTATGTGTAAATACATTGCAGTCAAAGGGTAATAAGAATCCACGGCATTCTGTCAATGTGTCCTGCCTCATTAAGTGGGCTTCTATACAAATAACTATCACTTCTTCTCATTTTATAAAATAACTTTTTAACAGAGGAATTTAAATTATTTTTAAATCTATACCTGGTTTAAAACAAGTATACAAGGAATAAACATTGAACAAGCAAACTCAAAGACAAATAAATGTAAGACACCTTTCGTAAGTATCACTGAGGCGAACTAAGAGGTTCTTTGTGTCAGGAGAGTAACGGAGATCTTGAACTATCATGTCAGCAACAGCTGCCTAGTGGAAAAGTTCAAGGAGACAAAAACATTGTCACCTGAATATGAAATATTTAATGTTTTCATAGAACAAATTCCCCGATAAAAATGGGCTTATGCAAGGTCTTCGTGCAACACTCAATTACATGCAAGCAAACCAAGTGAAGGTACTAAGAGCATGAATGAATATGGCTAGGTGCCAAGAGCTGCATATATGTCAACTTGGAAAAAACCTCCAGGGACCAAGAAGAGGGCAAGGACACTTGATTGCTGTCGCATGACTCAGACCCTTCAAAGTTTTGTGTTTCAAGTAGAGAAGCACAACAAGCAACACCTTGTTGCCACTTTTTAGCCATTTTAGTATATAAAAAAATAAGTACATTATAAATGTGTTTCTAAGAGCATATATAGATTATTTTTTTACCTTTATTAAGGCTTCTACTTCCTGAAGCACCTGAAGGAAAAAAAAAAACACCAGCAACACAAAAACTACTGTAAAAAAATAGAACATATATCTTTATGTATCTATTAAACTACAGACAGACAGATATACATACATACACATACAGATGTAAACACAGACTTTTCCTGAAAGCTTTTAATGAATTAAATTTTGACTGACCTGTGGATAGGTTAAGTAAAGTGGTAAATCCAGGACAATATGATCTCCTACTTGCCTGGCTTTTAATTCTCCACTCAGCGTCATAAAAGTCAGAACTGAATTTGCGTTTTCTAGAAAGAGAACACTGCAGCATTATCAAACATAAGAATTCAAATGTAAATTACAATAACTCGTAGAGTAGTTTGCTATATTCAGAAAATGTTAGGCAGCTAAAATATAACTACAGCTTTACAATCACAAATCACTTGTAAAAGACAATGCCCAAGGTATCACCATATGTGTTCTTTAAAATTTTTGAATATTTAATTGCCTTTGATGCAGAAAATAGAGATCTTTTTAACTAAAAGTAAATTTTCTAAATAGGTTTTGTTAATAAATAGCTTGCAAACATACTCTGTATGTGAAACAACACAGCAGCTGATGCAAGTGTAGCATGACCGCAGAGAGGAACTTCATTGGCTGGAGTGAACCATCTGAGTCCAAAGCAGGAACCTTGAAAATAAAGTTTATTTGGCATTATTAAGTGGAAGATGCCTATTTCTTCACTTTATCTCCACACATGATACAGAGTAATGACAATCCAGTCAACCAAAATACATGTTATAATCAGTCTTGGTCTTAAAGACACTTTCAGGAACCTATTTCTACCAACTCTTTGAAAAGCTATTGGTTTTGAGATAGGTCGACAACAGGATTCCACTAATAACAGAGGAAAGATATTTTGTTGAAAGAGCAAATAAGTGACATAGTGGAAATGCTTGCCGGCTGGGAACCACTAGCATTCTTGAAAAGCCCAGCTGGCACCTTTTAAGTGTTGCAGGGCAGCTAAAAACTGGAGACACACAAAGATACCATCCGTAAGCACAACACCAAGAAACTGTAACAGCAACTTATCACCTGAAATGATAAAGAATAGTCTGGAAAAAGGGGAAAATTTCCTCCCAAAAGTATGAATTGCAACTGCCACTAGCTGTCTGTCTGTTTCAAGTTTCAGGCCTAGCCAGCATGGATTTAGGAGGGGCAGGTCCTGCCTGACCAACCTGATCTCCTTCTATGATCAGGTGACCCGCCTGGTGGATGTGGGGAGGCCTGTGGATGTGGTCTACCTGGACCTCAGCAAGGCCTTTGACACCGTTCCCCACAGCAAACTCCTGGCCAAGCTGGCAGCCCGTGGCTTGGACAGGAGCACACTGCGTTGGGTTAGGAACTGGCTGGAGGGCCGAGCCCAGAGAGTAATGGTGAATGGCACCACATCCAGCTGGCGGCCTGTCACTAGTGGTGTGCCCCAGGGATCAGTACTGGGCCCCATGCTCTTCAACATCTTTATTGATGATCTGGATGAGGGCATTGAGTCCATCATCAGTAAATTTGCAGATGACACCAAGCTGGGGGCAGCAGTTGATTTGCTGGAGGGCAGAGAGGCTTTGCAGAGGGACCTCGACAGGCTGGACAGATGGGCAGAGTCCAATGGCATGAGATTTAACACATCCAAGTGCCGGATTCTGCACATTGGCCACAACAACCCCAGGCAGTGCTACAGGCTGGGGTCAGAGTGGCTGGAGAGTGGCCAGGCAGAGAGGGACCTGGGGGTACTGGTTGATTGTAGGCTGAACATGAGCCTGCAGTGTGCCCAGGCAGCCAAGAAGGCTAATGGCATCCTGGCTTGCATCAGGAACAGTGTGGCCAGCAGGAGCAGGGAGGTCATTGTGCCCCTGTACACTGCACTGGTTAGGCCGCACCTTGAGTACTGTGTCCAGTTCTGGGCCCCTCAGTTTAGGAAGGATGTTGACTTGATGGAACGTGTCCAGAGAAGGGCAACAAAGCTGGTGAGGGGTTTGGAACACAAGCCCTATGAGGAAAGGCTGAGGGAACTGGGGTTGCTTAGCCTGGAGAAGAGGAGACTGAGGGGTGACCTTATTGCTCTCTACAACTCCCTGAAGGGAGGTTGTAGCCAGGCAGAGGTTGGCCTCTTCTCCCAGGCATCCAGCACCAGAACAAGAGGACACAGTCTCAGGCTGCGCCAGGGCAGGTTTAGGCTGGATGTTAGGAAGAAGTTCTACACGGAGAGAGTGATTGCCCATTGGAATCGGCTACCCGTGGAGGTGGTGGAGTCACCTTCACAGGAGGTGTTCAGGAGAAGACTTGATGGGGTGCTTGGCTGTATGGTCTAGTTGTTGGGTGGGTTGGATTGTTTGATGGGTTGGACGCGATGATCTTGAAGGTCTCTTCCAACCTGGTGTATTGTATTGTATTGTATATTGTATAAGTGAAAAATAGAAATAAACAGCATCTATTGGCTTCTCGAAGTGATGGTGCCTATGTGCTCTTAAGTCTTTACCCAAAATTAAGTTCTCCGTAAGAACTTTTTGTGGTGCCCATATTTTTCTCTTTCCTAAACAAGTCTGATCAAACTTTCTATAAGATCACGGACCCTTGCCAGAGACACGTCTGACTTGAAACTCCAGGACACAGATCATCTTTGAAGAGAGACTTTGTTATTTTTCCGGTCTCGCTCTAGGTCCGGGTTGAATTCTTTCTCAGATCCTTCTGGATTTGCTTGTCTTCCTCTCTGAAATCTACTTAATATGCTTGGTACTATATTTATACATATCAGTAATTTATCATATCTCCTGTTACATTATTAAGTAGTTTGCAGGAACCTGTAATACTATGTATATACTTCTTGTTGCTATTATTCCTTCTATACTGTTGATCGCTGACAATAACTTGCAATAGCTTTATATATATATATATACACACTCATTTTGTTAACCATAGTTATTCTTGCTAGCAGTGATTTTGTGGGTGTGGGTGTGTTACTGTGCAATAAAGCAGAGAATTTAGAAGACAAAACCTGTGTGTACCTGCACTTTATGGAATCATACAAAGTCATGGTCACAATCCCAGTATAATCTGTAGGTTCATTAGGAATTATTTTGCTTGAAACAACAGCCACAACAGACCAACTGGAGACATGCAAGCTCTGTGACCCATACCACCTGCCTGGATGCTTCAGACACGCAGCTGTACTCAGTCTGTACTCTCATACTATGTCTCTATTTTTTTTTAATTAAAATTAAATGCAGACCACAAATGCTACAAAAACATACCCTTTGTCCTTACTACACCTTATAGAAGTAGATAATTGTTTTACAAATGACATGCTGATGTTCATCATCTCCTCCTGCTCTCACCACCCCTTGATTCACACATTCTCAGGTGTATCTCAGTGACTATATTCCTCTGAAAAAAAATCTTGTACCCCTTTGGCAGCTGGATCTAACCTCACAAACTCTGGTGCCATTTATATCAAAAGCATTTTAACGAGAAAGGAGCTGGCATTTTATATACTACTGGATAACCTGAAAATAAATAAATGTACTCAACCTATTGGCAGGTGTTAAGACAAAAAAATGAAAAGCACTTCTTCTTGAGTCAAGCAATTAGTCTAACCCTAAAACAAATTACAGTTTATTAACAGGTATAAGAGATGACAGTTAACTACCTTAAGAAAACCATCTTTAATTACATATGATAAAGACCAGGTTCTTTGTATACCATTCTAGGGCTAGGGCCTCTCTCAGACAGATGAAAATGCCAAAGCTGTTTATCTCTTCCACTATGTCATACCAAAGCAAGGGCATGCCAACATAATCCCTTAACCTTGAATCTAACTCCAGGCTGGTGGGATTCCAATCCCTTGGCTCACATCATCACACAACTGCAAAATCGGCAGTCTCAGCCATCTGATTCAGCTCAAAACTAATACACAAAGCAATTCTGAATGGAATGTATTTCTCTGGTATTTTCTACCTTGTCTAGTGTCTCTCCGTTTCCTCTCCTATCACATATATTTGCCCTACCAAGAACACCAGTGAAGTCCCTTATTCAGTCATATGAGCAGCTTAATGTGTTTGGGGCAACTTCAGATTTCAGAGCTTGGTCATAAAACTGTATTTGTCCAGCACTGAGTCCACAGACAGCTTATGCAATTTCATGAGAAACTCAAATAGTTTTTAAATTATCCCAGTGATTATTTTCTGAACAGCCAAGCCAGATTCTACTCACTCTGTGGTCTGAAGCATATAGAATAAGCATGTCACATCTCTATTCCTCTGCTTGTATAAGAAGAAACTATCTCAGGAGATTATTAGTACTAATGGAGAGATTAATCAAAGAATCACTGCACAGCATTTTCAGGAATTTTCTATATACAACCTGCTTATTTAGAAAAAGGCACTAAAACAAGTGGTCTAATTTATGAATTACAAATGTTTGTATACTGTGAAATTAATTTGATTTAGAGCATGAATGCTATTAAGAATCCATGTGCAAAAGGCTTATCCTTATCTTAAATAAGACACATCACAACTCAAAGATTTTCCTTTGACTGTCTTACAAATATTAGCACCATTTCTTATAAACTCACACCCAGTCTCTTCCTACTCCCCTGTAAGAAATTGTGGCAGGCAAACAGAATCACTCACTTTTGGTGAAGTCATCTCCAGGGTGCAGTTTTCTGATGAAAGCAGTTTCTGAGAGGTTCATTTCTGTTGCAATTTTTTGGTGCAATTCTTCATCCAAGCCCTAACAATGAAACAACAAATCCAATTATAAAGCAGGCCAAAAAACACAGAATCAAACTTTCTCTCATAAATACAGCCATTGAGCTACTTACTAGAACAAAATATAGATTTGTGTTTTGTTCAAAATACTCTGAGAGTAAAAAAAAAAAAAAACCTCTTAAGCACAAAATGAGGTACCTAGTTCAATTATGGTGATACATGGGCATTTCTAATATTTGTCCTACTAGTTTACAAGTTCTTGGAATGTATGGAAAATAAAATCACCAAAAAGCTAAACTCCGTGTTTCCATGAATGCAAACATGCTTTTTTTAAAGTTATGACTGAAGTCACACAGAGAAGTAATCATTTACATAATATAAAAAATAACTATCACTCTGGCTTTTGTAACTCTAGAAAATCCATGTCAGGAAGAGGTAGGTGGCAGTGGGTAGGGCCATGGTGAAGATGGCTGAGCAGCGCTTAGGGCTATACCCTCAATGCAGCTCTTTGAGCAGCAGCAACAATACACCAAGTCAGAAGAAGCTGAGAGGAGATAAAGTGGAAAAAAAAAAAAAAATGCACTGGAGCTCTCACCACATTCTGCTCTAACTGGCTGCAGATCTGAACCAGTAAACATTGATCCCAGGATACATGAGCTGCAGTGATTGTATAACATTCTGTTTCACCCTTGCTCCATTGATCTTTCCCCACAATTATGCCGACTGAATAAAATACTGAAACACAGAGGAAAAAGTACTGAGAAGCCCTGGTCAGGTTCAACATCTGAATGATAAAAATTTGCCTTTAATAGCTTCAATCCTTGGTAGGCAATGATCCCATACTATAGATATGAAACAATTACCGATGTGCATCACAGACCTGTATTCTATACAATGAAACAATATTCTGACTTTGTACAGCAACAAGCACCAGGAAAACAGTTGCAACTGTCAAATACTTTAAAGATACTAAACCAGAACAAAGACCAGCCAAAACATTATTCAAAACAATAGATCTGTATAGAAACACTGCCATCCTGTGGCCCTTCAGAAACACAGAAGCAGCCCCTTTGGGCACTCTTGCGGCCCTCAATGGATTTTGTAAAGCACCTCCTAGAATCCTGACGGGAACACAGAAGAGAAGTACTGCTGCTAACTGCTTTCTCGAAGCTTAGAAGCAGGTTATGACTCCCATCTTTAACTGAATCTTAGTTTTAACTTTGACACTAAAGCCTCTGGTCTGTCTCAGGTACTGCAGAAAAACCTTTGAAACCTCAATACTCCAAAGGCAACATACAAACAAGTTGCCCACAATATGCAATAAAGTAAAATTTACGTTAAAAGTTCATAGTTTCAAAGCTCGTTCTGAGATGAAGTATTTAAATTTTAGGAAATTAACAATACCTCAGAAGTCAGAGATTCTCAATTGTAACTTCAGCTGATCTGGTAAGTAGACTACATTTCATGAGATCCCAAGAGGCTTAGGAACATCTAAGAAAGGATTCATTTTGTCAGTACAAGCTATTGCCACTGACTGCTCCACATATATTGTCACACTTAAAATTTCCATCAAGTGTTATTACACAAATAATACCTAGACATATCTAATCCAGTTTAGTAATTACTTCTTGGCAGAAATTGTCAAGTGTACCAGTTAGTACTGATTGCACAGAATGCCTTGAGGAGGAGGATGACTACTGCCAATTGCACAACTACCATGCAAATAAAAACTGGCTGTTTGTCTAAAGCTGAAGCTGACATACTAACGGTGAGAGACTCAGACATGGGTCTATACAGACTCCTCCTCTTTACGTACACAGGAAAAGAAAAAAGAACCAAGGAAAGAAACAAAAAGGGGGGTGGGGGTGTTTACCCACACAACCCCCAAAAATCACACTTCAACACTTCATTCAAAAACTACTGAGTACTGAGTCTGTATTTCCACATTTCCTGTTAAAGATTTCATTCTGAATCCACTGACACTTTTGGGCATAACTCAAAACAGTTTATATCTGAGCAAAAACTGTTTCTGCCCACTCCCCCCCCTTTTTTTTTTTTTTTATTTAAACCATAAAAATCTACAAAGCATGTCTTGCATGAAATCATTCTGGTGGAAAAAAAGAGTCTGCTGTGCTTATTCCTCTGTATTCTGATGCAACAGCTAACGACACTTGCAAGCAGAAAGCCTAAGTAAAGAAAGAAAAGTCTAATGCCACGCTGAGTGGTCAGGTAAAGCACAGAATTACCAAGTCCCTCATAAAAGAGTAACTTACATTTTCAAGCAGACAGACTGCAGCAGGATTTCCAGCAAATGGCCGGTTTGTAAATGCATCAACCGTAAAAACTGGAATGCCCATGGTCATTTGAGCCTATTTAGTCTTAATATATTTTCTGCAGGGTGCTTTCCAACCTGTTTTACTCCCAGATAGTAAAACTCCACGATAATGTTACCCTAACGCAGGAGGAGCCAAGCGGTCCCTATGCCATCACTTCCGACTGCGTACTTGGAGTGAAGCCACACTCCCGCGCTCAGCACTGATTGTTTTTAACTCTTTTATCCTCTATCTTGCATCGCTTGCTACCAGCTCCAGCGCGCTCCCGCATAGGCTCTCCTATCATAACGGCTGACCTGACCTCCAGTCCTGAGGCACTTACGAGGGCTGTAGAATGTTCCCCCTGGTACCGGCCAGCCGCACAGACAGGGAACCAAGACCACCCACTGCGGGCATCTGTATCGGACAACCTTCCCCCTCTTCTAACCTTCCCCCTCTTCTAACCTTCCCCCTCTTCTAACCTTCCCCCTCTTCTAACCTTCCCCTTCTAACCTTCCCCCTCTTCTAACCTTCCCCCTCTTCTAACCTTCCCCCTCTTCTAACCTTCCCCCTCTTCTAACCTTCCCCCTCTTCTAACCTTCCCCCTCTTCTAACCTTCCCCCTCTTCTAACCTTCCCCCTTCTAACCTTCCCCTCTAAACCTTCCCCCTCTTCTAACCTTCCCCCTCTTCTAACCTTCCCCCTCTTCTAACCTTCCCCCTCTTCTAACCTTCCCCCTCTTCTAACCTTCCCCCTCTTCTAACCTTCCCCCTCTTCTAACCTTCCCCCTCTTCTAACCTTCCCCCTCTTCTAACCTTCCCCCTCTTCTAACCTTCCCCCTCTTCTCCTTCCCAAGCCTACACCGAGGAAGCCCTGCAAGACACCCTAAGGGGTAAAGACTAAAGGGCAAAACAAACTCCAGACACTAGCCTAAAGGGCTATCCGTGCAAGGCTACTCGTATCCCCGCTCGGCACCAAGCCCGTATGATAACAGTCCCAAGCGCGCACGCGCCTCGCCACAGATGCCGGTGAGAGAAATAGGCGGGAAGTCGCTCTCAGCCGCACAGCGCATGCGCTGTCACCGCCCAGCTGGGGCTGAGACGCGCGGTGGGGCTATCGCGATACCTGCGCAGTCGAGACGCCATCCTGTCCATCGTTGCGTAGGTTTCGAGCTTGCCGGCTGGTTAGAAGTGAGGAAGAGCTTTTTTGCCGGCAGAAGCTCCCACTGGGACACGTCGAGAGGTGTCCAAGTGTCTCCTGGTGAGTAGAGAGGGAGAATGAGCTGAGCTGAGTCCTGGTTGGGCCCTCATGGGGTGCTTGTGGGCAGGACTTTTCATAGCCATGAGGACTCAGGCCTTGAGGGGGACGGCCCTTTTCGTCCCTTAGCGTAGAGATGAGGCGAGCGCACGTCTGTAGGAATCGGGAGCAGCCGCGTTCCCGAAGTAAGATGTGGGGGAGGGGCCATGTCGAGCTGCTAAGCCTCGTTCCCATGCGCCGCCGCCATTTTAAGTGGTGTAGCAGAGGGTGGTGACGGCCTGAAGAGAACGGTGGGCTGTGGCGACAGGGCCTGAAAGGGCTGAAGTTACGCTAGCGGAGGCCGGATAGCTCCTGAGTCGGAGAGGTAGCAGCGGGGAGTGGAGCGGGAGCGGGAGAGGCGGGAGGGGGCGGCTCCAGGAAGACACTGTAAATGGCGCCGGGGCGCGGGCGGTGGATCAGGGCCGCAGTTTCGGCGGTAGTCGGCGCCACGCGGAGGGAGGCGGGGGAGGGGTGTCGCTCCACTCCTGCCAAGGGTGGCGACGACCGCGCGGCCCATTATGGGGCGCTACCGGTACCCCCCCACACACACACACCCCCCTGCTGAGGGCGTTGCGCGCGCACCTGCGCCGCGCAGGAACCGAGGCGCCGGCGCGAGCCGCCCCCGCCGCGCGGGCCCGACCTTTATCTTTTCCTGGCAGGGCCCAGGCTCGCGGAGCCCGCCTGCCGTCCCGCAGGGTGACCCCGCGGCTCTCTCTGGTCTGGGGCCCTGCCCTGCTAAGCCCGGGTAACCCATCGCCGCAGTGCTTGGAAAGGGGAGGGGAAACACAAAGGGGAGCGTGGCTCATGGCGCTTTGTTTGCAGACAAAGGAAGGCCTTGTCTTCCTGTGCAGGAACCGTTGAGTGGTTCCTATTTCTTTTGCTTGTCGTGCTTGGAAAAAACTCGCCCAAAAATAACAAAAAACCCGCATAAAGCCTCATAGGGCGGATGCTCCGTGTATCCTGAGTAAATAATGAGCTTTATGTGCTCTGTCTGCCCACGTGCTGGTCTCCCTACACGCAGTGTTCCCTGGCAGAGTTGAGCGAGTGGTGCGTGCCATGGATGTGATAAAGTACAGTTTTTAAGTACCGAACAGAAATAAAGCTTATTAGCTTATTAGCCATAATGCTAGTTATCTAAAGAAAAACGTTTAGATTTCTTTCTTAGACCATAGGTATATGCAGAATCTCAATTTTTCTTTTCTTTTTTTTTCTTTTCTTTTTTTCTCCCATGTTCCTCTAGGGTTTAATTCTAAGTAAAAGATGGACTGGACTGGGAAACATAATGGACCAAATGATACAACTAATGATGGAACAGTGGTACGACTTCGAGGCCTGCCATTTGGTTGCAGCAAAGAAGAGATTGTTCAGTTTTTCCAAGGTACCTCTAGTGTAGTCGAAGTATAGTGATTTGAGGTTTTTTGCATTTTGTACAGAATGTTTTGCACATTTTTGTTTGTAATGGCTGTTAATGGGGTGGGTGGGAGGGACTGTGCTAAATTGGCTTATCTTAAATGAGAATTATGCCCTGTGAATAAAATAGAAATAACCATAGATGTAGTAAAACATAATATGTGTCTAATTTTCTGTAGGAGTAAACATATTATACATATTGGGATGACCTGAATGTTAGTATTTAGATCAGTTAAATTGCTTGATTGGTAGCTATGTTTTCTTCATGTAACTTAGGTGGTTGTATTTTTCATAGTTTAAACAGAAAAGAAGTATGGCTAAATCCATAAATGTTTAATGAAAGATGATTGGCTTGCATTGTTGGGTGATGGGGGAAAGAAGGTGGTGTTCTTTTTCCTTGTTGTTGTTTAGATATGCTTTAAGTATTTGCTACAGATGGGAATGTTTCAGCCTTTAACACTGTTCCCCTTGATGGGGTTATTTGTCCTTGGGTTAAAGGGTTGGAAATCGTGCCAAATGGGATAACATTGACGCTGGACTACCAGGGGAGAAGCACAGGGGAGGCCTTCGTGCAGTTTGCTTCAAAGGAGATAGCAGAAAATGCTCTGGGGAAACACAAGGAAAGAATAGGGCACAGGTGGGGATGGAGAGTTTGGGATGGTGTTAAATCTTTATTTTTGGGGGTTGTGGGTCAGTAATGCTTTTGGGGGGGTTGGGGAGCATTATATGGAACTGGCTGTCTTTAAGAATTTTTATAACTGATCCTAAATTAACTTGGGGAAATATGGTAGATTTGGGGGGTGGGGGAGACAGTATTGCTCTGGATAGTTTGTTAAACTCAGAAATTTTTGAATCGTTGTTTAGGGTAATTTGTGATAAATTCTACTTTAGCTAGACACTGTTTTTCAACAGTGTGTTTCTCGTACTGGAAAGACATGTTTTATGCTTAATCTGTACAGCTAGACTTTACACATAGTAATTGTTGCCACTGTAAAGTGGGCTTTTTTCCCTATACACTTAAGATTCTTACGGTTTTGAGGAGAAACTTAAGTTGTATGGTATCTAGTCACTTCTGTTGGATTGTATGTGTAGTTGTAGAAAACATAGTATGGCGTTTGGTAATATTCAGACACCTTTGCCTGTGATCTTACTGGTACTTTGAAAATCCTCTCTTACTAGATACATTGAGATCTTCAAAAGTAGTAAGAGCGAAATCAGAGGATTCAGTGACATGCCAAGAAGAATGATGGGACAACAACGACCTGGACCATATGATAGACCATTAGGAGGAAGAGGGGGTTATTATGGAGCTGGGCGTGGAAGTATGTATGACAGAATGCGTCGAGGAGGTGGTGGATATGACGGTGGTATGTCTATCTAATGAACAGAGGTTCTGTTGTCAGTGTCATGTTTCTGACATCTTGGTCAAGAAGTAAAGAAATGGCAGTAGCAGCAATGCCATTAGGTTTGACATGCTTCTCAAGGAATTTTTACTTCTATTGTACAAAAAAAACATGACTTAATATTTAAGATTAGTGGCAATAGGAAGAAAAGTGTGTTTCCAGCGAAATTTGATCTTGTTCTTGCATGTTTCAGTATTTCTGTTATGTAAAAGGAAATTTACATTTGTGTTCTGTTCAGAAACCCGTATTTAACGGTCTGTAGAGACTGTTTGCTAACTTCTGGGGTGCCCTGAGACTGAAAAACTGACTTGTGCGTTGACATGTGAGTTTAGAGTGACAATGTAATCGTTCCTTTCTTTCTCTCCCTTGGACAGGATATGGTGGCTTTGATGATTATGGTGGCTATAATAACTATGGCTATGGAAACGATGGCTATGATGACAGAATGAGGGATGGGAGAGGTAAAAACTACATTTTGTAATAATTTATTTAGAAATATTTTTCTATCATTTGAGTTGTGAGACATAACATTTCCAAGACAGAAATAATTGCTTGTTCCATTGTAAAGAAGGTTGGTTGAAAAATGTGAGGAACTGGGGAATCTTGGGAAGAGGTCAGTACTTTGCTTAGGGTGTCTTCTGGTTAAGTGTGAAGTATAAACATCTTATTCGGTGCTTTCAGAAAAACGGTAACAGTGACTTCTGGTTTCTCATGCAATCTTACAGGTGTGTGGTTTTGTTTGTTGTGGGTTCTTTCATAGGCATGGGAGGACATGGCTATGGAGCTGCAGATGCTGGGTCTGGTTTCCATGGTGGTGGTCATTTTGTTCATATGAGAGGACTCCTTTTCGAGCAACAGAAAATGATATTGCTAATGTAAGTGCAGTGGGGAAAAGGCTTTACAATGTCTAGAGTCTGCATGTTCTTGTCTTGCCTGTTCCAAACATAAGTAAAGTTGTCCAGCCAGTGATTGGTAACATGCCTAGCGCACCTGCCAACTAATTGTGTGCCTTTTCCAGGATGGCTTAAAGCAGTGCCTGTGGGCAGGAACTTCTGTTTGTACCACGGCTTTTAAAGAAAGCTGCAACTTGAGCTCTTTGTGTCATAACAGAATATAAGTGTAGGTTTAACTTAACATTGAAAGTCCACTAATACTTTGGAAATTGGTAATTAAACTTGTGGTAGGATGAGATTAATGGTGTGCTCCACTAATGGCTGGGATGAAAAGGAAAAAGGACCTGGCTTGAATTCTACATTAATATGACTGTTCACTTTGTTCTTGTTCTTAGTTTTTCTCACCATTGAATCCCATAAGAGTTCACATTGATATTGGAGCAGATGGAAGAGCCACAGGAGAGGCAGATGTGGAATTTGTTACACATGAGGATGCAGTAGCTGCCATGTCCAAGGATAAAAATCACATGCGTGAGTGTCATACACCTGAAGTTTTTATTGACCCAGGGGCTAGCAGGCTGTGTAAGGATAAATGGAATACAGGGGTTTAAAGTGTGTTTCACTTAAGTTGCAGTTCAGTAAACATACAACTTTTTGAGAGTTTTTGTCATTTATCATCTTTCAAACTCGCTTTTTGTAGGCTTCTAACTGTAAGCTGGGGTGGTGGTTTGGGTTTTTTTTTGGTGTGTATCTCTGTGCTTCTGGTTTCTGACACAAAATAGAAAGCAAGGTTGGTTTTGTTTCTTGCAGAGCATCGATATATTGAGCTATTCCTGAATTCAACTGCTGGAGGCGGTTCTGGAATGGGAGGCTATGGCAGAGATGGAATGGGTATGCATCACTTCAGACTTAGCTGACACTTTGCCAAGTCCTAGGGAGTCCCAGGCTTGTAACAGTGCACGTTCTGCCTTGCAGATCAAGGTTACGGCTCTGGGAGAATGGGGATGGGCACCAACTACAGTGGTGGATATGGAACGCCCGATGGCTTGGGCGGATACAGTAAGTAAAGTTTCTTTTCTGTTACATGTACTGGGGGAAAGTGCTGCTACATCCATCCTCTGATGGACTGTGGGAAAGGGTGGTGGTCTCTGCCTGCTGTGCAGTGCTTGTGTTGGGAGAACGGGAAGGAGGGGAGTGGTCACTTGCTGCTGGTGCAGCAAGTGCTTGGAAAAGCAGTGCTGAAGTGTTTGTTTTAGTGTAAATTAAGTCATCTTTAACCAGTTCTGTATTACCCATCACATTTTTTCTTTTTTTTTAAGGTATGTATGCGTGACCTTGTGTCAATTGTTTGCAGGTCGTGGCAATAGTGGAGGATACTATGGGCAAGGCAACATAGGTGGAGGAGGATGGCGTGGAATGTATTGAAGGATAGCCTTGCTTCTGCAAAACATCCTGGAAGAAACAGTCTCTGGTCTACTAGACTTTCTTACAAAATTTAATTTCTTTTGTATTTTAAGAACTTTATAATGACTGAAGGAATGTGTTTTCACAATATTATTTGGTAAGCAACAGATTGTGATGGGAAAATCTGTTTTCTGTAGGTTTTATTTGTTGCATACTCTGACTTTAAATAAATTTTTATATTCAAACCACTGATGTTGATACTTTTTATACTAGTTACTCCTAAGGATGTATTACATATTCAAGACTACAGTCGGTTTCAGATGTTGTACTATGGTTCAATAAAGGTGGTTGTACTGTAACTCCTATGAACATTGATTCAGTTCTATGTAATCTTGGTGTAGTGAATGAGGTTGGAAAATACACTTACAGGGGAAAAGGTAGAAAACTAGGTTAGTTTATTTGGTAATGACTTTTCCTAACCCCTTTTGATAAGTTGTATGTAGTAATTCCTCATTGTGGAGGCTCAAAGTCATTGGTTGGCTTTCTTTCCTGTACTGCCACAATCCACCATCATCAAATCTATGGCCTTGTGCCTCCACATTTATTTCCAGGCTTTGCTCTAGGATGATAGAGGCTGCATTTCACAGGTGTAACTTGCCAGGCAAACCAGCACTAGCAGGGCTGTGGGCTAACAGGAAGTAAGTCAAATACTGGTTTATTTGAAGCTGGCTACTTAGTGTTTTGGTTTTGTTGGGGGTTTTTTGGGGGGTGTTTTGTTGTTTGTGGGGTTTTTTTGCAAACTGCGTTTGGGAAGAATGGGGGATTGGAAGCAAGTTAGGATTTTTTTCTTTCATGAAATTGTATTTAAACAGTTCAGCTTTCTTTGGCTGCACAGAGCTAATGTGTCTATTTGTTCACAACTTGACAAGCCATTCTATTGATGAGCTCATGAGAGGCAAGGTAGCTAAAGTAACTATAAGCCCAGTACTTGTTAAATAACAACCCAAACACGCTGATATTTGTGCGTTTGTGACATGTAAGATATGTGAGAAACTACTGTTTGAAGACACTTCACATACCTGATGTGTAATGAAAAAGGTATTTATTCTTCTGAGCCAGTGTGATCTCCCAAATTAACTGCTTTGTCCTCAATACCTCCCTTAACATGTCAAATGTGATCTTGGCTATTGCAAGTCTGTCACCTGTTTTGCTAGTACTGTGTTATCTATGTAATAAACGTCTTCTTGTGGGAAGGAGAATGGAGTTTGTTTCACCATAGAGTGTGTTCTTGTGTCACAGTGACTGCAAATGAGAGAGGGAAGGGTGAAAGTGGCAGAGGAGGCTTTCCCAGCACTGGAGTATCGTAGCTAGGAAGGGGAGGAAAGGCGAGAGCTTAGCAGTAATGGCGCAGAGCTTTGCACTTGGTGCTCTTAAACCAGCAGGTTCGTGGTCCGAACCGCAGGAAGGCACCACCTTTTTCTGCAGACACAGCACTTCCTTACTGCTTTGCCTCCCATTCTCTGGGAAGGAGCACTAACCCTTATCTATGAGATAAGGCAGGAACTTGGCTTTGAGCCAATTTCTTCAACCAGGCCATCTGCACAGGTACACTGTACAGAGCAGTAAATCCCTGCCATTGCCACGTTTACCCTGTAATGTATTAAAGCACTGGCTGTTGCAGGTCACAGCAGGAGCCTTTAAGCTATGGAGGAAGGGTTTGGAGAAGAAAACCTGGGGGAAAAAAGGGGTGAAGCAAGCAAAGTTTCAGTCTCTACAAAGCTACACCGGGGGCCTTTGGTGTGAAGAGCTTAAGTGCTTATTTGCCTATGCAGAATGGCTATACATATAGTGGTGTGATGAACCCAGAGCTCAGCCAGCCTTTTACTTGGCTCCTAGAAGAGGGAGGTGCACCTATGGTGAATGAAACTTCTCTGTGGCTCAGGTGGACCCTGTGCAGGGAAGAAGTGCAGGCACACAAACGAGGCTGCTCTGACAGTTCTGTTTCTCCTGATGAATGGAGCAAACCCAACAAACCTTCCTATGGTTAGTGTGAATCACAATCTGTCAAAAGAAGAAGGGTTTTTAGAAAACTAATAGTGTGGTCCAATAAGCTGCTAAAAGCAGGCCAGGTGTATGGATTAATGCCAACAGAAATAAAACCACATGGAACATGAACCATTCCCTATTCTGTTCAAGGCAGAGTAAGAAGCAGCCATCTGAATAATGATGCACTGCTTGAGTGACATCTGCCCATGCAAACGGCAGAGGAGAGGACATGACTGCAGCTAATAGAAATGAATTGATTGCAAGTTATGGAAAACTCTTCAAAGAATGCCTAACTTTGATTTTGTTTAATTGCACACTGTTTGAAAAGTTACTTACTGAAGACAGTAGAGATTAGCATCATCTACACCCTAAATCAAACCCTGCTGCTTCCATACTTGCCCCACTCAAAGGCCCCTAGGAAATGCTCTTGGGTTACTTTCAGGAGGCATGGGAGTAGCACGTGGCTTGTGAGGTCACTGGCAGGGTAGCTCCCCACCCCCCAAAATATGCAAAGACCTTCCAAGCACCCTGAACAAACCCTAATGAAATACAACACTTCTACAAACTTCAATAAAGTGACATTATTCCCACAGTTAAGTTGCAGATCAATAAATTTATTTCTTTTTCCTAAAGCTATTTACAGATTTACAAATTGTTGTTTTGTATTTTACAAAAAGTTACATCAGGTAATTTTCAAGTAATTTTTCTTTACAAAAGCTACATAAGCAACTACAGTGAGGTGTTAGAAAGACCAGCTGGATGAGCTTTCAGAATATTAACTAAATACCTACCCTCAGAAGCCAAAGCTAAGAACAAAGTGCAAGAAAAGATCTGTTTCAAAGCCCCCTTTTCCTGTTGGTAAGAAGTCTGCAAGCCTGTAACTGAAGGAACTATGGGGCCATTAATTCTGCTGAGGGCTCACTAGTGCTGCCCAGGTTGTGGAGATTGTATGTCTGGAGCCCATCACACCAGCAGCTAAAGGGAGGGGGGCAGATCGGTGAGAGTGTAGTGACATCAGAGTGAGTGAGAACAACTGATCAAAGGATGCATTTCTGCTGCCTACAGGAAGAATAAAGATTTACACTCCAGCAGAAGGTTACCACCAGCATGAAGAGAGGTCAGACCTAGATGTTCTAAAAAGTGCTCTGGAAAAACATGAAGTTTAGGAACAAACTCTGGAATGTTTAGAGAGATGATGACAAAATAAGGAAAAAACCTTCCTATCCAACACAGAAAGGATAGGAGTAATCATAGTATTTCTTGTTTATCCTGCTTCTAGAGCTACACAGTGACTACGTGTACAAGCCTGAAAGCATGATACACATGAAGATAATGCAAAGATAGTTGTTCAAGGTTACAATTATCATTCACTAGGCAAGAATCTGTGATGGACATTTCTCTTTTAATGGAAAAATAGATATGTCAAATTAGTAGTTAACTATAAAAAAATAATCCAGCAAAATGCACCTTCCTTCATCAAGTGCCTACAGGCACTGCTTGCTCCAGTCTGACAGAGCCTCCCCTTACATCTGTGACTACAAAGGGCAGCTGTCAGTGCAATATTCTTGGATGTAACATTGATAACTGAGGGGAAGAAAATAAATACAGTATTTGGCAGTAACTTCTTGGACCACTGCATTAAAATACAATTTCAGGCTAGCTATGGGCAGTTTTGCTTCACAACAGCCTATCACAGGCACATTCTCCAGCAGCATTCAGCTGACCTTGTTGCAGGCTAGCCTGTGAAAGCAGGTAAATCTGTCACCTTTTTCGAGGTTGTCATAAGATATTAATCAAATACAAACTGCCCAGCTTCCTCCAAAGAACTTCAGAGCCATCTGTAAGACTAACACTGTCACCCGGATTTTTAATGCTGGCATCTTCTGTGTTTGGGTCCCATCTTCTCTACTTGTTTCAACAGAAAGTAAACAAGTTCTCCACAGATGAAAATGCCACTGTCAATTGCTTACCTGAAATCCTAGAAATCCTGAAGTGTATTCTTGTTTGTTTGGCTGTTTGGGTTTTTTACACGATTAGCTAAAAAGTAATAAATATCTTGTACAATAGTCTTATGGCACATTAGAAGAGCACCTCTGTATAAGTATTGCGTGGCAGGAATCACAGACACGAACAGGCTTTGGTGAAGAAGGCAGAGGCAGTTCATTATCAGAACAGGCATTACAGAAGATCTCCCCACAGTTCCTGCAATGATGCTAAATATTGAAGAGAAGATTAAAAATTAACATTTGCAATGGAAAAATACTTGCTAATTGAATACCAAGAAACACAGCAATCCAAGAATGTGGCTGCTTCCACTTCTTGGTTTGAACACAGAATCAGTTTTCAAGATAATTCACGCAATTCTCAATCTGTGATGCAACCCTAGGTAGCCCATGGTCTGCCCAGAATTATATCATCTACAGATAGACAGAGACTTGGTTTGTCTAGAGCCGTATTTGGTTTATCCATGTAAATATACAACTTGCAGATTTCATTCAGTCTCTGGATTAAGAATACTCTGCTATACAAAGACTATTTAATATAAGAAATGATCTTCAAGAGAGTAGATGATTCTGTCACGTGGCTAATTAAAGGTAAAGTAAAAATTTCCTGCACACATTAACAAAGCATGGAAATTAACATCGTATTTTACATTATAATGACACCAAACTCATCATCTCTTAAGACTATTGCCAAAAAAAAAAAAAAAAAAAAGGCCATGAGAAGACTTCCACACCTGTCAAATTGTATCAGTGCCAGAGCTGACAAGAGTTTGAGATGCTTCTACAAAGTTGGATGAATAATTTTTAAGTGTGTTCCTTTGTGGAACTTCACCAAAAGGCAGTGTTTCTTTTTCAGATAGAGCCCAGCTACATTGTACAGATCAAAGAACTAGAAACACACCTCAAAAAGGACTCTGCAATGACCTGAACTGACATTCCAGGGCTCGCCCCTAAGACAAAGAGCATCTTTCTCAGAACACATTTAAACAAGTTGGAAGCAATTCCATTCAAGAGTTACCTTCCTTTTGGAAAGAGAAAATTCCTTTTCACATAACTTGCAATGTGTAGCCTCTTTGTCCTTCAACCAAACCTGGCCCTGGAGGAAAAAAATTCTCATAAGCTGTATGTATCTGTTGAAGTTAAACTTTGCACTGCAGGGAACATCACAAACTAACAGCAGTGCATTTACTGCCTGAACCACCTAATGTTCTGAGAGTGGTGTAACATCACAAAGACACTCTAAAGCAGTGCAAGGCTGCTCCAAAACACTGCAAAACCTCACAAGACAGAGCAAGAACAGGTGCAAAGAGAACATGCTCAATGTAGTAAAGCTGCTCAGTGGCTGGGCTGGAAAAGCAGAAAGGTATTCCAGTCTCAGAGCTGAAGCCTACTGGGCAGGGGCCCATCATGCAGGAACAGTCCCCAAGATGCAGGGAAGCAAAAAAAAAAAAACCCAGGACAGTGTGATCAAATAGTCATAAAAATAGTCATAAAAAAAGGTTTCACTTTCCCCCAAATACCACTGACCTGCAATGCTTTGTTTGCTTCTTTTATATCTTCTATTTTCAGCTTTGATCTGAAGAATAAGAGAATGCTATTTCAAACTTCTGTATTTTCAGTAGTGGTCTAACAACTCTAAAAGCTGTAGGTATTTCAAAAATTCTAAGCTGAGTACTCTGAACGTGGAGTTAGTATTCTATATTCCAGCAGGTACCAGCCTTGCTGTACTCAGCATTATACAAAGACAAGCTTGCTCCAGAGAGCTCAGAATCCTTTGCATGGCTGTAGAATTTTCTCGGGGTTATGTCGATTAGAGACATTTTTCTATGCACAGCTCTGTGCAAACACCTAAAGGTATCACACAGCACTGCTACAAAACCTGGACTCATACAAGACCACATGACGTCATTATGGAGAAACAAGCCTTTCCACAGCCAGCCTGTGCCAACCCACTCAAAACTGAGTCACAGAATATAAATGAAGTTACTCTATAAGGCAAGAAAGTCCACATTAGTCATGGTGAAAGAAGAAGATAGAGATGATGAAATAAAACTTTTAAAAAGTTTAACAATAAGGAGAGCTGCGCTCAGAGCTCATTGCTCATTGTAGTCAGAGGGGTTTGGCAAGGTAAATAAGCCCTTACATACTCTGCAGACTTAGCAGCAATGGTCTGTGACTGCAATCTAGTCTCCGTCTCTCAAAGAGGAATCCAAGAACATGCATCCTCACAAACGGGTAAGCACTCTCCTGCTGGAGCCAGGGCTGTTATCTTCTCCTTGGGTTCTTCTCTGGGAATGTCACAATATACCTACTGGCCAACCACAACCCCTAATGCCTCCAAGCCCTTTTAGCCTAGGATTTTCTTTTCAGAGTCCAGAATTACACAGGAGCTCACAGTCAGCCCACCAGCCAAAACTAAAACTAACCCAACCTGACCCAACCAGATATTTCTTGTTAGCTGGCAAGGTAATATTGGCATATACAGTGTAATTCACATGAACACCATCCCATTATTTTTCTTAATTCAATTTTATGTGACATAAATAATCATCATGAATAATGAAATTACTCGCTCAGCTTGGATGCCAGTTCTTCCAGAGCAGCTTCTTGATCCTGACATATCCTCTTCAATTGCTCATTCTTTTCCTGAAGATTGAGGAACTCCTTCAAACAAAACAAACATAACATGCAACATCTCAAATCATTGTCAAAGTTGTATTTGTCTACTGCCTAGAAAATTACCACTGCCCAGAGCTGATCTTGCTGAGAAGCCAAATAAATCAATGATCCACCGTACTAAGATTCCCCAATCAAACACAACCCAGGATCAAAAACTCTCTTAGACTCCAAGAGATGAAGTATTTTTGCTTCTGCAGTCTTCCCCAGGAAAAAAACAAAGACAACTGACTGCAGAGACCAGCAACACTATACAGCCACCTACACCAAGTCACAGAGGAGCACCTTCTGGCTTACAATGAGAAGACAGTTTTCCATACAATTGAGAAAGAAAACCAAGGATTTCATTTTCCTTTATACAATGCACTGACTTCTGAACAGAGGACTAAATAGGGAGTTAAAAAATGTAATTTTCTTCCCTTCAACTGTTTGTGAAAAGACCTTGATCTCATCTTATTCATCTACTTGCAGGAATTCTTTAAAAATACCAGGTATGTAATTAACTTTGCAGTCAATTTCTAAATGACTAGTCAAGTTTTACAGCAGAATTTACTTTTTTAAGGTTAACTATTTCTTGGGTCTCTGTTCTCAGATGAGATACAGTTTCCTTTTCCTTTTGGAGATCGTCCTCTAAGGTTTGCCGCCACTCTTTTTCGATCTTCAAATCGGTTTCCAGCTGAAGCCTAGAATATGCAAAATAAAACAAACAAACAAAACAGTGCATGAGACAGTATAATTTTAAAAACAATCCCAAGGTTCTTTCTGGGTGCCATCTACCACTATCATCATAAACAAATGATCCATTCACACATTTCCTAAATAAGAAATCATGCATCAAAATACTGTAGGTATTGAGGTAACAAGCCCAAAGGCTGCCACTTAGAAAATGCTATTACAAAAAAGTGTATTTAAAACACCAAGACTATGGCAGGATTTTAAAGAGCTGACCTTTGTAACAAATGAGCAAAAGATTCACCACAAAATTCTAAAGTGTTGTAAAACATGCATAAGGCAAAGCTTCCTTAACCTAATACAGCTTTTCTAAAACAAAACCAACCAAGCAGGCACACTGCCACCACTGATGCAGACAATGACCACAGGTATCTCTGGTGTTCATAAAGGTTATTTAGTATTCACCCTTAAGAGGTGAATCTGCTACTGTAGATTGGGTTTAAGGCATTTTGAACAGAATTGCAAATAAAGGAGGAAGGACTTTAAATTGTTGGGTTTATTGAGCTTTCTACATCGCTGGGGTTCAATGCAAAGAGGAATCCAACTTCTATTAGTTTAACTGGAGCCCCGTGAAAGGAATTAGGGCTACTCTAATGGAAGATCCACTCTAGGTGTAACTTCACTGTCAGTTTCACAGAAGAGCTGGTCTTTAGAATGTTACAAAGAAGCCAAAGGATGGAAGCATAAAACTCAACCTTCTAGATCTATATTGTGTCAATAAAATCAAAAACTCTGAGAACAGTCATGTAAGGTTTTGTGATGGAAAACCAGGATCCACATTCATTTTCCTGTTGTAAAACAGAAACCATTTTTAAAGGAAAGACTTTTGGGGATTTTGGGATACTACCTTAACATCTGACTGGAAAAGATCAGAAGTGAACACGACCCCGCCGAATTCTAAAGTTGGGGTCTGAACTGTTCTTTTGCCCAAATCTGCAAAGATGACTGTGGTAGTAAAGTGAGCATTTGTCATGACAGTTAAACAAGTTTATTAACATTCAGAGTTGTGAGAGAAGCAGGGTGCGCTAATAATTGGGTTGAAAATCACTGATTTTTAAGCCTCAGTCCTTGCTGGGCCACATATTTACACTGTCTTAAATAATCTATTTGTTACCTTTCCAAACAGGGCAAACACTTGCCCTTACATGGAGCTTTTACATTCCATGTTTATTAAAATAATTACTGAGGGATTTAACAGACCAAGGAGAAGTTTGGCTTTATGTTAACTTTAAAAATCCACTGGAAGTGTAAATATTAATTTCCCACACAGTGGTAAGTTAAAACACTTCTACCTTATTCACAAGGCTGATCAATTAAACTATTCCTATGCCCTTTCTGGTTAAGTTTATACTACTACATACTTGTGGACTTTGTTAGAAGTGTGTATTACTACTACTACACTACTTACTTTCTCCCATTGATGATTTAAGCTGGTACTTTTAGACAAAAACCAATTTTTTGTCTATTTTTCGTGCTATTTTTCCCACTCCGCTCAGCTGCACACCATTTTTGAGACACCCAAAGGTAGTTTGGCTCTCTTTAACAGCATAATTTCCTCCACCTTGCCAGTCCCAAACATGAAGATCCTTAGAGTGTTTACATTCTGTTCAAAACCATTGATAAACAACCAGCCTGCATTAAGACACAGGACACATTGGAATGTAGAATGATTACTGCTGTGTATATTTCTAAAGCCGTACTTACAGCTGCTTCTCCTTCTGGGAAAATTCTTTCTGCAGACTTTCAGATTTATTCACATATTCCTGTGTAAGTTTCTCATCCTCGGCCTCAGCCTCCATTTGAGCCTTCTCTGTTTGCTGCAATCTGGTGTAATTCAAATCAACTTTGGGTAAAACTGAAGCTAGAACTAGGGTGTAGAGGGTGAAGAAGACAAATAAAAGAAAAATGGGGAAATAGAAACATTTCTAAATAAAAACAAAGTTTGGGGAAACTCACAAACTCAAACGAGAAATCCATACAATGCCTAGAGAACTAGCTCCTGGGTTTTGATACAGCAAGAGAGTAACCACTGTAAGTAATCACTGGTTTATTTGGTGCTCATCAATAACAGATGCCAAAGCATGGTGATACATAGTTTAGAACTGAAGCGTACACCTTAATGTGGCTTTTTTTTTTTTTTTTTTTTTTGGGGGGGTGGGGAGGGTGCCTTTAGCATATGGTCCTGTGGGGTTTTTAGAAGCTTTTTAAAAAAATTTCTTTCTTTTTTTCTCTTTTTTTCTTTTTTAATCCTGTCAAAGTACTTGACCTGTGCTAACCATCCAGCATGTGTTGTGCAAAAGCAGCTCAAAACGATTCAAGCATAAGGCTGAACACAGAGCACTGCAATCAGACAGCAAAAAAACTTAACCAACCTAATACAAGACAACACACCCTTGCAGGTCCCATTACAGTTATACAACTATCTCAACTATACCATATTATTAATGCAAATAATCAGTATTAAAAATAATGCATTATTACACTGGTTAAAATAGCTCCATACTATAAACAAAATAAAACTGATTAATCAAAAAATGAGGAATTGGATTTATTTACTCTTTCCTTTCTGAATTCCAGGAGTGTGCTTCTGCTTCAGCTATTATTCCCTTTGGAATCCATTTAGTTCACTGTGGTTCCTCTCTGCTTGGCCACCTCTTCAGTCCAAAAAGAAAGATGGATGTAATACAACAAAATAACAATACCAAAATGGGACTTACGCTGTAGCATAGCTACACCTGTCTAGGTGAAGAGGCAGGAGAGTGAAAGACCACTGAATGTCCCCACCTGCTGCATTGTGTTTAACACAACTGTGTCAAGAGCCTTTCAGATAAGCGATGGAGCCATCTGTCATACTGTCTCTGTGCTTGATTCCTCACATCCCAGCAGCTAGCTGAATGAAGAGTAACCCAAGACTCTCACTGTCAGCTGAAAAAAAAACATTAGGTCAGCAACTTGTCTACGTTTGTGCTTCTACTGGTGAAGTTTCACCAGCAGGAATTTCCAAAAGCTGCCAGTAAATCAGTGAAGAAAAAGACTGGAATTAAACTACCTCACAAAGTCTATACTATTTCATTTAACTATATCAGTTGTTTTGAGGATGTTCCCAGTCACATTTGCAGTGGTCGCAAACAGCCAAAATATGTACGGAAAGCAGAATTTTGGGAAAAGTCAAGGTTAATTCACTGGGCAGAAGCAGCTGAAAGAAGCTTCACAGGATGATTAATACCAAAACCAAGCTTAAACCCTCCCTAATTCACAAATTAAACTGCAATGTGGCTCCCACAACCAAGGCAGATTTGGAGCTTGCTACTTGAGAAACATGCCAGGCAACCCATCCCATGGCATTGCCGTCTAGACTAGCACCAAGGCTAACTGCACCCCTGCAACTCAGATGTGGAGCTGACTGATTCAGATGACACTGAGGCAGAGGCTAGCCTGCACAGACAGCCATGAGATGGTTAACACTCCCATTTCTGCTATGGTCTACCTGTTTGGTTCAGTATTTCTGGTTTGGGTCTTTGATGGGAGACACTTTTTTTTTTTGGTAGCCAGCCCAAGGCAAAGGCTTTGTCATATTCCAAACCAAGGAATAAGGTAATATATAATCATGGAGTAGAATCCTTTCCTGTATTAGGGCATCCTGCCTCCACTTTTGGAAGCACATCCCCTTCTGCTGAAAGACCCTAAGATTCTTTTCCCAAATTCCCTCCACACTTCAGAGCAAAAACTAGGATGTGCAGCTTAAACATTCTCATTTCTGCAGTGCAGGTGAACAGCAACCCAAAGCAGAAATAAGATTTGTAAAGACTGCTTGACAATGGTGGAGGGAGGGAGAGGGAGTTGGGTAAACCAACACATGATGATTACAGCACAGACATAGCTGCAGACAGGCAAGATCTTTGGCTGGCCAACAAGTTAAGACAAATTCAGGATCTGGGCCCTAAACGTAAACCCCTTTATTGCTACAGCTTCCACTGCAGCTATGATGGTGCAGCTATTGAAGCCAGGAGTCACAGCTACAAGATTTCTTGGAACATGCTGGCCTTCCCTCCTGGAGCCTCATCCAAGGCCAGGCTCCAAGCTTATTTTAACTCCATGAAAATATTTTACCCTATGTCACATCAGCAATGTGGAATTGTACTTTTGCTGGTTTATCCTCTAACCCTGTGATTCTTCCACTGCACATTCTGAACACCTTCCTTAACTTCCTTTTTAGCCTGTTTTTAAGGATACCCACTTGTAAAAAAATGTATCATTCTGATAGAGCACTCAACTCCCCTTTCCCCAGACTCCTGCCAGTCTGTTTAAGAAAGCAGTGCTAGTTAGAACCAAAAACCCAACAGAGAGGACATTTTGGGGGTAACTACAGCCAAAACCAGTGGAAAAAAATACACAGGGGAGAAGTGTAATATAATGTCAGAAGGGCTAGTTTTAAAATCTGTTAGTACCTTAAAGAAGAGGAAAAATCACTAATTAGAAACAAATCTCATAAAAATGTACAGTCAATGTAAAAACAGATAACTGTTTAAAATAAAACTTGTTTGACAATGAAAAGTGATTTAAAGAGCATTAGAAAACTAGCTTACAATTGCTTAATAATAGTGCAGTAGTGTACTTTTTCAACACTTTTTTTTTTTTTCTAGGAGGGGTAAAGTGAGATCAGAGATGATGTTCCTTCAGAAAACAAACTAGAACCCAGCTACCATCAGCTACAGTGCAAGATTTCTAATACCACTTTACATTTAAAGTTCTAATTTTTAAAATCTGAAGTTCTATTTTCTCAGTAATTATTTTAAACATAGTGGATCTGGAGGAGCTTTCAGAATGATATATCTTTGACAAGTTTGTATTGGTGCTGAGTTTCATTGCTGGCACACTTGACGAATGACATTGCAATAGTCCTAGTTTGAGTTAACAGATCTTTGTCACTTCATGAATGCAGTGGACAAAAATCAAAGACAGATGAAGGCAGCAAAATAGTAAAAACAAAAATTGGGATAAAGGATGAAAAGAAAAAGAAAAAAAGAGGAAAAGGATGTCAATAAAAGAATACTCATGTCACTAATTTTTTTAATACATAACCATGTTTTTCATAATCATATTTAAACGAGAAAAAAAAAGACATGTCAAACACCAACATGACAGGGCTGATGGGTATGTCTTATTTCACAATTAAAAAGATCAATGTTGCATTCAGGGCACTAAATTAAAACATATGAATCACATTTCATTTTCTCAGTATGTAAAGCATGCAGTCTAATGGCTCTGTAAATTTATAGACTGGAATGTTAGTCTCTCACTTTTCAACCTTTCAGTGTAAAAATCTCATTATGTCATTGACAACAGTGGCACTTGCAAAGCAATGGACAATAGTTCTTATAGATTCAACAAACACAGCAAGGATCCATCAAGGCATTCAGTGTTTATATTAAGCACAAGCTTAAGTATGAGCAAGGTTAATGCCTTGGTTTCTATTGCATTTCATTCAGGTGGGGGAGGAAATCAATTAAAAAGAAATAACTGAATCAGAATTTTGAAACAGCTGGACAAACAAGTTTTGACATCAGCACAAAATCCTAGGACCAGAAGATAGATGGTGGAGGAAGAAAACTGCAAGATTTATTCTGTATTTAAAATAAGTGTGTTTGTTAAAAAAGGGTGTGGGGGAGGGAAGGGGCAGTAATCAAACAGTAAAGCACCAGTTAAAATTTCAGAAAGGTTCTTTACAAATTTTCCAGTTAAAAATTACATTTCAGTGGCAGCTGTGAGGGAATGCAGTAAAATGAAAGGAGATGGAGACATGAATGAAGAAAAACAAAGATGGGCCTATACCTTTGTTCTAGTTGCTTCATAGTTGCATTAATTTGATTGGTCTTATCCTCTAATCGACCAATTATTTCATTCTTTTCTTTCATTGCATCTTCAGAAACCTGTGTTACAAAAAGGTTAAAACTGAAGTAGGTACATACTACACTGTTACCTCAAGGGATTCTGTCTTCAGTATTTGAAGAGAAAAATATTAAAATGGCTTCACATCTTGATTATTTTGAAACACACCCATCTAAAAAATTGTAGTTGACAGTGCTGAAACTTTAATGCCCAGAAAACTTGTAGCTCTGAACTTTTCAAGTGTAGATGTTATTAAATAAGTACACATTTTTTTCATTTTGGTTTCTTTTCTTAGTTGATCATTTTGCAATTCACCTTAAATTCATTGATCATCTTTTTGAGGAGCCCATTAGAAGCTTTCCAATAAAGAACTAAGATACTTAGACCTGGAAATTAATAAGGTCTTCCAACTCTTATCAAACTACCACATGCACCTAAAAATCTGTAATGAATTTTACTAACATATTTCACAGGTTTGACTGCTTGTAAAGATGTCAAAACCACAGACAGAAGATGTAAATAAAATGCAGAGCATTACGCTTGCAGTACAGATCAACACTATTGATGGGTCCCTGAGCAGCAGAGACTAAACTCTTTTACTCTGCCCAGGAAGTGGGTCTGAAGGTCAGTAAGTGCAATCAGTGTTACCCACAGTACCCAGCAATAGCTTCAAAAGAAAACTAAACTCCTACAGATCCCAACATACTGAAAACCAGTCTCTTGTTTTAATTTCCAACTGTTCCTATTTTACTTCCTCTGGTTCAGTTTTCTTACAGCTGCAGGTGGAAAAGTAGCATCCTTTGTTCACCATCCTAATTATCTCTCTGCAGCATCCTAATTTTTTCCCCTCATTCTGCCACAGATTTGACTGTTTTCTCACGCCTTTTTTTTCCTGTTAGTTTATGTCATCAATCAAACTTGTGTTCTGGATACTTCACTGCTAAACTTCCCTGGTGTATGGCGATTTGTTAACTGCATGCTGACTCTCTGAGATCCATATTCTCCTGCAAAATCTCTGCATTGTGACAAATTTTCTTACTTTGTTAACCGATTATTAAAAGCAACCAAAAAATATCTAACTAGCTTTTTCCATTGAACACAACCTTGTCTCCCAAATGCCTTTCTTTGCTTTGAAAGCTCAGATCTTGCCTTTAACTCCTCACTGTGTGTCTGTATTCTCTTGGGGTTTTATACAACGCAGGCCAAAAAGTGTCATTATCACTTGAGATACTATTACTCTATTCCACACAGCATGTTATTAGGCCATGATCTTCTCTTCCATAAAGCCACCAAAATTAAGTGACTGCCTTAAGAACTTCTTTGTATGAAATCCTGCTTGTAACAGCCGTGTTCTACCATGACAAGCTGACCTAAGAAGTGGAAACAGACCAAAAATTAAGGAAGCAACAGTACTTAACAAAATGCTAATTCATCTTTCTCCAGTCAAAGTCTGTTCATCAGTTTTATAGCAGATTGCTCCTTTACCTGCAGCTTTTGGTACATTTCCATGTTAATTGCTTTAACTTCATCAAGCTGCTGTCGAAGGCCTATGAGGGTATCCTGCTTCTCGTGGATATCCTTCTCCAGCAACTTCATGGCAAGTTCTATCTCATGTTTCATACTAACTTGAACCACTAGCTCATTCTCCATATCCTACAAAACACAAACACAATGCAACACAGAGTATTTCAATAATTATGCCACATTCTATCTCTGGTTTGAAAAGGACAAAAGTTAATTCTAATGGAGCTGCAGCATCACTTATTTCACCACTTCAGAAATCCTGCTTCTCTTTAACTTTGCAAATTATCCACTACATGAACATTACACTTTCATGTGCTTAGTGATTGATGGGGTTTTAACTTTGGGAGAAGAAAACTCAAAATACAAGGAATTACTCTGCCAGTGTTGCTTAGAGTTGGATAAATACTGATTACAAAACCAGAATTAATTATTTCCATTTTCACAAGACTTAGCATACCTACATCATTGTGTCAAATCTACCTGATATTTCTCAAAGAAATTGTATTTCATCTATTGTACTTTTGCAAAATTGCTAAAGAAATCCCAATGTATTAATTGCTTCATTAGAAATCCCTTTTTATTACAGCTAGTTAGAGAAAAGGCAATTCAAGTCAATTAAATGCAGCATCCAAGCTCAGCAAAAGTAAAACCAGCAGTGTTTAGGTAGTGACTCTTCTCAAGCACAAGTTTTCCAGCAGTGCTGTGCAGCCCTAGCAAGAACACTTACTTGTCGAAGCTGCGATTCTTCTCGAAGCTGTCTACGTGCTTCATTGTACATGTCATCTAAACCTTGCCTGGAGTGTTTGTATGTCTGAAGCTCTGCTTCAACATCCACTTTAGTTGCCTACAAAGATACAGAGAATCTATCCTCATCACAAGCTGATGCATCAATTGTAGCACCAATTTAATGCTTTTTCAATTGCAGCATCAATTAAACACTTGAGGGGAAAAGAAACCCAAAACAAAGCACTTCTCCAAGCACAGCACAAACATGGACAGAGCTGTCTCAGCTCCGCAGTCATCAGTTTTTCAGTAAGAATTGAGTAAAGCTAGCACAACAAACAGTTGTACTGCAGTACAGTGCTCCTTCAGTAAATCAATCCATTACACAACTGTTCCGGTACTGAGTAATCCAAACATCTGCTTAACCTGTGCTTGCAACCAATTATCTTGTAAAACATGTACCAGAAGTTATGTAAGGAGCCACAAATCACAGCTTAAAACCAGGTCAATAACCATACACACAATTGCTCCAAATTGCTCCATGGTAAGACAGGGCAGAATAGACAGTCTGTCAACTAAAATACACTATTTGGACAAGAATTTAAGCTAACTTTGCCTTAAATACTCTTAGATACTGCTTAGAGTCTAAAGATAAAAAGGAAGAAGGGAAGAAAAGCAGAAAACACAAAGAAAAATGCTACAAAATTTGTACATGGTTATAAAACAATCTAGTGTCCTACAACTTCAATATATTCATGTCATTATAAAACTGCCCAGATTTAACAGGCCCTTTCCCCAGTAAAAGCTGCTTTAGATTTGGCCCAGCTCCTGCCCAATTCAAGTTGCTTTGAAAACTACATTAAACATGATAAAACTAACATACCTCTAGATGATGCTGTGTTTTCATTAAAATGAGAGTATTTTCACTCCTCAGTTGATGGTTTTCTTCCTGAAGTTTAATTATATTGTTTTTGGCTATTGCTAACTGAAAAGACAAAAAGACCCAAAAAAAAAAAAAAAAGCAGTGTGACCACTTTTGCAATTGGAAATAAAGAAAGAGATGTTCTGATGAACACAAGGGCACGATTTTCTCTGCTCTTTTCTTGCAGACTCCCAAACGTAAGTTTAATTGCTTTTAAAGAAGACATAAAGCTCCTGGGTTTACTAATGAGTTGCTTTCATTATACAACAGCATACTTAATTCTTTCATGTCTGTAAAGAATATGCTTTCTTTGCACTGCTTCATTATGACTAAATGATCCTCAATTTCTTTTCCACATCCTAAACTGCTCCTTTATATTTGGATTAAAATATATCTACTTTTGCTCTTTTTTGGACATCTTGCCACACCATATGGAGCGATTTGTATAAGAAAACCTCTCTCCCACAAAAAGAACTGGGCCTTACACTATATACCTTAATGTCAGTTGTAAAGCAGGGGGACAGTTGGGCTGAAGCCTAGTAAAGGAACTAGAATTCTCTTGAGAAGCAGCACTCAGAAAAAATGTTTTCCCTCCAAGAAGTGAATATAAATATTCCATTTTTCCAGTTCATTAACTATTTCGCAAACAACTAGGATGAAAAAAAGATTGTGCTCTCTATTGCAAAGCTAAAAATACTGGAATCTAGTCAAGCATCAAAGACAACAGGAAATATAGGACACATACAAAAACAGAGCTAGACAAATATAAAAAGTGACTATAAACATATGACGACTAAGCAAGAAACAATATGTGGGCTAAATAAATGGTGGAAACAGAAATCACTCAGTGAACTACTTTCTGTCTTTGCAGCAGCTGGTGTCATCCATTATGGACCAGTCATCTGCACAGAATCAGACTGACAGCTGGCATTAAGAACAGCTTCTCTTCTGGTTTTGTCCAAAGTGAGAAATTGTGGTGTCCTACAAAATTAATTTACTGATGCTACAGTTACCTAGGTAAGCTGACTTCAAATCCCTGCACCTACTCCTTAAGCCAAAATAAAGGTATTGAAACACATTATACAAAACTTACGTAGATCAAAATAAGGCAAGAATACTTAGAAAAACTATTTGAGAAAAAGTAGTATCTACCATACATTGCTAAAAGAAAAGAATACCTCTTCGATCAGTTTAGTGTTTGATTTCTCTAGTGAATCAACTCTTGCATGAAGACTGCTAACTGTGCTACTGAAAGAGGAAAAGAAAATATGTTATTCAAAATGACATCGAAACTCATTCAACCAAACTGAAAAGCTTTAATGTCAGATAGAAGGCCAAGAGCTAAGAGGGCTGCTCCCCTGATTGAAGATTTTCCTAAATGTAAGAAATTGTCTCCTTTCCTGAACATCCATAGGCTTCTTTCCAACTCCCAGTGTCATCCCTGTCATTTAACCTTCTGGTTGGATGTGACTTTCCATGTATTCTCCCCTTCCTTTATACTCACAACTACACTGTACCCAAATATTTAATGAGTTCCCTTAAAAGGCAGCTTACAATATTCTTCAATGTTTTTTTTTCTCCCCTCACATGATAAGACCATTCTCCATTTTACATATAATTCTTTGCCTCTCCACATTTTTTGAGATACCTTCAGACTGCCCCTTTCCTGATACTTCTAGACTTCATTGGTAAGCCTAATCAGGATTTTATTTATTCCCTTTTATTACTCTGAGGTTTTTTTATCATATTAAACTACATCCAGGACTTCTCCATTGCCCAGCTGCCTACTTCTGCTGTAAGCACATTTGTTAGGTTGCATTTCACATGCAGAAAAAACCCTACTCTGTAACACCATTTACTTTTCCATGTATTCGTACTGCTATGTATTTCTACTGTGGCATCCTCAGAAGTTACCAGATCATTAAGGATGACAAGGCAGAGCAGATTAATGTATTTCAGGATGTGTGGAAAGGAACTGCTGACCTGAAATAAAAGTGGAGACCTGTTCAACCACCAGTTTGAAAGTCATTCCATACAAGAACATGCTCACTACACAGGGGCTCACCTGTGTATTCAGTGTACCACACAAACACTACTACTCTTAATTGTGATAAGTTTCTTTTTCCTCCTTAACTTGCTTTCATTTTGCTCATATTTGACATACTTAATTATTCTGTCCTGTTGAAGGCTTCTGCTAGGTGACCAACATATTCTCAAATCAGAGTATCTTTACCCCAGCAGTAGCCATACAGAAAATAATGATCAAGAATACCAGCATTAAAGTTAAAAAATACAATTACCTTTCAAAAAAGGATCAAGATGATCAGCTATACTATACACTCTGCCTAAGTTCCCTGAGGGTTTCTTGTCTGGTTTCATTCATTTTGTTGGCTAATTTTCTTTTTTATCTTTGCACAATATTCCTCAGAGAGTTACAATCACTCCTCTTCTATTTGTATGTAACAAACACAGTGGTGGACTAGGTTTGCTCCACACAGCAAAGTAAGGGGGAAGGCTGACTTCCTGAAAACTTTCTACAGGAACCACAACCTACATAATACAGAAGCAGTTTCAAGCAAGCAATGAACTCACTCACTTTTAGCCCTACACATTAAAGCTAAAAAAGAAAGTATTAGGAAAGGCAAAGAAACAAAATCATGTGGATACACCCACACCACTTAGTAACACTTTCTGCAAATTGTTAAATAGCCTGGGCTTAAAATCCAGATCAAGCTTTTCATTCCTCTGAAGTTATGAGTCACAAGGACCTTGAACAGTTTTGGCTTGCTGTTCTTAATTTTTTTGAAATAGAAAGGTTCTGACTGTCAAAACCAAAAGCATGAAAACTGAGACTTCCTGAGTCTCTCCAGAAGAGTATATCCTTTCCAGCTTCAGTAGATCCTCAGTCTAAACATGAAGGATTTGCACCCCTTTCTCTGAAGTACTCTCACAAAGCTGTGGTACAAAAGCAATCACATGTGTTTTACCTGTAAGCCTGGCCTGACAAGCACACTTCAAAGGAATACTTACTTCAGTTGCCTGTTTAGTTCTTCAACATAATTCTTTTGGTCCAAAATGGCAGCAATCTGTACATTTCTAAAGCAAGCACAAAATAAAAATAGTTATATTAAAATGGTGTCATGAACTATGTACTGAAAACACATAGATCTACCTTATGCAAATACCAATCTTAGTTTTGTGTTTTTAAAAAGGAAACAACTTCATCTCACAATCATGAAATCAGTAATATGTTGTGACATCAGTGAGAGAAAAAAAATCTTTAACTGTAAACAATTTCTTTACATGAAATGTAAGAACAGCCTCAAGAGAAAAAGGATGTTTTTGTTTACTCTGCCATAACTCTAGTTCTTTGAATCACTGACTAAAACCCAACATGAGGGCTTAAAGGTTAAGCAGGTTCTTTTTCATTGCCACCTTGCAAGCTTCCAATACTGTCCACTGGACAGTGAAGGAAGTAGGTGATGTTGAGGCGATGTTGAGGCTTGCTTCAGAGTGCAAATACTCCTGCAGCTAACTAGTAATATGTATCAGTGTAGTGTCCCATTCTTCTTAAGACTGTGAGAACAGAAGACTTAATTTTTAGGGAATCTGATTTCTACAAAGAAAAGATCACTAGTCAAGAAATCATTTGCTAATGTGCATAATCCCAGGCATTTGCTGAGTACATACCTTTCCTTACTCCCAATGTCTTCCTCACTCTTCAAATACATAGAGAAATCAATCACCCCAACCTAGAAGAAAGCAAATGTACACACTTCCATACAATACAATACAATACAATACACCAGGTTGGAAGAGACCTTCAAGATCATCGCATTCAACCCATCAACCAATCCAACCCACCCAACAACATCCAGCCTAAACCTGCCCTGGCGCACAAATAACTGCTGTTGCCAGAGTCTCAAATGTTGTGTCACATATTTGTTACCTTTCAACAAAAACAATGTACCACATACCAAATTCCAAATAAAAGATGACTTCTTCCCTCTGACTGAACTGAACTTAGCCAAGAGCTTACAGGAAGACTTTCATTTGGGGAATTATCAGATACTATTCAACCCTCTCACTGATAAGTAAACTTGTGGCACTTTGGCTGCAGTGTTTCACATGACTGCCTATCAAAGAGCATCTCCCAAAATATTTACTGTTTCAGTCTTCCTTGCCAAACCAAGCACTACCTCTCCCACTCGCTGATTTTCAAGTGTGACAGCTCAACTGTATTCATTTATCTGAATCTAATTAAGTTCTTTTTTGTTCAATTACTTAATCATACTATAAATAACTTTGCCATGAGTTCTGCTTCCAACTCCACTCAAAAACCTCTAACGTAAGTATTTAATCACATTTGTTTCCCAAAAGCCTTCCTTTTTTTGTCTGTAGCAAGCTCTTCACAAAAGTATTTCAATTTCTCTGATATATTGCTTCCTTCTGGAGCTCCTTTAGCTTTTGAATACAAGTAACATTTCCTTAGTTTACATAATGCTCTCCTGTCAGTTTCCTATGATGGTCATCTACTCGGTCTTTCCATATCTATTCTAAAAAGTCTCTTTTCCACATGCTTAAAAAAAAACACACACATTTTGCTTATTAAAGCAAAATACTCTCTATAAAGAAGTCAAATGTTATCTCTATAGAAGTTCCTTTGTTTCAATTCTCTATCTGTGCATACACACATTTCACCATTGAATAGCACTCTTCTAACATAACAAAACAACTTCCATCATCCTTCAGAAGTTTCTCTTTCTGCTCAATACTACTTGCTGTTGGCTTCTCTGAGAAGTTACCTTACTTACACCACTCTCCACAAACAGAATTACTCAAAAAATCTCATCTGAATAGCCACTACTACCTTCTCAAATCAAGTTTTCTCTCATACAGCAAAGCCACTAAGTGACCCACATGAAAAAGGTGTAGCTAGCAATAAATGTTGTGGTTTAGAATACAAACAGGTAGTTCTCAATACTAAGAAGAAGACAGCACATTGATATGTTTGCTAGAATTACAAGCCTTTCAATGCCATGTCTTCTAGAAGACAAGACCAGTGCCTAAAACATTAGAGAGTAACTTAGAATGAACAAAGAAAAGTTAACCCTATGATTCAACAGTACACATACCAAATTAGCTATAGCTTTGCCAAAGAGATTGTTTTTTTTTCCTCAAGTACATGCTGAGATACAGCAATAATCATTTAACAATACAATAATCATCACTTCAGCTATTACAATTCTTTCCACAAAGAAGCTGAAAAAAACCCCAAACAATTAGGGCCAAGCACAGCCTACATTTATTCGTAACTACTTGTGCATCTGCCTTCAGAAGGAATCCACCAGTTCAAAGTCAAAGCACTTTGCAGAGGAGGAAGAATTCTAAGTATTGGTTCACAGACTGAAAGCAGTCACCCACTTCTAAGGTCTATGAGAAGAAAGGTTCTGTTTCAGTCCTTGAAACATTTCTATTATGATCCAGAACAATAAATGAACCACATGGGATAAACTAATCATGAGACTACACTTCTCTTGCAGAGGAATAGGATGACTTATGCAATTAAGATGGAAAGAACTCTGCATTGCTACTATTGCATCCATTCAATGACAAAGCACAGAACTTCACACCCTTTATCACCATCCAAAGGTCTGACCCACCTGATGTTGAGGTTAATGCACAGCTCTCACTGATCCAGAAGCTGTATCATGCCCCAGTCTCTAGTAAGCCTTCTAACAAGTCACAACTTCATAGTAACAACCTGTATATAAAGATCTCATGGACTGCATGCATATTGCTTTACCTGTATTGACTTACTTGTGAATCCAGGTCTTCTCCTTTCACACACAGGTTAGCATCTATCACATTCAACCCAACTAAAAGCCCAACAATAACTGCTCCTTCTTCCTCCATCATTAGCGCATGATACTCATAAAATTCACTGTTAAAGAAGAAAATTTAATCTTATCAGTATATTCAGAACATTTACATCCAATAAATTAATAATGAATAGCATCTAAATCTGAATGGTTCCTCTTATTTTAGCCTTACTCCAACATCCTTAACGATGAACTGGGTCAGCCTGAACTTTCACCTCATAAATATTTAAAAATATAAAGTGCATGTTTGTCTTAGAGGCTATTAAAGACAAAGATACTATCTCTGGCACCAGAAATTTGAGCCACAAGCTGCTGCAGAGCTTGAAATTTGTGGGAGTAAAACTCACTTTGCCTTTAGAAAAACAAAGGCTCTTCCCTATACACTTGCTATTAGCCACTTTTGAATAGAATACTGTTAACAGATGTGTGCTGTACTGAGTCAATTCTTATGTTGTCAAGAAACACTAGGGAAAGTAAAAGAATGGTAAAAAATTACCTTATGGATTTTAATGAGAAGATGGCTTGAAATTAAAGAGGCCAAACAAGAGATTAAATGGTTAAGAGAAGATAAATGCAAAGGACTGAAATGCTAAACAGGTTTCAAAAAGAAAACACAGACCACTAAGCAATAGAATACCAACATTTGCATTTTTAAAATAAAGTTTTATGCTTTATGAAACAAACCCTGCTTTCATTGAAAAGTCCATAGGCTGTTGAACATCAGTGTCATCCTGACATACCAGCATTATCCAAGCATACAAGAAAAGCCTTAGAAATATGTACAGAATATAGAACTAAAATTAAGACAACAGGTTTTTTTTCTCCTTTGTGCTTCAGCTATCCCATCAGAAAAGATAAGTTATGCTAGAAGAAAGCAATGCTAGTTTTAGAACTGTGAAGGGAAAATTCAAGGCAGTAGTCCTCCATGCAATGGTAGCTCAGTTGGAAACCACACATCAGGTAGGGATGAATTTATCCCCTCTCCAGAGCTTTCTGGTCCATATTCTGCACAGTGGAGGAATGCAGCAGGAGCCACTCCCCATAGGCCTCACTGATGAAAGAACAGTTAGTCATATTGCAGAAGGCCCACCTACACAACCTTCACCTGTCTGCTGGCCCTCAATCTTGAGGCACTGTTTGGTCTCTACCCTGAAGACAGGAAGAAATCAGCCCACAGGCCACAAACTACACTTTGCTACAGTAAGGGTACGTGAGAAGTAGCAAACAGAAAATAGTAATTTTTTTTTTCAGGAAACTAAATCTCTAAGAATAAATTAGAAACAAAGTCTACTTCATTGTTTACCTGAGAAGATCTCTCTGAATGATTAAACACCGAAGATAGTCAGCCATTTTCTTCTGCATTAGTGCTAACCGTAACCAGGCCCGGGCACGGCCCAGCGGTGTTCTAGGAAAAAAGGGCATCAATAGTCCCAAATCAACAATATATCAATTAATTCACTGTTTAAAACATTTTACCAGCCTATCGGTAGAGCAACTGGTATTTCTGACAGGGCATTTGAAACTATTAGTTGAGCAATGCAGCCTGGAAAGCCATGTCTAGGCTTTGACTCCAAGCTTTGGGCTAAGACCAGATAAACTTTTCAACTCAGCTGGGCTTGGGAAGAGATCTTGGAAAGAAAAGGAAGAGAGCAAGCACAAGAACCCAACAGTGACATTAACTATTTTATACAATACAATACAATACAATACAATACAATACACCAGGTTGGAAGAGACCTTCAAGATCATCGCGTCCAACCCATCAAACAATCCAACCCACCCAACAACTAGACCATACAGCCAAGCACCCCATCAAGTCTTCTCCTGAACACCTCCTGTGAAGGTGACTCCACCACCTCCACGGGTAGCCGATTCCAATGGCCAATCACTCTCTCCGTGTAGAACTTCTTCCTAACATCCAGCCTAAACCTGCCCTGGCGCAGCCTGAGACTGTGTCCTCTTGTTCTGGTGCTGGATGCCTGGGAGAAGAGGCCAACCTCTGCCTGGCTACAACCTCCCTTCAGGGAGTTGTAGAGAGCAATAAGGTCACCCCTCAGTCTCCTCTTCTCCAGGCTAAGCAACCCCAGCTCCCTCAGCCTTTCCTCATAGGGCTTGTGTTCCAAACCCCTCACCAGCTTTGTTGCCCTTCTCTGGACATGTTCCAGCAAGTCAACATCCTTCCTAAACTGAGGGGCCCAGAACTGGACACAGGACTCAAGGTGTGGCCTAACCAGTGCAGTGTACAGGGGCACAATGACCTCCCTGCTCCTGCTGGCCACACTGTTCCTGATGCAAGCCAGGATGCCATTGGCCTTCTTGGCTGCCTGGGCACACTGCAGGCTCATGTTCAGCCTACAATCAACCAGTACCCCCAGGTCCCTCTCTGCCTGGCCACTCTCCAGCCACTCTGACCCCAGCCTGTAGCACTGCCTGGGGTTGTTGTGGCCAATGTGCAGAATCCGGCACTTGGATGTGTTAAATCTCATGCCATTGGACTCTGCCCATCTGTCCAGCCTGTCGAGGTCCCTCTGCAAAGCCTCTCTGCCCTCCAGCAAATCAACTGCTGCCCCCAGCTTGGTGTCATCTGCAAATTTACTGATGATGGACTCAATGCCCTCATCCAGATCATCAATAAAGATGTTGAAGAGCATGGGGCCCAGTACTGATCCCTGGGGCACACCACTAGTGACAGGCCGCCAGCTGGATGTGGTGCCATTCACCATTACTCTCTGGGCTCGGCCCTCCAGCCAGTTCCTAACCCAACGCAGTGTGATCCTGTCCAAACCATGGGCTGCCAGCTTGGCCAGGAGTTTGCTGTGGGGGACGGTGTCAAAGGCCTTGCTGAGGTCCAGGTAGACCACATCCACAGGCCTCCCCACATCCACCAGGCGGGTCACCTGATCATAGAAGGAGATCAGGTTGGTCAGGCAGGACCTGCCCCTCCTAAATCCATGCTGGCTAGGCCTGAGCCCCTGGTCATCCTGTAAGTGCTGTGTGATCGCACTCGAGATGACCCGTTCCATAATCTTGCCTGGCACTGAGGTCAGGCTGACAGGCCTATAATTCCCTGGCTCATCCAACTGGCCCTTCTTGTGGATGGGCACCACGTTGGCCAGCTTCCAGTCTTCTGGGACCTCTCCAGTGAGCCAGGACTGCTGAAAAATGATGGAAAGTGGCTTGGACAGCTCATCCGTCAGCAATCTCAGCACCCTAGGATGGATCCCATCTGGTCCCATGGCCTTGTGGGGGTCCAAGCGGCTCAGTAGATCTCTAACTTCCTCTTGGAGCAGTGGGAAACTATGCAGCTCTCTGGCTCCTTCTGCCAGCTCTGCAGGCCAGCTGTCTGGAAGACGTTCTGCCCTGCTAGTGAAGACTGAGGCAAAGAAGGTGTTAAGTACCTCTGCCTTTTCCTCATCCTTTGTTACAACGTTCCCCTCCGTGTCAACCAAGGAGTGGAGGTTGTCCTTGCCCTTCTTCTTGCTATTGATGTATTTATAGAAGGACTTTTTGTTGTCCTTCACAGCAGAGGCCAGTCTAAGTTCTAAATGGGCTTTTGCCTCCCTAATTTTCTTCCTGCACAACCTAGCAACATCCCTAAACATTCTGTAGGGTGCCTCCCCTTTCTTCCAAAGATGATACACCCTCTTTTTTTCCCTTAGTTCTATTAAAAGTTCATTACCCATCCAGGCTGGCCGTCTGCCCCGGCGGCTCATCTTCCGGCACACCGGCACAGCCTGTTCTTGCACCTTCAATAGTTCTTCCTTGAAGTAGTTCCAGCTCTCCTGGACCCCTTTGTTTTTAAGGGCTGATTCCCAAGGAACCTTCTGAATTAGTTCCTTGAGTAGCCTGAAGTCTGCCCTCCGGAAGTCCAGAGTGGAGGTCTTCTTGCTCCCCCTCTTGGCTTGGCTGCATACTGAAAACTCTATTATGTCGTGGTCACTGGTGCCTAAACACCCTCCGACCACCACATCACCCACCAGCCCTTCCCTGTTGGTGAAGAGGAGGTCAAGCATAGCCTTACCCCTGGTAGGCTCACGCAGCACCTGGGATAAGAAGCTGTCCTCCATGCACTCTAAGAACCTCCTAGACTGCCTCCTCTCTGCTGTGTTGAGATCCCAACAGATATCAGGCAAGTTGAAGTCACCCATGAGAATGAGGTCAGGTGATCTTGAGACAGCCTTAAGCTGCCTATAGAATGCCTCATCGACATCCTCCTCCTGGTTGGGTGGTCTATAACAGACGCCAACCAGGATGTCTGCCCTGTTGGTCTTCCCTCTAATTCTCACCCACAAGCACTCAACCCTATCATCCCTGATCTCCATCTCAACAGCATCCAGTGCCTCCCTGATGTACAGGGCCACCCCTCCACCCCTTCTTCCTTGCCTGTCTCTCCTGAATAGCCTGTAGCCGTCAATTGCAGCGCTCCAGTCATGCGAGTCGTCCCACCACGTCTCTGTGATGGCAACTACATCATAACTTTCTTGCTGCAACAAGGCTTCCAGCTCCTCTTGTTTGTTACCCATGCTTCGTGCATTAGTGTACATGCACTGCAGCTGGGCTGCTGGTTTCACCTCTAGGTCTAGCTTATCACCTCCAGACTCCTGCCTGAGGGCACTGGTTTCTGACCCTCCCCCTTCGAAGCTAGTTTAAAGCCCTGTCAATGAGACCTGCTAATTCCCTTCCCAGAATCTTTTTACCTTTGGGGGACAGGCCATTCTCATGTATTGTGACCTTTCCCCTCCTCTGGGACAGATGTACTCCATCTGTTACCAGCTGACCTGGTGCAGTAGAAAGTTCCCCAAGATCGAAAAAACCCAAAATTCATTCGTCTGCACCAGCCCCTAAGCCACTTGTTGACTACAGCGGCTGACCTGTTCCTTATTGTGTTCCCTCCTGCAACTAACAGTATCGATGTAAAAATTATTTGTGCACCTGACCCCTCAACCAGATCTCCCAGGGCCCTGAGGTCATTTTTGATAGCCCTGGGAGGCCTGGTACCAACATCATCATTCCCTAACTGCATGACCAATAAGGGATAATAATCAGAGGGCTGTACCAGACTGGGCAGCCTTCTGGTAACATCTCCAACTTGGACTCCTGCTAGGCTAATAACTTCCCTATGAGATGGGTCCGGCCTACATATGGGACCTTCTGTTCCCCTCAGGAGGGAATCACCAATAACAATTACCCTCCTTTTCTTTTTTAGGGAGCAAGTCCTGATGCCAGGGGAAGGCTGTTTAACCTTAGGCTGCGTTGCCTTAGGCTGCTTTACCTTAGGCTGTTTAACCTTAGGCTGTTTAACCTTAGGCTGTTTAACCTTAGGCTGTTTAACCTTAGGGAAGACCCCAGATGGTGTGTCCTCCGGCATCAGTATCACCTCACCCTCGATCTCCAGCGCCCCATACCTGTTTTCCAAGGGCAGTGAGGGAGGTGGGGGGAGGCAAGGAGGTTTTAATTTGTGTCCTTTGAGAGGAACCTGTATCCATTCCCCTCTGCTTTTCGAACAACCAGTCTCTGCTGGGGGATCCTGGGGAGCCTGCTTACTCGGGTTCATCTCTTTCCTCCTGTGGCTCATCACTTTTCTACAATCCCATACATCTCTAAGACTCAGAGAGTCTTGCTCAGAGAGTGAAAACAGGCAACCCTTTATGTATTTCAATGTGCTTTGTTCTCATAAAATCAAGTCTAGTAGTATAGAAAGAATTTTTAAAAGTGGTGCTGTTTCTCTGCAAGCACATTCTTCTTAACCTAACAGTGCCAGTAAAGATAATCTGCAAGTCCTGTTTCCAGCTGATGTGAAACATCTGCAACAGTTCAGACTCCATTCTGCAACTTGCTTATAAACTCTTCAGAGGAACTGTGAAAGAAGTAACAGACTGTCCATTACAACTCATCATGCAAGCTTGCCTTACCAATCTTGTTCTCTGGATCTATATAATAGACACTGAATTCAAGCTTTAGCTCATACTTATTTACAAATTCAGTGATACCTTAGAAAGACAATTGAAAAAAACATGGAAATGTATGCAACTAGCAAACATTAATACCTAACAAATCAAACCCTCTTCTGTGCTCGCACACATAGAAGCAGTAAGCATGAAAATGCAAAACCCAACACCCCCACCACACGTGCTGCACTGGGATAAGAAGAGTGTAACACACTTGGCAGTGACTGTTATTTTACCTGGCCTGATACAAGAGTGAATAACAATTTTTACAGCTATGTGCTTTAGATAAACCTCTAAATCGGTGAATTGCAATCCTTATGCTGCCATGTGACCAGGATCACAGGATCACAGGATGTTAAGGGGTTGGAAGGGACGTCTGAAAATCATCTAGTCCAACACCTCCCGACAGAGCAGGACCAGAGAGTCTAGCACAGGTTGCACAGGAATACATCCAGATGGGTCTTGAAAGTCGCCAAAGAAGGAGACTCCACAACCTCTCTGAAGAGCCTGTTCCAGCGCTTTGCAACCCTCACAGTGAAGTTCTTCCTCATGCTGAGGTGGAACCTCCCATGCTGTACTTTATATCCACTGCCCATTGTCCAATCACAGGGTGCAACTGAGAAGAGCCTGTCCCCTCCCTCTTGACACCCAGCCCTCAGATATTTGTAAACATTTATTAAATCCCCTTTCAATCTTCTCTTCTCCGGACTAAAAAGCCTCAGGTCTCTCAGCCTTTCCTCATAGGGCAGTGCTCCAGCCCCCTAATCATCCTCAGAGCCCTCCATTGGACTCTCTTGAGTAGATCCCTGTCTCTCTTGATCTGGGGAGGCCAAAACTGGACACAATATTCCAGGTGAGGTCACACCAGGGCAGAGTAGAGAGGGAGGAGAACCTCCCCCGATCTGCTAGACACACTCCTCTTAATGCAGCCCAGGATACCATTGGCCACAAGGCCACATTGCTGACCCATGGATAACTTGTTATCCACCAGGACTCCCAGGTCCTTCTCCACAGAGCTGCTCTCTAGCAGATTGCCTCCTAACCTATATTGGTGCAGTTTATTATTCCTTCCCAGATGCAGGACTCTTCACTCACCCTTGTGGAACCTCATTAGGTTTCTCTTTGTCCAGCTCTCCAGTCTGTCCAGATCTCGCTGAATAGCTGCACAGCCTTCAGGCATATCAGCCAAGCCTCCCAGTTTGGTATAGCCACCAAATTTGCTGTGCAGACACTCTGTCCCCTCATCAATGTCACTGATGAAGGTGTTGAACAGGACTGGACCCAGCACTGATCCCGGGGGACTCCACTAGTTACAGCTCTCCAGCTGAACTTGGCACCACTGACCACCACTCTTTGGACTCTATTTCGTAAGCAGTTCCTAATCCATCTCACTGTCTGTTCTTCTGTCCCACACTTCCTGAGCTTGCTCACAAGGATGTTTATGGGAGACAGTGTCAAAAGTTTTGCCAGTTTATTGTTCCTTCCTGGATGCAGAACTCTGAATTTATCCTTCTTGAACCTCATTAGGTTTCCATATGCCCAGCTCTCCAGTCTGTCCAGGTTTTGCAAGGTAAACAAATCCTTTATGGAATTCAATGTACAGCTAATTACAAAGCTAAACACAAAGCAGAGTTCAGAGGAATGGCAGGCAATTGTAGTTCACAGCAGAAATTTACATTTAAGAAGGACCCTACACACAAGAATCTGAAAATCTGCCTAATACTTTCCTCTTCAGTATGTTCCCCTTTGTTTTTATACAGCCTTTGCTGACTAGACTCAGGAAGCTCTGGACTGCAGTTCTGGACATACAATCTGTCCCTTCTTGCACCCTTTATGTCCACCATTTGGCAAAATTTCCTCCCAGGAACATAAGACGACCAAAATACTACTTTAGCTGTTTTGTACAGAACATGAAAAGTTAGCAAGATTCATCTGTGCTTTCACCCACTACCATGTGCTAGTTGTTCAAAGGTTTGATTAATGCCAAATGAAATCATTAGACCTCTCTAGATTCTCAACCAGGTCCTTTATGTTATTTATGTATTTTATCAAGATTACTTACTTAAGGCCAGGCAAATCTCTGACACTTGCTGCTATTTCCTCAGCTTCTGGATATAATTTCTCCACAAGTTCCAGAGGACCCCAGATAGTTTTATTGTAACTCAGAAAGGATTTTCTCACTGGGAGAAGGAAAAACAACTGATTTAGTTTAAATGACTGGAATAAATTCCTTCAAAATATCTGGAGTAACAAAAGGCTTAACTGCTGAGTCTGGACTTAAGAGATAACAGGACACTAGTCACTTCACCAGTATCCAAAGCCACCATCTGAATTACTTTGCTGTTAGCATAAAACTACTGTGATAGAACAAAATAATATTAAAAGGATGACCATCTGAAAATAAACTACATACAGTTATGCTAATCCCTAGAATGATTACAACAGATGGCACACAAAATATGAAGTTGGTAAATGTGGAAATGCATGTTGTGAAGTAGTAATAACAGCACTATTAGTTATAAAAGGTGACAAATTGCATATTTTCTTGACTTCTTAAAGCAACATCGCACGCTTAGATTTCAAGAAAGAAAGGAAAAAAAGGGCATGTTTGGGATGAGAAAAACCAGGTAGAGTAATTGCCATACCTTTAAGGCCATGCTTCAGGCAGTGCTCCATGACGACAAAGAACTGCTGCAAAGGTGGGTAGTCAGAGTCCAGAGTGCGGCCAAAGCTCAAAGCTGATTCAATAAGTCCTTTGATACTCAACTTAGCCATGTTCAGTAAATTTGCTCTTTCTACAGCTGTAGGGTCCTTTACAGCTAAGATAGTAAAGAAAAAAAAAAAAAAAAAGGTACAGTTTGAGTTTTAGAAGAGACATAAAATAATAAACTGCTTGGTAGTTGCCTTGCTCTAAGAAAAACTCAAAAGAAATAATGTATTAAGTGCTGTGAACGACCACATTATCCTCTCCAACAAGCACCCCAACAGTTCTTACATTGTTTCAACAGGTGGATGAGAAAACAGTGATGCAAATATCAGGTACTGTATTGTCTCAGTCAGCAACTGCAAATTAACACAGGCATCAACGCACTCAAAAGCTCTGCTATCAAACAGCAATCAGCACCCTTACCATGATGTCAAAGCAGCACTCCTCTTAATGCAAATATTTATTTGGTGTATAACGGTCTGCCTACAGAAACAGACTTCATATAATCACTTTCTGATGTAGTCTCAGTTTCACAGCGATAAAAACATATTTTCCCTTTTAGGCTCTACAGTCTCAGCCAGTAAACCAGAAGGAGTTTCTAGAAAATATTACATACTGAAATTTCAGTTCCTCATATAGCTACAAAGTATTTTCTGCACAGGAAAGCTTCAGAAACTTTTGCTTTAACTTAAACATGGTTTTGGTAAACTCCACAAAATGTACACTACAAAAAACCACAACATTTGGGGATTCAACCTAGTCAGTACAAAACCCAGCATTTTAAAATCATCATAATCTGACAGAATAGACAAGGTTCCTCTTCTCAGAGCTCCAGCTACTGAAACCAGGTTCCTTAATTCATTGTAATTCCTAATGAAGCAGTTCAAACATTCAGGCCACAGTCTCTTTTGCCAAACTGAAAGAGACAAAACAAGCCTCTGTTTATTCATCATGATCAAAGTAGCTTAGAAAGAAACTGAAGTTGATCATTTAGTGCTTTCTGCTATTTTCAATAAAATATAAGAAAATAAACAAAACAAAACAAAAAAACCCACCAACAGATTGTCTTTTTTACGGCATTGAGACAGATATCAAGACATCTATATAGAACTGTATGGATTAAACTTTTTACAAACCCTATGCATTCTAACAGATTGACACTTTCTTGATTCCTCAAACAGCAAAGAATTGTTTCATTTATTGCATACCACAGCTTCAGGTATTTAGGTATTAGATGTTAAAAATTTAGAAAAATACTAGTTTTCTGTATTCCTAACTGCCTGACAAATATCAAATTACCCTATTACCATATAGATAAACCTACCTGTTTTCTGGAAAAAAAATTGAGATGATGTATATAAAATAACTTCTAAACCTGCTCAGATAGTCTTACAATTTCCTAGTACTTCAAGCACTAAAAGATTTTAGAAGACACAACAGATAATTAGCAACAGTGCTCTGGCAAAAATTCACCCAGCTACTAGTCATGGCTCACTAGTTTTCCCCTTGACTTCCTGCCTGCTCAGCCATCAAGGACCAAACTAATCCCACCATGAGAAGCACCAGTACTCCTGTCTGGAACAGAAGCAGGCTTGCAACAGGAGCATTTCTCTTAATAAACCTTTTTTTTTTTTTTTTTTTTAAATTAGGTTTGCTACTGACAGTACTAGATGCGGGTATTACTGTAAGAAAAGCCTTGTTCAATTCAGGCAACAGATGGATAGCTCTCCCTCACTAAGTGTTCAGCCCGTTTCCCCAAAGGAATCTTAAAAATTCCTATTTCAGGTGACCTCATTTTGACTTTTGGCGCTAACCCCCCCCCAGCCCCCACAGACACGACTTTCAGTCTCTCGTCCTTTTATCTGCCAACCCACCGGGTCTAGTATTTCTGAGGCAAAAATGTATTTTATGTTTGCTTAAAGCAGGGGCTCTCCTCACCCAAGCAGCAGGCCCCAAATGGCTATTTGCAGCTGACACTGATGTCACCAGCCTCACCAGAATCTGACTAGGAAAGCTTGGCCCAGGAGACAATATTCCTCTCCCTATTTCGATGAGCAGTCAAACCTCCAATGCAAACAGTATTTGTGCAAAAAAACCAAAACAACCCCAATGCGTGTAGTCGCTACGGCTACAGATGAACAAGGTCTCCCTCTGCCACCCGACGGCTGAATGAAAACAAGTATTTTCTGTCATTAAAGCCTCCTCATCAGTAAAATTCCTCATCCTCCCACATCATGTTCTCCCACACATCTCCCGGGTCACATCAGCGCCGACCGTACCTCCCGGCTAAAGGGAGAGGAAGGGCTGAAGAAGAACAGGAGGAAGGGGAGGAGAGGGAGACCCGCCGGCCCCCAGCCCGCACAGCCTGATAGAGCACGGGGCCGGCACAGCCGCACCCCTCTCCCCTTCTCCCTTCAGTCATCCCTAGCCGCGCTCCCGCCGCAGCGGACATTTTCTGTTTGTGTGTGCAGGGCCACGGCGCGGCTAGCAGCCGTGTAACACCCGGCGTCTAAAAGGCCGCAGACTCCGTTCTCCCCGCTGCCCCCAAAACGAGCCTGGCCCCGCAGCGGCCGCTCACCCATGGCTGGAGAAGAGGAGGAGGAGCTGCAGCCTCTCCCTGCGGGCCCTGCGGCTCCTCCCGTCCCGCCGCTGCCTGCGCCCAAGACCTCCGCCCGCGCCGAACGGCGCCCCGGCGGCGGGAGGACCATCCCCGAGACGCGACCGTCAGCTGCGGTATTTCCCCCGCTGATAACCCCGCAAGCGCGAAGCACACCGAAAGAGCTGCAGCTACTGCAGTGTGCCTGGATCTCCTGCCCTGAGCAAGGAGAGCAGCGAGCTGCCTGGCCGGGATGGAAACTGTCATGTCACAGAGAGACGAGCAAGTGACTGATCTGAAGTGTTTCATCTAAGTCAAGACTGACCCACCGTACCATTCTCTTGACTAAAAACAATTCTTGGAGGCGGGATAACATGTACAAACATACTATTGGTCTACAAAAACTTTCCGTACAGGGAATAAAAAGCAGGCTCTTAAATATAGATATCTTAACTATCAGTTGAGGTTTGAGCTTTAAAAACACTGAACTTTCAAACTCACCAGGAAACCAAAACACACTGTAACCCCCGAGCTCTGAAGTGTTTAACACCAGCATTTCTGCCACACAGAGCTCTCAGTTTAGACTTGCTGCACCTAAGCCCTAGACTTTGATCATCTTAACTATTCTAAATCAAACTCTTTCCTCCCCTCTGCCCAGACCACCCTAAACTGCAGGTATGCTTCACCCTGCTCCGTTCCAACGACTACAGACAACAGCACAGAGAAAAACATCATGGTCTGACAAAGACAGGCCCCTGAGGAGAGGGATGCTTCTTACATCCATGATCCCCACACCTCTAAAATAAAAATAATTCTACAAATGTTGTTTTAAATTAAAATTATTTTTTAAAGAAATAAAAATAAAAATTTAAAATTAAATAAAATAAATTTAAAAATAAAATATAAACATTAAAAAAAATTTAAAATAAAAATAATTTTAAAATGAAAATAAATAACAATTTTTAAAAGTAAAAATAAAAATAAAAAATAAAATATAAAATAAAATTTTAAAGTAGTAAATAAAATAAAATAGGAACATCTACAGTTAAACGGTCTTGAGTCAGGCTCTGATCCTGCTAGCCTTACAACACATGCTAGCTAAGGTAGGGCTGCATCAGTAACTGTTTCTGCATGAGCCGGCTGTCCTCAAGGCAGCTAAATGACTTTTCATTTTACAAAACACCCCTCTGAGATACACAAACTCATTAAGGTCTATGAGCATTTCAGAGACTCACGCCTCAGTTTTCTTTGAGAGTACCAGACCAAAACAACATTTAATCTGATTTTTTACCATGCACAGGGACATATTTTAGAAATAGATATAGAAATATGGAATTGTTCTTGTGCCTGTGTCTCATGCAGCTCTCAGGCAGAGTGGCAATATCTTTAATTCAGTTATTTATTAGCTTTTTAATAGCATGTAAATCACATCCTAGAAAAGCACAGTTTAGTGTAAGAAAAGAGATACACTGAAGTTTAAATCTTTTGTACACTTCTCTATACATGGATACATTACTCTGAAATCCCTGTAATGAGCATTTTACCCTAATGTTTCTGATCTTTAAAAAAGAACTAGAGCATATACACTGTTGAAGCAGCAGCATGTATTTTGACCTGAAAAAATAAGGATATCCTGTGAACTACATGAAACATTTTTGTATTCTTTATATAATATAGATCTTTTGAAGAGAAGTACTAGCAACAGCAACAAAACCAACATCAAATCTTTATTATTCCAAACATCACAGAAGTTCAGGAGCAGTTTAAAAGAGTGAAAATGCCCACATGTTAACAGCTAGGAGTTAGGCTGTGGCTAAGAGTGCACACAATTTGACATCAATCCAGAATCATATTTTTTGTTGTCTCTTGAAGAATCAAAAAAATTGGTGTCTCTACCAGCAAGCTTGGAAAGAAGCTTCTCCAGAACAGTATGAGGTAGTACAACAAAACTAAAACATATTTGTTAAATGAAGGATGTTTGGGTATTGTGTATTGTACAGATGTTATTTTTAACATTACAGAACCTGGGTAACCTTCTTAGTCACCAAGCTGTATCTCTAGTTTTGTTTCTTGGGACTTTTTGGGTTTGCTTTTGTTTTTAAGACAAGACTACAGATCAGATGAAGTTGAAACAAGAGTTGTACTGTGATCTTCCAATGACCAGTATTTTACTTCAGATTCATGTGCTAAATGGGTTAATTCATAAAATGGAATTAAGTGACTCAACATTGTATTTCTCCCTGATATTTGCAAAAATCAAGGCATTAGAAAAATCATCCAGGGATCTTCCTGTGAGAAATTTTTTACATTATGTACAGAAATATAAAAGACTTCAGTGTTTAAAAAAAACAGAAGCACCCTTTAAAGAGGAGTGTGAGAATCTGCAGAAGGAAGTTTTTCCTGGGGTTTTTTTTTTGTTGTTGTTTTCCTAAACAGTACAACACAGCATTTTATTTAGGAACTCTAATAAGTTTGATTGCTTTATATAAACTACATTAAGTCTTTAAAACCAAACTGAGCCCAGAAAACTATGTCTCAATTGGGCAGCATTGGTTTACCCCCCACTCTTCCTCCACTGTTTCCCCACTTACTTATCCTGATGATCATTTACCAAGATAAAAGTAAACACAGAAGTAGCTATCCAGTATCTGAAGGAACAGGGAGCTTCACGTTTCTGGTTTGTTACAAGTACACCAGTATTAAAACAACCAGCTTAAAGAACGAACCGAGTGTTTTTACTTTACTGAAGGGAAACCTTTAAAATAACTGCATGTGATTTCTGTATTGGCTTCATTCATATTGAACAGCACACATCAGCACTTGTACCCCACTAACCAGTTATTTACATTCAGCAGCATCAAAAGGAAGTACAGAAATGCCTGTAAAATTCTCCATCTTCACAATCACAAAATGTTACACTTGTGGATACTTTCATGAGCCCCTGTTGGAAGATTGAAGATGTATAAAGTTAAGGAAACATTTTGGTAACATCATGGGTTCACAAAAACATAACCTATTTGGATAGCTATTGGTGTCTGCAAAGAAAGCAGCTAACAAGGTCTTTCCTATTCAAACAGAGATGAAAGCAGTTGTAGATAGAACAAACTCAGGATAGTGGCAGAGAGAAGGGAAAAAAATTAACAAATCTGAAAGTTACACCACCACCTGTTCTAGCAACAGTATTCATGACTTGGTCTCTCACCAGACATGTTTAGATGCATGGGACTCCTGAGGAAAACACACTGACAGATGCCCAGAAACTAGGATGATACAAAACAATGCAAAAACATTAACAACTAAAAACCTCAGGCTTCAAAATTAATTATATCAAAGCCAAATTGCAAATCATCATGGATTTATTTCTGCTTTTGAAGAATGGAAAGTTCTAGATAGAACCATTAGCTTGATCAGAAGGGTATTTTTGGCTTACTTAATTGGCACATTTTGTACTGTGTTGCCAATCAGTGCATCAAAAGAGTAACCTAAATAATTTCAGATCTTCTCATTCTGATCTCAAATCTCAAGAACTTAATCTTACCTTTCTCCTGACACAGAACAGCACAGAGAAAAAGGATATCATTGCCTCAGACTGCAAGTGGCAGAGCAGTTTCTCCAAAGGAGGATAGCGACAGAGGGAGGGAACACAGCCCAGCATGATGAGTTTGTGCTTGGCTCTTGTGATAGCAACATTAAGGCGTCGCCAATCTTTCAGGAGGGCACCAAGCTGCAAGATAAGCATAATTTGGTTTTCTTTCTCCTACCTAATCTTCAGAACTTATTGTAGATAGATGCATTTTGAAAATAAGGGGTTTAACTACTAAAATTGACTGAAAGTTAGTATGACCAACTTACATTTTCATCATTGCTGTTTCTAACAAAAGAGACAATTATGATACTTTTGTCTCTCCCTTGGTATTTGTCTACTGTGTTGACTTCGACTCCACTCTCCTTCAATTTTGCCATCAAATCAGTGATTGTTTTTAATTGATGTCTGTATGGTGATATAATGCCAATGTCTGAAGGCTTACAGCCAGCCTGAAGAAAGAAGAAAAAAGTGGTCATTACAATTGACTTGGGATACTCATTATCGTCAGAAGACCCTCAAGGATTCACAGTAAACTTTCAACAGAACTCTAGTAATAACTGGTATTAGCTAAAGAACACAGAAAATATTCGTTATTGCAAGCTCCCAAGCTTTGTCCTAACTTAGCACAAGACATGCATGCTTGAAATACTCTGTTTTTCTTCCTCAGTTGAACATTGAGAACTCCTATTCTGTACTACTCCTGAAGCTGACTTGATGAAATAAGGAAGAACTGCAAATCCTCTCCCCTCCCTCACAAGAAGATCCTCATCTCTTAAAAGAATATGGCATCCAGCTATTTTTGCATCTCAAATACAACCAGGCAAGGGATGGGGAACTGAATGCAGACTTCAAGCTGCTCACTCATCTGGGGTCAAGTAACAAGCATTTTCATGTGAAACCAGCCTAAAAGCTGAGCATATACTAAATCGGCCTCTGCTTTCCAGATCTGAATCCCATTTGCCACCTTCTTAATTTTCTGTCATTTACATGTAGCCAGGGTTTATTTTAACCCCCAGAGAACAGATACATATGAAGTACATATAGTTACCATTACTATAGCATTGTAAAAATTATTAATAAACCTGTCCCTCCAACAACGTAATAAAATAAAAGATACCTTAATAAATAAGGATGTGAGGAAGAGCACTAGTTTAGCTTCTGTCATGTTACTTACACCACCTTTTTCTGCATGTTCTGGTGCTGGGACCTTCAAAAATACAAACAGAAAATTATCACTCTTGCTGTGTACACTGGCATGCTACATTCTGATCCCTAACTCCTGCCATTTGTGTTTTTATAGTAACAGTTTTAATAAAACTAAATGCTAAATTTTACAGAGTGTAAGAACTTATACTGTAACTGCATTTGCAAAACAAGTTGAAATAATCTGATAAAATGAGTTTCTAATACTAGCAAATCACCTTAAGAAACTGACAAAACTTCATACAACTTTAGAGTTCACATAATATATATCACATAAAACAAGTGGGCATTTCCCTCCCCAGCCTGACAAGGCAAAAGAGCAAACTACGTTTTATATGGGAATTCTGTTTTAAGGCTTCCCATAACAAAGATTTTCAGTGAGTTTTCCCCATTTCTCAGACAGAAAGAGTTCCTTTATTCTTTAAATGCTTGAAAGCCTACATTTAAAACTACATGAAGAGCTACCCAAAACATTAGTATGAAATTTAACTTCCAATTACTTAACTATTAACTCCCTTTCCCCACACCATGTATCAATGAGCCCAGAAAGATAGAAAACGAGCCTAGAAAGCAAACATGGCAGACAGGCAAGGCGCCAGAGGACTGGAGGAAAGCCAATGTCACTCCAGTCTTCAAAAAGGACAAGAAAGAGATTCCAGGGAACTATTGGCCAGTGAGACTAACCTCCATCCCTGGAAAACCGATAGAGTGGCTCATTTTGGAGGTCATCTCTAAGCGCTTGGAAGACATGATGATGATCAGGAGTAGTCAGCACAGATTTACCAAAGAGAAATCATGCCTGACTAATCTGATAGCATCCTATGATGCCATAACTGAATAGGCAGATGAAGGGAGACCAGTGGATGTAATCTACTTTCACCTTAGTAAGGCTTCTGACACTGTCTCACATAAACATCCTTGTGAGCAAGCTCAGGAAGTGTGGGATAGAAGAACAGACAGTGAGATGGATTAGGAACTGCTTACAAAATAGAGTCCAAAGAGTGGTGGTCAGTGGTGCCAAGTTCAGCTGGAGAGCTGTAACTAGTGGAGTCCCCCCGGGATCAGTGCTGGGTCCAGTCCTGTTCAACACCTTCATCAGTGACACTGATGAGGGGACAGAGTGTCTGCACAGCAAATTTGGTGGCTATACCAAACTGGGAGGCTTGGCTGATATGCCTGAAGGCTGTGCAGCTATTCAGCGAGATCTGGACAGACTGGAGAGCTGGACAAAGAGAAACCTAATGAGGTTCCACAAGGGTGAGTGAAGAGTCCTGCATCTGGGAAGGAATAACAAACTGCACCAATATAGGTTAGGAGGCAATCTGCTAGAGAGCAGCTCTGTGGAGAAGGACCCGGGAGTCCTGGTGGATAACAAGTTATCCATGGGTCAGCAATGTGGCCTTGTGGCCAATGGTATCCTGGGCTGCATTAAGAGGAGTGTGTCTAGCAGATCGGGGGAGGTTCTCCTCCCTCTCTACTCTGGCCTGGTGCGACCTCACCTGGAATATTGTGTCCAGTTTTGGCCTCCCCAGTTCAAGAGAGACAGGGATCTACTCAAGAGAGTCCAATGGAGGGCTCTGAGGATGATTAGGGGGCTGGAGCACTGCCCTATGAGGAAAGGCTGAGAGACCTGAGGCTTTTTAGTCTGGAGAAGAGAAGATTGAAAGGAGATTTAATAAATTTATATAAATATCTGAGGGCTGGGTGTCAAGAGGGAGGGGACAGGCTCTTCTCAGTTGCAGTTCTCCTGTGAACTTGAGTAATTTCAGCATCACAGCTTTATTTTTTTCCCCCTCTTAGTTCAGACCTTGGCTTCTTTAAAGTTTAAGTAGTATCATTAGCAACAGATGTGTCCCTGATGTTGTCCTTCTTGTAAACTAGCATTAGGCTAACTATCTGGCATCAAGTAACAAACCTCTTTATTTAAAAAGTCTAAAACTGAGCATACACTAAATCAGCCTCTGTTTTCCAACTCTGAATCCCATTAACTACGTCATATTATTCATTTGCTGCCATTTATTACTTATTCCATTCCACTATTTGCCTCTTGTTATTAGTGACATACATTTTGTTTTCTTAGACACCACTTTGTTCAGTTTTCCTGCCAATTTTTTTATGCCAACTTTACCACTTAAAATGGGAGGTGATATAGTTTGACTTACACTCTCTCACAAGCCTCTTACAACAAGTTTTACTTATGCAAACAGCCATCCCAGTATCACCTGAGTGGCTGAATTTGTTAGTATAACACTGACCATGCAGTTAAAGCAATACAGAGTATTTGTACGAGTACCCCAGGTGGGTTGTGCCTGCTTGCTACGGCAGTATCACCGCACACAGAGAATCTGAGTAGTATACAAGATGCATCAAAAGCTTGGAAAATCCAGGAATTCAACTGTCTCATTGAGATTAAGTGCAATCTATGTTCAATGCCTACAGCATTAAAGCACTGCAACTGAACAAAAAAATCCTCTAACAGAGATGGACAAACCCACAGGTGACACTGCTGCAACTCTATATAGTGCTCTCCGAGGCAGCACATATATTAATAGTAGGCTACTGCACCCACAGGTTTAAGATTCCAGCTACACACAACCCCCCCAATCTGTATTGTTGCTTAAGCAGTGCACTATATCGTTCTGGCTGAAGTATGTTTTTTGCAACGCATCCTCCAAGCTTCTTTTACATGACTTAGCATATTTTCAGTATGTTGTGCAGATTAAAGCAGCAAAAGATATTTTCCTTCATATTAAAAGACTCCAATACCTTTTCCAAAACACCAGTTTTGACATTGCCTGTCTCAAGAGGTACATAACTTAATACTTCCTGTAAGCTAACGTTTTTTCACCCTGCCATTCATGCACTCAACCTAACTGTTGTTATGACCTGTCCAATCAAAACTGAATTAAAATCTACACTGTTACAGCTGTTTGTTATTTTGGTTTAATTTAAAATTCACAGTGCTGAAAACATTATGCCTAAGAAGCCTCCAAACTTGTGTGCACCCAAGTCTTCTAAAGGCACTGTTTTACCGAACAGTTCCTATCTATCCATACTTGCATTTATGTGGTCAAAAGTACAAAATAACTACTCCAGGGGAAAAAAGGGATCTAAAATCTAGGTCATGCTTATGATAATACAAACTTCTGATTCAGATAGTGCACAAAAAAACCCACCAAACAACCCAATAAACCACCACCAAACAAAACCACCTTTGAACTAGAAATCCTCAGAAGAGTAAGTCAAGAATATACGTTTTCAACATTCGAACCCAAGCTGTCAGAGGAATTGCAGACTGACACAGGGTTTGGCAGAAAACAAAGAAATTTCCAACTACTGTCACAAACATTTCACATTATTAATTCCAAAAACAGTAGAGGGTTTTTCCTTAAGAAGTAAGCATAATAAACGCAAGATTCATGATGGCACCATGATATTTTTTTACTCTCCCTATTTCCCTACTGTTTCTCCTCACAAATATGTTCATAGTGTAACCAAGAAAAGCTGAAGGAACAACAGTATACAAGGGGAAAAAAGCTATAAAAATCAAAGACAACAAACAGGTACTAGCTTTGTGTTTGGTGGGGGTTTTGGGGATGGAATTTTTTTCATCACTTTTTTTTTTTTTTTTTAAACAATATATAGAGGTATGAGGTGCCTGCAGACTTAGAGCCACACTTTATACAAAAGAACAAAGCTTATAGCACATTCACTGTGTTCTGAAGTATTCTTTGAACTGAAACTTTCAGCTGCTCTTAGATGTGCTGTTTCCAGCACTAGTTGCACCACCCCAGTTCATCAGCTATACAAACAACATTTTTGCACATTGCATATTTCACATGTAACCAGAAATCCAGTTTTAAAAGGTATATATTTAACCCTACCTAAGCCGTATGAAATTTGATATGTTGACTACATTGAGAATTTGTACTCAAAAAATACAATTTTGAGAGGAAAACACAATGAACTTTACCTTCTCTGTGTTCAGAAAGCACACAGGTGTGTCTGGATCAAGTACTTCTTTCAACCAGGTTTTTGAAACATCTGCAAGCTCCAGTTTCAGGTTTTTAGGTTGGGCAAGTTAACAGTGGCATTTGACACCTTCTCTGAGCCACATTCCAGTTTGCCTTCATACACTAACACATTACTCAGCGACATAATTTTACTAAAGATTTAAGAAACAAGAAAAGGCATTAAACCTTGCAGTTTCCATCCCATGTTATATTCCTGTGTAATAAATAAAAGTTTTAAATACCTATTCATCCTGTATTGCACAGTTAATTGGACAACAGCATTTTGGTTTTTTTCCAGCCTTTTAAATAAACTTTCACTCATGCCAAGATCTCTATTAGAAGAGAGAAAAATAATATCAGACAAAACACTGCAAGAGCCTTCCCAGAATTCACATCACTAACAACTGTCCAGCTGCATTTTATCTTACCTTGCTTCTGCATTCAGCACAAGTGGAGGCAGCTGCTGGTGATCTCCTACCAGTACAAACCTTTTGGAGCAGAATAGTGGGCCCAGACAGGTGAGCTGGCTTATCTGGGAAGCTTCATCAACTATACAGAAGTCGAACTGCTTCCGATGAAAGATGGGGTGATTTACTCCCATGCAAGATGTTGCTACCACTGGCTGAAAATTGAGATACACTTTAAGGGTAAGATACATCTGACATCCCTTAGCACTACATTTTCCAGGTTAAAAAAAAAAAGAAATTGTCTCAAATGAAACCGAAGTATAAAATTAAAGAAATCCAAGCATTAGTCCTTGAAATCAGATGAACACACCTTGCAAACATATTGGTCTCTCAGATTCTTGCATTGATCACAAATGACAAAACAAAAACCAGCTTTAGAGCAGAATGTAGTAAACTTCCTGGCTACATGTTTAGAACGGCCTCAGGTTCTATGCATATAGAATTCATGGAGCTTGCTAAAATGACTGCTGTATGAAATTATGCATTTTGGGTGTTTTTTTCAGAATTTCAAAGAGAAGATAAAACAGCAGCAACAACAGAGTCCTTCCCACAACTGTGCTTCCACTACAATAACTAAAATATGAAATGTTCAGTGATTTCCTTTATGACTTCTCCCCTACAATGCCTGTCAAAAAACCACAAAAAAGTAAACAGCAGCCTTCAGAAAGTTAACTCCAGCTACCCTGAAGCTTCATTCTTTTAACAAATGTAAAACTGCCACTGACTCAGTTTGCTCAGCTCCCATTACAATGTGCATCAATAGTCATACAGGTGGCACTAATCCTTCCATCAAAAAATCAGAGCTTGGCCAGGTCAGCTCCACAAAACACCACTTTCTCTTCCCACATCTGCTGACTACACAAAAGGCACCACCAACACATGTGGGAGGAGAAATAAGACAAACAGCAGAAAGATGTGAATAAAGGTAGAGGACATTGCAAAAGTTAATCATCACCCTCCCACACAAGATCTAGGATAAAAACACTGAAGTCTTCAGAATTTATCACTTACAGATACATTGTGTGGACATAAAGAATACTTTTCAATTTTCAGACCAACCAGAACACTAGCGTAATTAGCCTTAACAAATTTGCAGGGCTAGCAAATCCCACTTTTCTTACCTGACTGTTATAGACCTCTTCCAAGTCTGTTACACATTTAATTGATTTGGACCTGCAAATTTCTTCCTCTGTGTATTTCTGTATGTCTGGATGAACCTTCTGAGCTCGCCCCAAGCGCAAGAAACCAACTTTAAATTTGGCTAGCTTTAGCAGGATATTGTCCACAGCAGTGTGTGTAAAACTAGTCAGAAGAACACTGAAGCCGCAAGCAGAAAGAATTCTCACCTAATGAGTACCAAAAGGAAAGAAAAGTAGTTGTTAGTTCCTATTCAAGAATCAGCAATCCTATGTTTGACTGGGTAGACAAGAAGTTTTGGAGGAAGCCAATAATAGTGACAATTTCTATCAGTCTTTCTAGCAGATCTGCCAATTAGCTATTGTCAAAGCAACATGGGCTGTAGACTTGATGGTTTTCATAAACAGGCTTACCACGCACACAAGCTGCATGAGCTAGAGACACTTATGCACACTCAAACTGCACTGAGAAGAAGGAACTGCACCCTAAAAATCCCCACTGTAAGAACAAGTCTTGCAGCTCACTCCCACAAACTGCTCTCCATAACAATTTAGTTACACCATATTCAGTAGAACACACTGATCTGATAAAAGCAGCAGCTACTGGCACTCCAGCCTCCTCCTTTCCCATGAGCAGATGACAACTGGAGGCAGGATGACACTGCTATTTCAAGAAAAAACGCATCTTGGCCCACAGTGTGAATCCAGAATGCTCCCTACAGCCCCTTCCTGGGGAGAGGACCATCAGCTACAGAAGATAACTTGCAGGCTGTGCATAGCTTCAGCACCATGCATTTATACAATTCACAATGGACAAGTTATCGACTTTCCCAAGGAGTCCCTTTGTTTGAGCTGTGGCTTAGGACTTGAGGATGTGCTGACACTTGGGGCCAATTTTATCACTGAAGTATCACAGAAGTAATTAAATATCACATTTCGATCTTCTTCCTCCCGCATATATTCCTACCCAAGCAAGAGAAAATCCTACTCCCCAAAACACATTTTTAGTTCCACCAAATATAAAGCTCTTAAGTACAAAGACATGCACTTTCTTCTTTGAAATTATGCAGCTAACAGTAGACCAAGTCATGACAATTGATGTTGGACAGCTTGTTTAACACTATCCTCTAAATCTCACCAAAACAATTTAAACATCACAGTTCATGAACTTACTAGAGCACATATTGTAGTTGTTTTTCCTGTTCCAGGCATACCCACAATAAGTGTGTAGTCTCTTGAAAGCAGCACTTGCTTCATGGCTTGTTTCTGAGGCTTATTTAGACCTTTAAGAAGAAAACTCAAAATGAAATACCTACACTTCATAATCATTGTAATAATTGCTAGTTAAGAAAACAAAATTACAGCTTCCTCCTCCACCAAAGTCCTTAAGGAATTGAACAATGTCCATAGGTTCTAATCAAGTACTGATATTAAACATAATACACAAGACATAGTACAGAGTCTGCACTACAGTCCTAGAAATAAATCCCTGAAGACACTTTTATTCTTAAACCTTTAATGACTTTTTTTCTAATATCCTAAATGATCACCTCCACATTATATCATTGAAAACATACGTCTCACAGTGAAGAGAAATGAGTTGTACATACATCATCATCTTGTTTTCTTGTAAACATTATACCAGAGCTGTTGCTGCTCAGCCAGATGTCAATAAGCAACAGGTTCCAGCTATTTGGACTAGGCAAAGCTCAAACAAAAAAGTCCTCAGACTGCATTTTCATGGAAAGTTCTATTTGCTCTAAGAGAGTTTAGTTAAATTTCCATTTTCACAGACAACTATCAGAGAACAATGAATTCTCAAATACAACACTGCCACATGCCTAAACAAAACTGCTTTTTAAAAAGGGTTAAAATAAAAAAGAAAAAAAAAGAAAGGCATCACACGAGAGCAGCCAAGCCATCAAGAGCAATCAATGCTTACACCAAAGCTCATCTCATCCTACTCCCTCAAGGTTTACACTGTTCAGTTGCTGCAGCTTGCATTTTCAACAGAAGTAAGATTATTTTAAAAAACTGAAAATAGTAAAACAAATACCTGGTCAGGTCTTCTGACTAGTTTAAAACTAATATAGTCACAGGAAGACATACAAGGCAGGAACCTAATTTTAATTTTTAAGCAGAAAAACCACTGGACCCCAAAGCAGGGGAAAAAAAAACTTGTATTTCATGTGCTAAGTACTTTGGACATAAACATACTATGAAGCAGATGATTTGGGGAAAGACTTTGTACCTTTCAAAATATTTGCAACAGTTTCCTTTGCTTCTGGAGGAAGAACAGAGCTTAAATGTTGAATAAAACATGGTTTGTCAAAATCGATTATCAAGTTGCGGAGCCTTTCACTGTGGATTAAAAAAAGAAATCAAATCAAGAAACCAAGAAGGGCTAGCAGCTGAGAAACTTGATCTGAAAACACTGAATTTGTGAAAGCTGTTAGATTTTTTCATACCTGACTGGGGAATCTTTCATCAGTTTAGAAAGGTTTTCAAAAGGGACTCCAATGCCAACATCTCCTTCTTCATGATCCAACCTAAATACGGTGTTCTTGGGGAGCTTTGACAGATTCCTGGAGAATAACAGTAACATGGACGAAATCATTCTGTTCACAAGCGGTATGATGATTAAAGACTTTAAGAAGTGTTAAGTCGTATCTTCCAGAGGTCCCAGAGTGAAGCAACAGCTATTACCTGATGCAAGTAAAACAACTGAAAAAATTAAATAGTGTGAATACTGAAAGTTACTATTATAAAGTAATCACCGTATCCATGCATCTCTTCTTATCTTCGGGAGATGCAAGTCACTGGTGTTCGCAAGCCTGCTTTTATCCAGACAACTTAGTTCAAAAGAGTTACATACACTGACCAATTATTGACATTTTTAATGGCTGAAAGATACTTCCCCAAGCCCAGAAAGAAGAGACAGAATATGTTAGAACTTTTTGGACACCTAGAATTACTAAAGACCAGATCATAGTGTCTTCAGACAAACATTTTTCTTTTTGTTCTATTACCTGCCCAATAAACAGGAGACTTCCGTCACACTGACTCCTGTAACATAGCCAGTAGCCAAACCAAGTAAACCATTTTCCTCTCCACTCACAACCACTCGATCACCAACCAACAGGTTTGTTCCAGGCACAGCACCATTTCTACGTTGGAAAAAATGTAGATATTGTCCCTCGGAAATTTCCTGCACTTCATGAACTCTGATCATGTTTCCAACACAGTCTCCAGCCTTCTCTCTGAAGATGTTAGAAAAATAAATATGTTTTAATATTAATATCCTCTCAGTAAGCAAAATATTTAAAACACAATTGAGTGAAAAGAATTAAAAAACCCAATACACACACACCCCCCAAAACAAACCACCAAAATGGAAATACAAAGGACAAAACAACAAATACCCCCAAATCAACAAAAATAGCCACAAACCACACACAAGGAGAATGAGGATGATTGAACAGTCACTTTACAAAAGCCACTTTGACCAGAAAAGGACTGTAAAAGTAGGTCAAAGTGTTGTACTTGTTCCAAGAACAGACTGATATGTAGGCTAAAGTCATCTTTAGCAAGAACAAGAGGACACAGTCTCAAGCTGTGCCAGGGGAAGTTTAGGCTGGAGGTGATGACAAAGTTCTTCCCATAGAGAGTTGTTAGCCATTGGAATGGGCTGCCCAGGGAGGTGGTGGAGTCCCCATCCCTGGAGGTGTTCAAAAGGGGATTGGATGTGGCACTTGGTGCCATGGTTTAGTCATGAGGTCTGTGGTGACAAGTTGGACTTGATGATCTTTGAGGTCTCTTCCAACCTTGGTGATTCTGTGATCTATAATTTTCTGTTAAAAAACAACTAATGAAACATATAGATCCACTTCACTAAGCTGTTGCTTGTTTCACTTAAAGTAACTCTGCAACATTTCACTTCCACAGCCTACAAACTGTCACTTTTCACACAGCTGCTGGACTAGGTAATGTCTAACAACATGCTACTTCAGCCAACAGTAGCCCTTAGTCTGCGCATATCCACCTTCTTAGCTACATCTAGAAATATGGTCCAAAAACCACATCACTGTCAAGCAAATCCTCAGGAAAGCAGCACAGTGAGCTCAGCTCACAATCAGTACCCAGCCTCAGCTCCCAGAAACATGAGTGAAACAGAATTATGCCACTTTTGCTCCTGAAGACTGAGACTGTACTTTGCTCCTTCCCGTGTGTGACTTAACAAAAACCCCTCAGCATCCTACTGCAAATACAAACCCAACAAATCTATTAGGCTAACATCTTCATCAGGTCACATCTCACACACACAAAAAAGAAACCTGCCTATGCAAGTAGCATATACAGCTATTTCTACAAGCAGCAGAAAACATCTAGTTTTCCTTGTAGTGAAAACACAAGTTTCATTTGTGCCTCATTTTCAGTTACTGAAGGGAGCATTATTTATACCAGGGTAGAAAGTATGTCTTACCTTTCCACAGAAGGCAGCATCCATATATTTTTATATCCCTTTTTACCCTCTTCACTTTGCAGCTCCAATGTTAACATTAGACACCACAGGCTGAAATACTCTAAGTGGGAGGGTTTCAGGTGCTGGGTTTCTCTTTCAATAATAGGTGCCATACCAGGAGGCAAAGACACACTATCCATCCTTTGTTCTACAGCTCTAGGAGCAGAGCCAAACATACGAAAGATTTAACTTGTGTCTTTGCAAGTCAGTATATACATAATGCAAATCTAAATATATACTGTAACATACCAGACAGACTAATCTATCATCACTGACAAAGTTGAATCCATATCCTTTTTTCCTAAGAACCATCTCATATTAGTAAGTTTACATCATCTCTATGATTTTGAATTAAGAACAATAAGCCAAATTAAAGAAATTTCCAAGACTGTGCTGTATATGTTTAGGTGACTGATGTTTTATTCCTCTTTTGTAACACAGGGATTATATATTGAGATTTAGCTAAGAAAATGACTTTAGTTACTAGCCAAGCAGATGTCAGATCAATTTAACTCAAAGCCAAATATCAAAACATTATACCTAATCACATATACAAAATGCAACCAAAGAAAAACTTAGTTCCGAAGTTAACAGCTACCCAGTTAGCAAGAATCCTGACGATGCAGCAAGTGAATATTGGAAGAATTTTTTCACAAAAACTAGTTTACATAAACATAACACATGCCCATAAAGCTACTTCCCCAATATATACTTTTACCACTATAATTCCTAAAACAATTGGGCATTACATTCACACAAGATCACCCCAAAGCTCTCCTTTGATCTCTTCAGTACACAATTCTGATTGTTTGGGGGTTTTTGCGCAGCAATAGACTAAAACTTACAAGTTTTTAAAATAATTCACTAACTTTGGAATGCAGCAACACCTCAGCAGAGTAATATCAATGTACCATTACTTGTATGATACTTTACAGGGAAACAGTGTGAAAGTGGAAGTGCTGCTCAGCCATAATGCAACCTCAAAAGGCTGCCATTTTCTGTGAGTTGCAAGAATATCACATTGAAAAATTGTAATTAGGGTTAACTTAGACATAACAGAAATCTGACATCATCAGCAAGTATTTTGTTGAGATTTGTCTCAGATCTTGTCTTGCAGAAAGTGTGCCTGAGCAAACACATTAAGTCTGTGACTCACAAGAATGCAAGAGTTCTCAAACAGAAATAAGAAATGAAAATGACATCATAGTACCAAAAGCTAATATTATTCAAGGTTATTTAAAAACACAAATAAAACTTTTATTTACCTGCTGTAAAGAAAGCAATTGTGCATTTGGGAACAAAATTTACAGGCTTGATTGTCATCAACTACAGGGGGCAAAGCAGCAGGCTGCGAATGCTGCCTTCCCACAGCAGCTTTGTATGTACTGTGTATTAAGTAGAAGGCCACATGGTTTCTTAGCTTTATTAATTCTGTCAAGAAAAAAAATAAGATGACATTGTAGGCTTCATTTGTAATAACTAACTCAAAAGTAACTACCCATCAATTCTGTAGTCAGTCAAAAAGTGAGAATTCATATAGCAAAGTCTGAGTATTAATAAAAACTAAGTTTATAACATAAGCTTACTGTAATTAGTAATATTACAACATGATACATGTCTGAATACAGGTATGTTCATGTAAGCAAACCTCATGCTATTGCTAAAATTACATTTTAATGATGATAATTATGGTTTCTGGGAAAGGGAATCAGCTTCACCTCTTCGGTCCATGCGAGCTCCAGAAACAGGGTACATAGTACCAGTTTTAAGATAAAGAAGAAATCCAGCTTCAGGATCTACTCTCCGTTCTAAATTCAACAGTGTATACAGAATAACCTGCAAACATTATAGATAAGCTTATTACAATGCATTAAAACCAAAATACACTAGAACCTGTATTTAGTTTTTCCACCGTTATCTGGTTAAGCAGCCATTACTATCACAAGTAGTCTAGAGGCCATGAATAGCAAACACTCAACCAAGGACTTCCATTAAAAGGACTTTCCTTAACAAAAGCTTACAGCAAGACTACTTGCTCTAGATCAGGCCATCTCTCTGGACAGATGTCCAACAGTAATTCCTGAGGCAGTCTGCCTCATCCTAATACTTCAGTGTACTGAGTGTACTAAAGAACACATATTCCAACATAACAACTGTAAACATGTTTGAAAGTGGTAGATGCATATATTTCTCACTCCTTAGTTCATTTGCATTTTATATTAGTAGCTATGGGCATGCCAATATCAGCGATCCATAAATCCAGACCGTATCACATACAAAGGGTTTCACATTCATCAGACAAAATAGCTCATCTAGTATATTAAGTATAAATAACCACTGATTGTGAAAATTAACATTTGGGTTTCATACCTGACTTCTATGCTCTATAGAGTTAGATTCCTTGCCAGACTTGAGCTCTAAGGGCATTATCCTAGACTGTACTCCAGACTGGCGGTGGATTTTCACCATGGCTGTAACATCAATCTTCCCCTTCAACCCAAACCTGGGAGACCAGATATTCTCTTCAACATCCAAGATATCTACAAATTCTATCTTGGATGAGAAATCATCTCTTTTTCCATCACTTGGCCTAGGAAGAAAATGAAGTCAGAAGTTAAAAATTTTCCTTCATTCTTAATAGTTGAATATTAAAATTTGTTGTGGTTTTTTTTTTTCCCTGCATTATAGGGGCTCTTTAGGCACTAAATAAAGTACATGTTCCCATTAACAGGGGAAGCATCATATCAGAAAGTTACTTCAGTTATCTATTGGCATGTAGTTTTGCTATTCACCTACACTTCAACGTTAAAAAAAAAAAAAATAACCTTAAACTGTTTTTAACAGTTTTTGGTCTTCTCTGACTAACCACACTCTAAACCAATTTGTTTCTTAAGAAAGTTTACTGATATACTCTGGAAAGTAGCATACAGATTTTACTCAGACCTGCCATTTCATTGGCATTTTATTACCCTATAGCTATCACAACTAACATCTCTATAGGAAAAGAATAAAATCCCCATTTCACTGATAAAATTCTTGTTAGTGAAGAAATACATTTTATTATTACAGCTTCACATTCTGATCTGCAATCTTGCACATATTTACAGTATCTTCTAGTCTAGTCAGTAGACCAAGTATGCTTGCTCTTCTAATTACTAAAATTTCTGCTTTGCATCACACTGTTTACAGGGATTTTAAGACCAATAAGTTATTTATGTCACTTCACCCTCAGACTTAATGTCTTCCCCACTACTCACAACAGCAGCTAAACATGAAGTGTTATGATAAGCTATTTTGGCAGCAAGGCCATTAATTAGCTCCATACAACTGAGAAGGTTTGCACTACAAATGTTGTTCTAAAAATGAGAAGTAAAAAGAACAAGATCTGACACAAAACAGTTTCAGCTTAGAATTCTGGCTTCTTACAGTTTTAGTTGCATTTTGTTTTGGTTAGCTGGATTGTGCATGAAGTCTTCTACCCATTTGAAAAACGACGGCAAATATTCTTGCACCTCCTGCATTATTTCTGATTGCTTCAGATTTAAATGATACCTAAAAAATAAAGCCATGCACATGGAGACAGAACAATTACATCTGCTGCTGGCACTACCAACATTTTGTCTCAAGTAGCAACATGACTAAGAGAAATAACTATCATTTTTTTAAATAAATATCTATAAATTGTTTATAATGAGAGATTCACTAAGGCTTGACTCGATTAATCCTTGAAACTATAACTGAACATCTATTACAAGAGACAAAATTACACTAGGTTAATTTCTGATGTAACTTTTTAAATGACAGATGAAGCACTATGAAAGCATCAGCATGGTAGATGTGATGAAACAAAACAAATAGCTCAATTGCAAGAAAGGAATGCCGGGCTACTGCATTTAAAAACATTTGTTCCTATGCTTTAGGCAAAATTGGTATTCATTATTTTAAAAGACTCTTTGCTTTTATCTCAATACACTGATCTGCTGCTTCTTCATGTACATTTTGAGAGGTTTCAGACCATTTTAATGGACAGGAATTATGATCCTCTGCAGCTGCTACAGATACAAATATCTAAGAAAGCAGAAGTGTCATTAAACAGAACCTGCTCATGAGGCATTAGATAATTTGGTGCTGGCATTCACTAGAAATAATGTAATTATTCCACAGCGACAGAAATACAAGTGGGTTTTGCCCCAAAAGGGTTCATACAAGTTCAAATGACCACAGCCAGTAGATTTGTGTAACTTACTTTTCAAACTCCACAAATAGTAGCCTACATATGCAAACCAACAGTTGCAGAGAGGCCCAGGGTGACACACAAAAGCCTTGGAGTAACCTTAGTAGTTACAACTCAAAATATCTAAGAGAAGTAGAGTAATTAATCCTGCTACAATGTTCCAACTCCTCTGGGACTGCCATTTCCCAACATATATTTTATAATACTCTATAGACACAGTAATCTTTTACATGATTGAATTAGATTTAATCAGATCTAGCATAAAATATTACAACTGTCAGCCATTCATCTCGGCATTTTCTGATAGAAATATGAAGATTATTGACTAGCATTTTTATCTGCTGTGCAGAGAAAACAAGTTAAAGGTCCTCTGACAGTTGAGCCATTAAGTAACCATATTTAAGTATATGAAAATATCAGACACCTCCTTGCTTGGTCAGTTACAAGTTTCTTGTTCATCTCCTGAAGATCAAAATTAATTACTGTTGCAACATTTAACTCGGCTTTAGAAAGTGCCTGAAAATCTAATGTTACAGCCACAAACATTCCAATCTGCTTGGACTGAAAAAAACCACCCCAAACACCAAACCTCCATGTACAGTTACTCCAGAAACACAGTTCAGATATATACAAGTAGCTCAGCAGGGAAGGTAATTAAATTTCATTATAAATTCATTTCCTATCTTAGTAAAAGATATCCAAGTTTCATTAAGCAAGGTCATTTGGCAGAAATCTCCCCTGCTGCTGCAATTTTTCAAGTACAATTTTATCTGCTAGTTAAGTGTTCCTATCAAGTCTTCCAAGAATAATAGACACATACTTACATTTCTTTGAGATACTTCTTTCCATACACTACTTTATTTGCTAATGCTTCAACTTTTTCTTGTGCCAAGTTACTAGTTACTGATTGCTGGAAAATGTCATGAAGAATTGTACCAATGAGTGTTTGGCGTGAACCAAACTCTGAGCCCTGCAAAAGATGTTAAAGAACACATATAATACATAAATATTTATGCCTACTTCATGCCAACTTTTCTGTGAAGTTATGGGTTTTATTTCCTGCATATGATGGACTATTAGAGCCTTCACCTCACTAATGTCTATTCAAACCTGGCTGTGAAAACAGTCAGATGTAAAAGGGTCTCTCCTACAGCTTTATCTCTCAGTTTTAATGTTATGATACAATCCCTGTGTGGTTGACAGGCACGAAAAAGGTATAGATTAAAATCCATTTTGATCAAGTTTTGCCTATGGGCAATATTAATAGCAGTATTTCCTAATGCAAATGTTATCATTACTTTTTTTTTTTTTTTTTTTTTCTTATATGAAGCAGTTACCAATTCACGCAAAATTATTCCAAGTGCCAATGGATAAGGAATTGGCTGGCTGGTCGCATCCAGAGGGTGATGCTCAGTGCCTTGAAATCCAGATGGAGAGCAGTGACAAGCGGTGTCCCTCAGGGGTCTGTACTGGGACCTGTAGTGTTTAATATTCTTATCAGTGACAGACAGTGGGATTGAGTGCACCATCAGCAAGTTTATAGATGACACTAAGCTTAGTGGTACTGTCAATACACCAAAGGGACAGGATGTCATCCAGAGGGACCTGGACAAGCTGGAGAGGTGGGCCCAGGTGAACTTCATGAAGTTCAACAAGAGCAACTGAAAGGTTCTGCACCTGGGCTGGAACAATCCTCACTATCAATACAGACTAGGGGAGGAGGTGATAGAAAGCAGCCCTGTGGAAAAAGGTTTCAGGGTGCTGATGGATGAGAAGCTGGACACAAGCAGACAGTGAACATGCAGCCCAGAAGGCAAATCCCATCCTAGGTTGCATTAAAAAAAGCATTGCCAGCAGATCCAGAGAAGCGATTCTAGCACTTTCCTCTGCTCTGGTGAGACCTCACCTGAAGTACTGTGCACAGGTCTGAAGCCCTCAATATAGAAGGACATGAACCTGATGGAGAGGGTCCAGAGGAGGGCCACAAAAATGATCTGGAGGTTGGAGCACCTCTGCTACGAGGACAGGCTAGGGGAATTGGAGTTGTTCAGCCTGGAGAAGGCTTCAGGGAGACCTTGTAGCAGCCTTCCAGTACCTGAAGGGGGCCTATAGGAAGGATGGAGAAAGACTGTTTGCAGCGACAGAATGAGGGGCAATGGCTTCAAACTGGAGAAGGGCAGGTTTAAACTGGGTATCAGCAAGAAGTGGTGGAACACTGGAACAGGTTGCCCAGGGAGATGGTTGAGGCCTCTTCCCTGGAGATATTCAAGGTGAGGCTTCACAAGGCCCTGGGGATCCCGGTCTAGTTGATGATGTTCCTGCTGACTGTGGGGAGGTCAGACTAGATGACCTTTGGAGGTCCCTTCCAGCCTGGACCTTTCTATGATCACCAAAATAGCCCAGAAACCCATCCTACCATCATCACCAGGACTGTGCCCTGTAGACTCATAAGAACTGTCAGTGGAAGTTAGTTAAGACTTCTACATAAGCTACTACTACCAAACAATGGGAAACCTAACCACTGTGGTTTAGGTACTTACTGGTACATTTTACAGGCCTGGTACTTGTGTCAGAAGCCTCTGCATAGTTCCTTGCAAACAATTTGTTTATTCCCATTACTACTCTAATGAAGGGCTCACACTACTTCATGGTCTTAATCTCCTGTATTAACTTTCTTGCTTCAATCACAGACCTATTTACAGCTCCCTTGCCCATTTGGATTTATATTCCTACCACATCCACAAGTTTTCATCAGCTGTAGATGGAAGCTGTTGTTTCTCTATCATTCACTTATCAGCAAGGACACCACCACAAGAAACTTTTCCTCTTCTCTTGCTCCAGCAGCTGGATTCAGATTCCAGAGTTAGCCTACACCAATTCTGAACTGAACTGGCCAATGTTTTCAGGGGCTTTAACTTGGCCAAGTACAGTTACGTTTTCATAAGGTGAAAAACAGGCCCATCCCTCACATAGTATTCATATCCACACAAAATGTGGCAAGAGACTATCAAACAAAGTTGCCAGAATTTAAAGTGGAATGACCATTCCTTTGCCCAATTACCTGTATTAAGTATACAGGATTATCTCAGCTCAATTCTCAAAAAACACATGCAGGAGCATCTGAGGAAACTGGAGTTGTTTAGCCTGGAGAAAACAAGGCTGACGAGAGACATTCTAGCTCTCTACAACTGCCTGAAAGGTGGTTGGAGCAAGGTGAGAGTCCATGTCTTCTCCCAAGTAACAAGTGATAGGACAAGAAGAAATAACCTCAAGCTGCACCAGGGAGGGCTTAGGATGGACACAAAGAACAACTCCTTCACCAAAAGGGTTATCAAGCCCCGGAACAGGCCGCCCAGGGAAGTGGTGAGTTACCAGCCCTGGAGTGATCTAAAAGACATGAAGATGTAGTGTTGAGGGGCATGGTTTAGTGGTGGACTTGGCAGAGCTGGGTTAATTATTGGACCTGACAATTCTAAAGGTTTCTTGAAACCAAAATAATTTCATGTTTCTAAGACAAACCAGAGTGTTTTCATTCTAAATGATTCTATGCTGCAAACATTATGAACAGCTAATAATAACATTTTTGATATTGAGCTAACCCACCATTCTCAATGGAACAGCAACCCATTAATACACTCGATGCTCTGGAGTTAACACTTACCCTAAACTTTTCACTCAGCACTGCTCTTCTCACACAGCGAATACTATTTGATATTGTAGTGCCAGAAAGCAGCAAATCTGGGTAAAGAACCAAGTAGCCAGACTGTTCATTTATGACCCAGGTCCGAGAGCTACACTCCCCTTCTAAATGAATGATGTCTCCTGGAACAACCGGAACAGACTCCCTGCAATGCAACACATTTGAACAACCATTTGCAGGCCAGGGACACCATACATTAATCTATCATTTATAATGCATCAGATCTGACATGCTTGGAAACAGAAGGTAATTGTGATTCTTTTTAAAGAAATTAACCAAAAAAAATTCTGAAAGTGAAAAAAGGAATTTTTGCTGAGAAAGCATTGATAATTTTGAGTACTGGATCATGCATCAGGACAGCCTGAATGTAGGAAAATCCTCCTGGCTTCAAGTCATTCTAGAGCTGTGAATTCAGCCATTTCAGCATCATTATGTTTGATACTGGCATACTGCTTTTTCATTACATGAGATTTAACTTTTTACTTCGCAATTCTTGTTGTTACAGAAGCTCAGCAATACAGTTCAACTGATTTAGAAATTTCAAAGTTTAAGATCTTTTACATACTTTCCTTTAAGAAATGGGAGCCTTACACTTTTCTCCTATCTTTCAGGCTTCAACAGAAAATGAAGCAGTTCCAAACAGTATGTGCACACCCAGGTGTTTTGAAAGACTAAACTAGTCTTTTCTTCTGTAATAAGCCATGCAACGAACACACACCTAGAATTACAACCCTACCCTTACTTGAAAATCTTTTGCAGTAGAGCTCAAACTAAGGTGACTTTAATAGACTGTATAAAACCTCCCATTTTACAGACATAACTTTGTACATTATTATGTATGAGGGCACATAATTTAGAAGAACACTTTTAACTGTTGCAAGACAATACTTAAATGTGCTCACAAGCTTCAATAAGCTCCAAGCAAGCCATACTAAAACTTTAAGGTAGCAATATCCACTCAACGCAAGTTATATAACATCAATTCTCCCAAGGTAAACAGTCATTACACTAATATACTCATATTACAATAAATAAAGGTTGCTTCTGGACATGTTATAATTTTCTATATGGTAAATCTCATGTTAAAGGTAACACCAAGAAAGCTGAATTAATAATCCAATATTTCATCCTCTTTTCAGACATCTACATTTCTGCATCGATTACCAGCCATTCTTAAGAATGCACAGTTCTGCGTCTTCCAGGGACTGAGATGCTGTAATTGTCAAGTGCTTCTCAGGGTCACTTCCATTTCTCTGTATCACATTGACTTCCAACACACGGTATCTGTTGTTCAACCCATTCCTAAGTATTGTGTCAGAGGAGTCAGTCCCTTTCTTCTGAAAACTGAGGTAACAATTCATTAGTGCAAAAACATGTCACTATCTGAAAAGAGAACAGCCAACCCATACATACAAGAAAGGGGAAAGATTCACGTGTAAATCCAACTTGACCCCTCTTCAATTTATATATACCTGTAGAACTGTTTTTCAGTTCTACCCAGGTAGACTGTAGGAAATCTTATCTTCGGTAATGCTTTTTTAGATGATGGAGATAAAAACCAAGTATTTTGGCATTTAAGACGTAAAAGGAATTACAGGTATTAGGAATTTGTTATTTTTGCAGCGAGTACTTCCTTTTGGTGTCCAAATACTTGTACTCATCTAGAAGTTAATTAGAACTGCACCGCAACAAAGTGCTTGAAAGAAAGCTTGTATCTCTCCAAACACTGTAAGGCACATAATAATTCCCACGATCACCCAAGTGCATGAAACACAGAGAGCTCTTTCTTCCCTTAACCTCAAGATAATCATAGAACTGATATCCAGGGTCCCATTTTCTTCTGGACAATAGCCCAAAATTTCGGATAGAACAGCCAAGCCAACCACTCTCTTGACTCCGAACACCACCTGCTAGAGCTCCGGGCAACACCAGCGGCTCACACTAGCTGCCTGCACCCTGCCCTAGCCAACCGCTCACCGCAAACACCAGTTACTCGCCAAGCATCGGCGGGTTCCCCTCACCATCCGATCCAGGCAACCTCGAGCGCTTCCTAACTTTCCCCCATCCCCGACCAAGGCCTGGGCAGCCCCGTCTCCGCTCCGATTACCCTGAGACCAACTTTGCGCCTTCCTGCGCCCGGAACCGGAGGGGCCGAGAAAGACCAATAAAGAAGGCGACATTACATTTCAAACCCCGCGCGCTCACAGCCGTCTCCACCCGTTTGTCCCTCTCATTCTGCCGCTACCTCTCAGCCATAAGCAGCTCCTCCTCTGCCGCGCACGACTCGGAACGGCTCGGAACGACTCAGTTTCACGGCCCAGCCCCAATACGTGCTAAGAATTAGATGCGAACCCCTTCAGACCCGCGCTACATAAGATACCATAACGCAGGCGCACTACAGGCACATCCCTCCCAGCTCGGCCACTGGCAGACTGAAAGCAGGCATAGCCAATGGGAGGGGGGAGAGGGGTCCTCCGCCACAGAGGGGCGGGGCGCGCGTTTCCCGCGCGGGCAGAGAACTTTAAGGCGCGAAGTGGCTCGCGGCTCTTCTTCTGGTGCCATGAGGGAGCCTGAGGGGCATCCTGCTGTAGGCCAGTGTTCAGTCCTGCTCGTCGCTTTATTTCCCTTGTGGCCCGTCTTCGGATACCACTACAGCTGGGTGAAGCACAGTAAGACGAGGCTTTTGCTCCCAGTTGCTTATGGGTGAACTTCAACCCAAGAGTCAAACTCTTTCTCTAGTAAAATGAATTGTCACATTCGGGGACGTTCAGTGACAGGCTTTCTGAGGTGTTAAGCTCCAGATAGATTTAATCACTTTGTGTTGTTGTTGCTGTTGGTTTTGGCCACAAGATCACTACTTAAAGTATGCTGAAGCTGAGGCCATCACTTACAGCAAAGATTGAAGGACACAAGTATTAAACCTAAATACATCTGTTCTGTTTAAACTACTGTTTTGTAGTTTAAATGTCAGGAAAATTATATACTGAGAGTTTGGCCTTGTAGCTCTTTAATGGACCCAAACATTACAAAACAGTATGAGGCTCTAGTGCTGCAAAGATGAGCTTTGGACAACGGTTATACATCTGAACAGCGATCAGATCAAAGCTTCCATTTTAAAAAGTGAGAACACACTTAAAAGTTGCTTCTTTAGTTTTATTTGGGATAGTCCCAAGAAACGCAGCAAACTACATTAATTTTGTTTTCCATTTCAGAACCACTAATTTAAGGTTACTTTTGTGTCAATACTATTAAATGCAGTCACATAAGTAAAATGGATTACATAAACACTTTAATTTCATACAGTTGGTAACCTTGTGTTCCCTAGTCTTTCATGTTGCCTGTACCTTTCTTCTTTTTTTAATATGGCTAGAAGATTACAAATACTTTCAGCTAACTTAAAATCCAAGCAGTCTGTGAAATCCAGAAAAATAGCAAGCCTTACTTTAGTACCATAAAACACTAAAGTGTTTAGACTATGGGCATTTCTAACTTTCTGGCACCAGTGGTTGAGAAAAATATTCTTACAATTTTAAGAATACAGCAGTGTTCTCGAAGTTTGAACTGTATAAAGTCAGGAATTGTAAAAAACATTTGCATTGGATAATAAAATTTGTTCCTTCCAATCCTGTGACAAACAGGGAGTTAACTGATTTTAAGTGTAGGTAGGTAAAGTGCCCACTTTTTTTCCCCACAGATTCACCCAGGGAAATCTACAAAAGGAACTTAGAGTTGTGTTTTCTCCAGCAACTGATTCAGTAATATATACGTGCCTGCTGCCATGATGGGTAAGTTTATTCTCACAGGTAAATTTGGGATTATATTTATGTTACATCAGATCTATCAAGTGTGACCTGGTTCAGTAAAGTGACACTGATAAAATCCATCCATTTCTTTTGGTGGGTTAACCTTTCACCAGATCACTGGAAGCACTGTATCAAGTCTATCTATCCTGGATGAGGCAAAATATCAAACAGCACCCAAAGGTGCAAAAATAGGGCGTGTGTGTGTGTGTGTAAAGGCACATATCTCTCTTTAATAGTGGGTTTAGCTCGGCTGCAAGGGCTTTAAAAGATAAAGTTTACTGTGATATTGGGCAATTTTCATTCACTGAAACTAAAGATCATATGAAAAAATCTTATTTGTTGTCTCTTAATTAAGAATTATAGTATTATGCATAGATAATGCCAGAAACAAATTATTTCCAGCTGCAGCACACCACAAATCACACAAGTAAGTTAGTTCAAAAAATTTTAATAAAATAAATTCAAATACATTTCATTCTCTGTCCATAGCTACATTGTTATATATCAAAGAAATACACTTTTAAGAAACTGGAAGGGAGAAGAAAAAAAAAAAAAAAAAAAAAGCGCCACAAAAGTTGTTATAACTCAAAATCCAGTTTGTCAAATCTGTCAAAATTAAGGAAACAGCTCTCACCATCCACCACTTAACCATTATCAATTCTTAAAAGACACTGCTGAGATATTAATAATAAATAAATAACTTACAAAGTAAATGCTTTACAGGTTTCCTGAATCAAGTGATTAAAATCAAGAGTGCCAATGCAAATCATGTATAAACAAGTCTGGAAAACAATTCCCTATGCAAAGAGAACCGTAATAGTCTACTGCATACCATACTTCAGAAACAGTACATATACAGACTCCAATACAACCTTCACTTTCTTCTCTTGCATGAGATGTTGAATACAGTCCATATGCTTAAATAAGTAAATGCAGCAGCATGCAGTCTTATTTGTCACTGTGTTTTAAGGTAGGCACAAATCTGTTCACATGAGCTAGTTCTGTAAAGTACATAAAACACACAGCCTTCAATAAAGTGGGTTGAGAACATTCAGCTCCACAGAATAAGGTACAGAAGTACCTTGTAAGACTAGGCCCATATTAATTTCCTTAAGGAGACCTCTTTTAGCACTTGTCCCTGGAAAAGTTTCCCCTATTTTATTTGTGTAATTCCATTTTAGAATAGAATGTATCCCAAGCCAGTTTCCAGATTGCAAGACTTCTAATGATGTTAAATGGATGTTGTCATTTCATATTGAAATGGCTAAAGAGACTTTCATGTGTAACAATCTGAAGATATAGGCACTGTTCTCATAAACAGCAAGCTTGTTAAAAAAAAAAAAAAAAGCTTAAGCTGTGGTCTGCTGGGTTTAGCTTCTACAGAGCTGGCATGTATTTCAATATGAAAATAATTGCTTTTTGTTCAAATCAATTTATTCAATTTAATTAAACAAAACAAAAACAGAGGTCTAACTACTACCTTAAAAAGCAATATAGCCTTCTGTGTAACTCCTGTCATGGTGATAAGCTGAGTAACTAACAGCTTGAAACCCGTATAAAATGTGGGTGTGATTTTAAAACTGTGCCATTCTTAACATTAACCCAATGAAGCCTATGAGATAAAGTACAATAGTGTTTATAGCTTGTAATGTTTATTTTGATCTGTCTCTTGGTATGACTCGAGGGAATTAACCTCATTTTGGCAAATAAAAATGTAAGACAGCAGCAGTTCCACAGTAACAGATAGCTTTTTTCTTAAACTTCAAGTAATTGACTCACCAATATAATCTGAGGACTGATAGTGTATTTTACAGGAAAGGCCTTAAATAAAAAAGAAAATTAGTTGAGGTGTAAGAATTGTTTCATAAGTTCATATGTGGTAAAAGCCACAGCCTGGGAAGGTATACAGCGAATATAATTCAGAGATAAACCACGGTATAATCCTCTCCGTATTCCATGTTGCTGATACACATATTTCAGTGTCTGCACCATTGTACTGGAAAAATAAGAACTCAAATCATTATTGGATACACATACTCAAGAATTAAAACAACTTTATTTACATACAAGACACTTGTTTTACTTCATTCTTAAGAAAACCCCATGGGACTCCATATAGCAAAGCATTACAGCCCTTCTCCAGGAAATTTGGGCACAAGGGATTAGAATTGCGAAGTGGACAGTGCAATCCCAACAAAGTTTCACTCTGGAAATATCTGCCCTAGAACACATATTAAGACATTTTACACCAGAACAGTTATGCATATTTTTACCTATCTGACAGGAAGGAGTTGAGAAGCATCAATTCTTCTTATGAATGTAATACAGAGTAACAGAAACAATTAACTCAATGTAGCACACACTTCTTGTATTACAGATCAGTATGTTGGCTTGTATTCTGATCTTTCTTTGAGCACTTGATCATTAAAGACACAGACCTTTGAAAACATGTTGTATGTGCCCCAAACCTTCGAGATTTCCTACTCATTTTATCCTCTCATCCTCTAAAGACATGTCTACTCTCCATCAAGGTACAGCTGTCTCCAAACACAATCACAGTAACATTGCTAAATTGGGAAGCCTAATGTTAAAGTATTTCCCACAAATGCAGAAAGTAAAACTTCAACAAGAACTAACACATTTTTATGTTAGATGTATTGGGAGTGGAAGATAGGCAAGAAAAAAACATTAAAAAAATAAAAATAAAAATAAGGCTGCTAAGGAAAAATAGCAGCAATTTTCACAGTGAACAGTTTAAGTGGTTTTTGAAAGGTCATTAAGACAGACTATTGTTAGTAAGACACAATTCACTATACAGGAGGTTCATGCTGAATTCAGACATAGAGAACCCCACATGATAACTAACCATGATAAAACTGTCCTGGTTCTGAATATGGTTCAGACAATTTGAAATTATGTAAGTTTTTCAAGATGAGAGCTGGTTTAACACTATGACTTCAAGGATATTCTAATACTTCCACTCCTAGTGGAGGAACCCCAACTAGGGGTGTGAGACACTACTATAAATGCAAGAAAAGTCAATTAAGGCAGTATTATGCAGAATAATTTTATGGAACACATTGTACACAATTAAAAAGCTCTTTGAAACATTTCATTTCAGTAGAAACATGCAGTCTCTCTCATGGGTCCTGCTGATATTGAAGACAGACATCACAAGCTGAGTCAAAATACAAAATCCCCATGTTACTAATACAGTATTAGTAACCAAAGTGACATTGTGGTTGAAATTCTTTTTTTTTAAACCCAAGTGATAGTGGCAGCTTTTGACTTTGTGGAAACTTACTTATTAAAAGAATGAAGAAATTGTCAACATAGTAGTTTGGGGTGGGTTGGTGGGGTTTTTTTGTTGGTTCGTTTTGTTGACATTTTTTGTTTGGTTGGGGTTTTGTTGTTGGTGGTTGGTTGGGCTGGGTTTTACTTTAAGAGTTTAACTTTGCTCAAGTATCTAAGAACTCAGTTACCACAATGAGAAGAAAATACTTACAGGCACTTTTCAGAGTCTGGGAGAACTGCTCCTAACTGCATTCGCCTACGAGTTACATCAAGGGGATATCTACAGGGGAGATATTTGAACAGCAGTTCAACCAGATGTGTGATGACTATATGAATATTGCTTACAAAAGAGTACAAAGAAGTCCATGTCCACCCAAGCTCCTTTTTCAATGAGTCCAGAATCCAGCTCAGGAGGGCTGAAAGCCCTCCAAAACAGGGAGATTCACTCTATACAACTTAAACCAGCATATCTTAATAGATGTTCCATTTGTAACAACTAAGGAAGATACAGAAGAACAGATAAGAGTATAAGACTGTCTGTAAAGCACTGGAGGGAGAAGACACCTGAATCAAAAATAAAATTAACAGTTTAAGGATTAGTAGAAAATTATATTTGCAATGCAATGATTTGGGGGGGGGGAAATCAATGCCATAAGTTCATTAATGTATTTTGTGGACAGCAAAAATATGACAAAGGTACTATGAGAACAGAGAAAGTAGGCAAAGTAATAATTAACAGCAAATACAATATCATAGAATGATCTGGGTTGGAAGGAACCTCCAAAGGTCATCTAGGCCAGACCCACCTGCAGTAAGCAGGGGCATCCTCAACTTGATCAGGATGCACTATCTAAGACTTGGGATCCCCCCCCATCCCCCTCCCCCTTTTTTTTTTTTTTAACATGGCTTCACAGGTTACTTTGAAATTTTGATTTTGAGCATAATTTGCAGAATTTTATTCAATTTATCTTTAAAACAAAGCTTGCCAAACAAGGTCCCAACTGATTTTAGCAGATTTGTCAAAATTTAATTGACCCAATGCATATATCTTTAAAAGACTCCGAAGATTAAATAGCTATTTAGTAAATGAAACAATAAGAGATGACTGAATTCCAGTCTGATTAACCTGATTTAAAAACCTTACTAAAAACTAGACTTAAAAAAATCATATTCTCAGGTAAAAGTTTCTTTAGAATGAAGCTACACAGAAAAGAAACAAAACACAAACAATACCCACAACTTACGATATTGTCTGAGCTATTGCTCCAGCTATGCCACCACACAGCAGATTTACATGTGTTTTCAAAACTAAGACATCAGGATTATCTAATGAAGGCCGTCCAAGTAAGTTAGGTGCTTGAGCAAGTCCAATGCTCTTTAAGGTACCAAAGGTAAAAAATGAAAAACCTAGAAGGAAATTTCATTTTATGTTCTTTCATAAAAACACAATTTGTCAAAGCATCATCATCATAAACAAAAAGATGTCACTACAAAATGAAATTACTTTCCAATTCTTTTAGAAGGTTGTCTTAAGGAGAAAGACAAATTGTATTTCAACTTCTACAGTAACTTCTGTCCAATCTATTAGCCTTTACAATTAACATTAAAAGAACACTTTAAATGGGATTGCTGTTTAGAGTAACTTCTACAATCTTTTAAACGAGAACATCTTTTAAATAAATGTAGGTTAGCTGAGTAATCCAGATGTTCCTCCATCCCACATCACCACTACATTAGCCTGTGTAATTATTTACATAAATTACCAGGAGATGAAACTTAAAGCCTTTAAAGTCTCCATCTAGAGTGGCCTCTGCTCTCTCATGGATCTATCTGTTTTGAGAGAAACATCCTTCAGGCTTTTTTGTGAGAAAGCTGAGAAGCAGAATAGAAAGCACCACTACTTTACATCTCTTCCTCTCAGCTCCAAGTTTCAGAAAAGCTAGGCTTCGCCTGTTTAAATGCTTTTGCACACTAATCAATTCTAGATTAAGAGTAACTGCTCCTACTGACTTCCCCTCTCCAGTCAGTAAAAAAAAATGAATCCTTGATTTTAACAGAAGCTAACTAGTTGTGCAAATATATTACATAAATTTAGTAGTGCACATTAACTGCTGGAAGTACTACCATGTTCTGTTTTTAACTTACCTGCATATGGTGCCATTCCTACAACAGTTGGCATCAACCCTCTGTAGAACCCACTAAAACCACCTTCCTTTGAAAGAAAAACACAAGTATGTTAGTGGCAAGAAATATAACAGATGTTATAAGACTTCATACAGATTCACATGACAACAATCTGACTAGCATAATTTAGCACCAAGGACCAAACATCTAGCTCCATTTCTTGTGCCTGAAGAATTGAGGGGACAACTGTCTGGCTCCATGTGAGAGAAATTAAAACAAAGGAGAAAAGGCTACATCTAATATCATACTCTAGGAGACATTATGCATATCCCTCCTCCCCAAATGTTTTTTATTCTTGAAAAGCAACAACACTCCGATAGTTTTGTCTTTCCACTCATGAGTCTTAGCTACATCATAGCAGCCTAAGCAGAAAGAAGCATCCAGGTAATTTTTTACACTAAAAAATTTCCTGTGCACACAACGAAGTCCTGTTATTTTCCACCAAGCCACTATTTTCAATGCAGTGCAACATTCTTTAAAAAGCATATTTTGCTTTGGCATGACTGAAGATTAAAAGAAAAAATACCTTTGTGTAAATCATCTTGAATGCATGGATAATTCCCATGTACTTGTGTTCCCCTTTTACTTGGAACGCCAGACGAACTCTAACCATATCAAGAGGGTAAGTACAAATCACTGCTGTAATACCTTTATTGAAAACAAAAACAAAACAAGCAAAACAAAACTCACCTACACCTTACCTGACTTTAGAATTCTGAAAGTTAGATTTTCCTTTTGTGGCAGTGAATATAATAGCATATACAAATTATTTTGTTAGAGAAACACTTAAAATCATTTATAATCAGCAAATAGGAACACTACCTTCAGCAACACACAAAGGATTTATGTTTATAGTTGGTGTTCACTGAAGCTGCACACCTAGGCTTTGGTTTTCCAGAGATTTATGGGTCTAACTGGCTTCATATGAACGATCTTAGTTAAGTCCATGGCTCATAAGCATCAGGCTAGTTGAGTGCAACAGCTTTACTGGATTGCAACCATGAAACCTATCCTAACATACCTTAGCAAATAAAAAATAAAAATCAAACCACCAAATTTATCTGTTTAATTTCAAAAAGTTTGTGTCAGTATCTGATGTGATTACTAGATATACATAGAAGTATCTATCTAACGCATCTGAAAATGCTGCGCACATTCTAATTACATGTAAAATAAAGTCAGGATCATACCAAAAAAGATTATTTAACTGCATTGCACTACTGCATTTAATAGTTCATTTTATACCAGCACTTCTGATTGAAAACTCCAAGAAAATATTTCCCAAAAAAATATTTAAAAAAATAAAATAAATCAGTAGTCATCCAGTTATGAACTGCTTCAAAACTGATTAGATGCTGACCAACTTTGGAAATAGACCACCACAGAAAACAACTCCTGTAACAGTTACCTGAACAAACAATTCCTTCCTACTACTAGTTTTTGAGGCAAACAACTCAACTGCTGACAAATTATTTGGAGGAAATAGTTAAAACTGTTTGCTAAAAACAGAAACAATTTTCTGGTGGTATGCCACTATCACAAAAAATACAAACACTGGGAAAAGGAGAAAAAGAAAGCAAATATCTTGGTGATTGATATTGTTTTCTAGCAGCTGCTATGATTTAGCTAAAGATCACCCTTAAACATGGGTCCTATAAAAGATGAGCACACTCCTTATGCTGTTAGGAAACAGCTATTTCCTCTAAAGTTTTAATAGTCTCTTAATGATATCTCCTTTTGAAGGTGTATGATCTCCCCTCCATTCCACGAGGGCAAAAGAAAAATCACAAAGGAAAAAAAAAAAACCCAACCAAATGAAAGACAAAGCTAAAACAAAACTCCTCCGGCAAACAGCCTCTTCATAACTTCTATGTCTAGAGCGGAAAAAAGAACCACCATCAATTTTAGTAAACTGAATAATCTGACAGAAGGTATCAGGATTAAAAAAAAAAAAAAAAAAAAAAAACAACCCCACACCACAGAAACAACAAAACACCCTATGTGAGCTAGTAAAAAAGCTAATGCTAGTCAACTATCAAATGAGAGTAAAGTTTATGGTTTTCTGGAGTATTGATCAGTAATTTATTTCAGAAGACGAAAACATCTCAGGTTTTTGGACGATTCCTCTGAACAAAAAGCAGACATCTGCAGTTGATTACTCTTGTTTCACCCATAGGGTTCAAAAGTTGGACGCTGCAAAACACCAAAGTAATTTTAGGATAGTTTCCACTGTTAATGGCAATCCCTCAGACTACAGCCTTTTTCTAATGGACTGCCTGAGATGTCCAGAAAAATTGTAAAATGGAGGAATTCAAGAGTTTTTTAAAAAATAAAAATAGAAAAAATGTTTTTATAGCAATTAAGAGTTCACAGGAAAGTCATCCTACTTCAGAAAACAGACAACTTTATCCCCCTTCTCTTTCCAATCATGCACTGTATGTATCTAAGAACATCCTCTGAACAAAACCTAGCAAGCAAACCGGCCAAGAGCTTGAATGCACCATCTAGTGAACACAGTCCAGAAATACTACAGGTCAGGCAGGGGTGGGGGAACCACAACAAAACCCACCAACAGTAATAAGGATTTAAATAGGAACTGTTTTGGGGGGTTGTTTGGTTGGGGTTTTTTGCATTCTTATTGTCAAAATCCCTTAGCCATGAATTCAAAATAGAGATGCTGTTTCTAACATCAGCCACAAAAAACACTTTTCTTGAAGCAACTGAGAGGCATGCTAGTGCTTATTACAAATATAAGCAAAATGTATATATGAGGGATCAAGATTTCTTTTGGGGCTCAGACTGTCCTGTCTGGGAGGAATGTTGGCCAGCTTTGGGACACAGTCATTGCAGATAAGTCCACAAAACTGCACATCCCATCTCTACTCTCAATGAGTTACCAGAATTGAGACCATGGCATCTTAAGGCTGATTCCCTGTTTTGAGGAAGCAAAGTCTCTCCCATGGCTGGTTGAACAGGAGCAATTTCTAATGTCTGATCTGAAATACTCATAGTAGGGCAAGGTAGCTCCTCCTTTCTTTATGGAACCGCTTCTTCAAATACAGCAGACTTTCATCACAAATGCTGGCTCATAAGTCAAGAAAGTCAGGGAAAGACCATTCTTCACTTACCACATTGTCCTCAAGCACCTTTTACCACTCTTCTGGACAAGATACTGGGTTACCCAGATCTTTACTGAGATTAGTGTCAACGAAGCAGGAATTAGACTGCCCTTGACTTGCTTCCTAGGCTTTGGGAGTTAACAGTAAGGATTTCTCTCTGTCTCCCAATTTCACTACTATTCCCTCATTCTTAGGAATTATCTTAGAAAATAAAGATTTAGAAAAATCTGTAGCAAGTGTGAAGTGAAATACATTTACAAAGATACTGCATACTGCAAGCATCTGATAAGCATTTTTATGTCTGCATCATGGTCTTTGTACTTTACCTGTAACTACATAGACCATATTATGTATTACCACAATTCAGAGATAGACAGAGTTCAAAAAATTACAAGCACAAGTCACAGCCTTGAACTGTAGAAGATATGCTCATTAACTAGTATGAAAACTAACTTATCAAGGAAGCACCTTCTGAGCAAAACAAAACTTCAGGAACTACAGAGAAGTAGTTGATGACAAAGTATATTTATCAGTCAGACTAAAGAATTAATTTACAAGTCCTAATATTGCTAGACCTCCAATATAGAATTGTTTATTTCTTTAGAACGTCCAGAAAGAAACAGCACAGATTCTTTTAATACCTTGACTCAAATAGCTGTTATTGACACATTATTTAAAACAGTGCTAGTTTCCAATTGCTTTGACTGAGAGTTAAAAGACAAGGGGGGAGGGGGAAACACAACAAAACATTATCTGTATTAGTTGCATGGAATTTGAGGTTATTCTAGATAACATTTTGGTTTTAAATTAAGTTCAGGGAAAGAAATACACATTTCTGCAGTTTAATTGAGATTTTTCAGATGGAAAACTAGAATACTGGATATAAGTGTTATTTGATCGTTTTGTTTCCTAAATCCTACCAAACTACGATTTCTCTATCTTCTCCCCAGCTCTGTCTTAGCTTACACAGTTAGACACCATTTATCTGTTAATGAGGTGTTACAGCTGAAATTTGAATCACACAAGACTCAGGAAATTCAGAGTTAAAGTTTCCACAACTTCAACTTGGCCTCCTTAAACATATGCATTACAATAGTTTTTCTCTTCTCTCACTTCACTACCCCCATCCTCATAGCCTTTTTCTTCCTTATAGATGTACTTTCAATCCTGTTTATCAGTTACAATGTTTGCCACCACCTTGAAGGTGACTCAGGTCTGTTGACTCTAACCACACAAAACCCATCTAACCAGTAAGGTGCATAAAACAATGTTAGATGCTATCAATTTATCTGCACAAGGAATTCCAGCGTGGTGAACACTGACACAGTTAAGCCCAGTATTCAGTGTTTTCACAGTGCAGTGCCTCAAGTCAGGTTCCAGGTCTCTGACAAGGCTCCTGAAAAAGCCAATAATAAGCTTTTTGGGGAAAAAATAATTTAAAAAAAAAAAAGAACAAACTGTTCTTTAGGACAGTTAAAACCAGGGGGAGGAAAACAAATGCAACACACACACGATGGCGAGGGAAACACCACCAAAAAACGTGATCTCTTATTTTTTTCCCAAAAAATTTTTTCACATAGGAAGCCAGCCAAGTTCTGGAATGTGCCCTGCCAAATAAGCTTTGTGGGGGTTTTAGGATCTTGAATTTTTTTTCCATTTAATTCTTTCTACTTTCCCTCTGATGACATACAAAGCCAAAATACTTCCATGAGGTCCTCCTAGTTTAACTAAAAGTAGCATTTACACAAATCCCAGTATTTTTATTCCAAAAGAAGTTACTTACACTCATGTCATAACTATAAGGACTGCCACTACACAGTATTAAGCCCGTTTTACAAAGTAAGAACACAAGAAGAACGACCTCAAATTCAGACCACTATTACTTACCTTTCCCTGTTTTTTCTTAGCTAGTTTTGGCTGAATGACTAGCAAGAGGAAAATAGAAATGTATAATCATATTATATACAGGCAGTTAACAAATGGGTTTTTCCACTGCTATTGCACTAATAAATTATGGTTTTAACATTTACACGTATGATGTAAAGAGTATCATGACAAGCCTGCATTAGCTGTTGACAAGTACAGGCATTTCTCGCAAATCCAAAGAATCCATCAGCTTCAGGAGGTGCAGTTCTCTTCCTACAGGTTTATATTCAACCTAGTAGCAATGGCAGACACTCTGAGGAGCAAACCACACTAAAACTGCATCTGTATACTTCATCTTGATGAGACTGGATTTTTTTCATTTATTAACATATACAACAAACACTAAAAGCTGTCCTTCAGAGCACACCAAATTCAGTGCCTGAAAAAATACATTTTATAGAATACAGTTTCCAGTTAGGCAATTATTTATCACATTAACTACTAGTATTTCTTCCTAATACAAATTTGCAACAGTTTGACCTGAAAATATGTCAAATCATCCTCTAAATAAATACTAACTTTTCAGCAAAAGGAATGTGTACAATTGGAGTACAAGAACATACCTGCCATAGATCCAGCCATTAATCGATGCACGTGCCCTGAAATCCCAAGTTGCTTCTTTATTATCTACAAAATACAGACCATTTGCAACAGTGTATTAGCAAACACAGGGCAATACATCACGGGTCTATTAGTGCATTCGTGCAAACTCTGCAGCTGCTTCCAAGAAGTTTACCATGCTACAAATTCAAAACAGAGCACTTACTTGCTGTTAAAGGAGTTTTCTGAATATTGCTGCTGCTACAGATTTCGTGCTAAAATTCCACAAGGCAGAACAATTAGTTGAATGTATTTGTACAATTAGTTGAAAGTATTTGTACTGTTTACTCCAGAAACTAGATCTTTATTTAGTTATCTTTAATGTGTGCCAAACAAAGCAAACTGAATACGTATCCCTGTTGCATGATAGAGAGCAAAGGACACTGGGCAAAGTTGAAAAGTGGTATCTGAGTAGATTTTTCGTTCCATGCACAGCATGTGAAATGTACTCTTACAAAGATATTTGTAATATTCTAGGTGGATTAAAAAAAAAATAACCATCTGACAAGCACTTGAGAGCAAGAACTTCTTAAGTTACATTATGTCCTGAAAGAAAGTTAGAAATTTGTTTCCAGGCTTTATCAAATATCTAAGACTAGTTAAGAAGCAGTTTCTTCTGTAAAGAAGAAAATTTAGTATCTTCCTTCAGAATGTTTTGTCCTTTGTACACTCCTGCAAAACCTCTGGCGTGTTTATTCTCAAGGAACGGGTAGAAAAACCATGCTATGACAACAAATACTTTCTTGAAACCTGCAGATTGATAATTTCATTATAAAGCATGGCATGCAGTCTTTTATTCAACACAGCATAAAACAAGCACAGGTCAATAGCATTTATGATTGTCAATAGCATTTACGATTACAGCACAAAAAGAACATGTGAAACTCATTACAGATACTTCTTTGTATCGGCCTTCTGAAACTTGCTCTTTAGGGAAGGGAATCACAATTTCAGTCTCACTGTCTCCTGTAAAGATCATACAATTTACTTCACTGGGCACTAACTCTGACCATTCAAACACAAGATTCCCCATTGCTAGCAGTAAGACAGTACTTTTCACCACATAAGCAATGTGTAAAATCATGCTGATGCTAAAAACTGACCTCCCATGGACATTGCAGGGATTTATTGTGAAAGAGTAAATGCATGAGAACAGAAGGGAATCCACCGGTCCTGTGGGACACTGAAATGAGCATTTTCTCTGCCAGGTCATTTTTATCTAGAGCCTGAAACAGGCATGTCAAGTAACAATCATATCTAGATAGACTTTCATGTTTAAGTTATTCCATCCATCAAGTACTGAGAATCACAACAAAATACAATAAAGAGGTTTCATTTTACATTATTCACAAAAGGCTAACTTAAAGCATTACAAATAGCAGCAGGTTTTAGATTACCTTTTCCTTTCATTAAAAAATGTGCTATTCACAATAAAGACACAAAAATCAGTGGCAGAAAAAAAATAAAAATAAGAAAGGAAAACAAAATAAATATAACTACCTTTTTATACTGGTCAAATGCCATAAACTGAATTGCGCCATATGGAAAGATTCTAATCATCATTGCCCCATTTCCTTTATATAGCCCAAGGTAACCTTCTTTTCTGGGGACAGCACACAATGTAGAAAAGACTCCTGCCAGCAACACAAAAAGAAGCGTTCAAAAATTACACTGAGGAGAGGAAAAAGGAAAAAAAAAATCAAACAAATGTTACTGACAATAAGAAAGTATGCACAGAACTAAGGCCAGATCATGTTGGTCATGAAGGTACAGAGCATGGAAAATACACTTTCAATGCACAAACATTACTAAGAAGGAGGAGGTTTAAGGTTAAGTTTTATCAGCTTTCTCACTTCCCAGATCTGAACCTCTTTCTGAATTCACACCTTCAGGCCCCAGAACTTGCCCAGGCTGCAGGTAAGTCTATTGCAAGTGATACTATCCACCCACAGAAGCTAATACCAGCGATGGAAGGAAGGAAAACGGCTGAGTTGCAATTCAGTCAATTAAAAAAACAATACTTAAACTATGAGAGAACAATCTAATACTGCTGCATGCTAAATTACGGAGTAAACGCTGTCACTAAGAAAGTGCAGCAAACGAGTTTAAGACTCTCATTCCTTACAACTTAAACATCTAACACTTCCTGTCCCACAGCTGTTGCAATAAGAAGCAATCCTATTCCTTTTAAATAGATGGGAAACAATGCAGGGTCATACAATTTGGGCAAAACCTACAGCTCTACTATAAACGACTGCTATCAAATCATCTTTTTTAAAGGAATAAACTCTAACTGTTAAACAGCTTTCATTCACAAGCAACTATGGCTGAACATGAAAAAGGCTTAGACATTTATCTTATTTTCAGACAGAAAAAAAAAGTAGTTGGCAAATTTTCATTTTAAGTTTAAATTAAAAAATTATTGTGTTTCAGGGTTCTAAGAATACAATATTCTATGCAATTTTTAGATGTCTTGCTTATCACAAGTCTCAGAAAACATTTATGCCATAACCAGACTCTCTCTCAACACTGCAATGCTCACTTACTGTTTGTATTTCTTAAAACACAGGGTCTGAGAACCAAGGGGCACCAACTCCACAGAGCAATGGCAGTAAAACCATTTAGTGAGGACTTCAACAAATTAATCCACCTTGGCTCTGCACCTACAGGTATCTCATTCACATTAACTTTCTTTTTTGCCTACATGTAACAAGGACATGCATTCAAGTCAGACATTTCAAATAGTCAGCATCACGTCTAGCACCTAAATAGCAAAGAATGTAAGATTTTACTTGTCAGTTATGGCACCGGGCAAAGCAAACTGGTTAGGCCACACCTTGAGTACTGTGTCCAGTTCTGGGTCCCTCAGTTTAGGAAAGATGTTGAGTTGCTGGAACGTGTCCAGAGAAGGGCAACAAAGCTGGTGAGGGGTTTGAAGCACAAGCCCTGTGAGGAAGCTGGGATTGCTTAACCTGGAAAAGAGGAGGCTCAGAGGAGACCTTCTTGCTGTCTACAACTACCTGAAGGGAGGTTGTACCAGGTGGGGGTTGGTGTCTTCTCCCAGGCAACCAGCACCAGAACAAGAGGACACAGTCTCAAGCTGCACCAGGGGAGGTTTAGGCTGGATAGCTGGAAGCAGTTCTTCATAGAAAGAGTGACTGGCCATTGGAATGGGCTGCCCAGGGAGGTGGTAGAATCACCGTCACTCAAAGTGTTTAAGAGGAAACTGGATGAGGCACTTGGTGCCATGGTTTAGCTCATAAGATGGTGTTGAGTGATAGGTTGGTCTTTATGATCTCGATTTAGAGGACACAGTTTCAAGCTGTGCCAGGAGAAGTTTAGGCTCAAGGTGAGGAGAAAGTTCTCCACTGAGAGAGTTGTTAGCCATTGGAATGTGCTGCCCAGGGAGGTGGTGGAGTCACTGTCCCTGGAGGTGTTCAAGAGGGGAATGGACATGGCACTTGGTGCCATGGTCTAGTAGGCATGAGGTCTTGGGTGACAGGTTGGACTTGATGATCTTTGAGGTCTTTTCCAACCTTGTTGATTCTATGATTCTAAGGTCTTTTCCAACCTGGTTAATTCTATTCTATTCTACACAGAAAATAAGGATTTAAAACATCAAACCAACTACTTCAGTATAAAGTTCATAGACTGCAGGTTTGAATGCACACTTATGTGACTGCTACTGAAACACCACATTACCTGTGTTTCCCTTTTTGGTACAGTGAAGTGAATGCATAGTCATTTAATATTGTTTCACGATTTATTTTCCAGCCTTTAACAAAAAAATTAGTGCCTACACTGCATGTAAAATTAACCAACTCTCTTCTTTCTTGAGAACTGTAAGACACCTAGATTTCAGAACATAAGTTATGATGTATATCAAGGACACACGACAGAATTTTTTCGGTACTATGCACAAGAGGGCACTATTACAGCCCACACAGAAAGGTTCTGAACATGCTGACAACTGAGTTTATTCTCTCACCATGATGCAACACAAGAGCCGAATGCAGATCACCTGCACCTCACACCATTCACAAATCCACTTCTACCTTCAACTCACATCAGCCTCTTTGCTGTTTGCAAGCATAAGCACACCTGAATCTTGCAGGTGGTCACTGTCATGCAACCACTAGTCCCTGTGAGGGCTACCAAGCTCTGAAAAGGATGGGTGTCCCACAGCCCCCAGGACCTTGCAATTGCTGTTGCAAGCTGCAGCAGTTACCAGCAGGGACAGTTTTGACAAAAATCATCCAAGCTTTGGACCTGTAATTACCAAGCGCCTGCTGGCTTCAGAGAGGGGAAAGACCAAGACTGGATGTTACAGGCGTTACTGAGGATTATTCTGGTATCTCAATCTCCAACACATCAGTCAGTACCAGAACTTACTTGTACAGTGCTTTTTTGAATGCTAACTGCAACTGACCAGACAAATCCAACCCTATCTGACTAGCATCTTTTTTTTTTCATCAGCCACATGGCTGATTAAACATACCCAAACCACACACACTGCACAGAAACCCAAACATTAGAATGCAGCAGCCATCTTACCTAGATGTTTGTAATGGTGGTTATGAGCTTGCAGCAAAATCTTTACTCGATCCAGTGGTGCAGTAGTTGTTTTGGCACAACATCCTGCAACACCTTTCCAAGAGGGGAAACAGAAAATTGACGGGAAACAAAAATTCTTTATGTCAGCACATAAACAAGTATTTTTAAATGGAATAGGGAAGGAGAAACTCAGGAAGTGGAAGAAGCCCTGATGACAAGTAAACAGCCTCTGTAAGAAGTGTGTTACAAACCCCTTAAAGAAAAGCATAAGCTACTTCTCCCGATTACAAAAACCTGGGTCATCATCTCCCAGCTGCGAAGTCGCAGCAGAAGCGCTCAAAGGGATTCAAGAGTTTTCCGCCCGGCTCCTTCCTTCCCCCCTGCGGAAAACAGCCCTGGCTGCTCTCCCCAAAGGAGCGGGCTACGTGTGCGCTGCGTACCCTGCGCTACCCCAAAACCAGACTCAGTAGTGAGTACAGCCTCACATGAAAACTTTAAGTACACGTCCTCAGCCGCCATGCAGGCAGGCAGTCGGGATAGCTCCCTATAGGAAGAACACCCAGGCTTTTTCTCTGTGAGGTCAGTAACGAGGGTTTATGCTTGCCAGGCTGACCTCCGCTTCGCGCCACCTGGCTCCTCACACCAGCAGCCGCCAGCGTTTCAGGACAGGAATGTCTCCCAGTCCCCTAACAGGTTTGGATTCTGAACTGGCACCTACCCGGGCTCTTCGCTAGGTCAGGCACACGTGCGAGCCGCTCGCGTGTACCGAGTGACCCGCGTTAGCACACCGGGGGGAAAAAGGAAAAGAGAGCCGCCTGCTTCCCTAGATGACGGTACTCTAGACAGCCATTCTAGAAGGCTATTGACATGGAAGTCACCTCCGCCTCCCCGGCTCGCTCGATCGCCCCTCACAGCCCGCGACAAGCCCGCAGAGACGGGGCAAAGGCCCGTCGAGGGCACCCACCTCCGGCGATGAAGGAGCGCAACCAGTAGAAATCTCGGCGCGCCGCGGCCTGGGGCAGCGCGGCCCCGGGCCCCGCCGCTGCAGGAGAAGCCATAGGGCAGAGCCGGGCACAGGGCGTGGGTAGCAGCGGCTCCCTCAGGCGGCCAACGCGTAGCACCGTCCGGCTCCCCGCGGCGGCGCAGGGGCGGAGCTCGGGGCGGCCTCCGCCGTCACTGCGAGGCCCCACCGCGCCAAGCCAGGTCCGCTAATCAGTGGCGCGCCGCCTGCCGATCGCGTCAGCGGCGGAGGGTGCGCAGAGGACCGCCCCGCCCCTCTGCCCCGACTTCATCTCTGCTGCAGCTGGGGGGTAGTCTCTTTTCGTGTGCCTGGGCCGAAGCGGAGTGGATGGCTGGTAAAAATGCTAATGCCCCAGGGGTCGCTGGCTGCATAAAAATGGTCATTGATGGCCTGTTCCAATAAATGCACATATTCAGAGTTATAGTTGTATGCCACCAAAGTCTAAATAGCTTTAACTAGGCTGTACAAGAAATCGATTATTTTTTCAAAGGCTTTTGAGTAGCTACTTAAACCTTTTACTATAAGTTCAATACTTGTCTGTAGTTGCAGTTTTATCTTGAGAAAAAATGCTCTATCAGGGAAGTAGGTACTGCCAAAACAAAAAAAAAGGTGTGTTGTTTTTTTTTTTTTAGAATCGGCAAGGTCAGACCAAGCATAGTCTCTGAGCTGTCCACGGTTTCTGGAGTTGATACAGGTTTTCTGCGGTGTCTCTGCTGATTACACTGTATAAAGCTTTTCAAGTGGCATTTAGGTACACTTTTCCCCGAAATTCTTGAGGAGGAAAAAAAAAAAAAATCCACAACGCACTCTCTGAGTGCTGGTGCATAGTATAAGGAAGGAGAGAGTGCCTGATGCCAGAAACTGGTGAGAAAGGTAATGATGTCAGCTTTTCTGTGTTTTCTTCAGTTACTCATATATTTCTCATATACTTTTTGCTCACACTGACCTGAGTTTCAGGTATTTCACATGCCAAAAATTCCTTTTTTAGAAGCTAGTCTTTAACATGGGGGGAAAAAGGAACCACCACACAAAAAAAACCCAGTCAAACCAATCTCAGTGCATGCTGAAGTAAAATGAACTCATTTACAAACAAATTTGCTGGAACAATTTTGTATTTTTAAACTTTTTTTTGGGGGGGGGCTGGTGGTGTTTGTGTCAAATTGTCTTCAGCAAAAATTATTCACTTTTTCCCTTAATAGGTTACATTCCTTCAAATTACATTTGCTTCAGCATAAGGAAAACTGTTGCTATTTGATCATTATGTCATTTATGTGCTTGGGGAATGGCTGTTAGGATATGCTTTTTTTTTTCTGTAATAAAAAAAATACACTGCAAAGATGGATAAATTTCTTCCAGAAAATACAAATCTTTTTGAGAAGAAAACTCTCAAACCTTTTAACAGTTTTTAATGTACCTGGGAAATTCATAGTATTTGTTCAAGTCACTCTGGTGTGTCAGTGTCTAATGGAAAACCAACTGTTCTGTGGGTTATTGAAGCAAGTCTTATAGTCATTGTTGATGTGGTTTTCCCCAGCCAATTTGCATTCTTTCGGGATTCTGCTCAGGGAAAAACCTCCCCACACACATACCACAGCAATCGTATTGCTTTAACAGCTCCAGCTGTAGAAACTGAATTTACTGATTTCACACAGGAGAGTGTTTCAGCTAAACTGACAGCTGAAAGTCATGTAGTTTCTAGAGTTTCACCAGTGACTAGCCTAAATGGGCTGTTACTTCTTTTGGATACATGCAAGATATGTCAGGAAGGTATTTCAGCAACCCTTGTAATTTAAGGAAGTGTGCAGCATGAGTGCATACTATTTAAGAAAAAAATAAGAAACTTGTATTGCAAAATTAAACAGAACATCTCATGGAGGTCCACTAGCACACTAAAGATCTCAGGAATGAGCTGTATGAAAATAGCACTTACTGAAATTCTTTTGTATTGCTTGTTGTTACAAAATGCTCTGAGCTTCTGTTTTCTTTATTAGCCCCAGTAGTAGTTCACTGTTTGCACCTTCCAGTCTTAATGTTCTCATTGTTGTCACTTAATCCTAGAAATGTTTTATGCCCTTTCCTGAATTTCTCCGGTGATTTCTCTTTTGGAAGCCATTCTTAAAAGTCATCAGCATTTCGAATGTCACTTGGGTTACACTCATGCCTGACACTATGCCATACTTCCATGGCAGATTGCTAACTAAAGACATTAAAGGTACTTCAGCATAGAGCTACTAAGTTGAAGAAAAAAATCAAGGAAGTAGGTGGTTTTATTGATAGATGTAGTTCAGGTTTTAATTTTCTGTTAAGGTTGTTTGTTTTTGTAGAAATAATTCAAGTATTTATAAATTGAAATAAATTATTGAGGCTGAAGTTAGCTACGTTATTTTCATAGTGGCTGCTGCTGCTGCTGCTAAGATTATTTTCAGTGCTTTTAAAATGCTGATGTATGACAAGTTATGTTTTAAGACAGTAGTATAGATTATACTCAAGTGTCATATCTCTGGGCTATAGGCACCAGAAAGATTTTTTTCTCCCCATTTTATACATGTTTCTGGTCTTTACTAGTTAGGAGTCTAAAGTATCATCTATCTAATTTTCCATTAATTTGCCCAGAACTGTACCCAAAACTGCCAGAAGTACAGAATTTTTTTCCATGTGAAACTCAGAATTTTTTTTTTTCTGCAACAAGAATTACAGCCTGCGAAGTAGAAATAGTCAAGCAAATCTCAATTCCTGTCATCTTGAGCTCTCAGCAGAGAGAACAGGGCTGATTCCTGAGGTGAGATGTGCTAGGAGCCAAGGGCAACCACGGCATGGCTAGTATCCTTACCAACAGGGTGCAGTTCTGCAGCAGGACAGAGACAGGTGCTGGGAAAAGGCTCCATCAACAGTCATAGCAAGTGCACAAAGCAGGTGCAGTGTCCATCTAGAGACACAGAGCAGTAGGAAATAAGGCCCACAACAAGGCTGGAAACTAGTCTGAAATTCATTTAGCAGCAAATTACCAGCCAAAAAAAAAAAACCACCAACACCAAAAAAACAGAGGCATAACTCAACGCAAGAACACCTATAATATAACTTAGACAAGAAGTGATTGGTTAGGCCTGAGCTTAAATAGATCTCCAGGTACATGGGTGGAAGCTCCAGGTGTGGCTGGCCAGGGCCACTAACATGGCCTCTAGCACCCTCAGAACCCTGACAATCTCTACCCATAGCTGACAGTGAGGTCTCAAGGAACAGAAATTGTTGACTCTCTAAAGTCATTGAGTGTGCACATACAGCAGTGCCAAATTTCTTTGGCTTAGCAGACCTTTTCCCTTCTTCATACCTCAAGCCTCTGATACCATGTAGCTTACTGAAAAAGTACAGTAGACTTAAGCATCCAAAAATGTGTACCACAGCACAGCAGTAGCTTTATGGGTTGCATGCTGTCTGGGAGCAGGCTGGTCACTTTGTCATGCTGGAGTCCAACCTCATAAATGTGAGGGAGACTTTGCAGGGCAGGTACTTTAGTCCAGGCTTTGTAATTACATGAGGAGACAGCTCTAATATCTCAGCATCATGTTTCCACTACAAGGATGTCAGGGATAGACAAGATAAGCCTGGTTAAATCCAATCTCCTTTACAAAGCAGCAGAGGTGTCTTTGCAGTGCAATTCTTAGAGCTTGTGGTTTGTGGAGGGTTTAGGTTCAGCATCAGTGACATGTTTAATCTTCCCTACTTAGACTTATGCCATGCCTGTTGCAGAGATCTGATCCAGATGACTCTGCAGGCCTGATTCAAGGACAACATACCTGAATAGTTCTGTTTCCAAGGTCAGGGCCCTGAGGACACTAACAGGCGCTAATGGACCTGACCAACTGCACCTGGTGTCTCCAACCATATCCTCTGCCCATGGGCCCAGGAGCTCTACTTAAGATCAGCCTTGGGTGAATTGTGGGCTTCATTGAGCTATACTCTGGCTTTGGCTCTGTTTAGTCATTATGGATTCTGCTCAATAACTGCTGGGATAATGTCTAGCTTTACTTACTCACTGTGTCACCAGACCTGTTTCTGACCTACAAACTGAATTCTTAGTTCAACCTCAGACCTGCTTCACCTCCTGGGAGTATTCCTGCCTGACTGTAGATACTATACCTGTTTGCCCTATTTGTGTACAGTAGGGCTGGGCACTGGCTAGCAAAGTTCTTATCCTGCTGGCTGTTGTGTGGGGCTCCTTCTCTCTCAGGAGCATCTACCCCTCACAGCTTCCTGGGGCCCACTGCCAGAGCTGCTTGCAATGCAGAACTCTTACAGGTGCATGCACTGTATTTCTTGGTACTATGTTATCCAGTTTTATTAATTCTGCAAGTGTGTATGTAGCCCTTTGCATGTTATTTTGGATAAAAACATGGGGATGATAGAACTGTGTTGAACCAAAGGTCTAGTAGTTTAAAAGTGTACTCCTGATGGTACATAAATGAAGATGGCATAGTGATTTTACTGTTCTGTTCTACCCTTCTGTAATGATTCCTAGCACCTCATTTGAATACATAAAACAGTTTCATAGTTTCTCTGTCACACTATCAAGATCTCTATTTTTGAATGATAGTATCTAATTCACACTTCCATGTTCCTCCAATGTGCCTCACTTTGTATTTTAGTACAAAGAGTTCATCCACTGTTTTGTTGCCCAGCCACATATTGGTGTGAGTTTTCTCCAAACATTTCTACCCTGCTTGTCTTGGTAGGCTGAGTATCTTAGTGTTGCTAGAAAGATTGTCACCTGGTGCTACTTGCTTCTCAAGGTATTTATTAGTGTTGAAAAAGACCTTAAGCATCTATGTCTGTGTCTGTGAAAATAAACAGTTGTTAATTCTTCTTTGTTTCCTAGCCTTTAGCATGTTTTTAATGGAGCTGTGATTGTAGGTGTAGGTGCTGCATATTCCAGTTAAGTCTTATCCCTCCTCACTTGTTCTTTTCCCCCAAATTACTAACTTTTTGCTCTGTGTTTTGTTCAAGCCCACAACTTGTGACTTATTACCATCTTCCCAGAAACATACTTCGCTTGTGTGGGGCTTTATCTAGTTCCTGTGTAGTTCTGTTACTTCTCAAATCATCCATTATTTTATCTTATGAAAATAGTTTGTGTTACCTCTTCTTTTAGTGGGGCAGATCTTTGGAATAGCAGAAATCTTCATCTCCAGACCTCTAGAAAAGCAGTGTTTTCAGCAAATGGTCAGACTGGGAAAACTGGGTTTGCAGTCTTTAAGGGAAATGAGACAGGCAAGGAACAGAGTCAGGATTTTAAATGTTAGGACTTCTATCTCCTTAGGGAGTTAGTCAGTAGGGCCCCATGGGAAAAGATCAACAAGGATAGGGGAGCAGAGCTGAGGTGGCAGGTCGCTAAGGACACTCCCCTTAGAGCACAAGAAATCTCAACTCGTATGTGTAAGAAATCAGGCAATGGAGGGAAGGGACTGGCATGGCTGAGTACAGACCTGCTAGTAAAAATAAAGAGCAAGAGAGAACTGCACAAACAGTGCCAGGATGGACAGGTAAACTGGGAGGAGCATAGGAACACCATCCAATTGTGTAGAGATGAGGTCAGGAAGGCCAAGGCAGCTGCTCCTCTCTGCCAGCATCTTCCTCATGCTTCTGGATGTCTTTGCTCCACTCGTGGCACGACTAGGCCCGCGTGAACTTCGATGTTTGGGGGTTCTCCTGGATGGCACATGTAAAGGGGATTCCTCACCCGTCACTGCTGATCAGGCTTTTCCTCTCCTAGCCTTGAAAAAAGGGATAATTTCAGAGGGTGTCACCTCTGCTGCTGATCGGGAGGTACGTGGCGTCAAACCGCAGCCTCTACAGCAACAGAATTAATTTGCGTCTTCTCTTATTAGCGTCATTTTGTTTATTTTAATTGTTGTTGTTAAATAATTCCCGGTGTTAGCAGCCTGGAACGCCGGCCGCGGGTCTCGGGTGGCAGCAGGGGACGGGACCGCCGCCACCCCTGCTTTCCCCGGAATCGTGCCGGGCGAGCACCTCCGCTGCTGGTCGGTGGGTGGGTGAGGGGGCGGCGGCGAATCCCGCTCCAACCGCGGGGATCCAGGGCGCGTTTTGCCGCCTGCCGGGAGGGCTCGGTGCGGCGAGCGCCCCGCCGAGCCGCCCCTCCCCGCTCCCTCCCGGAGGGTCCGGCCAGGGGCGACGAGCGCCGCTGCAGCCAAGAGCACGTTTCGCGGCCCGGGGCTCCCTCTCCCGCGCCTGAACTCGTCCCGCTATGGGAGCCGCCCGCTCCCGGGGCCCGGGCCGTGACCGCGCCTCGCCCCGCTCCCAGCGCGGACCGCCAAGGCATGCCAGCATCGCCCCTTTCCGAGAGCTTTGGGCCGGCCGCGCCGCAGCCCTGGTATGTGTGTGGGACGGGTCCCGGGGCTGATGCAGGGGGCGGCAGAAACCTCCGCTTTCGTACCCCCTCTCTTTTTTTTTTTTCAGACACCTTCTGTTTCTCCCCCTTCCCGTCTCACTTAGTCGCTTGGTTCCTTGCAAAGTTGAGCTAGGGTAGAGTGGTGGAACGGGCACAACTGCGGCCGGGCTGGAATCCCCGCTAGTCGGGCCCTTTCGAAGCGAGAAGGAGGAGAGCAGTCTGTGTTTTATTGAAATGCAAAATGCAGGTCGTTGGCTGAAGGAGCGAAAAGTCCGGTCTCCCTGGCTGTGCTGGAGAGTGTTTGCGCTGCAGCAGCCAGAGGCTGCCTGGAAAAACCCGCCAGGCGAGAGAAACTGCCTGCAGCGTCCGCAGAGGGCAGGGAACAATTAAAGGGACCTTGCCCGGCAGCCTGGGCCTCCGGCCAGCCGGAAAAACCCTGCGGCTAGCACCCCCACCCTCTCCCAGGACAAAAAACACAAACCAAACCCACCCACAAAACCCCAAAACCAGCCAAGCAAACCCAACCAACCCAAACAAACAACCTAAAATAAAACCTCCAAGAAAGCCAAAACCAAAAACCTCAGCTCCCCTCCCCGCCCCCGAAAAACAACAAATAAGCAAGCAAGGGCAGCATTCCCCTTGGGAGGTGCTGCTGGTGTGCGAGGCCGGGGGGAGCAGCCCTGGGGCAGGTCCCCGCTTTTGCCGCGGGAGCAACTACATGAGCGTTGGGGTTGTCTCCATTGTCTGCAGCCCCGGGGAGGGCTCCTGGGCGTTGCGGGGGTGCACGGCCGGCGGCGGGGCCGGGCCACGAGGAGCCGTTGCCTCCCCCCGAGGCGGGCCCTGCCTGCCCCTTCCCTTCTCCCTTCCCCGCTTGCCTGCAGTACAGGAATAGGAGCCCGGCTAGGCTGCAGCCCCGAGGTGCTCTCGGGCGCCAGGTGTCTATCCAGCTGCTGCTGGAGTTGGCGGGGGGAAGAAGAGGTGGTGGCCCTTTCGCATCTGGAGGTTTGGCGCTAGCAGAGATGGTCCCTGCCACGCTCGTGATGGAGCCACGGGAGAAGGATGCGGTTCGCCGAAGGGGATGGGTAAGGAGGAGGAAGTAGGCAGCCTGCTGGAAAGCAGGAGCAGTTAACCTTACAAAGGTACATCTGGCAGCGCGAGCAGAGGAGCATGATGGACTTGGGAAGGGACCAGCCGCCGCGGCACTCAAAGGAGTCGCGCCAATCTTGTGCCTAGCCTGTCCTACACCCAGCCAGCCTATCCTGCTGCACCCCAAAGATATTTAAAGAGCGACGTAGACCGCATCACTTGCATCTTGGCCTATGTAGCAGCAGCCCAGCGTGGTGAGATTCACCTCCTTTAAGGAGGAAAAAGGAGTGTGCGAGTAGGCATGAGCGCACTGATGTTACTGTACAGCCTCGAGTGGGGCAGTGAGAGTCGGCCCTTGTGAAGAGGCTGGCTAGGGCAGCCTAATCAGCCTGGATCTGGGCAGAGAGCTCTCTTTCTGGGAGTGTTGATACAGTAAAGGCAAAAGTGGGCAAAGATACATTAGCAGTTAGATAGTTAAACGTGATTGGGTAAGGCATGTTCTGGGGCAAAGGTGTCTCTTTAAATTGTAAAGCTAATGGAGAAAACTGTGAAAATAATGAAACAAATCTTGCAAATAGTAGCACATCCTAGCTATGCTCAGTACTGGTTTTAAGATACCCTTGTGGAGATGTTGAAGGTGGTTCTGTGCAGTTATTTCCTTGTTTGCACTAATGCCAACACAAATTGGGAGTACAGATTGAATCCAGAAAACTTAGCATTTATTCTTTGTTGGGGCATAATTGGGCAGGTAACCTGGTCGACTCTGGCTGTAAAGGAAAAGGCTTGTTTATGCTTTTCATAAGCAGGTTTTCCAGCACCACAAGGGTGGGTGGTGGTTGTTCTTGGTATGAGGCTTAGCCTTGGACAAGAGGGGTTGGTTGTGCTTGGAGGAGACAAGGATGGGCTGGGTTGCACGGAGCAGGTAATGAGAATACAGTGAGATATACCAAGGAACTTTCTGATATTTATGGTTTCTCTAAGAGCTTCATCCTCACTGTGCAATAATTCAGAATCCCCACTGATAGTGTTTTACTGCAGCTGTGTGATACCTCTGGTTGTTAAAGCTAGCCTAAGCATTCCCATCCAGCTTTCTGGTTTCAGTTACTTAAAAACACCTTTCAGGCTTAAATTTTTGAGGCTTAATCTTTGCTTGAAGGTTCTTCCCTCCACCTTCTCCTTGTAACTGAGCTTGAGATGAAGTGATTTAGTTATCTTCTTTGTTGTTGGTGTTGTTTTTTTTTCTAAGAAATGGCAACCCCTCTAAAGAATGGAGCCCAACGTTAAATATATAAATAAATGCAGTATTTGATACATAATAAATACAGAATTAAAAGGCCTTAAGATTAGCTGAGGGGTTTTGCTTGCTTTTTCTATATTCCAAGATACCTGGTATGTTCTAGTGCAATGGGCTTTCATTTAGGAACCCTTTGTGTCTTTACTTTTTAGCATTGCCCCTGCTAAGGTCAGTGTTTGGCTGCACAGATGAGAGCTTAAAGCAAGCCTGTGCCCCTGTCTGAGCTGGAGGGAGAGTGCTTGCACGTGTGGTGTGAGTTTTCACAATGGGTTTTTCGTGCCAGTTGTTTGTCTGAGGCTTAATCTGGTTTTGTGACTTAAGTATGTGTGGTTCCTTGTCACACTCTTAAAATAATATTTTATAATAGAGTTTTCTCTTTTCTCTATAGCAGGAAGGGTTTTTTATTTTTTGTGGTATTTTTGTATCTATTTCACTCACTGTGCAGGCTCCCAGGTGCATGAAGTCATGATGCTGCAAAATGCTAAGCATTGACATCTCTTGCTGAATTCGTAAGGAGTGTGTATTTCACAGCAGCCCTCTGCTCTCCCCACACAGAAGAGGGAAGTAGGATGTGGTGGCAGTCCAACTTCATTCAGACTTATCCTTCAAGCACAGAGGTGGCCATCTGGGTCCAGTGAGGACAAACATTTAGGATGAAGGCCTAGATGTGTTTGGTCTGCTCAACATCATCTGCTGCTACTCATGTCAGTAAGAAAAGGGTTATACTCTGAGTGTGAGAAACAGAGGTGGCATGCTGAAGTGCCTGTCCCAGATCTGCAATTATGCTACTGGAAAGTATAAACTTAAGTCAAGGTTTAATATATCTGTGGATAAAATATATCTGATTGCCTTAAGAGTGCCATTATCTACCATAAAATAAATCAGAAAAATTATGCATAGCAAAATAGAAAATTATTCTTGAATGGCATATGGAATTATAGAAACACCACCTGAAAAACACTGTGGGAGGAGAGTATAGGGAGCTGCAGGATGGTGAATGAGGAGGGACCTTGGTGCATCTGTGGAAGGAGGATCTTGAGGAAATCCCACTCTCTGGCCTGGGAAAGGGAGAAGTTTCTTCATGAGACTGTGCATGAAACAACTCATAGTACTGAGAAGTTTTAATTTTTTTTCTTAACCAAAGCCAAATGGGTATTCAAGGATTAAAGAAGGGGGAAAAGGAAAATCAAAGCTAATTCCCTTCTCTTAACCCATTTCCCTTCTTTTCATATACAAAGTATTGTTCAGAGCAATCAGTAGATGCAAGGGATCAGGCAAGACTGAAAAGCAGGTCAACATTGATGCACCTGCTAAGAATATGCAGATGATATATAACATAATACTGAAACATGAGGGTCAATTTTTCTAATATCTGTTTTCTCTGGTGTCTCTTGCATCTTCCTCTAGAGTATCTGCTGCTGGAGGATGAGATACTTTTCAGTTCAAAAGTGTAAATCTGAGCTTGTGTGACAACTAAGTCAAACTATATCCCTTATTGGTCAGGACCTGTGTATTATTGACTCACTTCTATGAAAGGTTATCATGCTTCTCCACCAGACCTACCTCTTGTGACTTCAAAAAAGATACCTAATCAGTGAAACAAAATGTATTTAATTAGTGCCTCTGACTGTAGTGAAACCAGGCTCAACTAGTCCTACCTGTGTCATTTTTTCCCCTCATGCATCTGTGTTTGTTCAGGGGTCACTTGATCTCTTTCATGATGCTGTAAAAATCTTAATAACATTTAATGAGAATCTATCTTTTAGATATCTTTAGATCTATTTTTTTCCCTCTCTATCTTCTATTAAGAAAAAAAGTTATGGAACAGAATCGTGATGCATACTACCTCTAAAAAGAAAACTTCCTTTATGTATTTATCCTTTTGTGTAAGGGGAAAATAAATAAGAAAAGTGTGGGGGTGGTTGGGGATGACTTTTTTTTTTTTTCCTGGAGGCATTTCAGCAGTATGAGGTTAAATTCCCCAATTACATTGTAGGCAAAATTCTCATTATAATTGTTTGGAATTTTGGTCAAGAGGAGGCTAAAAGATTTAGCCCTTGATTAGCTTTTTAGCAGTCTTTGCTGTGAATTATAGCAGTCAGTGGGATTGCACCAGATTTGTTACTGTGAATGAATGAAAATTAAGGAACAGGCCTTAAAATCAGCTTTCAGCTTTTCACATGATGTAGAGGAAGGGATAAGACTGCTCAATGAACAGTTTCAGGATACGCTATAATTACCTAGGGTAGTTCCCTGCAAACCCTCCTGTAGGTATTGCTGGGTTTGCTTAACAGAGATGCCTGTCCTCTGCTCTCCTGGAGAGTATGGTGGGTCCCACCTGGCTTTTGGAAGAGAGCATTGAGTAAGTTTGTTTCTCTCCAGGATAATATAAAACTGCAAAGTTATTCTATTGCCCTATGAGGTTTACATTTGGCAATCCTGCTAAGTTCACCTAAATATTTTGGAAATATAATTAATTTATTGCTATGGAATGTGGCTAATGTGGTACAGCTGTTGGCTGTCCTTAAGAAGTGACAGGAGGACAAATACTAGCAGCCTTTGCCATCTTCATTAAGGCAGCATGTGAATGTCAGTTCATTTCCTACAAATATTAGCATTCTTTGTTTGCCAAGAAAAAGGGAAGTCCTCAGCCACTAGATATTCATAGCCTCTAATTTTAACCCTGAAAAGAAGCAAGACTTGGGCTTTGCTACTTTTTCTACATTCTTGGCAGCCCAGTATATTTTTCTGCATTAAAAAACAACCAACCAAAAACCCCAAAACAAACAAAAAACCCCACCACCACCAAAAAACAAGTGAAAGCCTGGGATGGTCTTGCTTCCTCAGTCCTGAAGTAGCCATGTTGCAACTTGCAAGTGCAGTTAAAAACATATCCTGTAATTATAATGACAATTTATGTATATATAATTGTTACGAATGAAGCTTGTAATAAATAATTTTGATGATCATACTTCCCAAACTTCCACAATCGCAGTGGCAACTGCTTGTGTAAACTGAGCAAAGTATGCACATTCAGTATCTTGAAAAATCCAGTCTTTTCCCACCCCAGATCTTCTGTATTCTCTCATCATCCTGCTTCTGTTTCAGGGCTGATAAAGAAAAAAACCTTTATCTCTTCAGTGCCCCTTCCTGCTTCTCACATTCCCATGTTGCCTGGCCCTTTTTTTGCTTGCTTTCTTCCTTGTGCTCCTGGCTGTACTCTGTGGAAGTAGCTTGCATTTCCTCTCCTGCCACTGTTATGTAGCATCTGCCACTAATGACTGCAGATACTCTGCCTGCTGCTTGCTTCCTACTGGTTTGCAGCCCTCCAGGCTATCCCTCGAAATGAGGAGCCCAACCTCTGTCAAAACAAAACCCACATGAAACCGGGGAAGGTTTTTTGCAAGCTGACAACTGTTTTATGGACCTGCTGATGCTGCGATGCCTATGTTTTCTTTGATTCATAGGGTGACTGGTAATGGCCACGTCCCACTTCTCCCATGCATCTTCAGAGAAGGGCAGAGGGAGAAAAAAAACTCCGATTACCTTCGTTTCAGTTTTCTATTTCTTTTGCTATTTCAGTGTCCCAACTTTTACAGAGTGTTTCTGCAGGATCTGTTAAGGTCTATTCTGTTGCATTTGAAGCGTTACCTGTAATTACAAACAACTGAACATGGGCTTTCTACTTGGGCTTTCCAGGTTGATGTTTTGCCAAGATGGAAGAGGGATGATGTTAGCTTGTTTATTTTGCGTCTGATGGGCATTATTTTCTGATTTGGCCTTAGAAGTGTGTTTAGCCTTGTCTTGTACATCAGTTCAGGCTCTGAAATGGTATTTGTGTGGAAGATCTGCTCTCAGTAGTAATGTTCATTGATATGAAGATATGATACAGAATAATCACACCATGTTTAGGTCAGATACTTGGTTTATATGTTGTAGAACACAGGCTTAGTGCTGCTGAATGGACAAGAGCTAGATTTCAAAATGCTTTAAATGAGCAATTCAAAAAGAGTTTGGGAGTTACTGCTAGCATTGGTAGGTACTGTGGCCACTGGGCAGCCTGGTCAGGGCCAAGACAGAAACAAGCTCCCTGCCAGCATGCTGGTTGGGGGAGCAGCAGGATTTGGTGGTCCTGCACAGAGGCCATGTGTGTTTTGGCTGTGTTAGATCATCCCCTTGGCAGGTTAATGTGGTCTTTGCTGCAGATCATTGTAAGCTTTCTGCACCTATTGTGCTTTAGATATGATTTTGTGGTATGTGGGTATGTTCTGCTTGTGAAGCCTGCTCAAGTGCCCTCGCCTTTTTGTTTGCCATTGTTAAACATTTCTGGGGTGTCAAGCAGACTGGGCTGTGCCAGTGTAGCTCTGCACAGCTTCAGCCAAGTTCAGAGCAAGCTGTAAGTAAATGCTGCTTCTGTAAGCTCTCTCTTGGCTTCAAGGTGGGGTTGAGGTCAATGCGAAGCCAAGGGCACTCTGCCTCACCAGCCTTTTAAGGTGATGGTGGTGCCAGGAGTTTGGTAGCACCCTTGTTCCATTTTCTACTTCTTTCAGAAACCAGGATTCCTTTTTAAAATGTCCTTTAGAGGCCAGGATTTTTGTTCTTCCTTTTCTTTTCCTCTTCCTGTCAGTGAAGTGAGGGTGGCTTATAGTGACTTTATTTGGTTTTGTGGAATCCAGAAGAATGATGACAACAGGAAGGTACCCTCCTGCCTGACACTATGGAGTCTCTTGCTCTGCACACTCCCATTTTTAGGCTGCCCTTGTCTACCCGTCTGATTATTCAAATAGCTAAATAAAGCTATAAAAGCACCATGTACTTATATTATGTGCTTATGAGAATTAATTTACATTTAAAGAACTACATCCCACCTTGAAGAAAACTCATTTGGAGAATGAAGAAGCTATTGTATCTTCTGAAGTGACTGAATAGTATTTGTGGAGTTGGGGGCTTCTTCATAGTGGTTGTATTTGGGGGCAGGCTTAGGGCAAATGTGTGGTATTTTGTCAATGGCATGTACACTAGCAGTTGTAATGATGAAGCAGAGATGACTGTCTCCATAATACATTTTGATATAGCTAGACAGGACAGAACCATGGCTTGCAGTGTAATACAGTGTGCTGATATGTTATCCTGGAAGATAGCACTGGGAAAGACAGTCTTTCCCTGGTTCAGTTCTCCTGTGCCTAGCACCACAAGTTAGCTCCCTGTCTTCAGGGAGCTAGCAACTTCTGTCACTTTTGCCAGGATTGCATCATAGAGGGCAGCTGTCCTGGTGTATAAGTGCACAGGCACAATAAACTGGCTTTGTTTTTTCTCCTTGGTTGTCCTTACAATAATAGATAAGATGTTGAACATAAATCTATGGACATAAAATGTACCATTCTTATTCAAGGGAAGGGATGGTTAATGAACTGTTAATAAGGCTAAGATGATTCAAAGTTCTTAAAACTGACGTAAACCAGTAAACAAGTGATTTTTTTTGCCTCAAACAACAGCTCTGTTTGTGTCTTCATTTGTGTTAGAAGCACTTCAACAATCTTTCTGTTTTGCAATATACCAATATTTTTCAAAGCTTTTATATGAATTCAATATTAGGTTCAATACCAATATTTCTAGTATTTTTAAATGGCCAGTTTAATATATGTGCACCCTTCATGGATTAAAATTCTTTTCATCCTGTTTTCTATCTTCTGTTTCAGAGTTAACGCTGGATCACCACAGAGGGCAGCTATGGGAGCATGCAGTTTTCTATTGAAACAAGAGCTCATGACTTTTTTCCATCTCTCCTTTTAACATTTCTACTACGCAGACATGGCTCACCACACAAGGCCTCCCAGATTAGTCAAAAAGGAAGAGTTAGGCAAAAGGAAAACTAACCAGGGCAAAAAGAAATGCAGCCAAGTGAGAAAGAAAACCACAAAGACCTCCACGAAAGCTTTTAGTTCTGCAAAAGGCAAAAAGCCGACACAAGAAAAAGATGCTAAGAAAAAACAGCAAGAAAAGAAAACAATCATGAGCTCTTCAGGTAGGCTTCTCAGGAGCAGTGTAACCAGAACCTTGTCCGGAGCGTCTTGGGTGTCTTTGGAGAAAGCTGACAATATCCTCTTTCATAGCCAGGATTCTTTCAACATCAATGGCTTTACAATGTCTCTCCGCAACCGATCGCTCTCCCATAGTTTGTCTCAAACTCCAACAATTGCAAAACACAAGAAAGCTGCAGCACAAAAAAGACTAGAAACAAAGGAAAAGCATGAGCAAGAAGCCCTAACAGTAGTAGAAGGAAAAAATGTTGAAACAGGCAAAAATGGTTTGAAACAAGATTTAGCACAAAATGAATTAACTCCTCTGCCTGTAGAAGATGCTGCATGTAGTGAAGAGCCTGCTATCACATGTGCCAGTCAAGACAAAGAAGTAGAAATACCTGAAACAAATTACTCTGATCCAAGTACTCAGCTAATTGATGACTATACAGAAGAATCAGAGGTGAAGTGCAAGCACAAAGACCTGCCTTGTGAGCAGACACCCAATGACCTCAATATGGGTAGTTCAGTTGAAGCAGTTGTCGAAGGTGCTGCACTTGTGCTACTGTCTTCTCCTTCTGACTCCATAATCTCCTCTGAATCAAACTCGAAGGTGTGTGTGGAGACTCCCTTCCATCTAGTGCCTAACAGTAAAGAACATGACTCCAGTGCTATTGATACCTCGAACCTCAGCTCAGCAGTACTGTTAGAAGAATCAGTTCCACTTGCCAAATCCCACATCAAAGCAGAGTCAGACCTGGTGCTACCTAGTGAAGAACAAGACTCAAATTCTGCACCTATAGTTACCTCTGAGTTTTACTCTCAAGAACGTTTATTAGCAGATGCTGACTCACTTGCAGAGTCCTGCCTGAAGGCAGGCTGGGATTTAGAGAATGGAGACATTGGTTCAAATTCCAGCTCTGTAGCTGCCACTGAATCGAATTCACTTTTACATTTTGAAGGTGAAAGCTCACTTGCAGAACCTCACGTGAAACTGGTTGTGGATTTTATCCCCATTCACAAAGAACTTGACTCAAGTTTGGATTTGAGTGGTACAAGAGCAAACTCAGAATCTGACTCAAAAAACATACTTGCAGTATGTGAACCAATTTCTGATACCTCTTTAAACAATATTGAAGTGGAGGACATTGAACAACTTGCTAAATGTATTGATGTAGAGACATTAATTTTTAATTCAGGATATGTCCCCACTTTATCTCCAGATTTAGAAAAAAGCACAGTTGAGAAAATCTCTGGTGAAAGCTCTGGACAATTCTCTGAAGGTTTTGTTTCAGAGTTGCCTTTAGGCATGGAAATCTCTGATCTTGCCTCAGAAAAAGCCATAAATGCAGATTTGCCAGCTGACTCAAGACTGCAGCATAATGATTATTCATCGCAGCTGGGAAGTGTTGGAGTAAGCTTGAATTTGGTTCAGGATGTGAGCAACAGCTCTGAAGCAGTTGAGGCCTCGGGGCCATCCTCTCTCAAAAATCCAGCTGGTGATTACCCTGTTCCATTTTCATATCTTCTTCCTATGCTGGAAAAAAAGAAACGAAGGCGTTGTGGAGTCTGTGAGCCCTGTCTGCGGAAAACAAATTGTGAAGAATGCAGCTGCTGCAGGAAACGCAAAACTAGTCACCGGATATGTAAAAAGAGAAAATGTGAAGAGTTGAAAAAGCCGCCACCACCACCGGTCATGCTACCTTTTGAGGTAAGCCAATGAAGGTGCAAATTAAATCACTCTTCTGAGGCTTGAGGTGCATCTTAAAAATCTGCACAGGGAAATGCTGGTCACTGTACAGCTTTAGAGAGTTTAGGGCTCCTGTCAGAGCTAGTAGGTTGTAGAGTAAATTTCTGTCATCATCAATAGAGGTGTAGATTAAAGTGAGCCAGAGTTACTCTTGTTCCTGCTGTAGATGAATAAAAGAAGAGGTAAGTATAGCTTTAACTCTTGTGTTCCACATACTGGTATATTAGCCAAAGGAATTAATTAATTGAGGGCATGGAGAGACGCAAACTATTCAAGTGCCAAATGTGGGAAGGAGGAAGAATGAGAATAGTCTTAGGAGACTGAGTTACTAGGCAGTGTCTGTATTTCCAGGAATTTAAGGTTAAAAAGCAAAGGCAGGCAAGCTCTTAAATTCAATTAGCTTGCTTATGATTTGGTGGAAATGTGTGAACTGCAGAACCAAATCGTAGCTGCATTTTCCCCTTTCACATCTCTCTGCCTTTCTAATTGTCTGTTCTTCTGTTTCTCTTATTTCACTCCTCCTCCCTGTCTCCCTTTGTCTGTTATTACATCCCTTATACATACTTTTTCTGTTTCTTACTCATTTTTCTGATCCATCAGCCTTTTATAACTCAGGTCATTACTTTTGGAACAAAGAGGAGGGGAGTCTGTATGCCCCTGTGATAACAGCACTGACCTTCTGAGAGATTTCAGTTCAAGAACAGGCTTTAAATCAGGTAAGTAGGGAGTTGAACATAGATTTCCCACTTCCCAACTGAATTCTCTGACCTCTGAGCTGCAGAGTTCTGCTTCGTATGTTCCTGCAGTACCTGGGCCACAGAGAGGGAGACACTGTCTCAGTAGTTATGTCACTGGGACATTTGCTTTGGGATGTGGGAAACTGAAGTTCAAGTCTCTGCACTATTGTGTACTCCCAAGTGCAGAAGCTCACCCTGAGGAGAATGCAGCTGCAAAACCTTTCTTGATAGCAGTTTCTTTCAAGTGGCATGTTCTTACAGCAGGTAGAAATTCCTGACAGTGGCAGAGATCTCAGGAGACCTGTTTTCACTGCTCTGTCCTGTACTTACCAAGGGTTGCACACAAGTCCATTCTGTTTTTAAGGTAGGCAAGCACAAAGAAAAGCTCTGTAGCAGTGAGGAGATATGATACATTCCCCTTCGTGGGGGAAGTTTATTTTAAGTTACTATGTTTGGGGAAGTGGGTTTAAACAGCTTGGCTCACAGTTCATTCAAAAACCTCTTTGTCTCAACTGCTCCTAAATGCTCTTGGGGAGGAGGGAAAAAAAAAAAAAAAAAGAGGGACAGCTATCATGTGGCTGAAGATATTAAAACAATAAAAGTGATGGAGACTGATCTTGACTTTTTACAGGGAAAAAGTAGTGACCCTGCATTCTTTTGTATATTTAGTCAGAGGGATTGAGGAAGCTCATGGGAGAGAATTGGTGGAGGTGAGGTAGGAAGTGATCTAAAAGCCATGTTTTAAAAAGGATTTTGACAAGGTGGGCGAAAGGAATTACTCCAGCTTTGCTGTCAACTTTTGTGTTCCAGGATAAACATACTTCTTTTCTTGTTCCTTAGGCTGACCTTCTCCTAGCAGATTAGCTTTGCCCCTTCACCTTTGTCCTCTCTGGGTGCTCCTTTTGCTTTCTTTATGAGAGATTCTTTGGTTTTATTCTTTTCTTCGGCAGCTGCTTTTTGGTGTGCTTTTATTGAACCAGATGCATTTTGTACAATGCATTTAGAGCTGCACTAGCAGCCTCCCTCATTTCTCATTAAATTCCATTTGAAATTTCAGAGTACTGCATGGAGGAAATGAAGTATTGCTGACATTTAAGAACATGTCATGCATTTTCTTATGAAATTGTATTTGAATGAAAGATGGTGCCTTTTCAGCTGTACCTAGAAGCAAACCCTGCCTCCCTTCAGAAACAGGGCTCTGAGAAAATGAAAGAGGAAAGTATTTCTACAATATAAATACATGACAAGAGGTCTTTAAAGATGTGGAGATGCAGGGGGAGGTGTTAGAGGATGGGAAACACTGTATCACTGTTCAGCAACTATCCTTTAGATAGGATTGTAGCCCTCTGGAAGGGAAGCCCATTGTGAGTTCTCAAACTGGTAGGAGTGGGTCTGCAACAGCTGGGACTTCTATGACAGTAATGTGCTTCAAATAGAGGGCAGCTGGGGAAACCCCAAAACTGTAGGTCTCTGTCCATGGTATAGAAAGATAATGTAATAATTTAGAGAAATGAGCTTGGCATCAGTGCATTCTTTGTTCAGAAGAGTCATCTTGAGTGCGATCACACAGCACTTACAGGATGGCCAGGGGCTCAGGCCTAGCCAGCATGGATTTAGGAAGGGCAGGTCCTGCCTGACCAACCTGATCTCCTTCTGTGATCAGATGACTCGCCTGGTGGATGCGGGGAGGCCTGTGGATGTGGTCTACCTGGACCTCAGCAAGGCCTTTGACACCGTCCCCCACAGCAAACTCCTGGCCAAGCTGTCAGCCCATGGCTTGGACAGGAGCACACTGCATTGGGTTAGGAACTGGCTGGAGGGCCGAGCCCAGAGAGTGGTGGTGAATGGTGCCACATCCAGCTGGCGGCCAGTCACTAGTGGTGTGCCCCAAGGATCAGTGCTGGGCCCCATGCTCTTCAACATCTTTATTGATGATCTGGATGAGGGCATTGAGTCCATCATCAGTAAATTTGCGGACGACACCAAGCTGGGGGCAGGAGTTGATCTGCTGGAGGGCAGAGAGGCTTTGCAGAGGGACCTCGACAGGCTGGACAGATGGGCAGAATCCAACGGCATGAGATTTAACACATCCAAGTGCCGGGTTCTGCACATTGGCCACAGCAACCCCATGCAGTGCTACAGGCTGGGGTCAGAGTGGCTGGAGAGTGGCCAGGCAGAGGGACCTGGGGGTACTGGTTGATTGTAGGCTGAACATGAGCCTGCAGTGTGCCCAGGCAGCCAAGAAGGCCAATGGCATCCTGGCCTGCATCAGGAACAGTGTGGCCAGCAGGAGCAGGGAGGCCATTCTGCCCCTGTACACTGCACTGGTTAGGCCACACCTCGAGTCCTGTGTCCAGTTCTGGGCCCCTCAGTTTAGGAAGGATGTTGACTTGCTGGAACGTGTCCAGAGAAGGGCAACGAAGTTGGTGAGGGGTTTGGAACACAAGCCCTATGAGGAAAGGCTGAGGGAGCTGGGGTTGCTTAGCCTGGAGAAGAGGAGGTTCAGGGGAGACCACATTGCTCTCTACAACTCCCTGAAGGGAGGTTGTAGCCAGGCAGAGGTTGGTCTCTTCTCCCAGGCAGCCAGTACCAGAACAAGAGGACACAGTCTCAGGCTGTGCCAGGGCAGGTTTAGGCTAGGTTAGGAAGAAGTTCTATACAGAGAGAGTGATTGCCCATTGGAATCGGCTACCTGTGGAGGTGGTGGAGTCACCTTCATTGGAGGTGTTCAGGAGGAGACTTGATGGGGTGCCAGGTGCCATGATCTAGTTGTTTAGGTGGGTTGGATTGGTTGATGGGTTGGACGCGATGATCTTGAAGGTCTCTTTCAACCTGGTGTATTGTATTGTATTGTATTGTATTCATCTCCCTTTCAAGTTGGTGGAATGTAAACATTTTTTGGAGGTGATTCACTAGAAAGGAGAGTGTAGGCAATAAACACACTCTGCACGAGCATAATGTAAACATTGGTGTTTTACCTTAACGGGAATTATCTCTTATTATTCTAGCTACAGAAAGCAGAAGTCACAGTGAATCAGTGAGAGCTCTGTACATTGAATGACTATAGATAGGATAGGCACCCCAGGGGAACCAAGGGGGATTCACCTGAGAGGGTGGTACAGCCAGCCCAGCTGAACTGCCTCTATACAAATGCGTGCAGCTTGGGCAACAAACAGGATGAATTAAGGGCTACTGTGCTGCTAGAATGATATGACATAGTGCCTATTGCTGAAACTTGGTGGGATGATTCCCACAACTGGAATGGAGGGATAGATGGGTACAAGCTCTTTAAGAAGGACAGGCAGGGTAGGAGGGGAGGAGGTGTTGCTCTCTATATCAGTGACCAACTGGAATCAATGGAGCTCCACCTGGGCAAGGATGATGAGCTGGTTGAGACTGTATGAGTGAAGATTAAGGGGAAGACAGGGGAAAGTGATGTTACTGTAGGGGTCTGCTACAGGCCACCTGACCAGCAGAACCAAGCAGATGAGGCACTCCACAGGCAAATAGAAGTGGCTTCATGTTCACAGGCTCTGGTCCTCCAACCACCCTGACATCTGCTGGAGGGAGAACACAGCTAGGTACCAGCAGTAAAGGATGTTCCTGGAATGCATGGATGATAACTTCCTCCTCCAGATGGTAGAGGAACCAAAGAGAAAAGGTGCTATGCTGGATCTTGTTCTCACCAATAAGGAAGGACTGGTCACCAATGTGAGGCTCAGGGATAACCTTGTCTGCAGTGACCATGAAGCAATAGAATTTAAGGTCCTCAGGGCAACTAGGAGGATGTATCCCAAGCATGCAACCCTGGATTTTAGGCATGCAGACTTTGATTACTTCAGGGGAAAGAGGGGCCCAGGACAGCTGGTCAGTATTCAAGGATCACCTTCTCTGTGCCCAGGAGCAAAGTATACCCAAAGAGGAAAGCAGGAAAGAATGCTGGGAGACCTGCCTGGATGAGCAAGGAGCTCCTGGACACACTGGCACATAAAAAGAAACTCTACAATGAGTGGAAGAGAGGACAGCTGGGATGGGGGGCATATAAGGAAGCTGCCTGAGTGGCAAGAGACCTGGTTAGAAAAGCTAAAGCTCAGTTAGAATTAAATCTAGCCAGGGACATCAAGGGGAACAATAAATGTTTCTATAGGTATATTAATGGTAAGAAGAAGACTAGGGAAGGTGTGGGGCCCCCTCAGAAAGGAAACAGGTGAACTGGTGATGAGTGACATAGAGAAGGCTGAGGTTCTCAATGACTTCTTTACCTCAGTCTTTACTGGCAAGGGCTCCAGCTACACTCCCAGAATAATGGAATATAATGGCAGGGACTGGAAGCCATTGTGAGTGAAGATCAGGTTCGTGACCATCTGAAGAACCTGAAAGTATTCAAGTCCATGGGACATGATGGGATACACCCATGGGTGCTGAAGGAACTGGCGGATGATGTTGTTAGGCCACTCCATCATATTCTAAAAGTCATGGCAGTCCAGGGAAGTGCCCACTGACTGGAAAAGGGGAAACATAACTCCCATTTTCAAGAAGGGAAAGAGGGATGACCCAGTCAGTCTCACCTCTGTGCCCAGGCAAATCCTGCCCTACAAACCTGGTGGCCTTCTATGACAAGGTCACAACATTTAATAGATGAAGGCAGAGCAACTGACATCATTCACCTGGACCTGAGCAAAGCCTTTGACACTGTCCCGCACCACATCCTGGTCTCCATGCTGGTGCAGTATGAGTTTGATGGATGGACCATTCAGTGGATAAAGAACTGGGTTGATGGCTGCACCCAAAGGGTGGCTGTCAATGGGTCCGTGTCCAAGTGGAGGCCAGTGACAAGTGCAGTCCCTCAGGGATCAGTCCTGGGACCAGTCTTGTTCAACATCTTTGTTGGTGACATGGACAGTGGCATCGAGTGCACCCTCAGCAAGTTTGCTGATGACACCAAGCTGTGTGGTGCAGCAGACATGCTGGAGGGAAGGGATGCCATCCAGAGGGACCTTGGCAGGCTGGAGAGGTGGGTCTATGACAACCTCATGAGGTTCAACAAGACCAAGTGCAAGGTCCTGCATCTAGGTCGGGGCAATCCCAAGTGCTGATGATATAGGCTGGGCAGCGAATGGCTTGAGAGCAGCCCTGAAGAAAAGGACCTGGGGGTGCTGGTGGATGAGAAGCTCAACGTGAGCCAGCAGTGTGCACTTGCAGCCCAGAAAGCCAATCACATCCTGGGCTGCATCAAGAGAAGCATAGCCAGCAGATTGAGGGAGGTGATTCTCCCCCTCTACTCCACTCTGGTGAGACCCCACCTGGAGTACTGTGTCCAGTTCTGGAGCCCCTATTACAGGAAGGATCTGGAGGTGCTGGAGTGTGTCCAGAGGAGGGCCACAAGGATGATTAGAGGGCTGGAGCACCTCTCCTATGAGGACAGACTGAGGGAATTGGGGCTATTGAGTCTGGAGAAGAGAAGGCTCTGAGGAGACCTAATTGTGGCCTTCCAGTATCTGAAGGGGGCCTACAAAGAAGCTGGTGAGGGACTCTTTAGGGTGTCAGGTAGTGATAAGATTAGGGGATTGGAGCAAAACTAGAAGTGAGTAGATTCAGATTGGATGTTAGGAAGAAGTTCTTCACCATGAGGGTGGTGAGGCAGTGGAACAGGTTGCCCAGGAAGCTGGTGGAAGCTTCATCCCTGGAGATATTTAAGGCCAGGCTGGATGTGGCTCTGGGCAATGTGACCTAGTGTGAGGTGTCTCTGGCCATGGCAGGGGTGTTGGAAATGGATGATCCTTGAGGTCCCTTCCAACCCTAACAATTCTATGATTCTAAGTGTTGTGAACTCTAGTTCACAGCTCTTCTGCATAGCAATATTGTTGTATGTAATGCCCCTCTTCATGAAGGAAGCTTAGGAGCTGGTTAAGAAAACATTATAGAGTGAGTGTGTGTGTGCACACATGTGTGTGTGTAAATAATTTGCTTACAGAATTTCTGGAAGGAGCAGCTTTGAAAAGAACAGAAAAAAAAAAGGCTTGATACTGGGTTACCATCCCTCTCAGAGTGAATAATGCTTCACCTTAAAAATTACATGAGTGTGTGACTCCTCACATTTTTGTTTTTCCAAAACTGCCATTTTCTGAAACAGCACAGCAGTTATTGAAGGCTATTTCACAGCTCTTTTCTGCCAAAAAGAATATTTTGTTCCAAGAGGTGATCTGCTTTGCTGCCACTACACCCTCACATGTGTCAAGGATGGCTGGACATATTGCAGCATGGGACAAGAATTTCTCAGGCTTCGTTATACATGTAGGGAAGGTGGTCCATTATTTTTTTCATTTTTCCTTGGGAAAAAAAAATCTGTTTTGTACAGGTAGCTGTTTCAGATGTAGCTGCACATGCTGTGATGAAAATACTGTTTTCTGGGTGCTTGCAGTCATTGATGGAGCTGTCTGTGGTACATGGGCTCTGGCTGGGAAGGCAGTCTCGGCTTTCATCCTGTTCCCAGCTGGGCTGTGCTCCCCTATGTGTAGCCATCACCCTGGCCCAGGAGTGTGCCAAGCTGAACCGCTCCAGTTACTGAGGTGAACTTGCAGAATCTCCTAACATGCCACTGGAGCTCCTCTTGCCCAAAAGTCTGTGAACATAGAGGGCTGCTGCAGAGCTGCCACAAAACCAGTAGCTGTGGACAGCCCGTGTCTCCCAAAGGCTGCTTTCAGCAAAGCTTGCCAATGTTTCAGGGCCTTATCTGGGCAGGGACCCCTGCGGTCCTGAAAGCACCTCCCAAGGTGGGCTTTATCTTGTATTTCGTAATGAACTGAGTTAGATTTAGTGGGTCCTGGAATTGACAAACTGAAAAAAAAAATCCAATCACTGAGTGCAAGTTCAGAGGGTTGACCAAGGTGTCTGGAGTCAGCTTATTTAACATCTGTAATCTGAGTAACATGGGAATATTTAACAACAATAAGAGCCTGCTTGCTTGTGGGTTGTAACATGTTGCCAAAACCCCAGATGTATTTAAAGAGGATGCTGCAATTAGAATTGGTTGTGAACCTCCCAGTAAGGCATTCCTTGAATAGAAAATGGTGGTTTAACAGGAAGCTTTCACAGCTACTCTCTGTCTTGGTGCAACTATTTATTTTTTTATTTTCTCAGGATTCCGTGTGAAATCTCTTCTTAAAACTGGAAAAAGGGGAAAGAATTATTAGAACAGCTTGGTGCTGAAGTTTTTTTTCTGATATAGACCAGGGGCTTGAACTTTGGTCTCTGACCTCCCATCTGCCTCCTCTTGAATTTTTGAAAGGTTTGCTCTGCTTTGGAACACAACCAAGTGACAAAATCTTTAAAAAGCAAGATGGAATTCTTGATTTCTAGCCAGACCTAGTTATAATAATGAAATTTAGATGCTATGGTATTTATTTTACAATGGACTCCAGAAATATGTAAGCCAGTTAAAATTTAAAATAACTACTCATTAAAACACTCCTCTTGAATGTGATATTGGAGATCTTTGTAAGAGGATAGCATGTGGGCTTAGAGGAGTTAGGTCATCACATATGTGGCAAAGATGAGCAAAGATGTGTGCAGCCTGCCCTGAGGATACAGTGTGGGAAGGGGAGTAGAGCAGTTTACTCTTATTTTACACACAGATGCTCTGTGGGTGTGTAAAACAATTACAACTCTCACTTCTCTGCCATTCTCTGTGATCCTGGGCATGGACTTCAATGCAGCCTAAACTGCAGGCAAACGGGTTAGTCTGAGGTCTAGTTATTTTCAGAGGATGTGATTAAAAAGGTGTCTCTTCCATGCTCCTTATTTTATGTGCTGTTTCTTGCAGCTTTTACAGAGCCTTTTTTATTTGAAGAGGTTTCTTTCCTTCCCTATGTAGCACCCATCCTAACAGGAGGGGAAACTGCCTAACAAGTAAGCCTGAAACTCCTGCCTAAGTGCTGTCCAATGTGCACAATGACTTGGGGACTAAATCAGAACACTGGGTCTTAGGTTTCTAAGTGAATAAACTATTTTTTTTTATTATTTCTCCCCTCACCCCCATCCCCTGGGCAGTAAAGCATCTTAAATAGCCAAAACTTTAAAGCCAATCAGGTCACCAAGTATATGTACCTCTCTTTGCTTTATTATGCTTAAAGACCTGTGCAAACTTGTATCTTGGAAAACACTGCAAGCCAGTTCTTTTATCTTACCTCATCCTAAATCCTATTTCACACAGTGCTCTAGTGCAACAAAGATCTTACATGTGAGGTAGCATCAGACTACACAAAAGGGCAAGGGCTTTCTCTGACTGAGCTGGTATGTCTGAGCATTTGCATTACTTAACTGATTGGCACCAATAACTGGACAGGAATTACACTTGTAATTTAGCAGTAGATAAAGAAAGCAGTTTTAAATTGCAGTCCATAGCTGCTGAAAAGATTTTTTTACACTGTTTTCATGTGTAGTGCATAAATCTGTGGCAAATTTCTGGTTAGATGTCAACTGGAAATGGTTTCAGTCAACCCTGCAGTGATTGATGGTGTGTTAGAGATGTTATTTGTTGTCTGTGGTTAACAAGCGTTTGTCTCGTGCACTAGGGTGTGGTGGGAAAACTTGGAGTGGTGACCTCTCCATCCTTCTTCCAATGGGATGAATGTTTTAAGCAGGTAGAAATATGGGAACCTAATTGTCTATTATGTTTATATGCTGGCATGTTGCCATCGTAATCTGTTTGCAGCAGGTAGGTTGTTAGATGTGGCAGAACTAGGTGAGGACAAAGCCTTATCTTTCATCTGGGACATGTGGGTTGTATGCAGCAGGATATGGTGCACAGGCAACGTGTGAGTGAGCATGGTGGTGGTGGAGTCTGGTGGGTGCTGCATTCCCACACCTAGGCAGAGTTTTTGGAGTGGACTGGTGCCTTGCAGCTGATCCCTCAGCTTGGGACAGCTGTCGAAGACAAGCCTTCAGCTGTGGGTTCCTTCAGGTGACCACTGGTTCTCAGTCCCTCCAGGACCAGCTGAGGTGTGTTGGAGAGCTTTATCGGTAGAGTCTCCCTGGCCATTTGGTCCTGTGGGGGCCCGGGGGAACCCTGCTGTGCCTGTCCCTGTCCAAGGCTTAGTGCGCACACGTGCAGCCCTGCGTGTGCATGGAGGCGGCACGCGTGCGGCTGCACAGGCGCCGTGTGTCCTCGTCTGACCCCGCATGCAGCAGCACTTGCCCAGCCCGGAGACCCCGGGACCGTTGCCCAGGTGGCTGCCCTGCACACCACACTGCACCGCACACCACCCCCGCCGCGGGCCGGCTCCGCATCCACAGGCGCTGTGAGTCCGTACCGCCTCTTGCGGGCGGCTGCTGCGGCGCCCGCACAGGAGACCCTTTGTTTGGGCAGGGTCGGCACGAGCGCGGGAGGAGGCGTGCGGGAGGAGGCCCGCGGGGGGGTCGCTGCGAGCCGCAGCCGCCCCCACCATTGGCTGGCAGCAGCTCCTAGCGACGACTGCATGCTCGCGGCGCCGGGAGCGCGCACGGGGAGGAGGGGGCGGGGCAGCCGTGCGCGCGCCCGCCTGGCCGACCGCGGTGTCTCCGCAAGAGGCTCGCGCCCGCGACGCCGCCTGGAGGAAGGCGGCGCTGCGGCAGGAAGCAAGATGGCCGCCCCGCGGGCGCCGCTGTGAGGAATGCGGGGCACCAGCGAGGCCGGCTCCAGGGGGCGGCGGCGGCGGGGCCTCTGCCCTCGGCCGTCTCCGGCGTCGCCGTGTGTCGGGGTGGCGGCGGCAAGGCCGTGTAGAGCCGCCGCCAGTCCTCTGAAGTACTGCATGTAAAGCATTCTGGGTATTTTAATTAAGAAATAATTGCAGTTCGATAATAAAACCGGAGGTGACTGCTTTTGTGACCACAACTTATTCTGCAATTTGATGTTTTTTTAGGTCCCAACTGAAAACAAAAGACCTCAGAGGAGGAAGCAAAGAATTTTAAAGGTAATCGTTGATTGCGTTCATATTTATCCCTTCCCATTTTAAGCAGCGTTTTCTTGTCATCAAGATCAGGAAGCTAAAGGGTTAACTGCTGGGAAGGGGCACTTTTCAGCTATTCAGGAGATTAGCTAATTTTAAAAGCACAGAACATGTTCTTTTCATCCCCCCTCCCCTTTCTCTCCAGTATGTTGTGTACATATTTGAATCTTTCAAAAGCACAAGTCTGCTGACAAAAAGTTTGCTTTCCACTGCATTGAAGATTCACTTATAATTTCCTCTGGTTTCATACTTCTAAAGGTAATAGCTAAATGCTTTTTGGTGCGCTTTTTAGTGTACAGATTTTCTGGCATCTGAAATTTAATGTGAAAAGTCAATGCTGTAATGCAAACCAAATGAACAAAAGTGGAATTTTCATGTTTACATTACTGTAGTTTTGATTTCCATGACTGTAGTTGTGATTTCCTTTTTTTCTTTAAACTTTAGTGCACATCAAGTGAAACTGAAAATTCTGTGAACTTAAAACGGCCTTCAGTTTCACATGGTATAAGGTTTCTTTTATGATTTTTAAGATGGCTATCTTTGATGGTAACAAAAGATTGGTGTTTCAGATGGAAATGTTTTAGCTTCTGTAACAAAATTCAGACTTGCTACACTCGTGGCTAATTTTAATTAATTTATTTTTTAAAGTAGTGGGTAAGCATATGGATATTGTATTTTTTTTAGTTAGTCTTTAGGATATTTTGAATAGAAATAAGTCATTAATTCTGTTGTAAACTAACATGTTGGAGGATGGATGGTGCAAGCAGAATGGGTAGTATATGCAAGATGAAGCTAAGGAAAATAAGGAAAAATAGTTGTTAAACTTACTTTGAGGAATTATTTTATTATAACAGCTACATGTAATATAGTTTAGTATTGTTTTAGTACATTAACATTTCAGAAGTTATTGGACAGTGGAATTGATAAATGCTGAATGTCTGTGGTGTGATTTTTATTTGAAAAAATCTTGACTTTTTGTTTCAAATGTCTGTTTTGTGTTCATTGTTGCACATTACAGAAACTTCCTTAAAGGAGTTACAATTTCGTAAGACAAAGCAACGTTAAAAAATTAAGCAAGGAGAAAATATCCTTATTTCACTTGCAAGTGTGTCCAACCTCAAAGGTGTCTATCTTTTTATGTGGGAGTAGTTGTGTAGGCCACCTCCCTGTGTAACGACAGTTACTGCACAATGCTAATAAGTGCTTTTTCCCCCATGCACTAATTAAATGAATCCATTAAAACAATAGCACTTTTCATTAAGTAATGGGTATGCTTTTAATGATTCATTTGAATTACTGCTGCTCTTGTGGGACACAGGTGTAGTTAAACTTCACCATTTGTTCATTCTGGGTTGTTGTTGATAGCAGTGTGCAAAATAAGGACTGTTTGTAAATATGCCCTTCAGCTTTGTGAGGTGTAATTGGTATGACAGCTGTTCTGTCAGAAGTGCAAAAGACCTCACTTTTTGTGGTGATAGCAGATACCTTGTGTTAGGTGTCCGTCTGCGGTAGGACTTCATAGCAGGTCTGTAGATTTGTCTCTTTTGTGTTCATTTTGCCACAGTTTCTGATTTGGTGGCAGGGCAGGTTGGTGTGTAATAAGATGTGGTCATTCCTCTCCTTTTCAAAAGCCTTCTGAAGAGTTTGGTTTTTGGTTTGGTTCTTTTTTATTTTTCCCCCCACTGGCTTTTAAATGGAAAGTTTTGTCTGGTTTTGTGTGCGCGCGTAGTGGTCTGGGTTAGTCATTCGACTTGTATTTATTTCTGGTTTGACTTTGCTGAATTGATTCTGCAGTGTTTGCTTTTGGGGTTTAGGTACAGTTCTTTGTGTTTTCCAGTATTTTCCTTTGTTTTTTGGTGCTCAAGTGTATTTTGTAAATGCTGGCTCACTTGCATCTACCAAGTAAGTCATGGTACCTCTGAAGGCATCTCATGAAATATCTAGGTTTGGAGTGGTTTTTGGTTTTTGTTTTTTTTATTTGAGAGGGGAAGGGTAGTTGGTCATCCTAAGTTAGGTTGCAGCACTCTGTCAGCTGCAGTAAGCTTGTAAAGGACTCGGCAAATTATGCCAATTTTTCTAAGGGTATTTTTAGAAATATGACTCTTAACATGGCCTTTGCTGTTGGTGAGATTGCCATGTAAAGTGGTACAGTATTGATTGAATTATAACTTCAGCATCTGATTTAATGGTCAGTAGTGCTTGAGGACATTTGACCTTTTAAAAACTTTATTTTTTTCCCTTTTGTGTTTTGCTTCAAATATTAGTATAAACTTTCTTGGAAGGAGGATTTGTAGTACTGTCTTTCAGTAACGCATGGAATTAGTATTTCTCCAATCCTACTAAATTTTACACATTTCCTTGGAGGGCTAGTGCTCTTTCTAATTGATAGTGATACATGGTATTATACTGTGCCCTTTGTTTGATCTTGGTCATTTTCCACACTTGTTTTACTGTTCTGTTCTGGTTGTTGTAGGAGGGGTCACTTAGGAAATTTTTCTGTACAATAAATACTGTATTAGGTTTTTCATGTTTATTTTGAAAGAACGTTTAAAAAATTCATCTCTTCTAGCAAGCAAATGCTCATTAAAGAAAGAGTCTTTGTGAGTCCCATAATAATGGATATAAAGGAAGGAATATACTCAGCAGTTTTCTTACTGTTTATATTGTGTGTTTTCCCAAGATAAGCAGACACTTTAAGTTCTGATAAAATCCATAGAGGTAGGATTCATACTTTAAAATTAATTTACCTGCATTTCAGAAGGCATATTATATACCCATCCTCACTTAGTAGCTCTTTAACCACTTGCAGTGTTCTTACTTAGTTAGGGCAGTGCAGAGAGGAAATGCTTGCAGTCATGTGCAAGTTTGTTAACAGAGAGCTCAGAGAAATGGAACATGGCATTGTGTTGTCAGGGAGATCTGCACTTAGCAAGTAGAGATGGCAGTGGCACCAATCCCACAGATAAGGGTGCAGCTGATGAACAAGTACAGTCTGTGGTTTTTCTGCTGGCTTCTATGGAGTCAAGGCTACCATTTGGATGCTTCCAGATGTTTGTTGCCTTAAAGGAGGCTTAAAATTTTAAAAGAAAAGAACACAGCAGAAGAAAAAAAAAAAAAAAAAAAAAAAAAAGGAGAGATCCAGAAAAATATAAGCAGTGCTAAGTGAGTATTATAAGTGCATGCACATTCTTTGTTCTCTGACTGATTTTGTTTATGCATATTTATGCATAAACACTGTAATGGCAATTGTGTATGCCAGAAAAGTGCAAATGATGCCTGCTAAACTGTAAAATCCCTTCAGCTTGAGCCAGAGACAACTCAGTGTCTAGAACTTCTGGGTTGTTTATAAACATCATATTAGGAACCAGTAAAAGTTTAGTTTCCATCAAAGCTACAGAAACTCCACAGTCTTTCCTTATCAAAACCAAGTTTATATTTTAAAATTGGTTGGGCAGATGTGCTATTGCTCTTTTTGTGATGCAGTTTCAGAAATTAAAAACACACTTTTTTGTCAAGGTTATAAGAGCTATTAAGAGTAAAGGAAAGTAGCTGCTAATGTTCATGATACAGCTTTGAGCATGGATTGAACTGATTTTGAGCATTTATTGTAGATCATGGTGTGTGTTTTAAATGCAAAATATCTGCCAGAATATTTAGCTGGAAGAAGTTCAGTTTTCTTTTAAAAGGGGGAAAACAGTAATAAGATATGAGTAAGTCATTGGATGGAATTGCATTGAAGTGGAATTTTACAGAGGAAGAAAACAAAATGATGTAATATCAGCTGGAAAGGATGTTCAGAAAATATTTATCTTATTTTCTGTGGTTTTCAAAGGGATGTTATCACCTTAGAATGTGTTCCTTCAGTAAATACTGATTTAAATTACTTTGAGAATGTGTCAGCCCATTTCTTATGTGCCTTTTTTGATAGGGATGTGATAGGCCTACACAAATCAGTTAATTTTAATTTTTAAAATATATTACATTTGTTTAACACCCCCCCAGGTACTGTATTTTTAAAGATATGCTCTGATTCTGACCTTTTCCAAGCTGGATGTGTGTCTGTCTAAATGACACTTTCTTTGGTGATTTGTAGGCTCATGCACCTCAGTTGGTGAACACACTTGATTACGGCTGTAATTTAGTAGCACACTTCCACGTGCAGCTTTCCCATTGCTCCACATGAATGCATTGTCGTGAACACAGGCAGCCCTTCCATTTTTAGTTTGTACAGTAGTGATAAGAATCTTGCATTTGTAGACATTTTTTGAATGGAGTCTTAACAAAAAAGGCTTTTGTAAATGGTCTGTAAATTATTAATCATACTCTAGTAATTTTCTAATTGTTAATTTTTCCAGCCAGCTTCTGGACCAGTTGAAGTTGTCCCTTGTGGAGTTTTTCTTGTGGTGCAGAGTGAGCAGCACAGGACACAGAGATGCTCTCCTTGCCTGGCACCCTGTTGCTGCAGAGCTCCCTTAGTGCTGCTCTCTCTCTCTCGTTCACCTCCTTAGGACCCCTGCACTGCTCACTCAGCAGCACTATCATGCTACTCTTTGCTCCCGCATGAAGGGGACACTATCCATTGAGAGTAGGCTAGGGAGAAGTAGGATTTTTCTGGTTTAACGTTTGTTGCTGTAGCAGAGCAGTTGGGAGGGTAGTGCTGTTCCTCATGGAATGGTGGAGGCAGAGGCACAATGAGCCAGGGAAGCATTGAGTAAGGGCAGGCTGAACCTAGTGATTAGAGTGGTTTTGAAGGACTTGGTTTGAATAGCTCTTTATTTGTATGTCTTGACTGTCACTGTTTTGGTGTAGCGCTGGAACTTCCACTCTAGTGGATTTGTTTGTAATCAACAATGCCATAAAATCAGTAGAAGTAACACTGGCTGTGGTAAGGAAGGAAAATGTGCACGTGTTAGTGAAGCTACAGCATTACAAAGTGAACACTGGTTTCTTATTCCAGGTACCTTGGTCTGTTGGTGTGATTTGCATTCACTACCAAATTACAAGCTTTATTGAGCGTTGTACTTGCTGGATGTAATGTAAGCATTGAAATAATGCTTTGCAAACGAAAATAATCTCTTGTCAGATTGCTGTTTGTTTGTCCATGCATCTATAGATAGTAATACCTAAAAGGAATCCAATACTGTATTGCTAAACAAGTTTTTCATTGCTTTTAGTAACCCATGCATGAGAAACCCTGTGAAAAGCCCCCAAATTACTCAGCAGCACATTTTTCACTTTTGTGATATTTTTTTTTCCTTATCTGCAGTGTTGTACTAATACTTTTAGTGTTACTGAGTATGAGAAAGTTAATTCAGCAGATAGTACCACAGCAGCCTTTGACATTGGTATGAGCCTTGCCTGTGTCAAGACCAAAAAGTTTAATTCTTACTAAAATTAATGATAGGATTTAATTTGGAAGAATCCATGCATTCTTATAGTGGTGTTTCCTTTTAAAATGTCAAATATATGAAACCTAACCAATATCAGGAAAAAAAAACCAGGAATTGCATACAAGGAACTAACAAAAATCACTTCTCATGAACTTGTCTAAAATTAGTATATAGTTGACTGTCCTTGTTGTTCTGGCAGCTTTGATCTTAAGCTTTTTAGAATGTTAGGATCTTTTCAGGCTGACTTAAAATTGGGTGGTTCATGTCCTGACACCTGACTGTGAATTCCTTTCTCAGTTGGTGTTTTGTTAGCGTTGTCCCTACTGTATTATGTTTATGCTCTGTAGTGAAGTTTGGCTTTAAGTTTAATTTTCCAAAAATAAAGGTTTTGCTGAACTTGTGAATAAGAGGAACAATTTCTGTGTATTTAAAAAGGGAAAGCGTTTGCTTTTGGGACAGGTGATCAGTGTCTGAATGCTGCAGCGCAAACACCACTTCTGCAGTGCCACACCAGAGCAACATTGTGTATTCTGGTATGTGAGTGAAAGATGGTACTCCTTCAAACTGAAAATAGGAGTTACATACACTGTGAATTCTGTTTTGAGCTTTATTTAAACCATAGGTGTGCTTGCTCTGATTGAGAAAGAAGATAAATATAATTTGTCATTTTTTTTAGGCTTTTTCTTTACGTCAATAAGCAAAACATAGTGCTGCAACCTTGTAGCCTTGGTAGCTGAAGTGATCAGTATGACTTGACTTCTTTCTGTTATCTTCATTCCTTGTCAATAATTTTTCTATTTCTGAGAGTATTAGTTAACTCCTTTCAGTCGTGTGGCCCCTCATCAGCTTTAAAATGAGGCTAGCATATACACATAATACAGATCATAGAATCATAGAATCAGTCAGGGTTGGAAGGGACCACAAGGATCATCTAGTTCCAACCCCTGCCATGGGCAGGGACACCCTACACTAGATCACGCTGGCCAGAGCCTCGTCCAGCCTGGTCTTAAACACCTCCAGGGACGGGGCCTCAACCACCTCCCTGGATAACCCATTCCATGGCTTCACCACTCTCATGGTGAAGAACTTCTTCCTCACATCTAGCCTGAATCTCCCCATTTCCAGCTTCGTTCCGTTCCCCCTAGTCCTATCACTACCTGAGATCCTGAGAAGTCCCTCCCCAGCCTTCCTGTAGGCCCCCTTCAGATACTGGAAGGCCACAATGAGGTCACCTGGGAGCCTTCTCTTCTCCAGACTGAACAGCCCCAACTCCTTCAGTCTGTCCTCATAGGAGAGGTGCTCCAGCCCTCTGATCATCCTCGTGGCCCTTCTCTGGACACGCTCCAGCACGTCCACATCCCTCCTGTAATAGGGGCTCCAGAACTGGACGCAGTACTCCAGGTGGGGTCTCACCAGAGCTGAGTAGAGGGGGAGAATCACCTCCCTTGACCTGCTGGTCACACTTGTCCTGATGCAGCCCAGGATCTGATTGGCTTTCCGGGCTGCAAGCGCACATTGAGAGCTCATGTTGAGCGTCTTGTCCACCAGCACCCCCAAGTCTCTCTCCTCAGGGCTGCTCTCCAGCCAGTCACTGCCCAGCCTGGATTTGTGCCTGGGATTGCCTCAACCCAGATGCAGGACCCTGCACTTGGTCTTGTTGAAGCTGATGAGGTTGGCTTGTGCCCACCTCTCCAGCCTGTCCAGGTCCCTCTGGATGGCATCCCTTCCCTCCAGCGTGTCCACTGCACCACACAGCTTGGTGTCATCAGCAAACTTGCTGAGGGTGCACTTGATGCCACTGTCCATGTTACCCACAAAGATGTTGAACAAGACAGGTCCCAGGACTGATCCCTGAGGGACTCCGCTTGTCACTGGCCTCCACTGGGACATGGACCCGTTGACAGCCACTCTTTGGGAGCGGCCATCAAGCCAGTTCTTTATCCATCTAGTGGTCCATCCATCAAACCCATGTGTCGCCAGCTTGGAGACCAGGAGGTGGTGCGGGACAGTGTCGAAGGCTTTGCTCAAGTCCAGGTAAACGACATCAGTTGCTCGCCCCTCATCTATTAATGCTGTCACCTGCTCATAGAAGGCCACCAGGTTTGTCAGGCAGGATTTGCCCTTGGCAAAGCCATGCTGACTATTCCCAATCACCTCTTCACTGTTCTTCTGAGTCATTAGTGCCTCCAGGAGGATCTGCTCCATGATCTTTCCAGGCACAGAGGTGAGACTGACTGGCCTGTAGTTCCCCGGTTCCTCCTTCTTGCCCTTTTTGAAAATGGGAGTAATGTTTCCCCTTTTCCAGTCTGTGGGGACTTCCCTAGTCTGCCATGACTTCTGGAATATAATAGAAAGGGGCTTGGCAACCTCATCTGCCAGTTCTCTCAGCACCCATGGGTGATGTTTAAATTTGGACAAGACTTGTTGCAGTGTATGCTTGGGACCTGCACTGGTATTTCAGAGTGAGGGGGAAATGGGATGTATATGAAGGCTGTTAGCACTGTTAACTTAGCAGATCTGCTCTGAGAGCAGCTGCTGGCCTGTAGCAGTTTGTGAGTAATACAACTGGTTGTACAGCAGATGGTCAGGCACTTAAAGTGGGCCCTAAATTAAGGAGCTGAGTGGTTTTTTTTTGTTAGATTGTAGAAACTGGAAGATGGTGTTATCTTAGCTGTTCTGATCTTTACTGAACTGAAAGGGAAGGAAAATTATGAGCTTGTATCAGTTTGTTTCGCATGTGATCACTTGGGCGGAGAGGTTGTAAGGCTGTGTCAGCTTATTTGTATTAAACATGGTTCAAAAAATACCTCAACTCCAATTTAAAAATCCCCATGGATGGAAAGTGCATCAAATCACCTAACAACATGTTTAAAAGACTCTTTACACTTTCTCTGTTCCTCTGCAAAAATGTGCTGCACTGTCACTCACTGGCCTTAATTTAGTCATTGAGCCTCATTATACTCTTGTCTGCTAGAACAAGGAGCCTTTTGTTATCAGCCTTCATTTCCACAGAGCCTTAGCAGCAGTTTGTGGCTTTTGCAATTTTCTTTTTCTTTGGTAAATGGCAAAGACTGAACTTGAGGCTTTCACTTCAAGATGTTTCAGTGCTTTGTCATTCTTGTGGTCCTTCAAGCCCTCTCCAGCATGTCAATGCCTCGTTTGAATTGGGTATGCCAGAATTGGACACTTTATTCCACTATCAGGTGCAAAAGTGCCAAGTACAGGGTAGAAAGTAACCTGTCCATTCCTAATTATGTTGTTATTTATGCACCCAAGAATCCCACTAACTCTTTGGGCCATAAAGTTGCAACAGAAGTTTCTATAGTTACTGTGCAGTTGATTATTGACCATGTTAATGTCCTCCCTAAAGGCCTTGCTTTCTAAGACAGAAAACTGCATTTTTGTAAATCCAGTCCCAGGTCGTTGCTGCTAGATACACAACTTCACCTTTCATGATATTGAAATGTGTGCTTGCAGCTGGCTTCCCAGTTAATTTAGGGACCATCGCGCCTGATCTTTTAGTTATTCGTTATTTTTTGGTCAGTATTTTCACTGTTCTTTTAGATCACTGCTAAAAATGTCCTACATAGCTGTGACATGTTCTGTGAAGATCCTGGTAGGAACACTGTGATGATTCTTCATTTACAGTTAAGTGCCAGGCAGTGCTTTCTTAATGAAGTGGTGATGGTTTCATAAACGAGTAGACCACAAGAGACATTAGCTGGAATGCATACGTTCAAAAACTGAATTTCTTTAATCTCTGCTCTTGAGTTAAAGCAAATTAGGAATGGGTTGTATTAGGGAATACATATTGCTGCTGATAGTATCATTTTTCTTTTGTGGCTTAATTGAGTTGCCAGTGTTTCTTTGAGTGCTTGGTTTCAATGTGGAAGACAAATGATTGAGTAATTCAAAACACCAGTGAAAAACAAACCAAACCCAAACAAAACAAAAACCACCAAGCAAGATGTTTATTTATATTTGCTTCTGTGGCAGAAAAAGTACTGTAATATTTGGTTTGTTGTTTTTTTTTCCCTTCTTTAACACATCCTCTTCTTGGGTGCTTGTGTAGGAGAATGGGGTGTCCTTCATTGTGTGTTTTTTTTTGCTCCTGTTCATAGCTTTCACAACCTAGAGGTCAGGGCTGATGGAAACAATATGAGTTTGTGAATGAGAGAGCCTATTTCCAAGTAGTAGTCCAATAAATCCACCTTTCTGGGGGTCACCATTTGAAGCTTTTAGAGCTAGAATTAGTATCCTGTAGTTTTTAATTTTATTAGTAAGTGTATCCTTCAAAATCTGATACAGTAGCTCCTCATGATTCATCTCACTGAAGCTGTTACACAAGGTGGTCAGGAGTAGTAATGGTGTAAGAAGATGAAGAGAGCAAAAATGTAGAGACTTTAAGGCCATAATGTACTTAATTCCTTGTTGAAAGACAAGATAAGGAACTTTCCTGATGGGAAGACTGCCTAGTGTTTGAAGAACATAGTAAAGAGCATAAAGTGGAGATGAAATGGAGGAGAGGGCTGAGATGTTTGCTGTTGTGGCTATGGATCTAAAAAAGCAAAACCATTGTCAACTGTAGCAGATTTTCCAGCTGCTGTAAGATCCAGTGTGAAATGGTACCTGCGGTGATACTTAAGTTGGTGGGTTTGGATGCATTTGATACTCCAGGGCAGAGGAGCTGGTAGTGAGTTCTCCTGAGTTTCCCTATAAACCAGCCTATCTGCTAAAAGTAGTCTACCTCATTTTGCCAAGACTAGAGGCTATTTGTTTTGATTGCAGTAGCTTCTAAACTGGAGAATTATTGCCTCTGCTGTCTCTCAATGCTCTCTGTGAACATTGCTCTCTTGAGGAAGAAAACACCTTTCATGTGCAGGCTGTTGCATTAATAAAGGGCCCCAAGCTGTTTCCCTGTGCTAAGACCTATGGAGAGTGTGCTTTACCTGAGCTGCTGTGGAAGTGCATTGTGCTAGGAGACTTTTTCACACCCATGGTTGTAAGGCAAGCATGGTGGTAATTGTTCTGTGCTTCTGGTGAGTTTCATTGCAATATCCTATTCCCAGCTTGCAGCCTGGCCCTGCTCAGCTGTTCTCATCTCTCTGCAATAATGTGCAGCATGTTGTTGTTGTCTATTAGGATAGGCAAACATGACATAGTCTTAAACAGAAGTTTCTCCTTTAATGTGTTATTGTAGCTCCATTTATTTTGCAGCATCCTGCCCTACATTTGTCTTCCTTCAAAGCAGCACATGACTTGCTGTATGGCTCACAGCATAAGGAACTGTTTATCCACACCTGTGCTTTGTCTCCTTGTCCTGTGCAGACCTTATCTTCTGATCCCTATATGGTGGTGTGTACAGTGAAAATCCTGGATTCTACTAAATTTCTCCGTGTCCTGGGGAGCAGAGGCTGGAGAGAAGGAATAAGTTACATAGGACTAAATAGCTGCTGGTCAGATGGCTGGTGTTTTCTTACCTCTTGGTGAAGCCGTGACATCTGGCAGTTGAATCATGAATAAAACACACTCTTCAAATGTTAGAAGAACTTTTTTATCCCAAATAGTTTTTCTGAAATAAAAACTTCTGTTGTGGTATTTGAGCTGTGAGGAGCTGCCAGCTCTGTGCCAGTGTGGAAGGGCATATGAGGCTAGCTATATGGCTGCAGCAGGATCCAAGCTTAACCTGCTGCACTGCAGTGGAAAAGAGATGCAAAACACAAGCATTTCTCCCCCATGTGTCCTTCCATGTTGATGAATGTTGTGACCTTGGAAGGACTGCTTTTCAGGTCAGCCTGGCTATTGGCACAGGCTAAGAGGTGCTAGCATTCTTTTGATCTGTTGAGTACTGTATTCTCATGGGACCTGGACAGAATCCTACAGGGAGGACTGGTTAGGGGGACTTGGCATTGGTTATCATGGAACTTGTCGCAAGTCACTCGCAGAGCCATTTCATCAGTAGTTCATCTGGGTATCATCAGTTATTTCTGGCTTATGGGAGTAATTGTGTTGTTACCACCTATAGACTATGGCCTGCTCTCTGTGGCACAGAAGATGTGGAAATACCTTTAGGGTAGTTTTAGCACTGTATTGTGATTGTGAATTGGTGAACTCCTTGCATTAACTCAAAGGCATCTTGTGTCAAAAGAAAAGTTGAAGTCTGACCCTGTTCGGAACAGTGGCATGATTTGCTGTAACTGGCTTTTGATGTGTACTGGAAGCATTAGCTCACCAGGTGAATTTTTGTGTGTATAAGAGACAATGTCTGGTTAGAGTGTAAATAACAGAGCAATAGCTATGGCAGACTGTACTCTGGTTCCTGTCCTAATAGCATGAACTACTGTAGAGGATAAGCCTGACCATGATGTCTCCAGATAGAGCAGTTCTCTTTTAATGAGAAAGAGAGGAAATTGCTTTTATTGATCCAGTTTATGCTTCAGCTTTTCATTACACTTGTGTAAAAGATTTAGAAATCAATCAGATCAGTCTCGTGCTTAACTTCCATGAATTTTAAGACTGTTGCTTGGAATTGTGTTGTCCTTCTCTGCAGTTCTCACTGGGGTTTTTTTGACTCCTGATTAAAGACTTGAGGATCGATTCTCATAGGTTGTTTATCTGCAAAAGGTTTTTGCTGAGCCATTACTTTTGCTCTGCCAGGCTTACATGGGGGAGAAGAATCAAATGAGCTCAGTCCCTGCTAGTATGTCTGCATTTCTTTTTATGTTAGAAAGCAATAACCTTCCATATTAAACAGAAAAGACCAGTGGGAAGTCTGGAGAGAGAGGAAAGAAAAAGATGCAATTGTTTGCAGGGTTTGTTGTAGCTCAGCAACAGAAGAGAGAAAGCAACTCAGTGCTCAAAAGGAAGAGTTTGATTTAAGAAAAACCCCTGATTTATTTTTACACACAGAAATTTTTATAAAAATGTGAACCAAATTATGCCAATGATCTGGTTCTTTTTTTTTCTTCCTCATTGCATGTGGGCAACTTCTAGTAATAGTAGTAGAAATGATGATGTATGAGGAATAATTTTATTTTAAAAGAACTTTCCCTTACTGCTGGGATCACTGGGGTCTTGGGGGATGCAGAAGTAGACCTGAGCACTGCTAGCAGTGCTTTTTTTTTTTCTCAGATGGCAGTGTTTCATTGTTGAATAGCATAGTTAAAAGGGAGGTGTGATGTCATTTTTGCATTTGTCAATGTCCTGTCAATGGACTCTGTATCAGATGTTCTCATCTCTGCTGGTCACAGATGAACCTTCCTTCTTACCCCTACATCTCATTGCTCTAAATTTACCAAGCTTAGATTATTTTTTTATTAATGCAGTGCATAACACTCTCTAAAAATTGAGAGAATACAAAAAAGTGTTGTCATGTTGAAAATATACAAATGCTGAGGAGTTATTTTAATCTATTTGCTTCCATCTCCTCAGCCTCTTAATTACCTGATTGCATACTTTTAGTAACAGTTTTACATGGCTGAGAGAACTTTTGGACTGATAGAGATTTTAGATATACTTGCTATATAGAGAGCAGTGTTATATCCTAGGTTTTTTAAAAGTCAAATTAAGGTAACTGAAATTCACAGGCATAAAATTAGCGGGGTTTACTTTTCCATGGTGGACCCTTAAAATATTTTCCGGTGCTGTTGCAGAGGCCTGTGCATTGCATTTACCTCAGTTAACAACAGAGATTGCTCAGAGATCCCCTGGGGGTATGGATCATTGATTGATAATCACCAGGATCCAGAGGAGTTCAGGCTCATGGACTGTTAGGTGTCTGTGTGCAGTGAAACATTAAGTAAGGTATCTTTCTTTCCTATTGTAGTTTCCGTAGGCTCAACTTAGCTGCATAGGTGCTGCACGTTTTTCCATAGCATTTCCATGATGCTTTTCTTCATATCCAGGGCATACTGTGGATGCTTGGCTTTGTTTTTTATAAACTGGGGATTGGCTGGGAGGTGAGCACTGGGCTCCAGATGGAGCTGGGTCTGTATGCCTTGTTTGGCTGGAGGGTTTCTGGCATTTCCATCTTGATGGTTATGATTAATCATAAATCTAATTTGCATTTGTTCTTCTGAGTTATTTTCTCAGAGAAGTCCCTGTGCTGTAGTTAGTATGGCTACAAAACTATGTCTGATTTAACCAAAGGTTTTGTATTGAAGTGGGTGCTGTTGTCTGGGAATCATTAAGATGCACCATGCCAACATATGATTAATTAAGCAGTTGTATTGCTTGTGTCTGATTTGAAAAGCAGTACTGGTTTTCTTAAGTGGGGCTTAGGGCTACAGATATTTAAATTGCTTTTAGATGGTACTGTAAGATGAAGTACCAGCCCTGTCTATTGTGAATTAAAATTATTTTGTAAATCTAATTTATATAGAAATCAAATGTTACTAATGTAATAAGAGTTGGATTCCTGGCCTTTATTGCAGTTTCTGCCTGAGTTCTTGCTGCCTTTTTTTTTTTTTTTTTTTTTTTTAATTTTAACTGCAATTGCCTAATTCCTTAATTCATATCTATAATGCTGTCTTGAGGTCAGGATTCTTTCCAGGACACAATATTCTGACTCTGTCTAGATTTTGACACTTCTTCAATGACATGAACTGTACAATACCATGGAAGATGAAGAGTATATTTAACCAAATCTGAGAATTTCAAGCTTGCAGTGTTGTTAAGGATAGCTCACATGAGAGATGGTTCAGAAAGCTGGAAGTTTCCATCTAAATACTGAAGCTAAATGCAGTGTTTAGAGGGTAACTTTCAGGTGAGCTGATGCTGATACTCTCACTGGCCATTTCAGCTTAGGTTTTGTCCTTTGTTTGTAAGGGCTTACAGCTAAGCCTGAAAACCAGTCATTCTTGATGGCGAGTCTAACCAGGTGTTTCATCAGCTAATTGAGCAGGCCAAATGGGAATATAACTACACCAAATTACTATTACACTTTCTGTGGAGCAAGCCTTTAGATTTCAGTCCTGCTCTGAACTGAAAGGAGGGTTTCATCTGCTTATGCAAATTCATTAAAAACTGACTCTTTAGATCTGATTCAAAATGGTAACATTCTTATCTGTTCATTTGGTTTAGTCTCCTACCACCACATGCATGTGCTTGCTGCTTCTGTTCCCTAACAGTAGGGAAAAATAGCCATAAATATAGATAAGGCCTTTAGGCTTCAGCGGGTTTTTGCGACTTCCTGGGCTGCTTTTCCAATGTCTGTGCCTCTGATTAATCAGGATATTCCTCATATCTGCCAAAGTAGGGTTTAATTGCTGTAAATCTTATGCTTCTTATTTTTAGTTGTTTTGAACAGCTTTTACAACTTTTAAAAAATTATTATTATTTTACAGGCTAATTTAGAAAACAAACCAGTAAATGGCCGCAGACCAGAACTCATGGAATGCAGTATATGTGGTCATGGTGAAAAATACAGGGCAAAACCAAGCCAAGCAGTACCCATTGAAAATGTGCAGTCTAAAGAGAAAGGAAGAATGACAGGCTTAGAAGCAGAGAAGTGGGCACATAACGAGAAGCCATCTTTTGGTGTCCACGTCAATGGAGATAACCATGCAACTGTGGTGGGCACCGAACGCTTGAAAAACGCTGAGGACAGTGAAAGCACAGTCCCTCCCAGTCAGTTAGCTGAGCCAAAAAAATCATTTGCACAGACTATCAAAAATGGCATCAAACCTCTACATTATCCACCACCAGAAGCAGTTGCTTCACTGAAAGAAGTATCCCTCGAGGAAAGGACAGATTTGACAAGCGGCTCCTGTATGCAGTGGATGAAAGGTACCGATGTGAATAGTGTAGTAAACAGTCTGACCACAGGCGTGGGCTGTGTTCACCCGGAGACAGAAGGAAATCGTTTAATGAAAGCAGAAAACTGCACTTGCAGCATCTTTGGGGATTCTGAGAAGTCAGTTTTGCAGACGAGTTCCATTTTGGATCTGCAGGAAAACTTGTGTTGTCCTTCACTGCCTGAAGAGGAAGTGCATGTAGGGAAGGATGCCTCTGAGGTACCTAACACAGAGACACAGTATGAGGATATTTCACTCCAGCCAACTTTCCTGTCCCTGATTAAAAACAGAAATTTAACCATAGAGCAGCTTGTAGCTATTGAAGCTTTAACACAGTTATCTGAAGCCCCTTTAGAAACCTCACCAGCTAAACCAGAAAGTACTGAATGTACAAAAGAATCGACTTCCAGCTTGCTCCATGGTTATAAAAGGGACATTTCATCCTCCTTCACATCTTCTGCATTACAAGAAATCAAAGACACTTACTTACAGAATGAGCAACAGCTCTTGGCTCACTGTGTTCCCTCACAGAAGCAGCTCCCTAATAAGGCAGTGTTATACAATGGCCAAAGTTCAGTTTCTGAATTGTGTGAGAAACCTGCCTACCCAACTGGTGAGATGTATAAATTACAGATACTCTCAGGAGATACTGAAACTTTATCTGACTTAACATCTAATTCAAAGTCATTTTCAGGATATACCAACAAGAAAAATTACACTTGTGATCCAGTCACTCTTGCACAGTATTGCAGTGCCTCACATAACATCCAGCAAACAAGTAACAGCTTGGAAGCTCTTGGTCAGTTAGAGCAAAAGCCAGTCTGTAATGATTTGAAGTTGGAAGCTAGTTCTTTGTGTAAGGAAGGTGGAGTTCACAGCCAGGATGAAGAGGATGTAGCTGCACAACTCACTCAACTCGCAGCGCTAATTGAATCAAACCAGACAAATTCAGAGCAGAAGAATGACATAAAGGCATCGCTGCTTAATCTAATATCACATGAGAAGCAGCCAAAATATAACCAAGATGTGCTGCAGAAAAAAGAATCTGTATTTTTTAGGAATAATTGTAGTTCCTTACTGTTAAAGCAAAAACAACCAACAAATAAAAAAGGAAATGTAGTGCCATGGAAACCAAGGCCCAAAAAGAAGCCTCAAGAAGCACGCTATCAACAAAATAACCAAAACCAGCTAGAACTGTTGTCATGCCAGCATAATGAGTTGCAGGACATTTGGATATCATCAAAGCTGCACAAGCTTGGTCAAACCATGCCACATGATTCAAGAATAGCTCCACCTGAAAAAAAATCTCCAAGAACTAAAGTCCAGAGAGTACTGCATCAAAATACTTCAGTATCACAAGAAAAAACTAGATTATTTCTCCCACAAACACAGATAAAATTCCATAGATGTTTATCCGAGGTACCGCAAGAGAGAAAGAAAGACAGATTGTTTGGCTGCGAAGTGGTGAATGAGCAAATCAAAACTGCAGGCTCCAGTGACCCACTGGGCACTGATCCACTGAAAAATGAAGTCGTTGCACATAACCAGCATAGCAGCCTGTCCTCCCGTAGTCCTCTCTCTGTGTCACAGTTGAAACCAGCTCCCTTATTGAACAGACCAAGTGCAAACCTACGGATGTTTACAGGAAAACACAATTCTCAGGTACAACAAACAGCAAATGTCAGTCAGACACATCCCTTGCCTCAAACTTTTAATCAGTCTAACCTGAGAACTAGTGAAACATGTAGTGAAGACAAAACCTATATTCAGCAGGGTGCTGTCAGACAAGTAGAGCCCAAGTTGCAAGTGCTGCCTCTTCCCTGTGGTGGGGCCCAGGTACCAGGTGCTGTTGAAGCTCTCAGGAATATGGAGCATGCAAGTGAAGTGACCGCTCTGACATCAGCCAGTTTGGGTACTGAGCACCCACAGAGCACAGGCAACTCAGGGTGTTCTCCAGCAAAAAACACGCTCAGCAGTTTCCTTGAATCACCTATGAAGTTTCTTGATACACCCACAAAAAATTTAATAGATACACCTACAAAAAAAGGACAGCCTGAATTGCCAACTTGTGACTGTGTTGGTAAGTCTTTTCACAAATCTACAAATCTTTGGCTGTACCCTTCAGGTAGAAGTGTGTTCATGGCAGTGTTCTGCCATTAGGAAATGGGAGGAAATTATTTTTTCCTTTCCTGTAACTTTTGCTTGGAGTTCTTTGGGCCTGCAAAGCGCAGCAGAACTGAGTATTTTTGCCATTGCAACTGGCGGGTTTAAATTCTTTGCTTACATTTCCACCCAGGAGGAAAAGGTGGGGTTGTTTTGTCATTGCACCAACTAGTGCTCTGTGTGAATATATTTGTAGTATAGCAGCTTCTCATTTTCTTAGTCTAGAACTAGTTTTTACCCAAGATAGGCTGTGTAAAACTTTCCCCTGTATTGAGATGGTTGCCTAAATGCTGTTAGGTAAGTGGCAGGGCATAGCTGTGTGTGGTTCCTGTATTGTCTCCTGGTTGGTCCTGATGGCTGCTGTCACTTTGCCTTGAAGAGCCCATGCAGAGGGGAGAGGTAAGGTGTGGCTCAGGTGAGGCCACCTGTAATTAATGTTGCAAGATGATACAACAGATTGAGCTCAGTATTGGGGTTTTACAAATACAGCTTCGTGGATGGCATTAGACATGCTGTGTTTTCAGACTAGCAGAGCACACAGGTGGAAAAGCCAGGCAAGAGACTTACCAAAAAGTTGTTCACAGGCAGATTGTTTCAACTTTAATGTTCTGGATTGTCAGAGTGCTAGTTAAGAGGCCTGGATAACATTTTCTGTTTTATAATACATAACTAACACTTAATACTTTTTGTTTTTTTTCCTCCTCAATTCTCCTTTGTCTACAACATTTTCCTCCTAACAAAGATATTGGGAAGCTTACTTAGACAATGCATGCCAGCTTTTGTAACGAAAATTGGTAAAGAATGCAAAATTACTATAATTATGATTACCCCATAATATAAAGAAAAAATACTGGCAGATTAATAGGAGGAAACAAGTATAGAATAATTTTGATGCCTCTGAGGAGAAAAACTCTGTCATTCTTTTTATTCATTTCATTTTAGGATCAAATTTGATGTATTGTAATCTAACTTGTAAGAAGTTTCTGTAAACCATTTCTAAGTACACTTGTAATGGTGTAAATATATTTTGCTTACAGAGCAAATAATAGAGAAAGATGAAGGCCCATATTACACACACCTTGGGACAGGACCAAGTGTTGCTGCTGTGAGAGAAATAATGGAGAACAGGTGAGGAAAATTCAGCATTTAAAGCTCACAGTATTTTTGACTGTTTAAACAGGAAAGAAGGGCTATGTTTAGCTTTGTTTTTCCAGACTTTCTGCAGCACTCATTTTTAAAGTGTTTTCCTGTTCAGATGTGCATGAAGTGTGAGCAGTGGCATTTCAGTTCCAAACTTGTGTGTCTGCTCTGAGCTCTTGCAGCTTCAGGGTTGAATTTCAAGTGCAGTGTGTTCTTAACTGCTGTTGAAGTTAGCTGAAGTGACAGAGATCAGCAGCTGGCAGAATTAGGTTTTCAGGAGTCCTGTGTTCAAAGAAGCTGTGGCAGAATGGACAGAAGGGTCACCGAGGGCACTAGTATTTACATGCAGATATCTTTTTTGACCCCAGATAATTTTTCCTCGGTATAACCTTGTTTTCAGGAGAGATATGTCAAAAATTACTCTTGCAAATAGGATTTTGAATGTAAAACTATTTTTTTTGCATTATAAATATTTTTGCTTCTGTTCTCAGTAGGGTAAAAATAAAATTGCTATTCTTGTTTTATTGAAAATGTTTCCTGTTTTAAAATCATCTGCAGCAATTTGTTCTATTCATGAACTTTTTTTTTTTTTTTTTTTATTGCAGGTATGGAGCAAAAGGAAGTGCTGTAAGAATAGAGGTAGTGGTTTATACAGGAAAGGAAGGAAAAAGCTCTCAGGGCTGTCCAATTGCCAAGTGGGTAAGTTCTGTATGTTACAGCAGTAAAATTGTGGTGTGTTTTAAATATCAAACAATGTGTAATCATTGATATTAAATATAATCCAATCTTTAACAAAGATCTGGGCTTTAATTGTACAAATCTGTTTGAATGGTGACACTAAGGAAAAAGCTATTGATTTCAGTTGTTGTGCCATGTTAGTCTGTGGTTTGAATGAGTGTGAAAGAGAGGTGCTTAAGAAAGTTAGCAGAGGTAACCAAAGATGTCAGGATAAGAAGACCCTGACAATGTGCAAAAGTTGGATGGAGTGTCTAGTGAAATATGATATTGGGAAGTGTGAATGGGAGAAAAGAAGGGATGGTTGCTTAGGAGAGCTGGAAAGCTCATACTAAGTTTTTAAAACCTTTCTTGGTTGTATGAACAACTGAAGAAGAGAGTGTGATGGATGAGGAAGTTCCGTCTCATATGCCATGGACTTCGCTGCTACTTTTGAGAAGCTGAATTCAGCATTTGGAAATTTTAATGTTGTGGTGATAGTTTTCACCAAGGTCTTGTCTCACAGTGCTTCATAGGAGCTAGAAAATGAGGTAGCAGCACAAGCTCCAGGAGAGAGCTTAGAAAGAATTGCTTCTCCTTAATCATAGAATCAATAAGGTTGGAAAAGACCTCAAAGATAATCAAGTCCAACCTATCACCCAACACCTCATGGACTACTAAACCATGGCTTCAAGTGCCACGTCCAATCCCTTTTTCCTACCATCCAGCCTAAACCTCCCCTGGTGCAGTTTGAGACTGTGGCCTCTTGTTCTGGTGCTGGTTGCCTGGGAGAAGAGATCAACCTTCTCCTGGCTACAACCTCCTGTGGTGGAGTAGGAAGGTTCCCCCCACACACACAAAAGAATTCCACAGCTAACTCAGCCGGAGAAGCAGATGAAAGCTGTATTTTACAAGCAGATATGGAATGCAGTGAATATGTACAAAAATATACAATATTTACAATATATACAGAAATATACAGCAAAGTATGTAATACAGGAAACCTTTCCCCAACCCCCCCCTTCGGCCAGGGGGGTTCGGCCTGTCCCTCCCTTCTCCCTCCCTACCTCCCCTTTTTCCCAAAAGGGTTAGAGAGAAAGAGAAAGGAAGGTAATTAAAAGGGTGAAAACTTGTTAAAGCTCAAAGCGAATGCAAAAAGTTAGTTTTCTCTTATCTGTTTAGCAAGAATCATTCCTGCATAGCAAGCTGTTGCTTCAGGGAGAAAAGCAGGCCAGCTCACAGTACAGGGGGAAGAAGAAGACGACTGCAGACTGACTCCCCCGACTGAAAGACTAAACAAAAAACTGCAACTGGGTCCCACCAATGAAATTGAATTAGCATATCATTGTTTTCATTCTAATATCAAAATATTCGCCCAGAGTGTTCAGAAAGTGTCTCTTTCTTAAAGGCACAGCCTAAACCGGTCACACCTCCCTTCAGGTAGTTGTAGACAGCAATAAGGTCTCCCTGAGCCTCCTCTTCTCCAGGTTAAACAATCTCAGCTCCCTCAGCCTCTCCTCATAGGACTTGTGCTTGAGGCCTCTCACCAGCCTCGTTGACCTTCTCTGGATACATCCAAGAGTCTCAATGTCCTTCTTAAATTGAGGGGCCCAGAACTGGACACAGGACTCAAGGTGTGGCTTAACCAGTGCTGAGTACAGGAGCAGAATGACTTTCCTGCTCCTGCTGGCCACACTATTTCTCATGCAGGCCAGGATGCCATTGGCCTTCTTGGCTACCTGGGCACACTGCTGGCTCATGTTCAGCCAGCTGTCAACCAGTACCCCCTGGTTCCTTTCTGCCTGGCTGCTCTCCAGCCACTCTGACCCAGCCTCTAGCACTGCATGGGGTTGTTGTGACCAAAATGCAGCACCTGGCACTTGGATTTGTTAACCATCATGTTGGACTTTGCCCATCTGTCCAGCCTGTCAAGGTCCCTCTGCAGAGCCCTTCTACCCTCTAACAGATCAACATCTGCTCCAAACTTGGTGTAGTCTGCAAATTTACTGATGATGGACTCAATCCCCTCATCCAGTTCATCAATAACGATATTGAACTGGATGGGGCCCTGAACCGGGGACACCACTAGTGACTGGCTGTCAGCTGGATGTGGCACCATTCACCACCACTCTTTGGGCACAGCCCTCCAGTCAGTTCCTAACCCAGCACAGAGTGCTGCTGTCCAAACCACAGGCTGACAGCTTAGCCTGGAGTTTGCTGTGGGGGAATGGTGTCAAAGGCCTTGCTGAAGTCCAGGCAGACTACATCCACCAGGCGGGTCACCTGATCATAGAAGGAGATCAGGTTGGTGAGGCAGGACCTGCCCTTCCTAAATCCATGTCGGCTGGACCTGATCCCTTGGCCATCCTTCAGGTGTGCAGTGATTATCCCCAAGATGATCTGCTCCATAATTTTTCCTGGCACTGAGGTCAGGCTGACAGGCCTGTAGTTTCCAGGTTCCTCCATCCGACCCTTCTTGTGGATGGGCATCATGTTGGCCAGTTTCCAGTCATCTGGGACCTCTCCGGTGAGCCAGGACTGGTGGAAAATGACGGAGAGCGGCTTGGCCAGCTCATCTGCCAGCTCTCTCAGCACCCTAGGATGGATCCCATCTGGTCCCATGGACTTGTGAGTATCCAAGTGGCTCAGCAAGTCCCTAACTACTTCCTCATGGATTTCAGGGGGACTACACTGCTCTGTGACCCCATCTACCAGTTCAGGAAGCCAGTTATCCTGAAGCCCTCCTGCCTTACTGTTAAATCTTTGCTGAAACCACTGAGGGAGGTAAAAAGTAGACTGGAAAAATTTCTTTCATTTTTACATCAGAAATTCTATTTGGACATAAAAATGAGACAATACTATTAGTAGACTTTTGCTGGAGATTCCAAACGTGTGGATATCTCTGTAGGTAGTAACTGTATGATTAGAAAATACCATGCCATTCTATGACATATGCCAGGGTAAATACACTCTTTTCTGTTTACATTTCTTCTGCTTTTTAGCTTTGCCCAACTTCATCACAATTCTTCATACGCTAGGAACTCTTTGAAGTACTGAAATCACTGGCCTGTCGCTCCTGGCAGCCCATTCTTAAAATAAAAAGTTTCATGTTATGTGCACTGTCTCTGACCAGACCATGACTAGCTACTCAAATGGTGTCAGTCTTGTTTTGTCTGTGCTTTGGCTGGTAACAGATCTGTTGTGGGTTTTTTTCTGCTCTCCGTGTGTCTGATGGTAAATTGAAATTCATGTGAAATAGCTTTTGAGTTTGTTAGCTGTTCATGGGTAACTCTCTGTAGGCATTATCCCTCTGCCTGACCTCGGGGGAGGTCAGCTTCTGGTCTTCATGTTTTCCGCATTAGCCTCATTTCCTTTTGGTTCTGTCTCCTGGTTTCAGTAGATGCTGGCTTAGATCAGCTAAGCTATCACTGCTGTGTGGTGTCTTTATTCGGAGTTGCAATATAAGTTTTACAGCTCCAGCCCTGGTAAAGACATGAGATAAATGCAAGCCAGAGGTCCTTCTTGCCAATACCCTGCTTCCAGCATGGACCCAGAACAGAAAGGTGTTAAGAGCAGGGTAGTTGCCTCCCAGGAAACCTGCTCGTCATTCTGTGGTTCCCTGAATTGGAGGCAGTGTCTTTGTGTTCAGTTGTCTTGCATAAATGATGTCATCTTTATTTCTTCTTTTCTGTCCTGTTGAGAGTTAAAATGCTGCAAAATGTTTTTAGCTTTGTGATCTATTTCCAGTAATTCCTAGCAAAAGCCTTTTCTCTGTTGGAGAGCAGTGATTCGACAGTTTCACAGCACTTTATCATTATGCCAGATTCACATTCCTGCATGCTAATGGCCAAGTTGGAGTGTATCTCCATCTAAAAATAGAATTGTTTCCTCCATGTGCATTAAATATGCATATCCACAGTGAATTTTATCTGCCATTTTACAACCCACTCAGCAGTATGAACTCCTTCATTTGTTTACAAACTGTGCTTGTCTTTGCTACTCTGAATTGCTTCATGTCATCCACAATGTTGTCATCCTTTTATCTACCCTTAGCAAAAATGCTGAAAAGCACAAGCTTGAACACAGTTCGGCAGAGCTCCTATTGGAGCCCTACCAGCCTTTGTTTCCTGTCTCTTCACCAATTATTCATGTGTGGGTTTTTGATTTGTCCCAAGACACATTAGGGGGTTTCTAAGAGCCTTTACTAAGAGACCTTACTGAGTCATCCTTGGATATGTGGAGAGACGTGCAGTATGACTGAGCTGTGACTTCAGCTTCAGAAGAGTTTGGCTTCTCCCTGTGCATCACACTTCTTTCCTGCATGCTTTGCCCCACATAAATATACGGTTAATCAACATCTTTCTTCAAGGGTTGTTTTACAGAGTGGTGTACTCTTGGTAATCCTCAGGCCCTCTGATGTTAATGTATTATAAATCAAGACAGTGCATGTCACATTTAATACTTCATCTGTTTCATCCTTGAGTTTCTTTAGTGGCTATAATCTGACCTTTACAAATTGCTGCTCTTGGGGGGGATTGTTGTTCAATTTCGTGTTGCTCTTGTGGGTTGGTGTTTTTTGTTTGTCACTATGGTCCTTTAACTACTTCTGGGAGGGGGAAAAATCCTTTGCTGTTCCTCATGAAAAAGGTTTCTGATCTAGGAGTCTTCCCCAACTTCTTGTGTTGAATAGAGCAGAAGCTAGTTTTGTATCTTGAGTGCCTTTTTTTCATTCATTTAATCACTTGGATGATCTGTTGACCCTTCAGATTCTCTTAGCCTGCTGGTGCCCTAATTAGTATTGTGGAGTTTTTATGGCTTTTGCCAATGGTATCCAAACCTTCTCACCTCCGAACTGCCTGCCTTTTTGGAGTTCAGGTTTGTAACTTGACAGATCTTTATTATCTTTTCTGAAACACTGGTTATATGTTAGTAAGAAACAAAAGTAGTAATAATAAAAATGATGGATTAAAAAGGGATAAAGAAACTGATTAGAAATACATCTAAAATGTAGTAAAAGTTGACATTTCAGTCCTGCACAAACCTGAAACTAACATCAGCCACTGAAATTAATCAATTTTTGAAAGTAATGCCTAGATAACTCACTGTTGTAAGGGAGATTTTATGGATCATTGAACTGACAGGAAATTGCAGATAAATGCAATTTGCTGAGTGCTGAATGAGTCCTAATAGCAATAATTCTTCTGCAGATACAGAAAAGAGGATTTATTCTTTTTTCAGTTTGCTAGTTCAGCTTGAGTTGAGAAAGTGAATGAAATTTGGAACTGAAACAGCAAGAAAATTGAGAAGTCGCTGCAGCTCGTAGGCTCTCTAGCGCAAAGTTATTGTTAGAAGAGATGTGTATTTTATTAAAGAACATGAGCTGCCAAGTGAGCAAGGTATTTTGCTCTGCAGTGGATGATCATAACTAAACACCACTTTATCAGGAGCTGAGGCACCTGTAAGCAGGCTCCCTGATGCTCAGTTTCTGTATCCCGCTTGGTAGTGAAGTTGTCAGAGGGGCTGGAATGGCATTGCTAGCCAGTGGACAGTGCAGCCGTCATGCTGTTTGGAACACAATAGTGGGTAGGTTTTGAAAATGGCTTTATAGTAAGTTCTCTTGCACTGACTGTCCCCTGACCACAGGTTTAAGTAGCATGTGCAGCTCCATTCTGCTTTTAACAATTTACTGTACTTCAAGCTTTCATTTCCTTTATTAAACTGTCTCTATGGGAGAAGTCATTTTGGTACATGGTGGGGTGCGTGTTCACCTTTTTGGACAACGTTGTACTAAAGCAGTGCTTTCTTGCACACCGCTGTAGTATTTTATGTTAATGTGTGTGGCAGGTACTGTAGCTGTGCGGGCATTATTTTCACAGTTTTCTGGGAGCCATGCCTGCTAAATACAGAGTGGGGAGAGTTGATATTTTGGATGAAAATATTTGGAATGTTATCCAAAGTATAGCCATTCTTTAAGTGCTGCAATGCTTTGAGATTCAAATTTATTATAAATTTTCACATGGTTTCTGAAGTAAATGTGTTTGAATATTGTTTGATATGAAGCACTACCCAAACAGTTTAATAAACATGAAACTAAAAAGCTATTAATTATTATAAAAGACCAAAGATTTAAGTTGCTGTTATCACTACTGTAATTAAAAGAAAAGGGCTATCAACAGAGGGCAGAGTCTTGCTGTCATCCCTATGATACAAAGTGCAGTTGAACCATTGCCTGCAATATAATGGACAGGGAGGTTTGACAGAATGAGGAAGGTAAGAGGGCACTGGGAGCTGAGTCTTTAGTTTTGCCTCATTTCTGCAGTATTGGTTGCTTAATTAGAGAAGAATCACTTAACTTCGTATAGTGCAGCCTGCTTGTTTGTGAGCAACACTGCTTCCAAAAGCATCCTGAAATCAGGTGTTTGCAGATAACTGCAGATACCACCCTTCAGGGATACCCTGTAAAAAGAACCAAGTCACTTCAGAGTGCTGAGAATGACAGTAACTGCTCTGTGCTAATACTTTCAATGTAGTCTGCAGGTTCTCAAGAAGAGAGAATTTAGGGAAGTGGAACTTACATCCTTTTAGTACCAATGAGACATTCTGAGAATAAAAGGCTATAACATTTTCTAGTAAGAAAAGAGTTTAATGTGGCTTAATATGCATGTAGGTGTGAAGCAGTGGAAAAGAGGGCACGCTGATTTTGGAGGCGAGCAGGAACATTGCTGCTGCTGTCTATTACACAGGATCACCTGCCAGAACAGCAGCAGGATTGAACAGATTCAACTCACTTTGTGCTGGGGGAGATGATTATGAAATTATGGCTTAGCAGAGAATCTTGTCCAGTGCTGAGGACTCCACAGAGACAAAATCCGGAGAAAACCTGGAGCCAAACTGTTCTGCTGTGTTATTACTTTAAAATCAGTTCCTCATACCCTGCACAGGAGAATTAGCTATTTCACTGAGGAAATACAGAGTGGGGTGGAGGGAGAATTGTGGTGGAACCACCTGAAGATGAAATAAATCTGAAAAGCCTTTCTTTGTTGGTTCCATTATTTGGCTCATCCAGTAACTTATGCAGTGTATTAAACTTGCACCTACAAATCTGTGCTAGTGGTGTCTGGTTTAGATCAAGTTAACACAACTGTTCTGGTGAGCCTAAACTGGAAGGTAATTTCTCATGCATGTGGTAGTAGTTCAGCACCTGGTGTGCTGAGCTTCTGCTGTTTTGACTCTGAGCTACTTACATAAGTCATGCACATGCTAATTTAGGCTGGCTTATGTTTAATGATACCAAGTGATTTATATAGTGTACTTATTCCGTGTTCTAGAGCTCCTTCCAAGGGCTGAGACAATTGCTTCAGCAATCTATAAGAAATAACTCAAGTAAGTAGAACTCAAGCATTTGGAGAGCCAGAGCAGGTCTTACTGACAACACAGCTTTACTGATGGTGGTCAGTATGTTCAAAAGTTATTTGAAACAAATGGCAGATGCTGAAGTGACTAACCACTGATGATACAAATTTGCTCAGGATGATGATGAGGAGGGACAGATGCCATGAACAGGAGGAAGGACTTGTAACCCAAAACAAATGGTCACTGAAATGGCAGATAGCCCCCTTGATAAATATAAAGCTACACAAAATGCAGTGTTGTAGTTTCATGCATGGTGATGGATTCTAACTAGCAGGTTACTGCCTGGGACATGAGTCCATTAGACATCAGCTTCACTGTTCAGTAGTGATGGAAACAGGAAAAGAAGCTGGTGAGAATTACTGGGGAGCAGTACAGAAAACATGAAACATGCCTCCTTCACAAAGAGTGTGTTTGCTAAAATGAGCTCACGGATAATCTGGCCCTACACGCCTGCAAAAAGATGACCATATGATAGTCAAATCTTATATAATACTTTGCAAACTTACTACAGGTTTGTTTTGTTGATCATCTTGTTTTTTCTTTGTATGTCACTAAGGCATCACAGTTATTTTGTGTGGAAAAGTAATTGCAGGGGGAAAGTTCCATGTTAAGCAAAACCAGCTTTAAAGTTCCACCACTTTCAAATGTTTACTTTCTCATTCCTCTTAAATTCATCAAGTACCAAAATTAAACAAAGTGAAGTATTAAATTATTTACTGTATCACTGCTGTTAACTACAGCACAGAAATTGAGAGCCAGAGCAATAGCTTTTGGACACAGAATCCACCAGCTGATATGTGCATTGCTTACAGCCTGAGGAAACATTCAGGAACTTGCTCTATTTGTTGTATATTTAACTTACTATGTGACATTTCAGTGTTTCATAGGTAAACAATAAATGCAATGGGGATTACATTTGCAAACTTTCAATAAAAATAAATGCACATTTTAAATTATTGCATGAAGAACTGATTAGTCAAATTGCTTTGTTATCATATTGTCTGTGATTGTGACAGTACATTAATTCCTTTTGCCTTGCAGAGGGGACACTGTGTCAAATGCATGCTGAAAAGAACAGTCACCTAAAGTGTAGGCTGAGGTTTTATATATTCTATTCTCTTGATGACATTATTAAGACAATGTTGCTGTTCTATGAATTTAACAAGCTTGAGGTTTCTCTAAAGTAATGGCGGGGCAAGTGGTTAAAACACTGTATAGTTTGGGGATGTTGAAGGGTGAAAAGGTCTTGGAGCCATCCTCAGTAATTTCAGGCTGGAATAGAAGTAAAGACATAAACTGCAAACAGCTAAGGCGTAATTCAGAAATGCACTAAAGCATCCCTAGGTCCATGACTTTAAAAAGCAGTGAGAAATCTGTGAGCGCATCAGGCAAAATCTTGATCAGTGGTACACAGCTTGTAGTTGTGTTGGATTGTGCTCATGACTCAGGTACCCACAAGTTAAGTAACAAAAGCAAGTGCAGGCAGTTTTGCTTAATATGCTTACTAACAATACAATATACATCTTGTGGAGTTAAAACACTTATTTGATGTAGTCAGGCACTGGAAAACAGCAAGCTTGGAAATCAATGGAGTTATGTCACTGTTGATGCCACTAAAAAGTCACCTGTATTTATGCTATGGTTTTCAGTTGTGCTGCTCCCACACTGCTCTGTGTATTCAGAATGGCGTTGTTGTGGGGTGTGATGAGTGCAGAAGAGAGGTCTCGTCTGAGTGCTCTGCCAATGTCAGCCACAGCATGCCAAGGGGCAGCATCAGTTATGTGAGGAAAGCCATACAGCTCCAGCTCTGTCTGCACTGGCCTTGGCTGTGGGCCCAGGGGAGCCATGACTTTCAGTGCAAGCAAGAACAGTGCCTGGCCCTTGCTAGCATAAAGAGGGGAGTGCTCCAGCAGCAGTCAGATGAGCACACAATCTAACTTCTTAAGAGCTGTGGAAATCAAATTCAGGCACTTAACAAATCTGTTAGCTACTTCAGTGGGCTGAAAGATGATGGATCCTAAAATGGTTTTGGGTGCAGTAAATATTGCATTCTCTTCTGCATGCGTAATGAATCAAATTCCAGGTATATTTACCTCCAGGGAGGTATGGTGTTAGTTTAGAGGAAACTATAAATGTCTTTCCTGTCTGTTTGCCATTTTGTCTGGACTGTGAAGTTCCAATTTAGAACTAGATGAGAACTCAAAAAAGGCAGCCTGATGTTGTAGCAAGAAAATAAGAGGTACCAGATACTGTCACTGAAGTTACAAAGTCTAGAAACAAAATAGAAAAAAAAGACTAAAAGCATCACCCTGCATGATGAGGAACAAAACTAAATTCCTCTCCTCCTGACCTGAAGGAACTGTGCTGCCTGAGGAATGTGAAATTGTACTGCCATGAATACCCTGCACTGTATATCAACTGAGATTGATTCTCTGTAACCCTCAGATATAAATGAGTTATTTTTCTTTATAAAAAATCCTGTGCTGGCTGGTCTGTGATAACCAAGGCTCCTGTGGAGGAATGGTATCTTGGATGCATTGCTTGTTTTCTCACCAAGTGTAAGGCTGGTTGTCGGACTGTATGATTAACCTTTCTTCCTCCTGCTAAACCTGCAGAGATCTCCCTCTGAAATGGTTCACTTACCAAAAACTTTTTCATGTGCAGAGTAATTGCACTTGTACTTTAATTCCCACTTTTCATGATTTCAAATGAGATAGTTATAGCTGATCAGGCTGGAAGTCACATACGAATGACAGCTGCACTTCTGGCAACAAAGCAGCTTTGACATCAGCCAAATAGGGGAACGTGCCTGAAAACTCAGATACTTGGAGGTATTCAAATAGTAAGGGAAACTGCTGCTTCCCACTTTTGTAGTGCATGACATGACGGTGGGAGTTCTGGTGGAGAGGGAGGGGATGTTGGGTGGGAAGCCAGGGTGACTGCAGACATCCAGCAGATGGTATCTGCAGTGTAAGGGCTCACCATCTGCATACTGTGAGGAAGACTTGCTAGCCCCCCATATATGCATGACAGAGCTGCGGAAGAGGATTTAGCATCTAGAACCCGAGAGGTCCAGGCCTAATAAAATTGAAGCTTAATGCTGAGGTCCTGACACCTGTACATTGGAGCATACAGGTGATGCTAGCTAAAACACGTTTGAGGAATAGAGAAACATCTTTTCAGAGATTAAGTTCTTTTATTTCCTAGCTTTAGAATCATAGAATCATAGAATCATAGAATCAGTCAGGGTTGGAAGGGACCACAAGGATCATCTAGTTCCAACCCCTGCCATGGGCAGGGACACCCTACACTAGATCACGCTGGCCAGAGCCTCGTCCAGCCTGGTCTTAAACACCTCCAGGGACTGGGCCTCAACCACCTCCCTGGACAACCCATTCCAGGGCTTCACCACTCTCATGGTAAAGAACTTCTTCCTCACATCCAGCCTGAATCTCCCCATTTCCAGCTTCATTCCATTCCCCCTAGTCCTATCACTACCTGAGATCCTGAGAAGTCCCTCCCCAGCCTTCCTGTAGGCCCCCTTCAGATACTGGAAAGCCACAATGAGGTCACCTCGGAGCCTTCTCTTCTCCAGACTGAACAGCCCCAACTCCTTCAGTCTGTCCTCATAGGAGAGGTGCTCCAGCCCTCTGATCATCCTCGTGGCCCTTCTCTGGACACGCTCCAGCACGTCCACATCTCTCCTGTAATATGGGCTCCAGAACTGGACGCAGTACTCCAGGTGGGGTCTCACCAGAGCTGAGTAGAGGGGGAGAAGCACCTCCCTTGACCTGCTGGTCACACTTCTCCTGATGCAGCCCAGGATCTGATTGGCTTTCCGGGCTGCAAGTGCACATTGAGAGCTCATGTCGAGCTTCTCGTCCACCAGCACCCCCAAGTCTCTCTCCTCGGGGCTGCTCTCCAGCCAGTCACTGCCCAGCCTGTATTTGTGCCTGGGATTGCCTCGACCCAGATGCAGGACCCTGCACTTGGTCTTGTTGAAGCTCATGAGGTTGGCTTGTGCCCACCTCTCCAGCCTGTCCAGGTCCCTCTGGATGGCATCCCTTCCTCCAGGGTGTCCACTGCACCACACAGCTTGGTGTCATCAGCAAACTTGCTGAGGGTGCACTCGATGCCACTGTCCATGTCACCCACAAAGATGTTGAACAAGACAGGTCCCAGGACTGATCCCTGAGGGACTCCGCTTGTCACTGGCCTCCACTGGGACATGGACCCGTTGACAGCCACTCTTTGGGTGCGGCCATCAAGCCAATTCTTTATCCATCTAGTGGTCCATCCATCAAACCCATGTGTCGCCAGCTTGGAGACCAGGAGGTGGTGTGGGACAGTGTCGAAGGCTTTGCTCAAATCCAGGTAAACGACATCAGTTGCTCGCCCCTCATCTATTAATGCTGTCACCTGATCATAGAAGGCCACCAGGTTTGTCAGGCAGGATTTGCCCTTGGCAAAAATGCATTCTTTTGGTCTTCTTACTACACAGCTTCAGTTCAGATTATGATAAAACCCTAAACATATGCAACCTGGACTGTTTTGCTTTTTCTTGCCTTTTTTTCTCTCCCGTTCAGTGGTATATTGTGCTGTTCCATTTTATGTTACTCTTTGTGGTTATGGCTACAGGTGACAAAGACTGCTAGTATATCACAGAGTTCAGCACATTGTTAAAAACTTTATTGTAGGTCACCTAGGGACGTGTTCTAAAAAAATCTTACCGCTTCCTTTACTTAAGAATAGTTGACATTTGTTGCTCTCTCCTAATTCTACTTTGCAAGGTGGGAACTGTGTTTTGTACTGACAGGTAACTCTGGTGACCATTCTAACCCATGTGTGCACTTACCTATCTTCATTCTGAGTTTTGGCCATGTGCTTTCAGTATTTCTTTCAAGGTAGCGCTTAGGCTTGCAGTGGATCTGTTGTCTCAGGATAATTATTTCCTTTGACTCCATCTTCCTCTTAATCCATCTTTTTTATTGTGTGTGTAGAACACCTAACATGTTCCTCGTGCTGTAAAAAGTACTGCTCTTGCTTCTGTAGGTAAAAAGGCAACAGAAAATGATGTTCTGCACCTGAGATCAGTGTGCAATGCTGTCCCGGTCCTGCTTGCTGATGGACACTCTCTGGGCAGCAGTTTCTTAGTCTCTCAGGCCTTGTGTACCCAGAGAAGAGTAACACGTGAAGTGTTTCCTATGCTTTTATAAGAATAAACAAAATTATTCTTCCAGGTGATACGAAGAAGTAGCGACGAGGAAAAATTGCTGTGCTTGGTACGTCAGCGTGCAGGACACCACTGTCAGACTGCTGTCATTGTGATTCTCATCCTGGCCTGGGAAGGGATCCCTCACCTTCTGGCTGATACACTCTACAAAGAGCTGACGCAGAGCCTCAGGAAATACGGCTGTCCCACCAGCCGTAGGTGTGCGTTAAATGAAGAGTAAGTCACTTAGAGAACAGCATGATTGTTGTCTTGCCTCTGGAAGGTTCTGCAGTAACTTGAGAGTTCAGTAGCTGAACTAATGAAATAACTACCCAAAAGCTCATTTAAAGCTGCAAACTACTAGATGTTATTTCACTGTAAAATGTAGTTCCTGGCTTTTCCTAGAGAGCAGGCTCTATGCCATAGTTGTACAACTGCACCCAGAGAAAGGGAGTGCCAATGAACTTCTTTCCTGGCTTTGTGCAGGCTGCCCGAGACAGGCAGTGTGCCCTCACATGACAGCTGCTAGGAGCTGATATGTGAATAAAAACCAGATTGAACTCTCAAAATTAGGATCTTCCTCTCCATGCCCCTGAGAGCAATGTAGTTTGATTGACTAGATAATGTGTTGCACCTGAGGCTCTGGAGCAGTGCTGCCTTTGTGCTATTTTTTGTGTAGCTCACATTTAACAGAATCCAGTAGCTGCACAGTGGCCTAAATCTAAACTGAAGCTTGTGTTCTTAAAGGTGTGGGCTGAGCAGAGTTGTTCCACTTCGAAATTCAGATTAGTCTGGAACTAATGGTACTGCCACACATAACGAAGTAGTAACTGGATTATGGGGTAACCTGTAGTTAGCAGTGATATTTTCTTGGGTCAAGATTTATCCAACTGGAGAGGTCAAAATTGAAGTGACCTGGGATGGGTACATGGATATAGCTGTAACAGAGCATTGTGCATTTCTTGGAAGTGGGACTTCTGGGAGTTAAGATTGTGTTATGGGGAAAAATATCAGTCCTCTACACATGAATATTTCCTTAACAGAAAATATCTAGTTAAACTATTTTATAAATTCCTGTGGTGTTATGCTATGTATTAGAAAAGAAATAGTGAATAGCATTGACCTAAAAAAAAAAAAAAAAGAGCAGCTGCACTGTCAGCTGACTTACGTGTCTTCATTTCCTTTCCTAGTCGTACTTGTGCATGTCAAGGACTTGATCCAGAAACTTGTGGAGCATCATTCTCATTTGGCTGTTCATGGAGTATGTATTTCAATGGCTGTAAATTTGCCAGAAGCAAAAACCCCAGGAAATTCAGGCTTCTCACGGATGACCCTAAACAAGTAAGATTTATTTGATTTATTGAGATTTTTTTTTCCTCCAAATATTTATTCTGATGATTTTCATCACTAGAAATCTATGGATATCCACCCTTTCTCTCACTCACATATAGCTGATCTCATGAATAGTTTATCACACAGGCATCCAACTAAATGCAATTTTAGTTGCAATTTGTAGTTGTATAGTAGTACTGAGAGTTGTTCGGCCATGTCTACCATGTATTTAAATAGCCTAAAATTACCCTTAAATACTTTTTAGCTCCACTGTGTAACTGTATAAAATGTTAATTATTTCTAAGTATAAAATACAACTAAAGGTTTTTCTGAGCACCAAGCCTGCAACTCAGGGATTCAGTCCTTTTGCCTTGTAGAACATTGTGTGCTTTGGATTGCACTGTCTTCATGCTATCTAGCCAGCTGACCACTTGGTCTTCTGTCACTTAGGACAAAATGGTTTTTGTGTGGACAGCATGTTTGAAAAACGTGCTGCAAGGACTGAATATACTGAACTATGATTGCTGCTTGCAAGGTTAGTGCTGACATAAAGCTGAGATAGCACAGAAGACATGGTGATGGGTCACGTGAAGTAATGAACCTCTAGAAGAAACAAACCACAAACAAAACCCCTTAATTGTTTCCTACATTGGTAATATTTTCATGGTGAAGGAAAAAAGGTAACTGCTGCCTGATGAATATACATTCAAGGTAACTCAGAACTGACTTTGTTCTGACTGTAGGTGTCTTAATAATCCTTGTGTAATTCCTAGATGAAAGCACCAAGCACACCTGGTATGCTTTAAGAGACCTGTCCTGTAGGGCAGTCAGTTACTTAGCTCTCTTAGAGAGATGTCATTTGATTCACTGGAACTAAATATTCCTCCTAAATCTTAACTTTTTCCTGGAAGGGTGAAGGATCTTTCATGTATATGTGCATGAGTCCAAACACAAACACACCCCTTCCTGATCCCCTTCTCCTTTGTCCTTTTCCATTCTTCCTTTGTGTAATGCTGTGCATGGACTGTCCTGTGTTCTGTATGCTTTTTAATGTTTTTAGTAACGGTGACTTGGGCAATCAAGGGAGGCAGCAAACTTCATCTGTACTGTTAGTGAAATGCCAGGCTGTGCCAGATCTCCTCCAGACAGGTCTGATGGATCTTTGATCAGAGCATGCCCTGTGAAACTACAGGTTCTGTTCGTGCCTTCGCTTACTCTAAGTCTGAGATGGCCGCTCTGAACTCCATTAGACACTTTGTCAAGCACAGTGGCATTCATGGCAGCATGTAGAAGTGACGGCTTGGCTGCTTCTGGAAGAGAATGCCTTCTCCCACAGAGTAAAAGCAGCTGCCTAAAAGAGAAAATGACTTAACCAGGCCATTTTTGAAATGCGTGACCTAAAAGTGAATTCCCCTATTTCCTCTTTACATGGAAGTTTTTTAAAGCCCCTTCAGATTCTGGAGCTGAGCAGAGGGGAGGAGGGTTGCACAGGACATAGATGTGTGTTGAGGGCAGCATATTCACCTGTGGCCTGCCACTGGGCAGCAGTGGTGCCTGGGCAGCTGCAGCATGCATGCAGCTTATCACGTCATTTGGTTTTATTGTTATTGTTTTCTAGTAGATACTTCTTATAGCTAAATATTAGATATTGATGATTTTGCAGATGACAGAAAGCTAGGAGGTACAGCAAATTAAGAAGATGGTTCAAAGTCCAGAAAGATTTGAATCTCTTGAGGCACTGGATGGAGTGAGATGAGGTTAAGGGTGTAATATCCCTAGGTAAGAATAAACCATAGGATAGATAATATGGATGTATTTCAGAAAAACCTCTGCTAATGATCAGCTGGCTGTAGTGCCAGTTAAAAATACAGTATCATTTTGTAATGGAGCATCGCACTGAACAATGTGAAAGCATCCCTACGTGTGCATATACAGTGGTGTTCACAACAGATGGTAAGCAGTGGGGTTGTTTGGGGTTTTAACCAAAACCAAAGAAGCTGTTGTTTTTTGCCACTACACAACATGCACACCTGAAGCTGCAGTTGTCCATCCCAGTGGGTTGGTGATTTTCCTAGAAAAGGAAAAATTTAGGAAAATTTAGGGATCATTTCTATAAACAAGAGCTTTAATGTCGCACTACCATAGAAGCCTGCCTAGTTAGTTCCATGCTTAGATGGCTTACCCCAAGGGAAGGAATTTCACTTCCTAATCTAGCAAGTATTTCCATGAAGCCCTGAGTTCTGCACCTCCAAAGAACAGAATAATTATCAAATGTTTCTAATGAGTCTGCAGTGATGTCAGAGGTGTACCTCTTCCCCAGGAACTCAAATGAATGCTAAATTCTACTGGGAGTTACTGATAGGATCCAAAGAAGAAGGAGGAGCCTAGGGTCCTTTAGCAGAGCTGGATGGACATAAATCAAGGCCCCCAAAAAAACTGAAAGAGCTGGGATTCAATCAGCACGTGGTATAACCTTTCTCTTCCAGGTGTTACTGACCTATTTTGCATGGAACATACCTCATTCCTTGACTGTGTATCAGAAGAGGGGAATGATGCAGGAATTGGTTCCTTGTTTAGTGGCGTGGGTTTCTTTGCCCTAAGAGATATCCTTCATTGTTACTTGGCTGACTTAACAATTTCAGTAAATATAGGCTTATTTATAGTTGGTGGCAAAAGCCACCAAAACAGAAGTCAGATTAATAAAATACAAGGTAGTGTTGGACTTCTTAGCTTCACTGACCTGTCAGGCATCTCTAAACCAGATAAGATTATTTTAAAGCAATTGCAGCACTCTGAATGTTGCCTTTTTCTGCAGGAGGAACTTCTTGAAAATAATTTGCAAACTTTAGCTACTGATGTGGCTCCGGTTTATAAAAAGCTTGCTCCTGAAGCTTTCCAGAACCAGGTAGGTCTGTGACATTCATCTAGTGTAGATGTAGCTCTGAACAGGCAGCATTAGCTGGAGTGATGAACACCCTCCCCACCCGCTGCCTGCTCAAGGGCAGAAGCCATAGTCCTCAGAGAGGTGCATTTTAAAAAACCTCACCCTCATTATTTCAGATGATGGTTAAGTCATGCCCTAATTAGTGCATGTGTCAAAGGGGTAGAGATAGTACTGTAAATAAAATGTTTTTATTACTTAAAGACATTGACTCTGGCTGAGCTGTCTTCGTGACATCCATGTTGCAATGGAAACACTGTGCTTTCTGTCCACGGCTACTGGCTGTTTTTTCAGTCAGCTGTAGCTCCCAGGGCTCTAGGGTGCTCCCTTGCAGTCCCAAGTACCGGCAGTTGTTGTACTTTCAGGTAGAAAACGAACACATGGGCCCTGATTGCCGGCTGGGATCCAAGGACGGGCGGCCTTTCTCCGGTGTAACAGCATGCATAGATTTCTGTGCCCATGCCCACAAGGACACGCACAACATGCACAACGGAAGCACCGTGGTACGTACACAGCATTTTCTCATCTCTGATGCTTATTGTTGTGTGTCTTAAAATGCTGTTCCGTTTAGTGGGTGTGTTTGTAGGAAGTTTTTGAAGGTATGATATAAACTGCATGTTGCCATTTATAATCCCCCACATTATTTGCATAGATTTATTACTGACCTGCAGAGAACAGAAGTTGATCTTATTACAGGATAGACCAACAGAGGTCTGGGAGTGATCCCTCCTACAAAATACCTTAATTCTTTCAAGACACTCAAGCCGTCTGGAGAGGACTGGCCATATAACAGCTATTCACAGCAGAGTTTTGATGTTCAAATGCAAATAATGATCTAACCAAGGAGTTACAGAGACTTCAATAGAGAAAGAACTAAAGCAAACTGATTCATTATTAATTTACCTTCTCCAGGCTCAATTCTCATCAAATTAACTTTTTCTTGTGCTGTGCACTTACCAGGCTTCCTGTTAGTACAGTTACTTGTCAGAAAGTAGAACACAATATCATGGTGTTGAAAGGAAAACCCACAAATGTGGAGGGCTTCTTGGTGTGGTGGTAGTACTGAATACCTTGGTGGATTGCTAGTGAGAAAATTAGTAGGGAATCACAAGCAACCTTTTAGAAACTGCAACCATAGTCTTGAAGAAAGACAAGCTCACAGGAAAAAAAGTTAAAATAAGACTGGCCATCTGTTTATTCAGTAGTTAGAGCACTGCAGTGATGTGACTATCTGGGATAACTTCTTGTGCATCACTGGAGGTAACACTCAAGAACAATTTATCAAAGGATGCATAGGGGGAAATCTAAAATCTCTGCCTATGCTAGAAACAGTCTTTTAATATTTAGACATGAAAACTGAATTCTGTTGCTGTGATTCAATAAACTGTTGCATATACTAAGGAAATTACTGGTACAATTGCTGAAGATTTAAGTGTGTGCTGGGATGTTGGGGAAATGTCCCTTGCTTTAGTGTGGAATCACGTCTGGGAATTTGCCAGGAACACCAGTCCAGAACAGACTGGGATTTTGCCTAACACTGAGATGCCACTTACATGCAGTTGTTCTGTAAGAAAATACTGAGAGCACACTTTGCAGAATATTAATAAGATGCTATAAGGAAACTTAGATTTAAGTACAGTCACTGAGTAGGAAGTGGGACAATGACAGTAAAGTCACTACAGGGACAGGTTCTGAGAGTTGGGGCTGTTCATCCTGGAGAAAAGATGGCTCCAGGGAGACCTCAGAGCAGCCTTCCAGTACCTGAAGAGGGCTACAAGAAAGCTGGGAAAGGACTTTTTACAAAGGCTTGCAGTGACAGGAGAAGAGGCAATGGCTTTCAGCTGGAAGAGGGCAGATTTAGACTGGAGATTAGGAAGACATTCTTTACAGTGAGAGTGGTGAGACACTGGAACAGGTTACCCAGGAAGGCCATGGATGCCCCCTCCCTGGAGGTGTTTAAGGCCAGGTTGGATGAGGCTTTGAGCAAGCTAGTGGGAGATGTTCTTGCCAATATCGGGGAGCAGGGTTGGAACTAAATGATCTTCAATGTCCCTTCCATCCCAAACCATTCTATGAGTCTATGAATTTAAACCTCTTAAAGATCCTAAATTGCAAAATGAGACTTCCTGTCCCATGACAAACTGCCTGGTATGCTTTTAAATTAGATTTATTTTAGGTATTTCAAAACCAATTCTGTTGTGTTAAATGCTGCATTGTTGCAACTTACAGACAAAATGAAATGGAAGCTAAGCCTGCTACTCATTCTGTCATACTGGATCCCAGAAAATTCCTAAGCTGTGGCCAGAAGTGACTGGAGGGAGCCCTGTTTTAAAGGAATGGATTGGGGAACAGTTCTACAAGTGTATTTTGTTTGTAATCACCTAGGGTTAGTTCAGCTTCAGATCATCCTTGCTGGTGTTGGCACTTTATGTCTTGTTAATTTTGGCTTATGACTAAGTCTGCTAATAACATGGGCAAACTAGCGGTAAGAACACAAATAGAAATTACTGTCTGGTCATTTCCTGCATTCCTCTCCAGCTCCAAAAGTTGCTCTGACTGCCTACTTAGTTTGACTGATTTAAGTCACTGATAATGTTGGAGGAGTCATTTACTGAAGTATAATATATTTTGTTTGTAAAACATGCTACGTGCAAGTAACAGATCTGAGGTGACAGCTTTTGTGTAGATGATTGTTTTCTGATGACATGCTAATGAACAGAGTGAGGAGGATTTGCCCAGCCTTCTTAACCTTAAACACCCATAGCTTTATTTAATATTTTTCTCTTTTGCTTATTTGAAGTTTTTTAATGGTAGTGACACCTTACAGTGTGTACGAAGTGCACCTAGCTAGAGTTGGTAAGGTTTCTTCCCTTCCTCCTTATTCCAACAGGAAATGTTAATTTATATAATCTAACAAAGGTTGCTCCCAACTAAAAAGGCTACCTGTGAATGCTGCCAGCTCTATCACTGCTGCTTATAGAAGTGACACCTCTGCGTTTTCTCCCATCAGTGGGTAGTGAATCACTTTTACCACAAATAGGGAAGGGAAGCTACACAGTGCACTGAATGTAAAGGCAAAACAGGATCCATATAAATTATCTAAACCAGCCACAGACAAGGGTTCAGCAAAGGACTTACAAGAATTTAATGACCAACATGGAGTTTACTGTATGCTTAAAGGAATACCATGAGCTGCCATTGACAGTTTTGTCACTCTGTCTCTGCTTGAGTTTCAGAGAAGCAGCCTTGTATTTTCCTGGATATACAAGTTCTGATGATTAGCTGCATCATTTGTGTGTGACTGAAAATAAATGAGACAGTTATCAGTGGAGGGGAAAAAAGCATTGAAAATATCTTCTGTAGGTACAAGCAGAACAATACATCTTACCTTACAGACTGATGATTACCAAGAGAGATCTGGTGTGCCGAACATTGTTTCTGGCTAGCAGAATCATGCCCTGAATTTAGCAGAGCTGCTTTTTGTTTGAAAAGCTGAAAAAGAATACTCTGTGTGTGCTGTGTAGCAGAATAAACACACATGGCGGTGTTTACCTGAAAGAAGCATCAGTAACTTCTGCCTCTAAATGGATTTTTTAAAGAACCTTCAAGCCACTAAATGCACAACCCATTTGTACTTGGACTCTTTCAACGTTCTCCCAAGGAGCACTGACATACGGTACAGCTGTGGTGCTAGGGTACAGCTCTTCCAGTTATTTATGGGGTCTGTGAAATGTTCCATATTGTTGTTCCTTTATGGACTAGCTGCAAAGGATCCCATTCTTTATAGCTGTGTGAAGCCCTTTAAATCACTGTTGACATACAGTGATGGAGACAAAACATATAGCAAAGACTTCTCTAGTTCTCTAGCATGTATAGGAGTATTTCCCATCCTATGGGGCATGTTGTCCTTTTTCTGGAGTTGGGAAAGGAGCTATGTGCAGCTGTGTGTAATGTTTGGTGCCACAAAGTCTCTAGCAGGCACTGTGGAAGAGGGGAAGTAGGATCACAGGATGTTAGGGGTTGGAAAGGACCTCTGGAGATTGTCTAGTCCAAACCCCGCTGCCAGAGCAAGACCATAGAATTTAGCACAGGTCGCACAGGAATGCATCCAGATGGGTCTTGAAAGTCTCCAGAGAAGGAGACTCCACAACCTCTCTGAAGAGCCTGTTCCAGTGCTCTGTGACCCTCACAGTGAAGAAGTTCTTCCTCATGCTGAGGTGGAACCTCCCATGCTGTACTTTATATCCACTGCCCGTTGTCCAATCACAGGGTGCAACTGAGAAGAGCCTGTCCCCTCCCTCTTGACACCCAGCCCTCAGATATTTGTAAACATTTATTAAATCTCCTTTCAGTCTTCTCTTCTCCAGACTAAAAAGCCTCAGGTCTCTCAGCTTCTCCTCACAGGGCATGTGCTTCAGTCCCTTAATCATCCTCAGAGCCCTCCATTGGACTCTCTTGAGTAGATCCCTGTCTCTTTTGAACTGGGGACACTAAAACTGGACACAATATTCCAGGTGAGGTGTCACCAGGGCAGAGTAGAGGGAGAGGACAACCTCCCTCGATCTGCTGGACACCCTCCTCTTAATGCACCCCAGGATCCATTGGCCCTCTTGGCCACATTGCTGACCCATGGATAACTTGTTATCCACCAGGACTCCAGGTCCTTCTCCACAGGGCTGCTGTCTAGCAAACTGCCTCCTAACCTATACTGGTGCAGTTTATTATTCCTTCCCAGATGCAGGACTCTTCACTCACCCTTGCGGAACCTCATTAGGTTTCTCTTTGCCCAGCTCTCCAGTCTGACCAGATCTCACTGAATGGCTGCAGAGCCTTCAGGCATTATTAGCCAAGCCTCCCAGTTTGGTATAGCCACCAAAATTTGCTGTGCAGACACTCTGTCCCCTCGTCAATGTCATTGATGAAGATGTTGAACGGGACTGGACCCAGCACTGATGCCTGGGGGACTCCAGTAGTTACAGCTCTCCAGCTGAACTTGGCACCACTGACCACCACTCTTTGGACTCTATTTTGTAACCAGTTCCTAATCCATCTCACTGTCTGTTCTTCTATCCCACACTTCCTGAGCTTGCTCACAAGGATGTTATGGGAGACAGTGTCAAAAGCCTTGCTAAGATCAAGGTAGACTACATCCACTGGTCTCCCTGCATCTGCCCACTCAGCTACAACATCACAGAATGCTATCAAATTAGTAAAGCATGATTTCTCCTTGGTAAATCCATGCTGACTACTCCTGATTGTCATCTTCTCTTCCAAGTGCCTGGAGATGACCTCTAGGATGAGCTGCTCCATCATTTTTCCTGCTTCAAGAGCAGCTACAACAGTGTTGGCAGCAGAACTGAAGAAGTTCTCTGCTTTTACTGAATTTCTGTAGCTCAAGTCATGGCCTATAGGTGCAAGCCTCTGCACATGTCTCAGTGAATGGACTTTTCTGGACCACACTCGCAGCTTGCTTTGTGAGCAACAGAAGTACTGGATGCCTAAAGGGTGGTTCAGATTAGAACAAAAAAGGAGGAAGGTTGAACCCACAGGGCTGTGAAGGATTTTTGTTAGTTTTCTTCCAGCTATGACAAATGAGGAACATTAGAAATTCTCTCTGCTAATCTGCAAGCTGTCTAGTGGTCAGAAGTAATTGAACACTTTTGGAGCTCCTCTCTGACACCAAATGAAAGACAGTTTGCCTCAGCTGCAAAGGAAAAAGCAACATTTTTGGCATTCATAATGGGAAGCACTGAGACAGTCCCACCTGGCATCCACCCTGCTTTCCAGCTGCAAAGTACAGATGAGCACAGGAAACTTGATTCCACCTTTCAGGTTTACAAAGGCTGTTTGACTGCTTTGCTGAAACTTGAAATTAAAGTATCTGTTCTTAGGACAGAATGAAAAAGACTACATCATGTCTGCATGTGAAAGTTCAGAAGGACCAAGGCAGATCAAAGAGTCCCGTAATAACATGGTGGGAGCTGTGTGGCTGCAGGTGTTTCTCTGGAGATCTATGAAGGCAACTCAGTTGAGCTCATGGGTACATTTTCAGCTCATGGGTACATTTTCAGTTTAAAAGAAAAATAAAGTTTTACAAATATGCAAGTTTTACCATGACATCACTGAACCCAGAATAGGTAATGGGTTTGGTCACTAAGCATAGTGGAAACTTAAACAAAGCCCTGGGGCAACATTTTCTTTGGCTTTTGAGCATCCTGGATGATGTAGCTACATGCTCTGGAAAAAGTATTTAGAGTAGCAGGATGTGCAGCTTCCCTGTGTGCAGGGGCTTTGACAGAGCCCATCATTTCCTCATGTTTGGGTTTTCATTTCGGTCAGTTTGCAGTTGGTGCCAGTGGAAAATGCTGGATTTATCTTCTCAGTGATGGCTTCTTTTTTCTTACTGCGATGTTTTGCACAGATTTGAATATTAGAGTGGGTTTTGAAATAGACATTTCTCTGTTCTGCTTCAGATGTAGATTGCTGCAGGGCCTGAAGTTACAGCTGTTTTCCTTGTAACATTAACTTCTCATTTAGCAATGTTATTGTGTCCTTCCTTTTCTGTTAAAATGTATCATGGGGGACACTGACCTTAGAAATGTTAGCTGTAAGCTAACCTACCTTTGCCTAATTGTAAATCAGATGAAAGATGATAAATGTATATTTGAAGAGCATATCTAATAAATGTGCAAGACCAGTTTTTCATTGAAGTCTCTCATGAAGTGCATGAAAATTTGGGACTAAATGGGATGAGTGGCTCAGTTTTCAGAATAAGCAAGATTGTGGATTGAACTGTGAAGATTTGAACATGTTTCAGACTAGTGCCGTAGGTCCAGACACAGGTGGGAGAGAGTATGCCAAAAGATAAGTAAGAATCCTGGAGTTCCTGATGAGTACAAGTGGGAGCAAGGCCCCCATGTTCATTTTATTACTGCTTTTGTTTATAGCTCAGAAGGGGAGGACATGCTGGGCTTTCTAAGAACAAGTCATGTGCAGTTGTGCTCTATGTCCTGCTCTCTCTCACCCTTCCTGAATCCACAGGCAAATTTCAACCAGGTTTCACTGAATTTAGCAGAAATTGAATTGTCTTTGGAGATTTTAAATCTCTGGCTCCAAGTTGTACAGTTTCTCTACTAACTGGGGCAAGGTGGATGGAGGTTTGCTCCTCTGCTGAGGAGGTGGCAGGGTCCTTAATGGCAGCAGCCAGGAGGCACCGGTAGCTTCAGCCAGGCTCTGCTTCTGATTGCTGGTGGCCAGATAAGGGTACCAGGTTGGGTGTGGGGGACTGTGGGGATGGAGGAGTCCACAGGGAACAAGGTGTCATTTGCTGCTCATGGAACAACTTGTTTTTTCTAAATCTTCCTCGTAGTCCAAAGGCTGCCCAGTGGAGGTAAGTATGCATGGAGCAAGCACATCAGTAAGCACTGCTCATCAGCTTCTAATTGCCCCTTCACTTTGCCTTCTTAAGAGCCCTTCTCTCCAGCCTTTCAAAATGCCACCCAAAAAGCTCTTCTCCTTTGTCTGTCCCTCAGATTTTCTCCTCCTGCTGCTCTGCAACTGTCAAGCTTTGCACATAGCTATTTATAAAGCCCTAATCACCTCTTTATCAATTTAGGATTTTTTGTTTGTGACTCTGTGATTTTATTATTCTGGAAGTAGTTGTGCAATGCCTTTATGTGAAAACTGTGTTATAAAATAGAACCTGTTTGTGGTTTTCCCCTCTAAATAATAATAATATTCTTCCCTGGAATGTTAGGCATGGGGACAGGATTCTGGGAAACTGGATGAACTGTTTATGGTAGGCACCATGTTCAGCCTACACAGTGATGGAATAATAATGTTTCCATCTAAGGGAGTGTCTTCTCATCCTTGCATGGTGCTCAGATTCCTGTACAATGTCTGTAGTTAGTAACTCCCTGTGCAACAGACTGAGCCAAGCCATGAAACTGATGTGTGGCTTTCTAGGGATGCAGAATGTTGTTGTGAAAGCCATCGGTCTGTTGTGAATATTATCAATAGAGCTGTAAGTGACGTAAATGTCTGTATGCTTGCTCATGCCTGTAAAACTGCTGCCATCCCTCAGAAAGCACAGAATTAAGCCAGGAAGCACAGTGCTGGCTTTAGTCCCATTTTGATGGCAAGAGTTTGGCACTGATAATGGCCCAAACTCTGTAGCTGCTGAAAATTTCAAGTACTGCAAATGTTCAGCAGTGATTTGGAAAAACTGTAACATGCAAGCTGTTGCAGTAAGTTTGAATATTTATCCACGTTTTTGATGCATCCCTATCAAACTGGATGTAAAAAGCACTTCCCCTGGCTCTAGTATCTAGTAACACACAGCAATAGGTCAGTGGCCTGAGAGTATCCAGGTGTCTGTTGGGTCTCGCAGCTTCATTATGGCAGACAGACAGAGCCAGGAAGAATGTTAAAGTGTGAGGGAGATAGAGCTGTGACTTGTAAAACATCCAGAGCAGTATGACTAAACACCAAAAATGCCAAATGCTTGGGAATTTCTAGTATATTTACAGCTCAGATTATTTACCAAGGTGACACGTTCATGGATAGTGTGAGCTGAGACGGAATTTAATTTTTCCTGTCCCAAGACATATGTCTTGACCCTATTTTTCAAGTGCAAATAATTTTCCTGCATCATCATAAATCAAACCAAGTATTTGTCAGATGTTTGCTTTTGGAAGACCCATAGGATTGAGGTTAGAAACCCATGAGAAAACAGTCAAGTTTAGGATGACTGCTTAAACATTTCAGTCACTTTGTATTTTATGTATGTGGCTGTATTTGTAAATGTCTCTGTTCTTGCCAGGTGTGTACATTGACAAAAGAAGACAACCGGAGAGTGGGGGTGATTCCGAGTGATGAACAGCTCCATGTGTTACCTCTTTACAAAATTTCACAAACAGACGAATTTGGCACTGAAGAGGGACTGGAAGCTAAAATAAAAGCTGGAGCCATACAGGTGCTCACAGCTTTTCCCAGAGAGGTACGAATGTTAGCTGAGCCTCTCAGAGCTACGAAGAAAAAGAAACCAGACACAAGGAGGACCTCGAGTGAAAAGCAGCCATTAACAGACAGAAAGTACTCCACACCAGTAAAGCTGAAAACTGAAGCCCCAGAAAATCTTGGCAACACCTTGCATTGTTTAGGTGAGTGGTGCTTATTACTTGCTGCCAGTCTCTTCTGCTACTGTGTTGCCTTCTAGCCATCCAAGGGGAAGGAAAAGCTCCTGAATACTCAGGGTTATGAAATGTCTGTATATTCTGCATTTTAGGGGCTAATGAGCAAGTCATTTGCAGATTATTGCCCCAAAATAAGTTTGTGATGGTGTGTGATCACCAGTGAAACATATCCAGGTTCCCTTATTCTAGTAAATAGTGGCAGTAAGGTCATATTGAAATACCATTGTAGGCCAGTCTTCTAAATAATGTGAATTTCTGTCACTTGAAAGACAACTCTGTTATCCCTTGACCCATGACAGCCAGTGGCTTTCCCAGTCTGAGTTATTCCTAATTTCTTGACAATGATATGGACACTGTTGCAAAGCAAGCGATTTGCCAAAAAAAAAAAAAAAAAAAAAAAAATTAAAAAAGGGCTTTACCAAATCAGACAATGTATCCAAAATTGAACTGGAGAGGTGGTCTGTCTCAGCAGCTAGGTAAGAGGCATGCCATATTTCTTCTTTTACAAAATTATTGTGGCCAGAGCCTTCTGCCACCAGACATGTTTGTGCAGTGCAGAATCATGAATTGGTTGAACTGTGTGGAGGTGCGTCTGACCTTGGGTCCAGTTTTGGACCAGTACTTCAGAGGATAGAGCTATGATAGAGCTAGACTTCACAGTAATAAGTAGAAAAGAAGGAAGAGGTGGAGCAAGCCATGGACATAGCTTCTGTAATTAGGGGGAAACAGTAAAAAGATTTAAAGCATAGCCTGTCTACCTTTCAGGAAGAAGAGGAAAATTAGCCAACCTGCTGTCATTTGAATTTTATTTCATAAGAGACATCCTGATCTCTATAGTAGATTTAAGGGGAAGAAAAACAGCTACATGTGTTTAGAATAAAGTTTGTGTTTGGGGAGTAAAAAATTAAAATACCCCAAACCTCCATTTGATGCAATTTTGTAATTTGCACTCAGAACGCTGATTTGTCTGAGTAAAGGCAGGTGATAAATACTGCATAGAGCAAGACTGAGTAAGAGGAGAAGCCCCTATGACATTAGGCAGACACTGCTGATTTATGTGCAAGTTTGGAAGAGACAGTGCAGGCTTTGAAACAGATGTAAATGGACTTCTCGGGCTGAGGATGATGTCCAGCAATAACTCCAAAGCAATGACAGATTCAGGCTGGACATGAGGAGGAAGTTCTTCACCATGAGAGTGGTGAAGCCCTGGAATGGGTATTTAAGACCAGGCTGGATGAGGCTCTGGCCAGCCTGATCTAGTGTGGGGTGTCCCTGCCTATGGCAGGGGGGTTGGAACTAGATGATCCTTGTGGTCCCTTTCAACCCTGACTGATCCTGTGATTAAAAACTTCCATCATGCTTGGGGTGGACTAAAAGTCCTGGAAACATTGGAGGACTCTGATTTGGGAGGAAACTCTGAAATTGTCAGATCTCACTGGAAGGTTGTTTTTAAACAGAGTTCTGAACTGCCTAACCACACAGCATTGTGGTTACAAATGGGCTTGGCTTCACTATCTGAAAACCATGCCCTGAACAAATGGTGCCATAGCCAGGTGTTTAGCAGATGCTTTGGGAGAACAGAACTTCATTCCTTGGATGTGTTCAAATAGCTGTGTAAACAAGTCAACCTGCATAATTTGTTTGGACTTGAAGTGTTTTGGTAAATTACTTTTTTTCAGTAGTCCCTATAAATTAAGAGACTAAGGAAGAAATACTTTTGAGTGAGAAAGTTGCTTGGAGATGGAAAAGGAAGAATGTAAATAAAACTTTCTTCTTTTTTTAGTTTAATGAAGGAACCACATGACTGGCTGTCCTGTGTTGCCTATTACATAGATGTAGTAAGTTCTTTTAAAAGAGACCTGACTGTCAGTATTCTTCAGCTGGAAAGTTTGAGACTCAATAGACAAATTGTACTGGATAAAACAGGAGGTGAATCACCAGCTTCGTTTCTCAGCTGGCCACAGCAGAGTAGTGGCCACTTCAGACAGTGGCTCCCAGTACTCTCTTTGAACAGGAAATACTCCTGGGGAGCACTGACACCTTACCTGAACCCGAAATAACTTCCCTCTACCCATACATTTTAATTAACTTTTCTTAATCTCTGCTACTTTGCCTGCAGAGCAAGGAGCTTCTGGCAAGAGCTGGAAATCTGCTGGAGCCACAGGCATGAGAGTGCTGGGGGCTGTTACAGCTTTTGTGCAGAGAATGTAGGTCTGTTTTCAGAGATGATGGGAAGTGTGATTCCCAAATGCTGTGTTTCCTCTTTTGCAGGAAGACCTTGGTCTGGGTGAATGTATGTTTTTAAATGCTTTAATAGAAAAAAAGGGTTTTTTAAGACTGGTTGAGGTTTCCTTATATCCCTCCACAACTGTAGTATTTGCATGCTAACTGTTGTGCCTAGAATTTATCCCACTTTGCCATTTTTGCATCCCCAATGAATGTTGTTTTTAATCCATCACTACCTGCAAATTATTTGAAGACAGAATAGAAGAAAGAATAGTTCTGTGTCTGGTGCAGCAATTAAACATTCTGCGTATTGATGGAGCCAAGAAACAACACTGACAGGGATGGCCTTTTATGAGGATATGCAAGAGCTGCCTGTGGGGTTCCAGTCTGCCAGCAAAACACACATAAACAATTACAGGGCACAATGCAAATCCCATCAAAGTCAATGGAATTCCTTCCCATTATTCCAGTGGACTCTGAACCGAACTTACACATGATGAGAATGAGTCATCCAAGGCAACTGTTCTGCAAATAAGCACAACTGCAGGGTGCCAAGACTGGAAATTGATTAGGGAGATGACATACATTGACGCATGTCTCCACAAAGGTCTGAAATAATTCATGTGTGGCAATTAGGTGGAAAACAGCCAAAGCACATGATGCAGCTTCCTAACGATGGATTCACCTGCAGTATGTTGCCATGTACTTTGTTGGGGACTTTTTAAAGGAAGATTGGAGTAGTTACTTGCCAATGCAGAAATCAGTGTAATTCAGTAACTTTTGGCGTGATAGACAAGATCCACAAATACACATTTTTCTTTTATTATAATAAGGGTCTATGCAGCCACCACTTTTATTTATTTTTCATTTCAGACAGACTGAATTTCATCAATTATGTGAAAACTCTAACCTGGTGCTTCCTGCTAACCTGGCAGAGTTGGCTGCTGGGAAGCACTTGTGTAGAACTGGGTTGCGTGAACCAGAACTGAGTGGTTATTCCATTTTATCTATTTCGTTCATCCCTTTCTATTTTCTATAGCAGCAGCAGTCTGACTGGAAAAGGTTAATGTGCTAGTTAAGCAAGATTTATGATATATGTACTTATGGTCATAAAAGTATTCCTAAAAAGCTAAAAACAACCCCATGATGTGTCTCTTCTACATGAGCAAGCATTACAATATTATAGAAGGTGTATTTTATTAATTGAGGAAAAGTACTTACTTTGGTGTGCATTGCTTTTTAGGGAACAAATCAGATGCTTTAAAACCTGGAATAAAAATGGAGGCTTCCGATCACCTCTGTGCCATTAAACATACTTCAAACACTACTAAAAATTGCTCCTTGTTGAAACAGTACACGGCTTCCTCCCCTTTCAAGGTGGATAGTTTACACCCCTATTCATCTTTAGCACACAAGCCTGGCATCACAGCAGTGACCAATATTCAACAAGATTTTTCAGTTCCCTACGGGTATTTTGAATGCAGCAGTAAGCAACCTCACGTGACACCTTACATTAATTGTAAGAACTTTGATGTGTCAGTCAAAGATTATACTGGAATTTTGCTGAATGAGAAGATGAATGGTGTGCCACCAATTCTTCCAGAGGTCACTGTGCCAGGCCCCCAGCCCACAGAGCCCCCTGCCCACTATACTTGAACATCAGCCAGACAAGCAGAATTGTCAGCTTCAGTCAGACAGCTCCACCTCTTCACAGCCCATCAGCTCCTGTGACCTGTCAGTACCACTGAGCTCTCCAGCAAAGGACACTGTGGGAAGTGAAGCTGAGTGTTCCCATGGATGTCCAGTGGAAAGGGGCAGCTCCCATGAAGAGCAGCTGTGCCATTTTGACTGTGCTGACATAAAGCAGAGCACTGCATTGGGACAGCCAACTGATTTGGAAGAAAAAGCTGAGGAAATATGGTCAGACAGTGAGCACAATTTTTTGGATGATGAGATTGGCGGGGTTGCTGTGGCACCCTCTCACGGTTCTATCCTAATTGAATGTGCAAGACGTGAACTCCATGCTACCACGCCTATAAAAAGCCCAACCGCAATCATCCCACCAGGATTTCTTTGGTTTTCTACCAACACAAAAATTTAAATGAGCCAAAGCACGGTTTAGCCATGTGGGAAGCAAAGATGGCTGAGAGGGCAAAAGAAAAAGAAAAGGAAGCAGAAAGATTAGGAACGGAGAACACTGAACTAAACTCTAGCGGCAGGAAAACAAAGCAAGCAAGTGAAACCAGAGATATTTTTTATGAAGATAATGAGTTCAACCAAATTCCATCACGCAGAGCATTAACAGTAACTAAGGATAATGTGATAACAGTATCTTCTTACGCCCTTACACGAGTTGCGGGGCCTTACAACCATTGGGCATAGGTTTCAGTGTCGAATGCCTCCTCTTGGTGCAGTGTTACACAGTGTTTAAGGTGCTGTTAAAGAACAAGTCTTGTGTAGTTTACTATTTGCTCATCTCAACCATTTCAAGGCTGAGGTAAAAAGAAAGGGGGGATTTCTTCTTAAACTGTGACTTTAACATTTGGTGGTGCTCAAGCACAATTTAAGCAAAAAAAAAAAATTGTATAGTTTTAATACATTCTAAAAAAGATTCTGTTTAGGTTATTAACCTTGATTGAATCATTCAGTTTATTACCTTTAGGAATTTATATTTTGGTGCTTTAAATCAAGTCTGTTTACTACAAGAATCATTTATAAGGATTTTAACAGGTTCACATTTTATGGTGTTAAATCAAGTTATACAGTAATAGCTCTACACAGCTCTTGGTGCTTAACCACGTTGAACAGTTATAAATAAGCTGAATTATTACTTCATGGTGCCATTGCTTTAACAACTTCCAATCACTGATGTATAGTCCAAACTGCAGATAAATTGTTTAGAAAAACAATGATTTTTTTTTTTTTTTTTTCCTCTAGAGATGCCATTATGTAAGAAATGAAGTTATTGGCAGTGATGGCTGGAAGTTGTTTTTAAGCTGTAAATATATATTTTAAAAGCACTTTCTATTTTTAAAATTAACTTGAAATAGTATAGTATAAGGATCATATTGTCTAAGACTTGTGCATACTCTACAGAAGAGATCATTTTATTCTTGCTGTGTAGAGTTCCATATTGTTACAGCTGCAGTATGTATGCTAACAGCATATGTGATTGTTTTTAGACTTACCCTTTTTCATCGAAGATTTTATGTTGCATTTAAACCACAGCTATCAAATACAGAAACATTCTATTATTTTCATGAGTGTGCAAACAATGAGTTAGGAGATGTCTTGTCAGTACATGTGTTGTTGGGAACTAGGAATATTGTTTGGGTTTTTTTAAAGGCAACATTTGTTATGATTTCTTTGAGCAATAAGTGCATAAGTCTCATTCATTTGGAGCATTTTAACTTAACATGACAACCAAATGTTCCTAATGCCTCAGGGGTAGGATTGTTTTGGAATAAAAAATACCCCCTAGAGTTGCCATATTCTATTCTGGAAAAAAAATAATTTGGGGAAAATACAATGTAAGTGTTGGAAAACATAAAACTTGTGATATCTAACAGCAAATTTTTCACTAAGAATAACCTATCTGTGCTATTCACCAGCTCTCTACATTCAGTTTTTGTACACAGTATTTTGTACATTTTTCAAGTGACTCACACGTTTCATAGAAAAATGGTTTTATTCTTCCTTCCAAACAGAGGAAAGTTATCCTCTCCATTCCATTGTAAAAATGACTATTTGCTAGACCATAGGAAAACCAGACACTCCATTGCTTTTAAACACTGTAGCATCCCACTCTTCTTTCTGATTCTCCTCTCCTATGCGTTTCATTTTTAAACTTATTTAAACAGATTACCAAATGGCAACATTAGCTAAGGACTGACCTCATCCTGCAGCTTCTCCATGATAACAGCTCTGAGTAGCCATAGATGCCTGGTCAGAGCCAGCAGGAGCGCTCAGGTCAGGACTCCTTTTGTGACTTCGCTGCAGGGTCGAAGCCCCAGCGGTGAAGCTGTACCTGCCTCGGAGTCCTCTCCACTGGGGTAACCTGTAGGTGTAAAGAGGTCAGAAAATGTACTGTTAATATGCTTGATAATGTTCTAGCATAGTGGTGCTGTGACAGAGGAGTACGAACTATCTAGATCTGCTCTATTTCAGACCCAGACAAGGTGCTTTTTCCTGGGAAAGCTGAACTGTAAGTGCTGTTTACAGTTTTGGTACGAAAAATAAATGCACCACCTGTGTTCTTAACACAGTGCCAGTTAGGACTTTGGTGCTACAAATGTTGAAATGTGACTGTAGACCCCTGAGACTGTTCTGTACAGATGTACACACCTGCAGGTCTGAAGTAGCAATGTAAGGACCTTGGGTTCAGTTCTGTAGCTTCCTGTCATTAGAATTGACAGAACTGTTGGTGGCAGAGGATGGCCCAACTGAATCCTTCTTTGTATCTTACCTATTTTAAGTAAGTTTGTAAAAACCGGGTATGCTGCAAATCTTAGTTCAAAGCTTAATATTAGTTCAAATAGAGGATATGAAGGGATTGTAAATAGTAATAAAATAAAACCAATATTATGCCATCATTTTGTACCAGCAGTTTTATGCTTCTTGACTACATAATATACAGTATACATCAAATCATTATTGTATTTTGTGTGCCTTAGATTTCCATTTGAAAACTTGTATATTTTTGGTGAGCTGAAGATTAGTAAGAGTTCCAGCAGTCCCTACAGTAAGCAGTACTGTTCCACTCACGTGTTTGCTACCTGAAAAACCTTGTCCCATCCCACAGCTGACCATGTAAAGGAAAGATTAGTTTACTGGTTCCACTGATAGTGCTGATAGCTTTAGTTTGTATCCATGCAGACTGAAAAACTTCATTCTCGGTCAGCACTCTCAAGTGAATAAGTTTTTCTACACAAAATCAGTAAATTATAGAGCCATCTCCTAATATTTTTAAGGGTTTGGATTGTTGAAGTGGATCATTTTTACTTGAATCTTCCCCTATAAATGCCCTTGTTTCACTTACGCATGATTGGAAATTTCAAGATTAAAATGTTCCATTGAAAAACCTGCAGCTTCCCTCAGAGAAGGGAGAAACAAGTGGGTCTGAAAGGATACCTCCAAACATAGGCCCTGGCAAGTCTCTGCACACGTCAGTCTAGGTCTTTTTAGAAATGGCCCTTTTAACAGAAAAAGATCTTAACATAATGCTTTAATGGATAGGTGCTAAAACTCATAGTTAACTATTTTAAGCTTACTTACATGAGAAGAAGAATGATTGGTATATAGAACAAAATGCCACTGGTGGTGCTCTTTCCTTAGCTGCCTGTCACACAGCTACTTTTCCAGGCAGGCCAGCCACTTGCAGTTCCTGCTGTGGCACACAGCAGACTGTCATATGAGAAGCTGGTATTTTCCATTGCTGTACTGCAGTATAGAGAATGCAATTGCTCACTCTTTTCACAACTGTATGCTATTTATTGTAACATCTCAGAACAGTTATCAGTCTTATACACCAGTTACGTTGGTTTGTGTAAGGTTATCACTATACAACAGTATTTGTCTCTTAAAATTTGCTGATCTGTGGGTCTGTTGCTTTCTTTGCAGCCCACACAACCACATGAATTCGCTCATGGCCCTTAACAAGGTCCTTTCAGGATGACCAACTCAAAAGCTGGGTCTAAAATGAAGGTAGCTGGCTAGGTTAGACCTACCTATTTTAACTGGTTTCCAGCAGCTGGCACTATGCTCTGGGTGAAAAACCAGAACACGGACTCAGGTGTGGGCTGGTGATGGGGTGTGGTTGTGTATAGCTCCTTCTTCACAGTATGCTAACAAAAACATGATCCAACATGGGACAACTCTGACTTCCCAGAAGAAATGTCTCCCATGTCTTTCTCCACTAAGTGCAGCACTGCCACTCTACCCTTGCTCTGGAGTGGAGGAGCAGTGCTTTCTGCAGGAGCTGGCTCTGACTCCCTTAGTCCCTGTTAGAGTTACTGCAGTTGTGCCCAATTCAGTAGTGAATTATATTCATGCAGTTTCTCTGTGCTTACTGATTTGTAATGTGCTGTTATATTACCAAAAATGGAAACAATTTACTATAAATATTTTGGTCATAAGATCCAAACAGCTTTTTAAGAACTCAGAAGTTCCTGTAACTTTCTAGCTGTAACAGTTGTATTCATATTTATTTCAAGGACTTTTTAAGCTAACTTAGGAGTAACTGCTGTTGTAAGTCCTTATCTTACCTGTGACAGCGCTTCTCTATGCTTAGAACAAGAAATAACTGTAGTATCTTAAGTAATGTTTTATGTTAAGCATGGGTGAATATCAACTTCTTTAGTACTTATTTGTAACATAAAACTGTTTGGGGTTTTTTAATGACCTTTTTAATATCATTGCAGTATTATGTTAAATTTGGGTCCTGCTTATGTTGCTGCCGCCCCCTGACTGCAATGTATTCATTTGTCACGCTTTCACACCATTTTCATGTGTAGCTGGATGGAACTGCATAGTAACAGTGCCAATTGAACAGGCCAATGCCGAGTCGAACCCTCACAACCCTACAGTTAATAGGTTTTGCAAGGACAGATGCAGAGAGATTTGGAGTAAATGTTGTACTTCTGGTTAAACACAGAGGTGACTGTAGAGAGACATCATACCTTCACCTCAAGTCTCAAGTAGGCAGGTCTGTTTCAGGCCACCTGCAGGCTTATGCTCTTAACAGCTTGAGCAGCAAAAAGGCAGGAACTACTTCATTGTTATTAGATGGTATAGGGGCGTCATCATCACCGTTTTCCACTTTCTGATAATAAAGACCTTAAGATTCTTTTTTTCAATCCATTTCCCCAGATCATCATCCCAACAGAGTTTGCAGTGTTCAACCACATATTTTAACTTCAGTTTTAAAAGACAGGAGATGATTATTCATGCTGTATTCTTAATTCTTCCCACAACGGTATATTTTTCTCTTTTCTTCTACTAGACCATTATATACATAGTTTTTCCACACATACATATACTGAAGTGCTAGAAGGGTGCTTAACAACTTAATGTGAAGACAAGGTGGTTCTGTTTCCAACACCTTGCACACCCTCCCATCTTTCCTCATAAAGTCAGAGAAAGCAGGTGTAGACCCCAAAAAGCTACACATGTAGGGAGGAAGGCAGATGAGGCAGTTAATCTACAGCAAGTTACCAGTTAGAGCAGATATGCTGCATTCCAAAGTGCTGTTGCAGTAGAGCAAGGCAACTGCTAGCTTGATGTTCAGTGTTGCAATTGTTGCTGCAGAACATTTTAATACTGTTGCAGAAAGTTTTGTGATCTGATCAGTATTTTACATGTATATCTGTATTTTTATTATTGTAATGGAAAAAAGTCTAAGGTTTGGGAGTCATCTTAAAGTAAGAATGAAGGCCCTGATTATCATTTATACTACTGTCCTTTGCATCCCATTAAAAGGATAAAGGGCCTGAAATGGATGATTCAGCTTACATGCTTTGGAGTATCCCACTGCACTGACAATGGTATGGAAAGTCAGCAGTATAAATCAAAATCATTACCAAATGACTGATTTGTACCATCATCTGAAATCAATTTCATGATATCCCTACTGTGTACTTACTGGCCAGTAACATCCAGATTGTTCTCAGTTTAGAAATACAGGCTGGAAAGGAACTGGGTTGTTTTTGAGCAGGTTTTAAGTATTCACATAAATTGGCTGTCCTTTTCCAACACTACGTACAAAGAGAAGGTGGTAAAAGGTTTTTCTGCATCTAGGTAATGGCCTGGCTATAGATCTCTCAGAACTGTCAACACTGTGTCTGAGCTTTGGTAGTTTTTCTTAAAATACTTGCTTCCCTTTACCGTGAATTGATCCCTCTTAGCTGATTATATAAATTGGGGTTGTGACTATCAATTTAACTCTATTCTTTTCTGGCTGAAGATCCAACAGGGGGTACAGTATTGTATGTTTTTGTCACACTGCAGTCCGTTTTGGGACATAAAGCTAAAAGCCAGTGTTTTCTGACTGCCTGAATTGTGATACTCGACATGAAACCATTAGCACTGCCCTGCAAGCCTGAGTCATACAGAGCTTCCCTTGCTGCCAGTGGAAGCCTTATGTAAGCATCCAGCTCCACTACAGTGCAGTTACAGAATGCAACACAGTGCAAACTTCTCTTTCAATACAAGTTTAAGGAAAAGGAGATATAGTTTCCTCAATTTCTAAACTGCAGTGACACTCCAAAGCCTAATGAGGACAGATTTTGTGCTAACTCTGTGAATGCCACTCTAATCCATGCAACTCAAAAGGCAGCATCTGGACTTCATGAATCTCTTGTTCTCAGAATGAAAAAAATAACTGTAGGCAAGAAAAACAAATGTGATATCCCAACGCCACTAAAATACAGCCAGTTCTAACCAATATAATCATCCAGACATTTCAGTCCCTACCAACCATTCTACAATTCTTTGTTCGGTTTGAGACGGCTCTTCATAATACGACAACATCAGAGCAGGTCAGAAATACTGCTCAGACATTACTGTCATAAGGAAGTACGTTAATATGTAAGGACACACTGTACTGACGTGCTATGGTTAATGGAATTCTTTTCTGCTTTGTAAAGTGACAAGATTAACAGTATGCTGAAGCAAAAAAAAAGAAAGTCAGCCTTGCCTTTCTTTCCTTCTCTATTTTCTTTTCTCTGTATTTCTTTCTTTCTTTCTCTGGGATGCATTGGATATTTATTTTTCAAATTTGGATTTGGGTTATTTCCAGTTACCAACCTACGGTATTTTGATCTGGAACTTAAAAATATTTTTTTGAAACAAAAGATTATGGTACAGGGAGGAAAAGAATCACCAAGAAAAAGCAGTTCATTATGTCACACTATTTACAGGCGAAAGTACAAAATTTACTTTTTTTTTCCTCACAAAACATTTGGGCCTGATTCTTTCCTAATAAAACTGAGCACAGCTTCATGAGGCTGGTGGAGCTGTGCAGAGTTATGCTATCTTAGAAACCGAACCTTACAATCTTCTTTGCAGACAAGGGAACCCTTACCAGCAGTACTTGAAGACTTGTGAGTTGTGACTGCATGTTACTTGAAAGACCTTATTAAGCTATGTTTTTTGGTGCAAGCAGTTGTTGTACATGATTTCATGTTTATGTAGCAAGATGCATTGAAATGTCGATACTAGTATTGAAACATACATGTAAAAATTGTTGTGGAAATTGTCTGTTCTGTTCTATTTTTCTTGTGTGTCTCATCTGTTTAGAGCGTAAACTTTCCTTTTTTTTTTTTTTCCCTATTTTTTATTGTCCTAACTGAGTAAGGCTAAATGAATACTGTAATTGAAAATATATTTTAAATCTTGTCATGAGTTTTTAAAAAGACTATTACAAATTGTACCATTCCTGATTACACAGAACTTTGTGGGTGGTTTTAAATAAATTTTATACTTCTATTTTGCACTTAGTTGTCTAATTTTTCTTTCCTGTGTTTTCCATGCATTTATTGTAAAATGCTTTGAGAAATAAAAAAGTGATTTCTGCCCCCCAATACCAACCAAAGCGTGTCCCTGCCCATGGCAGGGGGTTGGAACTAGATGATCCTTGTGGTCCCTTCCAACCCTGACTGATACTATGATAAGTACACAAAGACTGAAAATATAGGCCAGGAGAGCCTGTACCACACAATTAATAGCAAAGTTAATGCCCTGCTGCATAACATTATGTCTCTGCCCCCTCTAAAACCATTCCATGGCTTGAAATTTTAGACAAGGAAGTAAAGAATTTCTGATTCTGAGCTAGAAATAGTCTGGTCCTGCAGCATATCTAGGGTTGCTGAGAACATCATCAAACATGTTCTGATAATAGCAAGGAGTTACTCTAATAAACATACCAGTCTAGGTTCTGTATGATTATATAATCTAACTTACAGTCTGTAAACCATCTTTTTAAGGGAGGAGTAAGAGAATAATTGTTAATGAAAAGATTTCCAGTTTATGAGGCATTTTCCTTGCAGAAAATGTTCTCTCAACACTAATAAGCATTGTTACATGTAGAAATACATTTCTGAATTAACTCAGCCCTGCAGGACTGCAGCGGTTCACCCAAGTCTCTGTACTGGAAAGGAATGGGCATGAATCTGGTCCCTGTTGTCAGTCTGCTGGTGCTCCGTGCAGGCAGAGCTGTGCAGCAAGAGAAGCAGCCAGCAAATCCTGTCTAGAAAGGACAAAATTGGTGGTGAACACATCTACACAGGGTCTCTTTTTCCTACCAGCCCTGTCTGAGGGAGCACAGTTAGGGGAATCATTTACTGTGGCTTTTAATTCCCATCCAGGGGAAACAGTCCAGGTTTTATTTTCTTCAAATCAGAGGGTATGGTGGTTTTCCTCTCAAGACAAAACTGACCTCAGCACTGGTCTGCTTTACTACTACTGCTTTTACATTCTAGTGCAGAACAGCACTACTGACAGAATTCCTCTTGCTTAGATCTGAATAAAAGAAGGAATATAACTCTGAATGTTCTGATTTGCTTCTTTTTCTTCTACAGCAAGTGCAGGAGCAAAAGCTGTTGTTATAGTAATCATCCAGGTAGCTGGAATCGCATGGATTGCATAAAATCACTGCTATCATCAGGCTTCAGTCATTCCCTAGAAATAAACTGCATTATGTGGTACAATTCATCTAGCTCCTGGAAGTAATACAGTAATCCAAAGGGAAGCCTTTACCTTCCTATGTAATCTGCTGCTCTTTTAAAGGACAATCATTACTGGGGTTTTATAGCAACATCTCGTAGCTTGCCCTAGGCTTTCTCTAAATGATGCTATCAAATCTTTCAACAGTGTTTTGGATTCCACACTTTGGAATTCCAGTCTGGAGCCTACAGCACAGGTGTCTAAAAAGCATGTGCATTTTGAATGGCACTTGCAGTTCTGGAAGCAGACCCAAGAACATCATTTTGGAGGAAAAGATATTGATGAGAATGTTGTGTCTCCCTTTCAGGTCCTGCTAGTGAGCTGTACATTGCCTCCCCTAGCATTCCCACTGCCTAGCATGTTCCGAGTCAGGGCTGCATTTCACCATAAACTGTGCAGCATATTGCATGCCAAAGTTTGTGGGAACAAAACTGACCCAAATCTACCTGCACTGGCAGCCCTGAAAGATTGCCAAACATAAGTTTATCTTGTAGAGCTCAACACCTGGGGGTGGCATCAGTGCTTTCTCAGATCTTTGACTACTTACACAAATCACACAGTTAACAGAATATTGATACAGTACAGTTGGTTGAAGGCTGTAAGAAGTTACAGCTTTAAACTACTACTATTAAACTGGTATTAATTGTGAACAATAGTTTAAACTGCAAGATGGACTTTTTGGCTACAGTTACTGTTTTCTGCAATACTCTAATACCCAATAAAGACCACTGAACAGCAGGGTTTAACTACTGTTGCATAATGCTAAAGCTGATTACTGTTGGCAAATATTATTATATTAGTTCATCAAAACATACATAATATCAGTTCATCCAAATGCTGGCTTTTTGTGAATTCTCTGCATCAGAACAAGCAACCTATTCAAACATAAAGACAAGTAGGACAGTGCTTCCATCAGCAGAGTTTTGGTTCAATAAATGTCCTGGATAGTCTAAAATTACATAATTACTAGCAATGCCCATCTGTAGAAATTAAAATCCAGCTATTTCAATAACCACTGGCTGAAGCACAGTTCCTAAGAGCCTCTAATTCCCTATTCAGTCAGCTCACTTCTGGATACTCTTTTACTTTTGTGATATACATCACCTACACAAAATTCTTATAGCAGTTAATTCTTGAAAATGTCTTTTCACAAAAGGCCAAAGATTACCTAAAATCACAGAATGGTTTGAGTTGTAAGGAACCTTAAAGATCACCTAGTTCCAAGCCCCTGTGCCATGGGTAGGGAAACCCCCAACAGACCAGCTTGCTCAAGCCCTCAACCAACACCTCTAAGGACAAGGCCACAAGTTCCCTGGGCAACCTGTTCCAGCTTCTCACCACCCACACAGTGAAGAATTTCTTCCTAATGTCCAGTCTAAATCTGCCATGCTCTAGTTTAAAGCTATTCCCACCCATACTATCACTACAAGCTGTTGTTAAGCACTCCCTTTCCAGCTTTCTTGTAGGTCCCCTTCAGGCATTGGAAGGCTGCTATAAGGTCTCTCCAGAGCCTTCTCCAGGCTGAACAGATCCAACTCCCTCAGCCTGTCCCCATAAGGGAGGTGCTCCAGCCCTCTGATCATCCTTGTGGGTCTCCTCTGGACCCTCTCCAACAGATCCATGTCCTTCTTGTGCTAGGAACACCAGCACTGAACACAGTGCTCCTGGTGGGGTCTCTAAAGAACAGAGGGGCAGCATCACCTCCCTTGATCATCTGGCCATGCATCTTTTGATGTGGCCCAAGATAGAGTTGGCTTCTTTGGGCTTCCCCCACCCCACTGTATCAGGTGTACAGCTCCATTCATGTCTAACTTAACAAGGCAGCATTTCTCCACTGTTTGATCCTGAAGGGTCCTGAACTGCTCCTGGAGGCATCATGCTTTACCCCTATGTTTCAGCTCAGAACAGTAAAACTTCACCCTCCAGCTCAGTGGCATAGTTTCATGTGACCACTTTGTTTTACATGTAGACTTCTGGTTTTGCATAGCAGTTTCCCTTCACTCGAAGAATCCCTTCTGGAAAATGAAGTGCTTTATCAAGCACACACTTCTGTGACAGACCCTAACTCACTTGCACAATAGCAGAAAGCCTTCGTAAGGACTCAAATGGGTTACAGCTGTGACAAGTTTTAAGGGTGGGATTTGTTGGGCTGTTGTAAATTATCTTGTTCTAAGAGGGTAAGAAGCTGTAAGTGGCTCAGGTGTGACCCTGCTTAACAACTCTCTTTAAGCTTCAGCTTGAATGAGGTCTGACTAACTATGTAGGACAAATCCCAAAACAATAACAACAGAAAAAGCAGCACACTTTAATTCTTAGTGCCCATCAGCAACCCCTGCAAGTGCTAGAGGCTATCATCTCATGGAGTACAGTATTCCTTTGACATGCAACTTCATCTGAGCAAATACTAGAATTTTAATCTTCCTCCTTTGCCCTCTCAAGCTGGAAGAGGCATTACTTGGGGTTGTTACTGCACACAGAAGTTCTCAAAATATTCCCTGTTCTTATTGTGAATCACAGTCTGTGTGGTCCACAGCAGGTTCAAGTGCTGAATCGCTACACTGGGCTGTGCTGCCCTGGGGATTTCACCTGCCTGTCCTTCAGATCATAGCCTATGCTCTGCTATGGGAAGAGGCTAAGTATTGCAGGCAGTAATGGAAGGGAGATAGGTTCTTGGCTCTCAATCTCCTGCTTTTCAAACAACAAAGCCAAGATTTCATAGGCTGTTGGATTTTTCTTCAGATCTCTCTTCTTTATTGCCTGGCTAGAAGTGCATTAACTCTGTCTTTCTATAGTTTGGCTACTCCAAGATTATAAGGAAATACACAAGAAATCTTCCTTTCTGATACACACAGAAAAACAGAGCTTTCCTAAAAGTTCTGAGGACTTTCCTAAAGTACTCAAATACAAGTCAGCTTAGTTAAGAAAAGAATCCTTAAAACCTAAATCTTTCTCTGGGACAGCTCTACCTGTGCTCCCTGGTTAATATAAATTTTGCCTCTTCCCTGAGGCATGAGGTAAACAGCATAGCTCTCCCTAGACAGGAAGCATAAATAACATTCATAATAATATTTTATCCTGCAACATTAGCTAAGAGCTATCCTGTACTCTCCTAACAACTATAAGACTCAGGTTAAGTGCTTCTGATGAAAGTTAAATATCAAATAGCTAAGCAAAACCAAAAGTCATAGAATTTGAAACCGTATCTGATTTTAGTACAAACTTACTTACAAGAGCTACAGTTACATTTTCCAAGAGGAGGCCTCCTCCTTTAAAGAAACATGTTTCTCTGAAATTTCACATCAGCTACATGCACAATTTTCAGAAGGATTTCTTTTTAATATGTCTTTTCAATACAAAGAATGTATTTGCTTGAATTGTGAAGTGACAAATGGGAGGGTTCAGAAGAAAAATTCTATTTTATGCTTGGGGAAAAGCTGCTTTGTTGCTTATATAAAATGACTGTGCTCAAGCATTGGTTAGGCTGTGTGAAAGCCAAGCAGAGTAACTGTAAATAACACAGACCATGCAGGCCTCTGTGTAGGGATCTGAGCTCAGAACTGGACACAACTGTTTTGCATAGCTACCTCACTAGCAATGAGTCTCCCCATTAACAGGGCACCAACATGGTATTCAGGTTACTTTTCATCCTGGCACTAGGGACATATTGTTTGCTCTCCTGTTTACCTCAGAAAGTTATTAGCAGAAAAAAAGAGTTTCTTATTTTTACAGAAATATGTCTCTTTCTTTAATCTAGTCTGTTGCAGACTTTTTAGCTGAAGATTTTTAAGTATCAACTCAGGTTTCTTTTCTTTGCCTCTGTTGGTGTTTTTTTTAATGTAAATACAGAGGCTGTGCAAGGTTTTATGCCAGAACTGCAGCCAACAACTAGAATTCAAGTAACAACAAGGCTACATCTAATATTGTGCCTCTTTTTTGTACTGCCACTACCGCAGTCTGCAACAAAGCCATAAGAAGAGATCTTGGTCGCTGCCATCTGAAGAGCGCTCTCCAGGCCAGCTGTCACTGCAGGTGGTACTGTCCTATTGACAAACTCATTTTCTAGGCAATCTAAAATCCTTTTCTAAAAATGCTACTGTTTCCATAAATATTTTTTATTTTGTTAAAAAAATCAGCTTTGGACATGACTACATGAGCATGGGAGGTGCTTCAGTTCTCTGTCAGCACTCTTCAGAACTAAGCCAGCCTTGTTATATAGCCCATGTCATATCCCCCTTACCCATCACAATTAAACCTTCTATGAAACATACCGGGATACTATTTGTATGAACTGTATCATACACAATGCCGCCATGTAGTGAAAAGTGTGTTTTACCTTTTAAGTCATTCCATAATCCTCTACAGACCTCTAAAGCTTATCTGAACAATAATTTGTGGTACTTCCAATGGAGGGGTTCCTCAGTGCAAGTTCACCTCAGCTCCCCTGCACTACCCATCACCACCAGTAACACCAGACATTCAACTAAGGCTGAATTATGGCTGTGAACAGCTATCAGCCTTAATGAGGAGGGAGTTTTCTATGTCTGAGAAAGACATTCATTCCATTTGCCTTCTAAATTCAGTGTAAGTAAACACTGTACCACTCACTGAGATCACAGCAGGATTAGAGGCTGTATTTATTCTGCATAAACTACATCAAAATGCATAAATCCTTATCCCTGGTTTAGAGATGTAAGTAGCATGAATATGAGAAGTAATAAAATGAGATGTATCAAGACCAAGCCCCTAATTATTTCATGAGCTCCACCTCTGCATGTAATACCAATACAGAAATCTCTGCCATGCTCTCTGAGTTCAACATCAACAGCTACAAAGAGCAGGTTGCAGTTGTAACATGTATAGATCCAAAAGTTGTCAGAAATTGAGCAGGATACATCAAAATGTATCTCCAACAAGGATATCAAGAAAACATAATACAGTGATCTTCCATCAGCAAAGTTACATCATCAAAACTGAGTGAAATAACCATCTCCCTGTAGCTGGCAAAGGTCTTACATTCTAGCTGGACAAATACAACATAACCAGTTACTAATGATTAGTAATTTTCTGTCCAGCAGCTTCGTGTTTGGTATGAAACATTAATTTCTGTGTGTGGTGGAGTAGGAAGGTTCCCCCCACACACACAAAAGAATTCCACAGCTAACTCAGCCGGAGAAGCAGATGAAAGCTGTATTTTACAAGCAGATATGGAATGCAATGAATATGTACAAAAACATACAATATTTACAATATATACAGAAATATACAGCAAAGTATGTAATACAGGAAACCTTTCCCCAACCCCCCTGCGGCCAGGGGGGTTCGGCCTTTCCCTCCCTTCTCCCTCCCTACCTCCCCTTTTTCCCAAAAGGGTTAGACAGAAAGAGAAAGGAAGGTAATTAAAAGGGTGAAAACTTGTTAAAGCTCAAAGCGAATGCAAAAAGTTAGTTTTCTTATCTGGTTAGCAAGAATCGTAGAGAGAAACGAGCCAGCTCACAGCACAGGGGGAAGAAGAAGACGACTACTGACTGCCTCCCCCCGACTGAAAGACTAAACAAAAATCTACAGCCGGGCTCCACCAATGAAATTGGATTAGCATATCATTGTTTTCATTCTAATACCAAAACATTCGGCTAGAGTGTTCAGAAAGTGTCTCTTTCTTAAAGGCACAGCCTAAACCGGTCACACTGTGTCTTCTCAATTGTGCAGATTTTCAAAACTATGTTTATTGAAAGATTACAGTTTGCCTTCCAATTAACTGCCTTAAATACATAGTATGAATACACTTAAATGTGTCTCAGTTTTCTTCAATAAAAAAAAGCCTCTTACAAATTTTGATCGACATTTTCCTTTCACAGCATGCTCCTAAGAATCCTGAAACTAGTTTTGTTCTGTCCAATGCAGGGACTATCACAGTACCTCTGCTGCTGCAGTACAGTGACAAAGAATTGAAAAGTGCTTGACTTTTGTATAAAGGACACTAGAGACCAGGTGCTGAGCTATAATGCATTTATTTTGGTGTCAAACTCTATACATAGTGTCAATAATGGATAGTGATTTATTACAGAGTAACAGAAAAATTCTAGGTGACCCTAGAATGCTAGGTGCTTAAGCAGGGAGGTTGGACTTGATGATCCCCCCATACTGGGATCCTGTGATTCTGTGTAACAGTGAAGCAGTCTGCCAGTGTATGGAACAGGGCATCTCACCACCAAAGCACACAGTTCTAACCACTTCCTTATTCCATATTCTTAATTCCAAAATGAGGATAAGCATTGTAAGAATTTCTTGTTTCACTTCAAAAATAGGACATCTACTTTTCCAAGGCTGTGAGGTACACCTCAAAGGCAACAACAGGCATTTTTGCAACTGATATCCAGTCAGTCCCTTTATACTGCAAACCCCCTGCAGCACACACTTGTTTTGTGCTAAGTTTATGATACAATCGCTGTTATGAGACACCCCAGCGGCACTTTGGAAGCCATAAACATTTTTTCAGTGACAAATGTGATTATTTTTCTGCTTCTTCACCATCTTGGGGATCTAGTCAGTGTAATTAGTTTAACCAAGGTCAAATATGTTTTCTATCTCTGAAATTAATCCCAAGGGTTTTAAATTTTTTTCCTTGCTCAGCTGAAGATGAAATGCTGCACCAAACAATAAGCATAGTGTGGCAAATGTTGACATATACCAACACCAGTGCAGGTCCAAAATTCACACCATATGCAGAAACGATATAAGCTCAATATTGCTTGAGATAATGGAGAAACTCCACTCTCTCAAAGCAAGCTGTACACTAGATTTTTGAACACCCAGAATGCTCAATGGAGCCCTGTGATACCCACCCCTCAATCCACACTCCACCTACATCCAAATCAGCATGCTTCTACTTGCTACTCCAATGTTTATACTCTGGGGTGTATTAGCTCTTGCTTCCACAGCACTGAATCAGTAATGCTGGGTGCTGTTGTGGTAGTGCAAAATATACTTGTGTTTATGCCTAAGCAGAGAGGTGTTGTTTCTGAGACCTCTTGTAGTCACTGATCCTTAAAAAAAAACCACCACCAGAAAACTGTTGATTTTAAACCTTTTTAAATAACAGTATTCGATCAAGTACCAAATGAGCCTCTGTTCAAGTGGGATCGTTGTGGTTTCATTCCCAAAAAATTCAGGTTACAGTAAAGAGGTACACCACTGTGGCTTTCCTGAGCAAGGGAACAGTTTGCTTCAGTCAGCTGAGCTGGATGGAGCTATATCACGAAGAGATATGACCAAGATTTAAAAAGTGTAGACTTAAAAATTAAGAACTCTGCCTCTCGATGTAAAACATATAACCTTTATGTAATTGGCAATATACTATGAAGGGCTAAGGCACATCTTTGCATATTTATTCGTATTTGTCAGTACCAAATGCTGACAGAATTTTACCCTCATTCTCTAGTTGCCCTCCTACAAAATAACCTAAGCCCCAGGAAGTGTGATTTTATTCCATCACTTCATTTTTGAATGATAATATTAACAGTTCTAAGTCTCACTTTAATTTGCAACACGAGTCTTGTTGGCTTTACTCTCGAATGTTAAGTAACATCCCATGTGTGTATTGCACCTGAAAGCAAACTTGTGTAAAAAACTCTTTAAAACTCAAAGCATTTATAACATCATCAAAAGAGGGAAATTACTGTTGCCTACGAACTATTGAACTACTTACTGCAATGTTTCCTGGCTGCAATTTCTGTTTCAAAGTCTCTCAAGTGCTTTGATGAGTCCCTCTGATGAATCTACTCTCCCTTCACCTCAGATGATCCTGCTACCTCCCCACGTATCAACCTGGGGGCATAAAATCAGCTCTCGAGGGTTCGGCGGCTCACACATGGCTTTGCTTCAGGCTGGTAGCTGCCTATTTCCTACAGAAATAAGACACCCACGAGCTGTCATTTGCAAGACAGAGAAGAATGTCGGTTAGAGCAGCCAAAAAAGTGACACCATGCTCAGCGCAGCTGCTAGACCCAGCTTAAGATGGCGAGCCCCGCCCTCCCTCCGCCTGTGTGGGCCAAGATGGCGCCAGGGCCCCTCCCCTCGCCTGAGAGCTTCGGCGCACGCGGCAGGCTGGGCGCGCACCCAACAGCCAGTCCGGCCGCGCGGCGCGCCTGCGCGCTCGGGCCCGTCGGCGCTGTGCCGTCGCAGTTGTGGACGTCAGCAGCGTGCGCCGCTGCCTGCCGCCGTCGGCAGGGGTGCGAGCGCCTGCGCAGTGGGGGTGCGCTCGGTGCGAGAGACTCGGAGGGGTTGGCGATGGCTCCGGCGAGGTGCCGATCAGGTACTGCGGCGGTAGCACAAGTGGCCCGGGCGGGGCGCGGAGACCCCAGCGGCTTCCCGGGAGCACGCCCGGGCGGCGCCTGGTGCTGTGGCGGGGGAGCACGGCAGGCGCAGGCCCGCATTGTTAGCCGGGGGCGGTGGGAGGAGGGGCGGCGGCGGCGGCCTCGCCGCGGCGGGGGATGGGGAGGCGCCTGCTTCCCGCCGCCCGGCCTGCCGCCGCCGGCTGGGAGGAAGGGCCAGCTCCCGCCTCCTGCCGTTTTTCTTTCTGCCGAGCTGTACTTTTCGCTCCTCGGCGGTGGGGCCCTGTTACGCGGCGGGTATCCGACGCTGCGCGCGTAAAAAGAGAAGAATACTAATAATAGTAAAAAAAAAAAAAAAAAAAAAAGGGAGGTGGGGGTGGGGGGTGGGTTTAGCGGTGCTGAGGGGTTAAAGTCGTTTTAAAAACGATGGCTGTGGGGCAGTAGCGGGTGGTTGTTCTGGCAAGTCGGAGAGTTGGTGAGCGGCCCTGCCGCGTTCGCGTGGTTAACTTGCCCTTGTTCGAGGAGAGGGAAACTGAACCGTGTCTGGAAGCCTACCTTGTGCCTTTGCCGGTAGCGCTCCCAAACGCGGTGTAGTCAGAGCCCTGAGAAAGAAATATCAATTTTACAAGTACAAATCCTTCGTTCTGCAGAGTCACCTTTCCCTTGGTCCGCGTTGCAGTCTTGAACCAAGTTTTGCTTTTAAGTAGCATTAGTCCCATTGTTAAAACCGAGAGGATGGAGATCGCGGCTTAGGAAATACAATCACTTGTCTTGCAGTCATTCGTGTTTCCGTCTTTTTATGCGTTTTGCCTACCAGGTTTAGGGATGTAATGATAATCTTTTAGCACCTCCACCACCCCATTCCGTTTTTTCTTTTTTTAAATCCAGAATTAAAATAGCCTGTTGGTATATGTTTCAAAGATTGTAGCTGTGCTTTGTTTTAATAGATTGCAGTTATAGAAGATAGACAACCAGGAGATTTTATCTTTCACCATGGCTCAGTTTGGAGGCCAGAAGAATCCCCCTTGGGCTACTCAGTTTACAGCCACTGCAGTATCTCAGCCAGGTCAGTTGACATACCACTTACTGTTTGAACCCTGACATCTAGTAGATTTGGTGATTCTGTACTTGGGTATTGAGTTAAGAGTAGCACCATGCTAACTAACTTAAATTCTCTGTAAATGGCCTGAGTTGGGAGTTTTTCACACAAATCGAGTCATTAAAGGATGTTTCCTAATACTAGCTGTTGGGGTTTGGTTTCTTTTGTAAGGGGTGATAAGTAAAATCCTATGTGAATTTGTATTGATTCTCTTGGTCAGTAGACAAAGTTGTGTAAATCAAATTGCCTTTCATCAAATTGCTCTAGATTGTTCTACATTAAATAATAACAGCACTAAAAAGGCATTGCATATTTTTAAAGTGCTGCCTAAAGGGCAGCCTAAATCAATGTTTACTGAAGTATTTTGCATTTACTAATCTATGTGACATACTTTACATAGCAAAGAGGTCTCTGAAATTTGCTACTTGGACGGGGAGAGGGTATATTTTATTTTTAATGCTAAATTATAACTCAAGAGATCCCTGTAACTAAAGGTATTCCCTGATTATAAGAGAGGGTTTCCTTTGAGCTCAGAAACCTTATTCAATTGCAGGCTAGCATATTTAAAAACCTAACTGACTAGATTGACTAGATTTTCATGTTTTACATTGGTTTATAGCATAAAGTTTTTTGAGGCAAGGATGTGAAGCTTGCTGTATGGTGAATCTTGGTGCTTCCCTTTCCAGTTCTGCGTTGCCCTTTTCTTGAATGCAAAGCATTTGCCAAATGCTGTTTTAGTGTCTGATGTGAAAAACCTTCAGTACAGCTGTGGTACTTTGAGGATCCAGAATATCAAAATGTCAGCACAGACAGTAACTTCATTGAAGAGATGTCTTTCTAATGAGTTCTGTGGTTTTTCAGTTGTCTTTTGCATGTCTGGTTGGATATGATATTGAGTGGCATACCTTCTTCATCAGTGGTTTTATGTCTGGGAACTTAGCAGACTTTGGGAATGCCCTTTCTTTCGTGCTTTGAAGGTACATGTTGGGGAGATGGAGGGGGAAGAACAAATCTCTTTATGACTGTTTGTTTGTTTTGTTTTTTTCTCTTCCCTGAAATGACTCCTTCATCCCCAGTTTTCACTTAGGGCACTGGTCCAATCTGAATGAATCCTCAGGAAACTGCCGCTCCCCAAGTGTTTCACAGTATTCAGTCCCAGTGTGTCTTTCCCTCTTACTCCATCCCCATTCACTGCCACGCTCTGCCTAAGCTGTTGCTGTACCTAACCAGCTGCCTAGAAGCAGCTTTGTGCTCTTCCTCTGAGCAGCCCATGCTTATCCAAATTGCACTACTCTCCTTCTGTAAGAAACATCTGGAAAGAGTCATCACTGGGAACATGGGAGAGACAAACTGTGCTTTTGGTTCTCATGACTGACTGGGTGACCCCTTGGAGCCATCAAAGGATGGCAGCATCTGGGATGAAGTATTCTTGATACATTGGCTCATGTGGCAGCTGCTGCACCAGAAATAGTGGTAGAAGACTGAGGGCCAGCTCCATGTCCTGTTTCAGAGGGAAAGCCTCATAAAACCTGAAGAGGAGGGGCTGGCAGCCATCTTAGACCTTGTTGGGTTAGGACCAGAAGGGGGCCCTGGAGAAGAGGTGAAAGGAGCAAAGGCTCTAGAAGCACATCAACTTCTTACCTATGTTCTTATTCCTGTGACTCTGCCTTTGACTAGCCTACTTCTGAGCTTGCTTAAATTAAGTGGAAAATTTAATTGGGATGTAACTGGTCAGCATCAGTTGCTCAATGAGGACAGTATCTCCAGGGTTTTGTAGCTGTTCATCTGATCCAGCAGCACCTGACTCAAACATGAGAGACATTAAAGGCTAACATTTTGTTGCACTTTTGCCTTCTTCCTGTGCTACCTCTGCCTTCCTTTGTGTTTCTGGTGTCTCTCCCCGCTGTAGTAGCTCTCTTATTTCCAGTATCACTTGAATACATTTAGTTCTAACATCCTTCTGTGCAGTCCTTTCCTGTTCCTACTGCAGTATGCAATCACTATGTCTGCATCCTCATTCTCCTCTCTTGGTACTATTGAGCTCAGTCCTCAGGACTCTACTGCCTAGCTCCTGTTTCAGTACCCATGTACCTATCTGTTCTCTGGCATTTATTGTTGGCCATTCCAGTGCAGAATGATTTAGAACACAGAGTACAGGAAGTGCTTCTGTTGCAAAATATGCAGTGCTCTGGCACTGCTAGGAGCTGAGGAGCAATGTTAGTGTTGCACTGCAGCTCGGTAGTCACCTTTGCACATTTCAACGTGAAGCTATGGCTGTCCAGCCAGGTTGCTTGCCTGCAGAAGAGAGAGGCTCCCAGTGCTCGAGCCATGTCTCACCTGCAGCTGTGTTCAAGAAGTTAGGCAGATGAGCTTACCCCAATGAATCTTAGTGTTTATAAACTGGTTTTAAGCAACTACATTTACAAAATATTTTCGTATCTTCAGAGGACTGGCCAGCAGTGTAACATCAGATTTTTGCATGACAGCTGGTTTTGTCTGTTTCAGGTTCTTTCTCAAAAGCATTATGCTGGTTGGGTATGGAGGAAAGAGATCTTGATTTTCATAGCACAAACAACAAGCGCTAGTCAGCAGTGGTGGGTGATGCTGTTATAAGCCCAGTTTAGTTATAGCAAAAAAGTAATTTCAGGCTTGAGGATTTTGTTGTTTGGAGTTTTTTGGTATTGATGACTTGGATACTGTCTTGGCCATCCTTGGTGAAGAAGTAACTGAGTTAAGGCTCTTAATTTTTAAGGTGTGACAGTAAGGTAGTTGTAGAGTGACATGCTGTGTAATGAAGAGTTCCTGGGATAACTTTGGGATAATTTGCTACTGCCTGTGTTTGTGGTATTAGAAGACAGACAAGAGGTTCAGGTGCAAGCAAAGATTTGTGTGTGAAAAGAGACTCCTGCTTATAACACGGTGAATTTTTTTTCCTGCTCTTGTATCATAGTTTTGTGCATCACATGACTAAAAGCAGAATTTGAAGTCCCTGCTATGCTGGTCAAGCATTGCTAAGTCATGCCTGCTACAGAAAATTAAACATTTTAAATATTCCTACATGGCACAGATTACTTTTTGCATTCTCTTTATGCTTTTAACTTGAATAATGATGTGCAAGTTTCTGATAAACCAGTGAGAGAGAATCTCTTCCTGTTCTCTCAGCTATTAATTTTTGCCATGTCTTTGGTCTGCAGCACAGAGCTGAGCACGTGCTGTTTCCAGTGTTATGGTTTCTAGCATAGTGAAGCTGATTTTAATAGAACTGTGGTTGAAGGGAGGTCCTAGCTATGCCGAGCTCTGGCTGATGGGTGTTGTCTTGGTGATATCAAGACTTCATTGCATTAGGGTGAGGGATGGTGCACCTGATGAAAGCAAAAGTGCCTGAAGCTCAGTATCTTCTTGTTGCTGGAAGCCTGTGTGAGGTGACTAAAGAAAAGTGTAAGAGTAGGACAAGTATGCAGTGGATCTCAGAGGCACTAAGAAATAATAGCTGCTCCAAAATTTGCTGACACGCTGTAAATGGATGTCCTGTGGTACATACAATGAGCCTAGTTTCTGTTGTGCACCTGTAAAGAGGGATTTGGGTTGTTTCAAGTAGGTTGTCTGACATTTGTATTGCAAGTGTGTTATGCTTGGAGAAGCTTAAAATCCCAAGGACTCGAAGTCACAGTTTGTGGCAACCTTGAAGGGCCACTTTTCTACTGTGATTCTCATAAAGCTACATCACTTACTAAGGAGATGAATGTAGTCACATACGTGGAAGATGTTTCCCTAATCTTAAAGGGTCTCTGGAATTTAGAAGCAGCAAGAGGGACTACCAAATACTGGCTTTTTGTTTGCTACAACAGAAATTTCTGTTTCCTAGAAGGATGCCAGACCTGCAGCCTAGGACTCCAGTTTCTAGCCAAGCCTTTTCAGATGGTCGTGCCATGCAGTATGTGGTGCAAGTGGAGTTGTTGAGACTGCATTTGAAGGAAAGCACTTCTGTTGCTGTACTTACTGAGATAATTACACATACTAGGAGCTCTTGTTTGTCACTGCAGATGTTTGTAGCCAGTATTAATAATAGAGCAATCAGATGTCAATTCCACACTCAGCCTGTGATTCACTCTTAGCTTTCTGTGTGATTTTTTTTTTTTGGTCCTTTTTGGTTTTGTTTGTTTGCTTGCTTGCTTTAGCTAGTAATGCCTATAGAGTTTGTTTGGCTTAGATAAGTACATAGATGAAAAGCAGTCAAATTAAACTCCTGGAATACTCTGGGGCAAATAGTAGGAACAAGATCCAGCTCTGAAAATTGTGTTCCTAGTGGTGTTATCCTTTGAGGGGATATTTACAGTCTTTTTTTTGTCTTTGTCTTTTGTTAGTAAGTTGATCTGCAGTGTTGTAAATGACCTATGCTCAGTTGATATTAAATGCCCATAAAATGACATTGGAAGTAGAAAAATTTCTCCTGCCTTCTTAATGGACAAAATGTGATGAGAGTCTTAGGGTGGGCTGGGAATTGTGTGAGATAATTATGGGTTATATGGGAAAGGAAGATGTCATAATGGAAACTGAAGAGCTGATTAACCTCAAGATCTGGTTTTGGGAGCAAGCTTGCTAGTATTTTTGTGAATATCCTTCCTTGTGAAACTTGTGAAACTTGTTTGAAGGTGCTTCCCAACTCCGTCCCCCTATGTTAGAACAACATTAGAATAGAATTAAATTGAATGACAATAGGTAGTGTAGTCAAACACATTCCAAGGTAATGGTATGAAGTATATTTCTGCACTGATAGGAATTTCTGCTCAGCATCTGGAAATAAGAGGAGGAAGATTAATGCTTTGGTTATTTGCCTTGAGTGAGCCAGCAGAGTAATGCAGCCAAGAAAAATGAAAGTTGTCCCAGGATGCAGCAGTAAAGCATTTTCATTAGATTTAAAAGTGTTATGTGGGCAGTGCTGAGGTTCTAGATGAGGTTGTGCTTTTGAATGGTCAAAAATACACATTCAAATTGAAGCCGATGGACAAGCATGAAGAGGGGAGAGGATCAGGAGAATGGAGGGTTTGTCATGGGAAAAGTCTCAGATTTGGCTTGCTTGGCTTCTTAGGAAGGCCAAATCTTGGAGTTTACCATGGAAAGAATTTCTGTGATGCTGGAAAAGCTCTAGTTTTGCTGTACTATAGAATGCTTGATTGCACTGTTAAAATAGTATTACTTCCTGGTATATTTACCGTGATAATATTTGAGCTAGACTATAGTGATTGTGATGATTTTTGCTGTTGCTTAGGTTTCTTCATGTTTCATTCCAAAATTGTAAGATGCTCAGTGCCATGATTAGCTCCTTTCTGAAGAGTTTACTCTGCTGGAAAGAACAGTGTGGCAGAGAGGATTACCTTATTCAGGATCTGTTGTATTGGTTACAGCATTTTTGTGAATTCTATGGTGATGATCACCACCAACTACAAGCAGTCTCTTGCAGCATCCATGGGTCAGGAATGAAAGCTTCGTTTTGAGCACAAACTCTGCAGAGATAATACTGTAAATCTGTTCTTAACTTCATTGTTCCTCTTCAATGGCTTTGGAAGAGAAAGGAAACCTTTTCAACTTCAGTGTCCTTCAGTTCTGAAGGTGGCTAGCTGACCTGTTTCTGCTGGCAGTGTTTCCTTATGAGTTTCTCTTTGGCTTTATTTAAACATGTGTACTAGACTGACAGCTCAATGAAGTGATACTTGATCATGCAGCTGCAGATAACTTTTTTAGAACCCCTGCCTAAGAGGGGGAGCAGGTTTCCAGATAGGTTTGCAGCTTTCACTCAGATTTGCATTGTGCAGAGCTTTCTGTCTTTGAAGGTTGTTAGTACGGCTTAAGCATTCCTCATTCAGAACTTAGCATATGAGAGCTGCCACTTGTTAAAAGCTGTAATGACTATAAAATAAACTATCCTTTTCTTCCAGGGAGTTTGACTCTGGGCAGCACAAACTCTTCCTAGTAAGAGTTCGAGAGAGCTTGACTTGGTCTCCTTGTCATTATAAGGCCGTTCCTTCTCTACCATCCCCCACATCTACAGTGTCCAGCTTGTTTGGGGACAAAGACAGTCCTGAGTAAAGAAAAGCTTTGTGCATTTTTCACCATGAGAGTGGTGAAGCCATGGAATGGGTTATCCAGGGAGGTGGTTGAGGCCCCGTCCCTGGAGGTGTTTAAGACCAGGCTGGAAGAGGCTCTGGCCAGCCTGATCTAGTGTGGGGTGTCCCTGCCCATGGCAGGGGGTTGGAACTAGATGATCCTTGTGGTCCCTTCCAACCCTGACTGATTCTATGATTTTCAGAAGCTTCTGCTTCATAGCTCTTATTACAGTAAGGATTTCTTTTGCCCTCAGGTGTAATGAAACATATACATGAACGTACAGAACAGAGTTACAATCCTTATCTGGCTCATCCAAAGCCTGAATACCTTCAAGAATGAATACAGTATGTGTGCTGGGGGTGGGTGCAGATGGGGGTGGCAACTGCTAGTACTAAAAAAATCATGAGCAGCTTGAGAGAAGGAAATGAAGTGGTCTATGTGCTTCTGCTGTGGCATAGTGTTTGAATTAAGTTAGAGGAGAAGCTAGTGAGGTGTGATCCTTTATATGAAATTTTGGAATTGGATTTATCTACTTCGCTCAGGAGTGTAACATCCCATACTACATCTAGTATAACTGTCAGAAGCCTCAGCTGTTTAAAGTTGTTCTTCGTGCTTATTGTGTGTGTTCTATTTTCAGCTGCTCTTGGTGTACAGCAGCCATCGCTGCTTGGAGCCTCTCCTACCCTATACACCCAGCAGACAGCACTGGCAGCAGCAGGCCTAACCACACAAACACCAACTAACTATCAGCTCACCCAGACAGCTGCTTTGCAGCAGCAAGCTGCAGCTGCAGCAGCTGCCTTACAGCAGGTAAACAAAAAGGAGCATTTGCTATTGACTGCATGGACTTAAACAATATAAACCAGTGGCTCTGTAAAGCTCAAGTATCTGGGAGAAAAGCAGAATGGAAAACGGTGAACATTGAAGCATATACCTGCTTAAAAAGCAGATTTCAGGGCTACAGCTATCCATAGTTGTATTGATCTGTGAAGGCTGGAATTTTGGCTGTGGAGGTGCTGACTTTTAGCTGTCGAAAGCCTTTTGGAAAAAGGAGTACAGCTGTACCTAAACCGAGAATTTCAAGTTCCAAGTAACTTTCATCACTAAATATATTCTTAATAGCGTTTTCCTTGATTTTGTACTGTGTTCTAAATATTGCATAAGTGTAAAGCTTAACAAAAATTGCTTATTTTGGCTATTAAGAGTACATCAGAATCCAATCTAAAAGCTGGGAATAGTTGTCACGAAAGCAGTAACCTGTTGATACTCTCATAATAATTGAGAGAACTTGTTTATCAGATAACTTGTATTTGGTAACATTGGGGTAATAATACTTCCCGTTTATGAGATATTTTGCTTTTATCTGTTTCAGCAATATTCACAACCTCAGCAGACTCTCTATAGTGTACAGCAACAGGTTTGTCTGATTCTTACTGTGTACATCACAAATAACTTTAATGTTGGTTGTGTGTCTTGTAGGATTTGTCTTCAAAATCATCCTGGGGTGGGAAGTTATTAAAGAAACTACGTCATCAGTTTTTGTAGTGAGAGAGCTTGAAGTTCATAAACTGGAAGAGACGTATCCAGGGTGGAAGCCTGCGTGCTTTCATACAAAAGGAGATTTAAACATAAGATACTGTTCCATGTGTACATGATTCCTGCTAAATTTTGCTCTAAACAGGGCTGTATATTTTAACTGCTGGAAAGAAGCTGTCCAAAAAAAGGCTCCCTGTTACTTTTTTTATGGTCTTTGAACTTAACAGGATTTTGAAAAATAATAAAAGAACGTAGAAATTACAAGCCTAAGCTTCTCCTGCTGCCAAAACTTTATTTGGTATTGCTATTAACTTTCATTTACAAACCCCCCCCAGCATTTCTGCTTACTGAATAAACGTGGATTATCCAATCGTACAGTTAACCACATGAGCACAATCTTATGTGTGTGCAAACTGCCGAAATGACCAAACCCAAAAGATGAGTAACTGACTCAGATTAAGCAAAAACTCTTACTGGACAAGAGGAGGTAAAATTGTAGAATTTCCTTAAACATATAAAATTAATTTATAACTTTATTTATTTTAAGTTGCAGCAACCTCAGCAGACCCTTTTAACTCAGGTTAGTTTGGTTTTATTGTTTGGTCTTCATCCCCAAACACCAATAATGCAAGAGTGCAAATTTGTGACATCTTGAGTAGCTTAATCTGTAAAACTAACTAAATATAAGTGGTCATTTTATTGGTACAGGTTCATTTTATCCAGATATTAAAATATGCATAGCATTGGTTTCAAAAATCAATAGCAAGGACTTTTCCTTAATCTAGGAGGGAATATGTGTGTTGATTATATCATGATTTTGTTTTGAACTTCAGGTATTTGGTTGATTTGTGGTTAGTGGCAATCTGGGAAAATCTTTCTCCCTTTGGAGGAGGAATTTAACTTTCTGTGTTAACAGTATTTCAGTAGGTGTGTAGAGAGGTTTAAAAAGAGTCCTGCTGAGCTTAACAGGCTTAAAACATGCAACCATTTAACACACTCTTAAGTTGCTCTAGTTCTTAATTTGACTTTGTAAACTTACTTTTTAAAAAAAAGGTAGAAATAGGTAACTTAATTTCATTAGCTCATTGTGTTCTGCTTTTGTGAGAAGGCAAGCATGTGAGTTGAGTTAGGCAAGTGTTTTGTGTTAGCCTCAACCTTTAACTGACAGTAACACTACAGCTGGGCTATAAACAGAGAATAATCTCCAAGCCTGTATTCCTAGCCAAGCTAGGAACTTACCTACTTTTCAGGCCCCCTGGACAGGTTAGTTGTAAACAATAAAGCAGTCTTAATTTTTTTTTTCTAGACAATGTCTGTGTTTTGGGGAAGTTGACTTCTTTAAAAGGAAAGGATAAACAAAGCCAGTCTTGATTTAAAATAGCAAACCTAATCTTAAAAAAAAAAAAAAATAAAAAAAAAAAAAAAAAAACCAAAAACAACCCACAAAAACCACAAAACACCACCACCACCAATGAAACCCACAACTCTAAAACCAACCACTTCAAAACCAACAACCGAAAAATTCCCTAACAAACATGCCACCTTCTGAATATCTCTTATTTACAATCATTGTTTTAGAGGTATTTTAAACCCCTGCCTTCTGGGTAAAGGAACTGTTCCTTATAGCTGTGTCAGCTAGTAATAAGATTCATGGTTTGCTGTATTTTGCTTACAGCCAGCTGTTGCACTACCTACCAGTCTTAGCCTGTCTACTCCTCAACCGGCAGCCCAGATAACTGTTTCCTATCCAGCACCTCGGTCAAGTCAGCAGCAAACCCAACCACAAAAGCAGCGCGTCTTCACTGGGGTGGTTACTAAACTGCATGATACTTTTGGGTTTGTGGATGAAGATGTCTTTTTTCAACTCAGGTAAAACGTCAATACTCGCCTGACAAGCATTCTAAATAAATGGTTTAAGTTTTGACATTCTGATTCTGTGGCTTCACTGATGGTGCCTGCAGTTATTGTGGTTTTTTGTGTCAATGCTGGAAAGCAGATGATCAAATAAGCTAATAGACACTAGATTTGAGTTCCTGTATGTGAATTTTAGAGACTCAGAAGGTATTAAGCTCCTTATAATACGAAATTGTAGAATTTGTGGGGAATTAAATGCATATAACTGGCTTTCTGCCTTTCAACTCAGTTCTGCTCAGGGAACTTCTGCTTTTGGGCCCCATACAGGAATTAAATTCCCATGCATACTCCAAATTATAGCAGAGAGTACTTTTACTGAATTTGTTTCTATAATTTTCTTTATTAATTAGCTTTGTCTGCTTTCAGCTTTAAATGTAACTTGCAAATGTAAAACTAGCTGAATAGGACTCTCTCAATACATTTTCTGTACTGTTTGCAGTGCTGTTAAAGGAAAGACACCTCAGGTGGGTGACAGAGTTTTGGTAGAAGCTACTTACAACCCTAATATGCCATTCAAATGGAATGCACAAAGGATTCAGACACTTCCAAATCAGGTATGTGGGGTTACCCAGTCTAACTTGTACTGGCTGCTTCTGGTTTAAGTTCACTCCTAACTCCTTTTCTCTTCTGCCATTAGAACCAGACACAAGCCCAGCCATTACTGAAGACACCTCCAGCTGTTCTGCAGCCCATTGCACAGCAGACTGCATTCAGTGTTCAGGCACAGCCGCAGCCACAGTCCTTGTTACAGGCACAGATATCAGCAGCTTCAATCACACCTTTACTTCAGACACAGCCTCAGCCCTTACTGCAGCAGCCACAGCAGAAAGGTGCTCCTTCAGTGCATGGAGTTTTGTTCTGGTCATTCTGGTGCTTAGTGTCTGATGGCTATTTTCTTGTTAGTGAGACCAAAGCAATAGTTGAAATAATATGGGAAGGACCCTATAGAATTTTCAGTTTGAGTATGTGTCTTCCTGCAGTGCACATTGCCTGCAATAGCTCAAGAATCACCTGGTTAATGATATCCTCATGGACTCCTTGTTCACATTAAATCTGGAAACATTCAATGTGATTTATAGACTCATGCTTTCACAGACAAGTTGCAGGGTTAAAAAGCATTAACAGTTACATTTCCTTAGCATCTTCTGAGTGCTCAATGAGATCAGATTTCACACACCTCTAGTGTTAAAACTATTACTTATTTCAGTTAGCCCAGTTGACATTTGAGAAACTGCCAAAAGTAGCAGATCTGAAACAAAGGTTGTGGTGGGGTCACATGAAGTTTTAGTAGCTGAAGAATCAGCAATAGAATTGATAACAAGATAAAATTAGGACTTGTCTTGCCTGCAGTAAAAGCAAGGGGAGGTCATAAGCTATCACCTAAGGAGATGTGTTGCAGATAAATGTTACACTCTAATTAGTCCTAGTTGTTCATTAGTGTTTATAGTAATGTTTGCTCCATTTACAGTCAGTTAAATATCTTGAGACAGTATGTACTGAGGGATTGATACAGCAGTATAATAAATTGATTTAAGAATGATTTTTCAGGAAGCTAATTGTTTTTAGCTATGAATAGCCTCAGAAATAAGTTTTAGGTTTTCTTTAGGTCTGTGAGTAGGTAATCTGTCTTAAAACAAATTACTTTTCCAAGGAAAGGCTTGCGTATCTACAGTGGTAGCTTATGTGTGCTTAGATTATATTAGTTTCCATCCTAAGAAGATGCTTTTAAACCAGTTTGAAATACTAGAGTCTATTTGCATCAGTGAAGTGTAAAGCGAAAGTCTCTTGTTTCTTGGGTGTGTCATGGATTGAGTTGCTAAACCATTAATGTGTGGTGGTTGTTAGTAAATAGATTTGTATTTATTTGACTCTAGAGCTAGTCTAGAAAATGTACTGAAGTATAACAACCATAAATCAGTGATGTTTGTACAGTGTGGATAGTTGTGCCCTATTTATTGATCGTGTACATTTTTGCTGCAGGTGGTTTGCTACAGCCTCCAGTTCGTCTGATTTCACAGCCTCAACCAGCTCGAAGATTAGACCCACCATCCAGATTTTCTGGGAGGAATGACAGAGGAGGAGACCCTATGCCAAACCGAAAAGATGACAGGAGGTATGTTGTCAAAGACCAGGCTGTAATCAAAACATTCCGTAAAGACCTGTCTTCAGAGCTGAGATTCTTGCCCCAAAGTAAGTCAACGATACGCACAAGTATCTTTAGATACCATTGGAGACTTCTATCTGACGGGACAGAATTGCAAAATCGGTCTCATTGTAAAGAGACTGTACTGAAACAAATCATGAAGAACTTCTCTCCTTTTTGGGAGTCACTTCCAACAGGCCCAGCCTCTGTTGTGCTAGAAACTGGTTTGTGGTACCAGCACACAAAAATACTTGTATGCTTTTTTTGAAGTCGTGAAAGAGACCGAGAGCGACGAAGGTCCAGGGAGAGATCACCCCAGCGAAAACGCTCCAGAGAGAGATCGCCCAGACGAGAGCGGGAGAGGTCTCCTCGCAGGCCACGACGTGTTGTTCCTCGTTACACAGTTCAGTTTTCCAAGTTTTCATTGGACTGGTATGTTTATGCTTGTTTTAACTGTGGGCACAGATCACTAAGATGTGTTGTGTTAAATGATGATCTTCAAAGAAAGAACAAATATGGCATGGCTGAGAACCCGGTGTGATAAATTTTTCTGAGCTCTTGGTTGTTTTTGAATGCTACAGCAAAATAGCTTTATTACCCTCTTTAATAAATACTCTATAATATGCAGCCACGTTAATCAGAAGAGCGTTCAGTAGTTACTTGTTTTTAAGCATCAGTCCATAACACTCTGACTTCAATGTATTTGCTCTTTAAAGTTTGTATGCTCAGTTGGTTATACATGGTTGTAGATCTATACAGAGATTGTATAGCTCTATCTTCCAAATACTGTGTTTTATTTCAGCCGTAGCTGTGACATGATGGAGCTGAGGAGACGATACCAGAACCTCTATATACCAAGTGATTTCTTTGACGCACAGTTTACGTGGGTGGACGCTTTCCCTATGTCTAGACCATTTCAGCTGGGAAACTACTGTAATTTCTACGTGATGCATAGAGAAGTAGATCCTATAGATAAAAACACTGCTGTCCTTGATCCACCCGATGCTGATCATCTGTACAGTGCAAAGGTTTGTATAGTTTTCCACTGCTGTGACTGTTGATTAGAATATTTTTACCAGTAAGGTGAAAAAGTGACCCTAACTGAACTGAAAATATTCTACAGCAATTCGAGCAAACAGAATACAGTGTTCTAAACTTTCCAGTGAAGAGGTAGTTTGTAGATCTTGAAGAATCATATCTGAAATAAGGTTTGTTTTTTTCTGTTACTAGAGGTGTCCTCAATCTTGTTATTACTGAGGTCTCTTCCATTCTCTGCACCTAGGTGCCCTGATCTAATTGCAGGAAAGAAAGCCAGCTCCTGGAAGAGCTCTGAATGTATTTCTTAGGCTATTCATTCTGAATAGTTAGTCCAGCCTTTTTAGTTTTCTTTTTTTTTCCCTCCCTTTCAGGGGTCTTTCTGTATAGTTTGTGCTTTTCTGTTTTTCCTTTCTTCTTTCAGATATGTAACATATCATACTCAGTATTTATTATTTTGTTGAATGTAATTTGAGCATATTGGGATTATCTGAATGTCAAAATATGCTACACTGAAAGCTGTAATGATACATAAAAGACCTCAGTGTCAAAATGTCTTCCTAAAACCTGTTCCATTTGAAAGCTTTCATTAAAATAGGTCTTGAGATTTCTAGGTCAATCTGTTTTAGAAGCATTTCATGTTAAAGATAAATTTAGAAACAGAACCACCGTTAACCACTGTTTCTGAAAGACTTTCAGTTTTACTTCCCTTCTGTATATAAAAGCTTTGAAGCCTCAGCCCAAATATCCGATGTACTTTTTTTGGTCCACTGATACAGAGCAAGAGCTCTCTTTCAGAAGGTTAAGCTTCAAAACATACTCAGTAACTGAGGAATAGCATCCTGTTTCATAATACTAATCTGTTTAGGATATCAAGTAACCTTGTTCAGTTTGGCTGGGATAACAGGCTGCAGATGAATGTGTTGGTGAGTTCTGATTGTGACAAAAGGGAAGGGGTTAGTTACTGATACCAGAAATACACTCAGTGTGCTCCTTGCTATAGGGTATTTGACAGGTAGTGATAGCATGCTAAGCATGTTGCTTTCATATGCCTTTGGTTTGTTGCAATATTTTTAATAAGATTACACTGCATCCATATGGGGCAGAGGGGATTTGGTTCTTGCCAGACATTTTAACACTCAGTTCTAATTTTATTTCACCTTTGCTTGTTCTGGGGTATTGTGACACTGAGGAAAAAGCACTGGTATGTATGTAATTGTAAATTGAGGTCGTTTATTTACTAGTCATACTGGGAGATCTTCACAAGACTGATTTGATCTGATTTACACAACAGGTGATGTTGATGGCTAGTCCTAGTATGGAAGATCTCTATCACAAGTCATGTGCTCTGGCCGAAGATCCTCAAGAACTTCGTGATGGATTTCAGCATCCTGCTAGGCTTGTAAAGGTAAATATACTTCGATGCCAGACACTTTTGGCAATAAAGGTTTGTTATAGAGCTTTAAAATGCTTGTGAGTAATAGGAGTTGCAGACAGCTAAGTGATGGCTTCATATTTTCTTCTAAATAGACCTAGTTATGTGTCAACTCTTTCCACTTTATAGGAGCTCTGTCTTCACTGCTTTCACATTTACTGCTTTGTTCAACTTAGTTAAACTCAGACATTAAGTATCTGGAGAAACCTATAATTACTAACTTTGTTAGGTATTTTTTTACGAGCACTTAGGCTTATTTTCTAAGGGCTTAGCTGTGAAGAGAAGACAAATGAGGCAATAGTTAAGCACTGTAAGTGCAATTCTTGTTAACCTGAAAAAGCTGTAATCACTAGCATTTCAGGACAGCACAGACTTGTTTATCAATTAAGCTCCATGTTAAAACAAATCAGAGTATTTGAATTTATAGATATGCTTATGTGGTCTTTTGTAGCTTTGCTTTGTCACTTTCAAGCAGGAAGATCTATAGAAGTGCATTGGAAGTAAGGAACTATTTAAAGTAGCATCTGTCTTGTGTGTTAGAAAGCTTGTAATTGCAAAGCAGTAAGCCTATACCAGTAAAGAAACTGATGGAAAGTCTTGCAGACAAGAATGAGTGATGATGTTTTAAACCTATTCCATTTCTGAACTATGCTGTGGAAAAAAATAACTGAACTCTTTCTTGACTGACTTTCATTTTCAGATTTCAAAATAATGTGACAGTTTACTCATGGATTTCAATGTGTGTTCTGTGAAATAATCTTTGCACTTTGGGAAAATTACTTTACCCCTAGCAGGGGAACATTCAGAAGACTCTTTTTGTCTAGTTTTTAGTGGGTATGAAAGGCAAAGATGAAGCTATGGCTATTGGAGGACACTGGTCCCCATCACTGGATGGACCTGATCCAGAAAAGGACCCCTCTGTGCTGATAAAGACGGCTATTCGTTGTTGCAAGGCTCTTACAGGGATTGACTTAAGTGTGTGCACACAATGGTAAGTACTGTACTGCAGAACAAAGTACACTGTAGAAATACTTGTCTGTACCAGGAGTTTGAAGAAGGGGGAAAAAAAGAAGAGGTGGATGGAAACCCCTCTTTTTCTTTGCCAGCTGCTCTTGGTAGTGCAGGTAAACTACTCAAAGGATGTTCTGTTTTGTAAGAAGCTTGATTGGTGCCAACTGTGCTGAACACTGCATTAAGAACTAATTAAAAATTCTGAATTTATTTTGACATGTTGTAATTTTTTACTGAATGTGCATTGAAAATATTTTTCATTTTGTGCATAGCTGGAGAAGATCGTCAAGAGAACTTCATTTCATTGATCTTTTGTTATAAATAAATAGCCGTTCGTTATACAGCCATATTTTCTCTTCATGACTTCCAGCCCTGTTAGTACTCACTGCAGTTTCACTAATACCTCAGAAGTCTATCGTATGCTAAATTGAAAGTGCTTCAGCATCGTCTGTTTGCACATTGAACTCTCATCCACTAAACAACAAGTTAAATTAAAAGATTTTTGTTGGGTTTCCTCCTTCTTACTTGGGATACCTTTTTTACAAACATGCCAAAAGAGAAAATATGGCTTCCATAATTTTTTTCTTTAGATAAACTTCAAGGTCTTGCAGCAAAATTTCTTTACTTGATGTGCTACAAGTGATCTAGGCTCTTTAAAATGTATTGTAGAATTTTTTTTTCCAACATGCTTCTTCCCTTGCAACAGGTACCGTTTTGCAGAGATTCGCTACCATCGCCCTGAGGAGACCCACAAGGGGCGTACAGTTCCAGCTCATGTGGAGACAGTGGTTTTATTTTTCCCGGATGTTTGGCATTGCCTTCCCACCCGCTCAGAGTGGGAAACCCTCTCCCGAGGATACAAGCAGCAGCTGGTCGAGAAGCTTCAGGGTGAACGCAAGGAGGCTGATGGAGAACAGGCACTGAACGCTAATCCCTTTTTCTATTTCTGCTTCTCACAGGCACAGGAATACAGGCACAAAATGCACACCACATACTACACAACACACATACACAGGAGGAACATAACTGGTAACAGTGACTGGTAAACCAGCTTTCAGCAGTGTAGTGAATGTTGCTTTTTATTTCAGCTAGTTCACTAACTCTAAATGTGTATGCTGATACCACAAATGGAATTAAATTGTGCTTATAATGCGCAGAAAATTTTTTATCATAGATGTAGTTGCTGGAATCTGGGACCAGTTGTTGAGTGAGATGCAGTTTATGAGTAGCTGTCTTGAAACATTTTGCCATTTTCTAAAACTTCTAAATTCTCTCTTGTGGCCAGTTCTAATTGTGATATTTGAAACTGAACAAACAGTAGTCTGAAACATCTGAACTTCAGGCCATGTGACTGATCAACATCTTGGAATAAGGAAAGGTGTGACTGAATAAAGACCAATCTGGGGGTTTAAAATCTAGGGGAAGATCACACACTGTGTGGTTGATGGAGACCAGCAGTGTCTGTGTAACCCCGATATGCTTTGTGGTGTTGCTTATCACCCTTTTGTGTTCCACAGATCTGGCTTGTATTGGCTGAGTGGCACTGTGATCATTTATAAAGTGGTAGAATGTGTGTGTGAACTTGTCTAAATAATAACTTTAGGAGAAGACTATCTGAAACAGTTCTGACCTTGCACAGATCAGCAACAGAATTTTTAAAAAGTAACTTAAATGCTTTCAAGCTTCTGAATGATAATTCCTGGATTTTATTTGTCAGGATGAAGAGGAAAAGGATGATGGAGAAGCTAAAGAGATCTCTACACCTACGCACTGGTCTAAACTGGATCCCAAAACAATGAAGGTATCTTCCTTGTTGATTTTATAGGTATTAGATGTGATCAAACATGCCTCCTGATTTTAATAAATGAATGCAGTTAGTTCAAGATATTCTGAGTTCTTGAACTTCGTACAATGAAAGGGCGTGTATGATACATTAACTGGAAAACAAAATACCTGCTTGTATCTACTAGCATTAAAAATGTGGGGTTTAAAATATTTCAAGGGTAGTTTGAAAAGGCAGTAATTATACAAAAATTTATGTCAGGAGACATAATTAAAAGTTTCCTTTAAAAGAATAATAGTAATTAACTATTTTAGTGTAGTAAAATCTTTTCCCTGTCCTTGTGAAAAGTTCTTCAAGAAAGGGGTTCTTTGAGGAGAACACAGCTTTAGATATACCAATAAATAAGAGTGGTTTTCAGTACAGATTTTAAAAATACAGTTGACTTTTCAGTGCTTTATCCTTAACCTTTTTCTGCTAATCAAATGGTTTTTTATGTCATTGGTTGATAGCACTTACAAAGCTTTTGTTTGCCAGGTAAATGACCTTCGTAAAGAATTAGAAAGTCGAACCCTTAGTTCTAAAGGACTGAAATCTCAGCTGATAGCTCGACTGACAAAGCAGCTAAAAGTAGAAGAACAAAAAGAAGAACAAAAGGAGCTGGAGAAGTCTGAGAAAGAAGAGGAAGAGGAGGAGGATAGGAAATCTGAAGATGACAAAGAGGTTAGGTTTTGGATATATTTGGTTTAAGACTTATTAAATTTACATATAAAGTATATATAAAATTCATATACATATGTACAAGTGTAAAAAGTACAGGAATGTACCTGTAGTTGTGTTGAGATTTTCCTAGTTCTCTTATGGCTGCACTGGGAACTCTTGCTGTAACTTAATCTGTGCAACTGGAAAAAAATCTTGGCAGGTTTGAATATCTTTATATCAGCACAGTCAGCTGAAATGTTTGGCTGCACTAGGGCTGTCTGAATTAATGTCAGTCCTTAAATGTAAGGAAAAATAAAATCCAAACTCTAGAGAAAAACTCTGCCTGAAGGGGTGAACCTACTTAATAAAATCTTAACTGCTTAAACCTAGGTGAAAAGCAGATGCTTATTTGTATTGCCTTCTAGTGGCATACAGGCCTTGGGGAATTACTGTGAGATGGGAGCAGGACAGGTTCCAGGCTGTAAAAGGTCTAGTTTCTTCCTGTGGCAAATGGTTTGCATAGGTTTGTTGTTCTTTATTATGAAGCTTTAATTTTTTACTTTCAGATAAACATCTGTGTATTGAAGTTTATTAGTTTTGCAGTTTGCTGTTTCAGTACTACTCAGTTTCTCTTGCTGTTCCATAAGGATAAACAAGATCTGTACAGTAAGGCTGAAGCTCAACCACAGAAAAGGGACATAAATATCTGGAGAATATATTATGTGTTAGTTGCTTTTAAACCTGCCTTTTCATGTATTGCTTGCTAACCAATCTGAGATGATGTGAAATTTTATATCTGCATGGACCGTGTTGAGGGAGCAAAGGCCATGTGCTTGTTAATTCTCAGCTGCTGCCTTCTCCCTCAATTTGGATGAGCTTCAGCTATCCTGAGGTTTCTTGCCACAGTTTTATTCAAGATTAGGGGAGGGAATTTTGATTGTGCATGCTTGTTTGGTTGGTTTTTAAAAAGCACAAGCTCTACCATGACTTCTTTCCATACTCAGAGTAGTTTAATGTTTCTCTTTAGGCAGTCAGCAGCTTGGTATTTTACCTTTTTTAACCTTTTGTGTGATATGCATTACTTGTGTCTACAGAGATTGCCTATCCCATAATCAAAAGAGTCAGGTAAAATGTCATCTGGTAATTGTTAAAGCTGTGTTGGATATCTTTGGGAAGATTATGTATGAAGCCTTCATTCTTCCTATGTAAGGAATGAAACAGCTTAATGTACTGTACAGTTCTAAATAAAAAAACCTTTCAGGAGCACTGACTCCGTTGCTAGCTTGCACACCATTTTTTGAAGTGAACAAGCTCAAGTCCTTCCACTGTTGAAAAAACATGCTACAGCTAGCACCATGAGATAGTTGGAAGGTACTAGTTGCTCTATGGGCTAAACAACACTTAGTGATCTGCTTTGTGATGTTCAGGCTTCCAGTTAGCTTGGCCAAGTGTTGGCAGTGCACAAGTATATGTTCTGTGACTTCTGTCTTCTGTGTTGAATTCAGCTGCTTTCCTTTTTCGAAAGCAGTGAGTGATGAAAATAATATATGGGATGAAACATCAGCTTTGGAATATACTGTGTGTAATTTTCCCCCCTTCTTTTTAGGAAGAGGAAAGAAAACGTCAAGAAGAAATGGAACGTCAGCGGCGGGAGAGACGTTACATCCTGCCTGATGAGCCAGCAATCATTGTACATCCCAACTGGGCAGCAAAGAGTGGGAAATTTGACTGTAGCATTATGTCTCTTAGTGTTCTTCTGGACTATAGACTAGAAGATAATAAAGAACATTCCTTTGAGGTAATTCAGCTACACTACTGACAGCTAGCCATTCTTGCTTCTTTTTCATCATGTGGTAACGTCAGTGTTGTTAAATTACACAAGTTTTATAATAGCGTGGCAAAGACTACTTCAGTAAATTAGTTTCATTGTGCAGTCCCTAGAAATAATTGTCCGGTCTTTGGTACACTACTAGAGCAGTACAGTCACTGACAGAAAACTGAGTTTATACAGCAAGTCTAGGTCCTAAGCTATATTAGTAAAGGAAAGAAGCATTTTGATGAAGTTCAGAATAGATAGTAAGGAATCTGACATGACTTAAAATTCTGCTGTGATGAAAGCTGGTAAGATAGTACCTCACAGCCGTTTAATCATAAGTGTACATACATTTAAGTGCATATGTTTTAAAACTCCTTGTACGTTCTCTTTTTGTTCTTTATATGCAGGTATCATTGTTTGCAGAACTTTTCAATGAAATGCTTCAGAGAGATTTTGGTGTCAGAATTTACAAAGCACTGATATCTCTCCCAGAGAGGGAGGACAAAAAGGACAAAAAAAGCAAAAAAGATGAGAGGAAAGAAAAAAAAAGAAGAAAAAGATGATGAAACAGATGATCCAAAACCTAAGAGGAGAAAATCTGGAGATGACAAAGATAAAAAAGAAGATAGAGATGAAAAGAAGGTCTGCAGCTAGCTCATATGAAGTACTATACTGTCTGGATCAATATTAAACTGGTTTTATTTGAATTTTACTTTATTGCTTTTGAAAATGGGTTTCAGAGTGTTAGTTAACTGATTTGACTCACTGATCTCTATTTAAATATGCTTCAACTGTATACAGTTATTTTAACATTCAGCTATAACACATGGATTTATATTTGTGACTAAATATAAACATGCCAATTTTGAATATGTGGTAATGAGGTTTTTTGCTTCCCTAGTTTTTTAGTGTTCTAACTGGTTACATTTTTGGGAATTTTTTTTACAGAGGGAAGATAAAAGGAAAGATGATTCTAAAGATGAAGAAGAAACTGAAGATGACAATAATCAAGAAGAATATGATCCAATGGAAGCAGAAGAGGCTGAAGATGAAGATGAAGGTATCCTGAATTACAAATTTTGTGGCTTTCAGAAAATTAATTGCCACTGAGCACGTTCCTTCAAGCTGGAGAATGCACTGGAGCTAGACCATTTAAAATTGTGTTAATAGTCTGATTTTATTTAGTAGTTCTGACCAGGCTTACTGGAAACGTAAGTGCCTTTGTGGGGCATTGTGTGAACGTAGTTAACTACCTGTGGTACTCAAAGCAAGGCATGCATATAGAAGTGGTTTTATTTTTTTCAGAATGCAGACCACTCGCAACTCCCATTGAAGTCAGTAGGAGATGTGAGTATTCAGCACCTCTGAAAAACCAGGCCACTTTGAAGTGCCTAACTTCCTGTTCTTCAATTCTGAAATATCCTATTTTTACTAGGCCAGAATGTAGTGTGGGGTGTTAGGAGTGGATTTCTGTTTGGGTGGAGTTGTTTGCCTGAAGAAATGGGGAAAGGGGATGGGAAACTTTCCTGTCTCCAGGGCCTTCTTTCTCTTCTCAGATGCAGGAAGGTGTAAGACATGATGTATGCTTTTTGTCTTGTGTTTCTTTGTAGTTTTTGTCCTTTAGTAGAGAGTTTTTGCTGGAGATGTGGGTTTGAACTGCTTAGATATTGCAGTCCCAGCATTTTCTAACCAGTTGTAATTTTGGCAGAGTATTGCAACCAGCCTTAAAAAAAATGGTTCTAATTTGTGGTTTCTAAAGTAATTCCGATTTACTTGTAATCTGGTTGTGAGGGTGCCCTAGGCTTCCCTGTTCTGTACAAGTGCTTTTGCTCCCCATAATCTCTCCTTGTGCCATTCCCAGCCAGAGTTGCTGAGAACAATCCAACACACCAGGGGGTGTTGGCAAAATTAGACAAGTGTTGTGACACATACTTCTGTCCAGAGTTTTCCCCAAAAGAAAGGTGAGCTTAAAGCTGAACTTGGCACATGGTTCTGTGACCAAAGATTTTCACATAAGGTAGAAAGCTGCATGCCGTAATCCATCCCTGCAGTGTCACATTCTTGTTTCTTGTTCAGTCTGCCCGTAAACCAAAACCCTGCAGTCTGTCACTCACATCTAATAAGCAGTGTGATGTGTAATTTCTTGGAAATTCTAAATTACAGCATCAGTAGTATCTTACTCAGACATGAGTATAAACACATTTTTCTAATTATGTAGTTGATTCAGGGTTTAGGATATAAAATATATGAGAGCAAATAGTACTCAGGATAAAGTCATCCTAATGGTAATAACAGTAGCTGAATGCAGACTCTGCCAAGCCTCATTAGGAAGAATTGTGGTAATCTTCTGTGCACACTTCAATAGATGGTGATGTTGGCAGAACTCATTTTTGGCGTAGTTAGCATTTGTTTCAGCTTTTCTATCCTCTGTATATGAAAGAAACATGGAGGGGGAAAAATGATAACTGGTCTATGTTAAAATAAGACCAGAGAAAACCAAAAAACTTTGTAGGACTCACTTCCATGCCCTTCTCTTACACTTTTGTTTTTTCCAAGGAAATATACTCATATCAGCTACTTGAGGGTTTATGTGAACTTTTTTTTGTGAACATCTGTGTTTTGAGATAATGGTCATAGAATAATGTGCTGTGGCTATGTTGAATTTTTATTTTTTTTTTTTTTTTTTTACAGACAGGGAGGAAGAGGAAATGAACAAACGGGAGGACAGAAGAGAGGGAAATAGGCACTGTAAAGAGAGGGCGTCTAAAGATAAAGTAATTAACACCTTTCTTAACAACTGCATATAACCTTGTTAGAGGTGTCCTAATTAGAGCTTAACTTCTATTGTAAGACTTATTTGCACTCCTTGGTTCCTTCAGCACTTCTGGACTGAAACGTGAAGTGTATATAGGAGTTAGGGAACATGTGACAACTCTGGGTAAGGTACCTACCAGCTGCTTTCACTCACATTTTGAAGTTCATTGGATAAAAACTGTTGGAAAAACATTCCTCATATGAGATTCTGATCAGGCAGAGATGTGAGGACTAATGTTATCTGTACATGTCAGAAGCATCAGATGTGATTATTGTATCCATTCTTTTCAACTGCTGTATTCTTGGTTAAAAAAAGCAGACAGACAATTTGTTGATAAATTGGCTTTTCAGTTGTGAAGCTTGGAATAATTTTCTGATGTTTTTATATCTCCCTGTGTTTTGTGGTGTGAGGCTAACAGATTGCCTCCACAATTCAGATTAAGGAATGGCATAAGTTTGATTTGTTACAATTGAACTTTCTTTGTAAGTGCAAGAATAAAATAAGTTTCTAATTATTTTTTTTAAGGAAAAATAGGAGATGTAGGAATAATGGGTAAACACAGTCTGCAGAACTGCTGTAGCTGTGAGAGCTGGATGCTTTATTCATTACATGTTTTATGGGAGTTTCACTTTGAAAACAGCTGTACAATAAAATATATGAGAGGAGAAAGGGTGTTTACTGTTACTTTGACTAGGTTAATTATTCCTTCTTTTTCTATTTGCATAAAGAAAAGGAAGGTGCCTACCAGGTGTTGCTGTCCATTGTGCTGTAATTCTTTTCAGATGACTTGACCCTAAATAGCTTGCTTCTATTTCAGTTCAGTAGATAAATGCTAATTGTATTATCACTTGACTGAAAGTAATGATAAAATGAACAGAAGAAAACTCCTGTTAACTGAGAGGTTTGTGTGGTTTTAGTAGATGATGGGGAAATTATATTTGAATTTGCTAACTGTCCTGTCATGGACTTTTTGTAGGAGAAAGACAAGACACAGATGGTAACCGTTAATAGGGATCTCCTGATGGCTTTTGTTTATTTTGATCAAAGTCACTGTGGATACCTCCTGGAGAAGGACATGGAGGAGATACTGTACACTCTTGGATTACACCTGTCACGTGCTCAGGTTTTGTATAGTCATAGAAATCTCTTGGAAATTATTGTAGGAATGCTGTAAATGGCCTGAATGTAGTTTAGCTGCTAAAGGCTGTTGCTTACATACTTGATCCCTGGGGTTTATGTAGCCACTTCATATTTACAGTGAAACACCAGTTTAATCTTTTGTAAATTGTCTTTGAATGAAAAGGTGATAGGTGGTGAGGTTTGAGTCTCCTAATATGCCCATATTGTATATGGAGCTCTTGTCTTAAAATTATTTTATCTCTTTTTGGGTTTTTTTGTTTTGTTTCCTAGCTTGTTTACATTTTAAGCCCCAGTATGTTCAAGTTAAAACTGTGCAATCTCTAAATTTTCAAGGTTGAAACATTCTTATTAGATGATCTAATACCTCTGTATTAAGTAACACCATATTTCTTCCTATGGCTGTGTTTTAGGTCAAGAAGCTGCTTAATAAAGTAGTGCTTAGAGAATCTTGCTTTTACAGAAGACTAACAGATACTTCTAAAGATGAAGAAAACCAAGAAGAGTCTGAGGAGCTACAGGAAGATATGTTAGGTGGTATTTTTTTTTTATGCCACAAATTTGTAGAGAATGGTTTCTGTGTAGGTGAGAGTTTTGAGATAAATGGCTTTCTTGCAGAAACTAATTCAGGTCTGCAGGAAACCTGCCAGTTTGGAAACATGAATCTTGGGTATTTCATAAATTACAGTATTTCTGGTTTCCAACACATTCTGTTGCATCTTTAGGGTAAATCACAATACCTTGGAACAGGAAGGAGGGCCAAAGTTAATGTTAATTGTTGATGAACAGCGTTTCTCATTCATAGCACTTTCACAGTCAGGAAGAGCAGTGCTTTGAACACAAATTACTGCAGCAAGGAGGTATAGAAGAATGTCATGGAAGAACATGCTTCTTGTTTTTTTGGTGGGAGGTGGGAATTAGGGTAAGGAATGGGGAGAGCTATGTGAGGAATATCCCAGCAAACTTGAATCTATTGTTTTAAGAAGTTTTTGAGGTTGTTACTAGAACTGAAAAATGACAGAAAGACTGTTTCCTAATGCTACTTAATTTAATGCAGGAAACAGATTACTGCTGCCATCACCAACTGTAAAGCAAGAATCAAAAGCCATAGAAGAGAATGTTGGCCTCATTGTGTACAACGGAGCTATGGTGGATGTTGGGAGCCTTCTGCAGAAGCTGGAGAAGAGTGAAAGAGTGCGGGCAGAGATAGAACAAAAGCTTCAATTACTAGAAGAAAAAACAGGTGAGATGTTACTTTGAAGGTGGGACTTACACAGATGCAAGACACTAAGACTTCTTAAGTAGCTAAACCAATTGAGTAATTTTGATGATCTAAATTCCTTAGCAGTTTGCTTACTGTAAACTATTTTCTATTTCCTGAGCCCTTTAAGCTTGCACACAATTATTATTGTTGCCATTGTTACCATGCTGAAATGTTTTTATAATTCTTATTTGGGCTGAACATAAGACTTCCAAATGTAATCAGAATTGAGTATTTTTCAAATACTAATGCACTGTAGTCCTTTAAAAATTAGTAGTTATGGTATTGGCATGTAAATGGAATATTAAGATAAAAAGTGCCCAGCATTGGCAGTGACTGCCTTTTCTTCTTTCCTTAAGATGAGGATGAAAAGACCATACTACAACTGGAGAATTCTAACAAAAGTCTATCGGCGGAGCTCAAAGAAGCGAAAAAGGACCTTGGCCAACTGCAAGAAAATTTGAAGATCTCAGATGATAAAAATTTGCAATTTGAGGGTCAGCTGAATAAGACAATCAAAAATTTAGCTACTGTTATGGATGAAATAGAGAGTGTTCTTAAACAGGTTAGAATTGTTTAATTCCATTGTTTATTATTGTATTCAAGCTTCTTGCAGACTTTAAGTTACTAGAACAAAAACTTCTGAATAAAAAAAAGAACATCACTTTTTCATGATTTCAGGGCAGTAGTATCTTAACATATATGTAAGATGCTCAGTGCAGTACTGATTATTGAAAGATAATAAATAAAATGGTTTTTTTTTTCTAAGCTTGAAACACATGTTTTTGACTGAAATGTTTAAGATGAAGATATGTTAATGTAAATCTCAACTCATCTTATTGTTTTCATGTTCTGATCTTGTCCATCCCCAGTAGACCAAATCTTCTTCCATTTGTTCAGTTAGGAGTGATTTTTATTTTTTTTTTATCCCCTAGCGAGAACTGACAAATTCACATTTATGTGTGGGTATTAAACGAGCAAACCACAATGCTACAGAGCATTTCTGTCCTCATACAGAAAGGTGGTTGCATAATGCCTAGAATGCCACAAGGGCCCACAAAGTAAGGCTGAACTGAGTGGCCATCTGGTATCATGAGGGAGGTTTGGTTCTACAACTTTGCATCTACAAAAGCTTGAAAACAAAACCACACACAAAGCCCTAGAAAACTTTGAAAAATATTAGAACTACTCTTCTCACTTGAGGATACAAGTGGTGTATCATCTAAGTCACTGGCAGTACCTTGCAGCCATCTGTCATCAGTGTTAAGCATTCCTATGCTTCACTACATGTCATAGACCAACTGCTTCACCAGAACCTGCTCAAGGCACTGCATAAACCTCTTTTGCCCTTATCTCAGTTAAATAGCCTTGCTAATTGTCTGCTATTTTTGAGATGACAGCCTAGTGTTTTTAGGTGGTATTTTACACCATAGCTGCTCTGGTCAATTGCTGTCTTAATTTAATGGATTTTTAAAGAACTTTTTACTTGCTCCTTAAACAAAAAGCAAAACAAACCCTGCACGTGCAAAACCTTAGAAACAATAAAATGAGGTTTCTGGGGATCTGCTTCTCTTCTGAAGTGCTTAGGTCACATTTTATTTCTGCCCTCCTGATTTTTTAGTATGGTACTGGAAATATGAATTGGTTATAACGAAACTGAGTAAGATACCAGTTCATATAGTATTTAAAGTTGACACCAAAGATTGTATTTGCCTCACGCTGTTTTACAGTTTACAGGAGAAAGATCACTTCTAGAACTCATGTTATCGTCTTCCTTTTATCTTTTAAAGGATATTGTGAAGAATGAAGATAAAGATCAGAAATCCAAAGAGAATGGAGCAAACGTATGATAAACCTGCTGCTGTTCAGAAGAATGGTGTTACATAATGTAATATAAATCATGATACCAGAATGTATGGGGAGTGATGCATGTTTGATTTTAATAGTATAAATATCTTAGTTCCAAAAGATGTATAAAGTTTTATGAACATGAGTGTCTACTTCTGAAGATTGCTTGTAATTCTTAGCATTCAACTTCAGACACTCCTTGAGTGAAAATAATTTTGCATTGCAAAATGTTTTAGGATGAACTTTGTTATAGTTTTAACCCTAACAAAGTTCGTCACCATAATGAACAGTAGCAAGTATTTAATTACCAAATGTTTTTCATTAAAGTCTAGTGAAATCAAATTTTTCATTATTTATAGAATTGCCATTTTTTAGGTTTTTGTTTTTATTTCGGTCTAATTAGTCTTTTAAAATTCAAATATAAATCACAAAATAGCATGCTGCTTAATTTTTCAAGTAAAGATTTTTAAAAAAAAAAAGCTTCTTGCATTTTTTCTTTTACTTCTCACAATTTTCTTTTCCCTTCCAAATGTAACCTTCTTTCCCAGAGCTGCTTGTATTAAAGCCTCCCAATATACAGTAGTTCAGATGAGTTAAAGCAATAGAACCCTACCCAAATACTGGTAGGATTGTGAGATTTACATGAAGTAACATGGGCCTGTTTTAAATGTATGTCATTTATGTTCCTTTATTATTCTCATCTTTGGATTAATATGTATGCTCCTTTTAAATAACAAATGCAGTGTATTAAAGTGTATGGTTGGATACCAGGCCAGTAGATGTCAGAATGATGCCTTCATGGAGAAAAAAGCTACCACTGTTAGCCACTTTCAATTAAATTAGGACTTTTTTTTTTTAATATGTGTAATTATTTCAGAGTCCAAAAAAAGAATGGATACACAAGTATCAGTCCTCTCATTATAATTCCAAAGGAGCAAGGAGACACAACTCAGTCGCTTTAAAGTGGGCAAGATTACCTGCCTTTGTGTTCACAGATCACCAGAGATCTAAACATTAAATTTAATGTGACATCATTAGTCAATGTGAAGTAGGAACAATTATATTTTGGTGCAACTTCCAGGAAATTTAAGGGGTTTGAAGGTTGGGACAGAAGTGTTTTCTTACAGAAATCGTTTATTTTAGCAGACATTTTCTTTTGTAGCCTAGATGTCCTAGGTAACTAAATACCTGTTAGGAGAGTTCAAGTGCCATAATATGTATGAATACCTACATGGAAACTCATGTAGCTTTACTGAGATACACATTAAAATGTCTGAATTTATGTTCAAAAGAGTCTAAGCTGGTGCTTTTATCTTTTAACTTTTGTCTGCCCTTTTGGAGCTAGACAAGTCAGTACCTTTTTATTAAAATAACATGCATAAGCTTCCCCTCATTCATCTCAGTCAAGTCACTGTATAATAATCTTAACTGTTCACACTAAAGTAGGGAATACTCTAAAAACACTGATTATTGCATGCTTTATGAATTAAGAGATAGTATCTCATTAGAATGACTGAATGAGGTTGGTGATATTAATCTTCCAAGGAGCATTATCTGTGGTGTACAGATGGTGTTAACAAATTCTTTTGTAATCAGATTCTATTTTTCACCTTTACCTTTGTACCAGTTGCTGACGGCATGTTTCGCTTCCGACGCTGAGCACCGTTTTATTTACATGGACTTGAAAGGATCACATTTGGAATACTTTGCTCATTCACTTTCAGCAGTACATGTCAACATCCAAGAAACTAATTCTAGAGCTCAAGATAACATCTTTTTAGGCACACTGAAATACCTGTTGAAATATTTTGCTGGGGTCTTTTTACCTTAATCTGCTGAGCTGGAAGTAGTTGTTGGAACAAGCAGGCCTCATCGTGCATTTCAGCAAGCAGCCCTGTGCGATAGCTAGTAGAGTTACGCATTTTTTACAGTGTTTAAGGAAAAAAAGCTGTTGGAATTAGTGTAATCCTTCTCTATATTGCTTTGATGTAATAGTGTTTCGGATACTATGTACAGTCTGCATTGATGTTGGAAAGAAAGTTAAAAGGGTGAAGAATAAAGAAGAAAAAAAGTTTTGTAATCCATGCAGAGCTTGACCAGTCTCCTGGAGCACAGTTGATCTGCGGAAGAACAGACACTTCTACAGACTGTTTTAAGTTGCTTTACCAAGCAGCGCAAGGTTCTGTATGTACACAGCATCAGTGCTGATCATTAACTAAAGCTCCTTGGTAATATTTCCAGGAATAAAATTAATTCTTAAGAAAACTGAATTGAGTATCAGTCATGGAGGTTTGGAGAAGCAGCCTTCTGTCAGTTTTAATTTCTGAACAATGTTACTGTTTTTCGTGTCCACACTTCCCATCTCATGAGCTTTCTAGGTCCTTCTGTAACAGCTGTGGGTGAAAGACTGGTCAAAGTAAGCATAAGGCAGGTCTTAGTCTGATGCCTCAACATCCACTTTGTGGTTTAAAAAATAACTGTATGCTCTCTGTGGACAATAGTAGATCTCAGACTACTACCTTTTTCTGTCTGTGAAGAAAGCACTACTACAGCAGGCTGATAAATTAAATCTGGTCTTAGTGTAGGGATTATTTCCCTTCCCTTTTTATTCTGTCTAGTATGAGGGTATTAATTAGCTGAATCCTTATAACGTTGCATTCAGGCTAATGGATGCCTGACTAAGGCTAGAAAGGAAGTCTCAAGTGATACACCTGCATGCAAGATGGTCTATCTAAAGTAGATTGATTTACTTCTGCTCTGGTAATGAAAAGGCCAAAGTGTATAGTTTCAGTGCTACATAGCAACAGTGGCAAACAGACCAGTAGTGTATTTTTGCCAAAGTTATTTGAAGTGTTGAGGATTGCATGCAGGATAATGGAGCTGCTTCCAGTACTGCTGCATGTTCTACTGGGATGAAGTCACAATATTTTCTTGACTCACCCAACGCTTGCTGCTTCTGCCTGTAGTGCCTGGACACTGCTGCGAAGTACTTGCTGGTCATTGCCTGGTTTATCCAATGTCCTCTGGCTCAGCCTAGGGTGCCCTGAGGCGTACAAAGGAGAGTTATCCATCCGGTGCTTGTGAGTTTCCACAGAGACAGCATTTACCACTGAGTTGTTCCAGAGCCTAATGTTATGAAGCCTGATTCTTTAACTTTTTTTTTTTTTCTCTCCAATGTTTAATTGCTTTGAGAGAGTTGAATGGCTTTCAGTCCATCTTTCTGCTGGGTAACATTGTCTGAATACCTGTTTGGACTTACATAACAGCTAATTTCACTGATTTTATCACAAATGTGCACAAAACCTGTTTTTTCTCTTGCTTCTTTGTAATCTTTGTGTACCCAGATCCTGTTCTTACCTTGAATGCATTTATTCAGTGCAGTTTATATTTTAAAATATAAAATATAAAAATCTTTTTGAGTGACTGAGTCTTATGGCCAGCAACAGCTTGCAAAATGTATAGGTAGCATAGTCAGTACCCTCATGCTAATATTCTATAGAAAATAGAAATAGTACAAGTAAAAATTCAACCAGGATTTATATATTGCTATATAATGCCACAATAAAAATGGTGTAGATAATGAATACCTCCCACACAGCTATCAAAACTGCCAGTATTTTTCCACCAAACTTCTGATGTTTCTGAGTACTGGATCTCATTAGATGTATTGCATGAAAGTAGTTACAGTAAAAAATGCACTACTTCTAAGCAAATGTAGTTTTCCTTTTTTATTTATCCACTATATAGTACACAGCATTGTGCAAGAATATACAGTTCTGGGATACAGCAAGTATTTCCTGAAGTCTCGTGTTTCATAGTGTTTTAACAGTGGCTGGGGACAATTTCCAGGTATGCAGTGCCTGAATATGTACTGAAAACAACACTGCAGTTGTATGTTGCTTTTGGTTTCTTGTGTCCTGCTGGACCTAACAGTGTTAGGATAATGGTTGGATTTAATCATCTTAAAGGTCTCTTCCAACCAAAACAATTTTATGATCCCTGCAGTTCTTCACTTGGACCATTTCCAGAGCATGTTAAGCCACAGATGCATATTGAAATACTTTCTTGACTGAAATAATTGAAACCGTTCAGTGATGTCCTTCTGTTTAGAGCTAATAATCTTCCTTTCCCTCTTTCCACCAGGCTGAGGAAGGAGCTTGCATAGCTGGCTTTTGTTCTTGTTAATAACTTGGTGTGCAGTGTCAAGGCATGTTCGTGTTCATTTCCCATAGGCAAGCAGTCTCCCCCATGTGGCGAGGTCTGACTATTTCTCTGTGAGAAGTATGTAATACAGGGTGCCTCTAAAAGTATCTTTTCTCATATGTTGTAGACTCTTCCACCTTAGCAGATACCGAGTGTTGTAGTGATCATTTGGAACAAGTAGACAATTGATATGCTTACAAACGCCTAGAGAGTTGGTGTCAGGAGGATGGGACGAGTCTTTTCTCAGTGGTGTCCAGCGACAAGGCATAATGGGTACAGATTCGAACATAGGAAGTTCTATCTAAACATGAGGAGGAACTTCTTCACACTGAGGGTGATGGAGCACTGGAACAGGTTTCCCAGAGAGGTGGTAGAGCCATCATGGGCAACCTGCTCTGGTGTGGGGGGTTTGGACTAGAGGATCTCCAGAAGTCCCTTTCATTCTGTGATATTCAGAGACCCCTTATAAGGGACCCTGGTAAGAGGTCTCTGAATATTCGAAGAAAGTGCTTGAGCTGGATTTCAGCCAAGACAACAGATTCCAAATACCACATGTGTTGATGGGAAGTTGATTCCTAGATTATTTTGCCTCTGTCTAGTAAAAAGATCTCGTTAACTGAATCAGTGTTGGCATTTCACTGCTGACAAAAGGCTGAGTAGAGGGGAAGAGTGGGGAGGAGAAACACTGCAGAGAATCCCAGCCTGAACTCGCTCCACTCTGTTTCAGCAAGTGTTTTTAGAGTACTAATTTGCTTGCAACTTTTTTAGTGTTATACAGAAAGATTGGTTTAACTGTGAAGGCTTTTCCCCCGCCCTGTATTGCTTTTTGGTCTTCCCGGCAGGGGGTCATCCAGTCATATTCCTGTTTTGTCATGCAAGAGACAGAAACATCTGGAGAACAACCTTCATTTTTGGTCCCTTTTTAGCAGGGCTGGATGATAGCCAGCAGATCTGCATATAAACAAAGCAGAAATTGCTGCCACATGTCATGTCCTGGAAATGAACAGTTGGAGATAAAAGTACCTTGCAATGCTGGTCTCAAAAAAACACTTGTGTCACAGACCAACCTGATTTACTGTAAAACAGCCCACTGCATGTATGCAGAGGAAAATTCAAAAGAACAGTATGCAATTTGCACTGCAACTATAATGGTACATGTGGGTTGGGGAGTTGGGTTGTTATACTTTCAGCTTAGCTCTAATAAGAGATGAGAGAATTTTGGAAGTTCTCTTAAACATCTGGAAACACTCCTGTCTGTTTCATGAGAGTTAGTCAAGGTCTCCCACCAGATTTTTCTGTTTGCCTCCTTATGCCTTGCTCTATCAAAGTACTATTCAAACAAATTAAGTACATGAACAAAATGTGTTACAAAAATCATGTTAAAAGTTGTAAAGTCTTGGGGAGAGTTTCCAAATGCAACTTGAGAGTGTTCTTAAAACATTTGTGTACAGAGAAAAGCTAATACATGTCAGTATCTCCTGTGATGTAAAGGAAGTCATGTATAATGTGACTAAACAGATGAAAATGAGGATCAGCTGCTTACCAGTATTGAAACCTGATTTTCTGCCTTGGTGTCTTTCCTGAAATTAAGCTAATGAGCTTGCTTTTGGGAAGGAGGGTGGGGGTATCTTTTCATTATACTGTGAAGAAAAATAGATGATCTTTCGTACTGGGACATTTATAGGTGGCAGCACATCTATAAATCCTCTGATTATCCATGGGATCCAGCAATATGCTTACAAGGAATGTGCAGTCAGCAATTTCAGTCTTATGATTTGGGCTTGTAATGATAGGCAGCACAAAAGGGGTCTCTCAGGAGTAATACAATGTACAATCATTATGATCCATGGACAAAAGCAGAAGTTGGCTAGCGTGACCTTTGGATAGCAGGGGATCAGAACAGGTAGGACTGGTAAGGGAGGGCTGTGCAGATACTCTGAGCAGTGTATTCATTCTGATACCTGCTTCACCCTTTAAAGAAAAGGAAAATTAATTTGGTTTAGGGCTTTTTTTTTCAATGAAGAAAGTCTGAAAAAAGATTACTCAAAAGCAACCTGCAATTTAAGAACCTACACAAATTCCCTAGGGAACACACTGAATTGGACACAGAATTGCTTTGTGTGCACCGGGTTCCAAAGTAAGTAGTGCCCTTATCTCGTGGGTCACAGATGCACTGTATAACTTTGCAGAATAGGAATGAACTGTGCAAGTAAGACGTGAAAACCACCCTGAGCAATGCTAACACCTCCCCTGCCTGCCCTGCCCGGGCCCTGCTTCATGAAATTGTAATCCGAGACAGGACAAGAGCCCTGACCTTGGAGGAGAAAAACACGGGGGTGAAGTGGGCAAGGAGCCCTCTCTCTCTTTCTCTCTCTCTCTAGAATTCTAGTGCAAGGTAGAGGCAGGTTCCTCCAGCTCAGAGTGGGATTTTTCTGGAGGGAGAGTGCCCCATCCTGAATCAGCAGGGATGAGAATGGAGATCTGGGGCAAAGTTCACCACAATGGCAGCAGCACATAGCCAGTGCTGGAGCCCTCCAGTACCACTGAATGTATTTGCTTTCATTTATTTCCTGTCTCCTTTACTGCCTTTCTGTGTGATCCCAGTCCTCTCTGTGAGGTCAATTCTGTTTCACAGAGCTGATGGTTGATTCAAGCAGGGCAGCCTGAGCTGTCATCAGGCTTTACCAGCTGGAAGTACCAAACCACTCTCAAGCAGGTAACTTCTACCTGTGGCATTTTGTCATTAGTGGTATCAGTGCAAATCCTAGCAGGCAAAAGTCCTGCAGCCATGCTGGTGGAAAAGCAGGGAACACACGGCATCACCACCACAGCTCTCTGCAGAGGCACAGTTTCCCTGTCAGTACACTGGGACACAGGACACTAGGACAAACTGGGGTTCAGCTGCTGGTAGTCTAGTGTAAAGTCAAGATTGTGGTTTCCAGGGGAGTTGTTTCAGTGTAAACAAGGATACTCAATATTGATGAAAAACAGAGTAGGAAGCAGGTGTGCTGGTTGGTCATGGCATTCTTTTGAGAGAAGGCAACTGGCTGTAGTGTGTCCAGAGACTGATACTGCAATGAAGGTGTATTCTACAACTACCTGAAGGGAGGTTGTAGCCAGGTGGGGGTTGGTCTCTTCTCCCAGGCAACCAGCACCAGCACAAGAGGACACAGTGTCAAGCTGCACCAGCGGAGGTTTAGGCTGGATGTTAGGAAGAAGTTCTTCACAGAAAGAGTGATTGGCCATTGGAATGGGCTGCCCAGTGAGGTGGTGGAGTCACCGTCACTGGAGGTGTTTAAGAAGAGACTGGATGAGGCACTTGGTGCCAAGGTTTAGTCAGTTAGATGGTGTTGAGTGATAGGTTGGACTTCATGATCTCAAAGGTCTTTTCCAACCTGGTTAATTCTGTAACCAGTGGAAGACTGAATTAGTTTCATTTACCATGAGCACTTTTAGACCAAGGATGATCCATAGAAACAAAAGCCAAGCCTGGATGTTATGGATTGACTCAGCACATGGATATCTCTGAGAAAGAGATGCAGAACATGCTGCTGCTGGAGAAGGTAAAAGTGGAAGGCACACAACACCATGGGTGGGGTGACAGCTGTAGAGGAGGGGAGGCACTTTGCTGCTTAATGCAGACATGCTCTGAAGTCAGCAGCTGCTTTTAGTCTTAATTGTCCTGGAAGTATTGACCAGAAAAAAAAAATAAAAAAAAAAAAAAAAAAAAAGGAGGGAAAAAACCCCACCAACATTTACAAAGATATCTGTTAAATCTTTTCTAAAAATTCATGAAAGTGAAATTGATGGAAAATCTAAGAAGAAATCAGGACAAGAACATTAAGGGTGCTACTTTAAATGTGTGATTTATTCACATGAAAAACTGAAATGAGAATTTTGCAGAAGCTGACATATTGCAGCACTGTCCTTTGCCACCTTCCTCCCCCCATTTTAAAGTGAATTTATTAACTCTCATGGGATACTCAAATAACATGTTATCAGACCTGGCAGTAGTAACACCCACAAAAAACCCTGGAGGGAAATTTTTTGAGTATTTTAACTTCATAATCATATTGGTGAATATTTAGCCACTATTTCTCTTTGCTACCTGAAATTAGTTCACATCCAATTAATTGTGATAGTGACTTCTGCAGTGTGATGAGGCCAGGCTCCAGTCAAGTACTGCTGCTGGATAACTAAACTCTTTTAATGCAAGGCTGCCATGAAAAGCCTTCTGAAATACTAGTGATTGCAGAATAGACCAGCCAGCCTGGTAATTGTGGCTCACAAGCAAAGCAGATTAAATTGCTGCTCCTGAGTGTCAACTGCTGCCTCCCAGCTCTTCAGTTTTCACTTGAGGCATTGGTTTTTGTCAGCAGATTTTGCAGTACTGTTTGCAGTTCCTGGAATGGGGGCAGACTTTGGTATGCTGGGATCATTAATCCTTGAGTCTGCTTTACTCCTGGTTGTGTGAGGCATCCTGGAAGGCTTTTCTGATCAACCTTCAGTGGGAGGAGAGCATACCATGGCAATTCTGTAGTTTCAACAATTTTCTGTGTGGTTTTCACATGGTTACCATTAGGATTGCTCTCTGCTGAAGATGATTATAGGAGATACCAAGTGATAATTTTCAAGCATAAGGCAGGTAAGTGATAAATAGCAGTGTAGTCTTTGCTTTATGTCAGCACAGACTTTTACCTTTTGATGCAAACTGCTTGTGCTTTAACCTTCCCCAAACTAAAGGATTAGTAGCCAAACCAGGAATGCTGCTAACAAAGACTGAATAGAAAACACTGTAGTGAAGTCTTGGAGTTGTTCAATCCTGTAGTAACTACTACATACTTAGTGAAGTGCAAGCAAATCCCTTTTCAGTTGGATTTCCAAAGGTTAGAGGGGATTTTCATAGCTCTCATTATTTGAGAGGTTTATTGGTATTTTTCCCAGTGCTCTGTAATCCTCTCTGTCTAGAGATGAATTACAGTTTAAGTTAGAAATACATTCTAACAGGACTGGAAATTATAAAATCACAGAAGTTTTTAGCTGAAGCTAACTAGCAGTTCTTCAAATTAAAGTGCAGCTTTGAATTCTTTTTCCAAGCTGCCTCCTTGGCCAGCTCAACTTCTTTATGCTTTTCTTGACACTGACTTTAGCTTAAATCACTTTTTAAAAAATTTATTTACTTTTATTTCCCAATTATTTGTATAAAACAGCCACTCCCTGTTGCAGCCCCATCTTCTGGCTAGAAAATTGATCTCTTCATGCAATCTCATTTCTTGGGTACCCTGGTAAATTTACTAAATTGGTAACATCTGCTCCAGCACACCAGCACGCGTTCAGCTTCCCTGATCACAAGTAGCCTGACAACCTCTTAATTCAGGTGAGGTATTATAAGGAAGAGCATTGCTTTACTTACTGGTTTCCACATGAAAAACAGCAATATCTCTAGGTATGTTCAGAATGGTTCTCTGTCTCTATAGCTAAGTTTTGTGTTCCTGATGAACATTGTTATGTTACTTGCTAGTCTCTGGGGGATGATTTAGAAAGCGTCCTTGACTCCTTTGGTTTTTAACTCCTTGCTTCCCAGTAACCTCTTTTCTGATGCATAGCATGGTTGGTTTACTTTGGTAAATGGATTAGAGAATTTCCCCTATTATCTCCTCCCTTGCTACAGTAACACCTGAAGAGGTTTCTAACAAGTTGCATTTCTTTCACTGTTTTTTTAATCCAGTGCCTTTGAAGAAGATTGTCTTACTGGATTACATTTTTTCAGGCAATATGTTGAAGAGACATTTTCATGGTTTTAGTTCCATTTCTGGAAGCCTAAACTGAAACAAACGTAAAATTTGAGTGTCTTTAGCTAGGTATTTTTCTGGTTAAAATGGATGTATTCTGTGCCTTCTTTTCTATCAGTCATCATATTGATCACTTTCTGCTCTAAAAAACGTTTATTATGTTCCTTAGATATATTTTGCTCTAGGAAAGCCAGTGACAAGTTAGAGAATTAAAATGCAAGGGACAGGTGGGTTTTTTTTTAAGGAATTGTTAGTATTTTTAAATTAAGCTATTGGTACCACATTTGCTGTCCATATTTTACACACACAGAGAACTGACTGCTTTTTAAAATCTACATGCTTTCATGTGACTTAGCAATCACATGGAATTCAAGATGTTTGGCTTTCTTTGTGACTGAAGGCTGAGATGTTGGAAGCCAAACAATATCCTCAGTGTTTTTTAGGAAACCTTTCCTGCCTGCAGCATGTAGCTTATGGCAGTGTCTGCAAACTCCCTAAGTGTTTGGTGAGTTTTCACAGGTATCTGGAGGCGTTGGGTGTCATTGGAGGGAACCACTTGGCCTGCAGTATCTTTATCCTTGCCTCTGGCACATGAAAAGTGTTGACTGAGGTTTGAGGCTCAGCTCCCCGTTCTGATTTTCTCCCTTTTCAATCCACAATCACTGGTTTGCAGTGAGAAGCAATGGGCATGCAGCACTGCAGAGCCAATTTTGTGAAATCACGTTTCAGTGAAGAATTACACTAGGGTCTAGGTATTTTCCAGTCCCTCTGCATGTTGGGTTTAAAGTCCTCAGCACTTAGAAATCCTCCTCACTGCTGTATCTCAAGGTAGTTATTGCTTGTCAACAGAAGACTCGGTCGTGTCTTTCTAGCAGTTAAATGAGGTTTGTGCTAGAGATACATACTGGGCAGTTGGTAATGACTTCATGGAGTAGACTACACCTTGACTAATGTTCGCCACAGGAAGATTAATCAAATAAAGGGAAAATCTCCTCCAAAAAGCTTACAAAGAACACAAACTGTCTTTCTGTACTTATTCCCAGGTGAAATCTGAAATGTATTTATCCTTCCCGTGGGGACCCCAGCTCTGGTTTGCATGGTACACCCAGGGCTGGGAAGGACCTGTTACATTCTCCTTAGGGGATGGAAAGGAAGAATGGGAAATCGCTGCAATTTAAATCTGAGAGTGAAGTAGGGGCTATCTTTAAAAAAAAAGTTTCCTCTTGATCTGATAGCCGAGAAGTCCCTGTCGGTATGCTAACACCCCCTGAACCATCTCCTGTGCTCAGCTGGGTTATTCAGTCAATTGTTAACCAAACAAGGGGCAAATTGCTCCCGCCCACCTTTCCTGTACAGCCAGGGGGATGCATGCCGGGCAGTGCCGGCAGAGAAGTGGCAGCCTGACAGTTGATACTTAAGAGATGCAACAGAAACACTCCGTTAGAAGGCACTGACCTCCACAGCCTTTGAAGGGAGAATGGAATCATCGATCCAGGGGAAAGCATCTCAGTAGATGCTTGCTTGTTGTCTTTGGTCATAGCCAGTTCCTTTCTGCAGGTCCAGCCTGCCTTCTCTCGTCATAGCATTTTCCATGAGCTTCAACTGCCTGACTCCCTTTTTTGTGGTTCCTGTCAGGTAGAAGCAAATAACAGGAAGTTTTAACATTTTTGCTTAACCTTTAGAGACTAAATTTGCTGCCGATTCAGCATCTCCGTTGCAGGGATACAAACTATTCACATTGAAAGCTATGAAAACTCTGGACTTTTCTGTTAGGCAGAGGCTGTGATTGGCATACAGGGTGTGATTTTTCTGCGTAGATCACCTCTCTTAATTAGAGAAGGATGATTGCTAGACTTCACTGAGCCTTCAAGTCTCTACTGCAGGCTGCAAATTCTCTCTCTTGGAAAATATCATAACAATGAGTGACATTGAAAGGACAGTGCAGTTTTCTGTGAAATGTTAAGTTTTATCCATTTTTGCTGGAATTAGATCATACAAGGAATTGTTTTGTGGTCTTGTATTTTGTGCATTTGATGGAGTAATCTGATAGAATCACAGAAGGCATGGAATTAGAAGACACCTGTAGAGGTCACTTAATCCAACCTTTCTGCAGGAAGCAGGTCTAGCTACTTCTTTTTCCCTTGTGAGTCTCTCCCAGAGAGACAACCCCATGCAGAGCTAAAGGCTAGGGTCAGAGTGGCTGGAGAGTGGCCAGGCGGAAAGGGACCTGGGGGTACTGGTCGATAGCAGGCTGAACATGAGCCAGCAGTGTGCCCAGGCAGCCAAGAAGGCCAATGGCATCCTGGCCAGTATCAGGAATAGTGTGGACAGCAGGAGCAGGGAAGTCATTCTGCCCCTGTACTCAGCACTGGTTAGGTAACACCTTGAGTACTGTGTCCAGTTCTGGGCCCCTCAGTTCAGGAAAGATGTTGAGTTGCTGGAACGGGTCCAGAGAAGGGCAACAAAGCTGGTGAGGGGTTTGGAGCACAAGCCCTATGAGGAGAGGCTGAGGGAGCTGGGGTTGCTTAGTCTGGAGAAGAGGAGGCTCAGGGGAGACCTTATTGCTGTCTACAACTACCTGAAGGGAGGTTGTAGCCAGGTGGGGGTTGGTCTCTTCTCCCAGGCGACTACTAACAGAACAAGAGGACACAGTCTCAAGCTGTGCCAGGGGAAGTTTAGGCTGGATATTAGGAAGAAATTCTTCACAGAAAGAGTGATTTGCTAGTGGAGCGGGCTGCCCAAGTAGGTGGTAGAGTCACTGTCCCTGGAGGTGTTTAAGGAAAGACTGGATGAGGCACTTTGTGCCATGGTCTAGTTGATGTTAGGGTTAGGTGATTGGTTGGACTTGATGATCTTGGAGGTCTTTTCCAACCTGGTTAATTCTGTATTCAGAATTTAGGGAGAAGAGAGGCACTCATAAAAGGGGCTAAAAAATGACCAGAGATGGTCTCCAAAGCTCCTTGATTTTGGCAAGGGTGATGGGGTGCTAATGCTAATTTGGTATTCAGACAGAGCTCTGTTCTAGGAGAGGGGTGGGAATGGATCTCCTGAAGAAGGTTCATCAACTGCTTGAAGAGTAAAGAGTATAACTGCTGTGGAATTTATGGGCTGTAATTACCTCCTAAAGAGGGGCATAGGGCAGTTTTGGGGACCTCTATATGTTCCCTTGTGATGACTCCCAAGTGTATCTTATTTAGTGACCTCTGCAGTGCTGGCACATGGCTCTGCAGGCACTGGCTGCCTTGCTGTGAAAGTGTTCACATGCTAGGCTTCTCTGTATGTTTATACCACCTTTTAGGAAGTATTTTGAAGTGCCACTTGTGGGACCAGTGCACCTGGCATCCAATTATAACTGCATACATGTGTATTCTCTACTTCTTAGCAATTACAATACAATACAATAAACCAGGTTGGAAGAGACCTTCAAGATCATCACGTCCAACCCATCAACCAATCCAACCCACCTAAACAACTACAATTCTCAATCTTGCTTAAAATGAGACAAACTCTTTTACCAAATGGACCTGGGAAACTTTTAGGACAGATTTGTTTTCAGCTGAATAATTTAAATTTGCTCATAGCAATTAATGTCAGTACCAGCACGATTCTGCTGTGTGCCTAGTGAAGATTATGGTCTGTTTTGCCTGCAAAAGGTCATGACTCAGGAATGGATGTTGTTTGTCAGGCACTTTGTAGGTATACACAGGAACACAGAGTCTTAATGAGGATGGCAGTTCAGCAACAGGCTGGGGATGTACTTCATGGCATTTCTTTCTTTGGGAATCCCTTTCTTCCAATGTCTTTCATCCTACCTCACAAACAGGGATATAAGTTTACAAGTCAAAGGAGAATAATTTTGTACTTCAATGGTGCTGGTTTCTGTGAAGTGTAACTCACAGTATGTGGTCATACTTTGTGTTGGACTACTTAGGATTATTTAGAGTTCTGTTGTTTTTTCCTTGGGGCTGAAAACAGTGGATGACCTATGATGGTGCTTTATTTTGCACTACTGTGTACAGGCTGCCAGAACATGAAGAACAGTTTGGATTTTTCTCTATTTTATCCTCAAACATTAAATTTAAAGTTATTTTCAGTAAGGTGTCTGATTCAGAACATACTAACTTACATGTTCTGTTGTAATTGGGGTTTTGTGGTTATCACAGTGGTGCTTGTCAATGTATTTTCAGGAGGTAAAAATGAAGAAAACATTTGTACTCCTTGAAGGATAACCTTTTATCTACTTTGCTGTTTGCCTACTAATTTAATTATCTTTTTGTAATGGTTGTGTAAACCTTACACTATTTCATAATGCTTGGCACCTAAGTGTAAAGGCTGGCATTTAGCCCTTACTGCTGACCTCAGATGAGAGGATACCCTTACACATTCCATGAATTTCCATGTCCAATTCTTACCAGGGTATTCATCCTGCATTATCCTGCCTTTTATCATTTGAATATGTATTGCATTACATGCTACATCTGAAATACTTACTGAACTCACAGCAGCAAGGTGCAAGGTACTGTAACATTCAAAATCCTGATGCATTTACCGGATCTGCTCAGACTGAATTACCTGAATAATCTGCAAAAGTGTTGTGCATGCAAATATTTTCAGTCTTGGCAAGTAGTCTCTAGTCATACTGTTTAACCTAAGCAGCAGAGTACAGTGGGTTTTGTTTTTATAATAAGCTTATAATAAGTAATTTTATAATAATTACTCTGAATTGTTCTAAAAATAACATCTAACAAGGCTAGTTTTGAAGAAGTTGCTGTGTATTGTCTATTTCTCAGTGCTAAAGATTTTCAGCAGAAGTTCTTGCTTCTGTCCTTTGAAGTGAGAAAAAACAAAATCAACAAAGAGGCTGAGCTGTGCTATTCCCAGGCTTTTGTATCCTTGCCCCTCACGCCCTGAACAGCAGACCTTTGCTTTAATGCTCTTTTAGGATAAGGGTAGCTTGAACCATGCTATTTTTTATTCTGTCTCAGTCAGGAAAGATAACCATTTAGGTTAATATCATGTAGTTAATGAAATAAATTGTATTAATTAGTAGTGCTTCAACTATAATAACTGATACTGTTTCAAAATCAAGAGACTTAATTTCAAGGATAGTTTTAGCTTTTCTGTGCTGCCATCTTGGTTTAGGACATCTCCTCCATCAGCGTGGAGAGCACCAGTGCTAATGATGAGCCCACACAGTTGAAGCTCAGCTGTGGGAAAAAAAAGCAGTAGCTATTTCTTTGAGACTTGAAGAGAAAAGCAATAGCTTTACCATTCTGACAGTGTTTTGCATGGCCTCATTAACAGCATGATCTAAGAGTAATGTTTTTGCTTCAACTTGGTGTAACCCAAGAAGACTTCACAGCTAGTGGAGGTCAAAAGTGCTGTTGCATTGGTTTATGGGAAGCAGGGTGGTCAAAGTGGGGCCCGAAAGTGACTGTGGGAGGCACAGGTACAAGCATCCAACTAAACCAGATGACTGGACTAATTTTATTCCTGGGAGCCTATCATACCTCTGGATCAAAGCAGGGTCATCTATGGGGTCAGACAAGGTTAGCCACATCTTGGGAAACTGCAGGAGTGGAGACCACACAACCTCTGTGGGCAAACTGCTCCACTTCTGCACTGTCTTTAAAGGTAAAAATGTTCTCCTTCTAGTCAGTCTGAACCACTCTTGTTCCAACTGATGATGTCTCACTGTTGCTTCATCCTCCCAACCCACACTGCTGTGCAGAGGCTGGATCCATCTTTTCAAGAGTCTGCCGTCAGGTCCTCCCAAAGCTATTTTTCTTCCAAGCTCAATAAGACCTGGTCCCTCAGCTTTGGCTCACAGGACAAGTGTTCCAGCCCAGACCATCTTGGTGGCCAATTTACAGATATCTTTTCTATACTGGGGGCCCAAAACCAGGCTTAATATGCCAGACATTGTTTATCAAGCACTGAGTAGAGGCAGATAATAATTTTCTTTAATCTGCTAGCTCTGCTCCTGTTAATCTGGCCCAGTATGCTCTTGGCCTTTGTTGCTATGTGAGTAATATGAGCCTTCTCAATACTGAGGAGCCTTGTTAAAAGGCTTGCTTTCATTCCATACCAAGTAAAAGTATCAGCAGAAAGAGGTGAGTAGCTTTATTCAGATAACTTTGCTTCTTGTTTCATACTTAGAGAGCTTTAATAATCTTTTTGTTATACAGTCCATGAGCTAAAAATGGGCAGAATTAATGCTATCACTGGTGAGAACACAGTGAAGCCCTTGGAAGTCATTATTATATGATGTGAGACTTTTTTTCCCTAATATGCTTTATCTTATACCGATGCATCAGCAGCAATCTGTTCCATTCACTTGGCAGTGCATAGCTTCTCTGTAAGCATCCTGATTTGTATTGAAGCAGAGAGATTTCTGGGCAATGAAACAACTGAAACGGCAACTGCTATCTATTTGACAAACTCAGTCTGCTTTGGAAGCTGAAACACTATTTGAAAAGCTGAAATAAACTGAACTTCTGTGAACTTTGATCTGCTTTTCTTGTAAGTAAAAAGGAAAAGAATGAGCTTTTTCTTTTTTTTTTTTTTTTTTTTGTAGCAGTGTTTTGCTGTTTGTTTGTGTTTGGTTTGGGGTATTTTGCTTGTTTGTTTTCTGGATGCTGGATATCTCTTTTGTGGGCTATGGCCAGTTACATGCTGAGTTTCCAAGGTTGAAAACTCCATTGAAATTATTAAATATTTTGCTTGTTCCCACGAAAATATTGCAGCAAGAAAGCCTGTCATTCAGGTCACTTGCTGAATTATTTCATGGGCTACATAACAGATTTTTTTCCTTGGAATTGTTCTACACTTTCAACATCCTGCAGGCACCTGCACATTTCTCTAGTTGCCACTGTATGCTTCACCTTGCTTTGTGAGATCCAACAAACCCCAGGATCGTCACAGTAAGGGTTCTGCTAAATTTCCTTTTGAAAAGATATTAAGGGAGTCTTCTGTAATACAGTGGAGGTGCTCAGTTGTTCTGTTTGGCTTCTGTCACTTCCTTTTGGCTGAAATTTAGATGCACTGAAACATAGAAAGGGTGTTTAATAGTGCCAAAGCCATGGAGAAAGATTTGGGAACTGTGAGTTTAAATCCTTAAGTAATGCTGTTTAATCTGCAGTGTACAAACAACTCCTCTGAGATGGTAGTAAAGATGCTGCTTTTAATTTCTAAACTGTTTTTTGGCTTTTGGTGGGGTGGGTTTGGGGTTTTCGGTTGTTTGTTTGATGGCGATTTTTTTTTTCCCCCCTTTTTTAAATTAACATTTGTTTTGTTTTTTTAATTGTTTGTTTTGGTTTTGTTTCTTTTCAGTGGGTCATAAATTCCAGGCCAATGAAAGTCTTTAAAGTTCTGGTACATCTGTTAGAGAGAGTGAAAGGAAAAGTGGCTGTGCACATCCATTAATATGTGAGCTGCTCAAGCAGGTGTGAAGTTGCCCATATACCATCAAAGCTTTCATCTCAGATGAATGAAAAAACCTCTCTGCAGCGGGATATGCCCTGAAACAAGATCTGAGGTTTGCTTCCTGCTTGGATCCACCTCTATGTGTGATGGTGGCTCCTGTTCTCACTGCAAGCTAGAGGCCTGAGTCTGAGGGAAGATACAACTGCACCGAGCTCTCTGAAGCTTCTTATGTGGTGGGTGGCATTTAGCCAAGTATTGCCTGGGAGTGAGTTGGATGTAATCATGAACATGTGTCCCTTGATTTATGGTTTTCTGGAAAGCCTCTTCTGAAAAGCAGGGGGACATATTCTCTTTTGAATAGCTCTGTGGGTGTTGAGTCTCTGAAAGTATGACTTTCCTTGGCTGGGGTAAATGTGAGCTGAAGCCAGGGAGAGGGCAGAGGACTGAATTTTGGGGAGACATTAGCCTAGGTGTATCTTACTCACATGTCTGTAGCTTTATATCGTGTACTTTCTGTGACTGCCTTCTGCTTGTCTGGGAACAGTTAATTTCGTATTATTTGTATCTCCCTGTAATGAAGCTTTTGAATCAATCTGTCTTTTACAATCAAGCATGACACTGAATGCCAAAATGGTTAAAGACAATCCTCCTTGCTATCAGCTCTGTTGGTTATGCTTAGCGCCCTATGTCAGTTGACTTTAAAGCTATTGGCATGCTAAAGTATGCAAAAAAGAATTATCTTGAATTACTTATAGCTGAATTTCCATGCCAGTTCTACACTGAACAGCAGGAATGCCCTAAAGACAGATGTATTTGTATGGTTTTGCTCATTGGGTATTTTGGCAGCTGCTGTGGGTGAAACACAGATCTCCACTGTCCAACTTGCCTCCTAGTCTCCATGCAAGCAGAAGTGCTGTTGTCTTTTAAACACTTTATTTGAAGCTTAATGCCTGCTAGTATGTGCAGTCAGTGCCTTCCAAGCTTGAAACCTGCTCCCAAGGTGTTCTTGGAGCATTTAAATGGGCAGTTCAATGGCCTTGGTAAGCACTGAAGGGGCTGATGTCTGAAGATCAGAGATACACATTTCAATGGCAAAAGCTTTCCCACTGTGCTTGGCTGAAGGAAAACTGCACCACACAATGTGTTGGCAACTCATCCTATATGAAGGCCTGAACTGAGATTGCACGACAGAGCTCTTGCCTTTCTTCTTGAGTCCTGATTGTTTTCACCATACCTGCCTGTGGGTTTTTTATTGCTGATGAAAGAAAATATGGCTGTGGGTTGCCATTAGCCCTGAGATTCGAGTAAGGATTTCATAGCTCTTGTTTAGAAACCTCAGAAAGCACTTATAGGTCACATTTTCATATCAGGAAGGCAGAAGGTCTTTAATGTCAACTGAAGATGTGTCAGTGACCTTAAATAACAATTTTGTCTCTCTCTATGAGAGTTATATCCAATCATCAAACAATAGAAAGATACCGTGTGCTGTTCCTGAGAGCTTCTGTTTGTTTCAGTAACAGATTAAACACAAGTTTTGACAGTTTTAATGCAGTTGAACTCTTTGCTTCAGTAGAAGGATGGTTCTCCAAACAGGATCTAGCACACAATTTTTGTGCCAAAACAGAGTTTCTCTGTTATATACTTAAAATTGAAAAACTTTTAATTATCTTAACCCTGTATTTATTCTCTATATAGAATTTTTATTCTTTATTACGGAAATACCTCATAAAATCTTCCTTGATGTTCAAAAAGTGTTTTGCTACAGTTCCCAACTTTATATAATGTTCCTAACAAGCTTTTATTCTTTAAAATTATCAGCCTTTAATTACAGAATGTATTTTTCACTACAAAATGTGGCCACAATGTGCTCTAGTCTACAGAAAAACAGCAGGCTTGCAGTTCTGTGCTCTTATGGCTTGTGTATTGTCTTATGGCGTGTATTTCTGCGAAGAGTGAAGCAGAATCACAGAATTTTTTCAGCTGGAAAAGACTTCTGTGATCATCAGCTCCAACTATACATCATACACAGCAGTGCTCCCATGCAAAGAGGCACAGAATGTGAAGGATGTGTGCAGTTTAACAGAGCATACAAAGCAATTCCAAGATAAATCTCTCTAGCTACAAACCAGGAAAGTTAATCTTCTGTTTCCATGTGCCATGTCCTCTCTGCCTCAACAGATGTCAGTGGAATCATACAAGGGAGTTTATTCTTGATTTGCATTTGTGTTGTTTCGGGTGGTTGGTTGGTTTTGGTTTAGTTTTTTTTCCCTTTTTTTTTTTTTCTTCTGGCATTCCTTTACTCTTAACCATTTATTGTTATATAAATAATTTACCTGAACTTTTACAAAGTACATTGAGTGCTATTGCAATAACATATCACTTTGTTCACTCCCCCCAGAACTAGCCTGGTTTTCACTCAGATAAAATTTGTATGTAATTCCTAGAGCCAAAAGATGCAAAAATCCTACTGTTGTTAAACAACTCAGTGAAAAAAGGTCAATCTCACATTACAGAAATGGAACAAAACATCACTTTGTCTAGTCCAGAAGATCCAGAAGCTATTCTGTGTGCTGTTTTATTGTCTGAGCTCACCTTGCAGATGACTTCCCCACACTGTAGTGGTTACGTGCTCCAAAAGGGTATTCTTTGGTTTCAGATGTTCAGGTAACAAGCAGAGTTTGAAAAGACAGGTAAACCAAACTGAAGGATAATGATACAGGAGTGCTGGCAGGCTGCCTAGAATGGCATTGGTAAATGTGATTCTGCAAGAGCTGTGGAGCGTGAATGGGAACCGTCCTGTATTTAAACCATTAAGAGGATTAGCCCAAGTTCCTTGACTGCTGACCTTGCACCTAGGCATAAGTAGGTTCTTTGTAAAAACTATAATGAAACCAAGAAAATAATTTTCGTCAGATGATTTATGTAGAATAGGGAAGGGAGGAGGGGATTCTGTAGTCTTTCTACAGCTGTAAAGGGATGAATACTGAAAATGTTTAACAAACATGGCATTTTGGTGAGTTTGCATCAGGCCTATGAGGCACAGTTGGCACAAATCATTAAGACTGTTCCCTGTGCAAATCTAAGGGATGCAGGTTCTATGTAGTTCCATCAAACTTTGGAGATCATCATGAGTGCAACTGTAGCAGTTACCCAGCTATGCAAAGTAAATAAACAAAGGTTTTAATTAGAGACTGAGAGATAATTGTAGGGGGCCACCTGGCCATTTTCCTAAATTATTTATCAATGTTGCCAATGATCTAATTCTTGCTTTCATTATTTCAGATTTTATTTCACAGTCAGGAGGGAATGATATTTAATATTGGTGTTGTTAACATCTGTGTATTCCGGCACTATCAATCTGAAACAAGAATTTTAAGTAGTCTTGCATCTAAATACAGTTGTAGTGGTTTTTTTCCCTACGGTATCAAGCTGGCGTTTGCTTAATGCTTTGTTTTAAATATTATCCTGAAAGAGTCTTCCCTGAATGGAGACATGGGAGTTGAAGCTGAGAGGCAGATGCAGGCAATGATAACAACAACAACATAATAATAAAGATAAAGAATAAATGTCGGTGGCTTACTCCTTAGCAGTCTGGTGCTCTGCATGAACAAACAGTAAAACTGGCAGCAGTATGGTGTGCCTATAGCAGGGCCTTGAGACAGCAAGTGATTCACAAGAGTTATCACTGAATGCTGATAGTCTTTTCCCATCCAAAAAGGAGCTTGCAATGGTTTCTGCACCTGCAAGGAGTAACCTAGCAACAGCACTGAGGAAATTGTACACCAGGACTTTTTTTTTTTCCCTCAGTGCTTTTTGTTGAACATCGCAGGAGTTGTAAAACAAAGGTCACAAGCAATTTAAGCTTTACTTAGATAAATGCCTGTGTTGTAGTTTTCTGCCTAAAGGATAAATATCGGGTTACAGAGTCATCCAATGGACTATCCAATTGCACTTTATTTAAATGTGAATATCACTTAAATCTAAAATGTCCCTGCTTACTCGCAGGAAAATTACCGTTAGCATTTTACTCTGGGGTTTTGCGCAGTAACAAGGAGTCCCTTCTGCCTGCTCCTGCAGCTGAGGATACCCGGGGGCTTTCTGTGCAACACAAAACAGGGAAGCACAGGACACCAGCAGGCAGTGGGAACAGACCATCAGGCTTAAAAGGTGTACGCAGTCATTCTCTTGCTATATGAGCAGACTTCAGGTGAGTGCCTGCTATGTGCTTTGTTATGAGCTCTAGGGAAAATGCTTCCTTCGGATTTTCCTACATCATTCACTAGTACTGTGTTGGAAGTTTGTCCTTACTTGCCCATCTTATGAAAGGGAGAGGGCAGTGTTTGTGTTTTATGGATGGGGGAGCTGAGGCAAAGGACTAAGACCCTTTTCAGGCCCCTGAACTGGGGCTACTTTCTCAGCCCCTCCAAGCTTCTGCTTTCATCATGCAGAATAGGGAAAACATTACTGCATGCACTCACCAGGAGAGCACGCAGCTGTAACAAGAGTTTTTGCCCTCTGCCATTGACTAGCAAACAATCTAGTTCTAGAGCTTGGTCTAAGAGTGGAATTTTTACCATTTCTATTCAATTTTGTGTGCTTGACAAGGGGAAAATCCTGTTGCTGGTCTTTTTTTTAAATGGTATTTTGACTCGGTGAAAAGACTTTGTACTTAAGATTGTTGGATGTTGACCTTTTTCATTGGCTTTGAGAAATATTTCTGCATGTTTTGCTATGTAAACAGTCATCTAAAAAGTCAGCAGTCATCAGACAATTTTGTTTCTCTGCTCCCTTGTTTATTAAGCTAGATGTGGTTTAAGCTGGAATTTAATACCAAACAAACTAACGTGCTTAAAGTAACCTTCTGTTTCCTTTGTTATGAAGGCACTTGAAGTGGCTAGAGCCATTTCCTTTCTCTGAGAAATACTTAAGTCATTTGCTGAAGAAGATTACCTGAGGACAAGGTGCTTGTCCTAGGACAACACAAGAATTTTCTAGCGAAAATCTTTCACGGCTACTAGAAAAAATGAACACTATTACATTCAAACTTATTTTTCCTCTCCTGGACTACAGGTGACGTGAGCCCTGCCCCCATGAACCCTCTCTCACAGTCACACTCCATTCCCCTGGCAGAAGGAATATGCCGTACTGTATTGGACATGAATGCAGACCGTGTGATGGTCACACAGGAAGCTTTAATGGAGCAGTTACTCAGAAATTATCCAGGTAATGTGCTCGCTTCTCCCTCCTTTTGTAGTGACTGTGTCATCAAGCTCGAGTTCATGCTAATGGGCAAGTAATTGCTGAATGTTTACAAGCACAGCTGGCAATGTGAAAGAATATAAAATAATAGGTAACAGGTAGAACACATGAATGTCCATACTCATCAACCCATGAGAACCTGTGAAATTTTCATAAAGCTTCTTTGACAATAAGAGAGAACTGAGTGCAACAGCATGCTGCCCTGGTGAGACCTCAACTAGAGTACTGGGTCCAGTTCTGAGCTCCCCAGTTCAAGAAGGACAGGGAACTGCTTGAGAGAGTACACCAAAGGGCTATGAAGAGGATTAGGGGATTTATGAAGAAAGGCTGAGGGACTTGGGGGCGGGTTAGCCTCGAGAAGAGAAAATGGCGGGGGGGGGAATCTTATCAGTGCTTATAGAAACTTAAAGGGTGGGTATCAGGAGGATGGGGAGAGTCTTTTTTTCAGTGGTGCCCACCCAGTAACAGAGGTAACAGGCACAAACGTGAACATAGGAAGTTCCACCTAAACATGAGGAGGAACTTCTTTATGATGAGGGTGGCAGAGCACTGAAATGGGCTGCCCAGAGAGATGGTGGAGTCTCTCTGGAGTCATTCAAAGCCCACCCGGATGCCATCCAGGGCAACCTGCCCTAGGTGAACCTGCTCTGGTGTCTGTGGGGTGAACTAGACGATCTCCAGAGGTCCCTTCCAACCCCTTCCATCCTGTGATTCTGTGAGTGAATGCCCTTTCTACAGGGTGGGAAAGCATAGATGAGGTAATTAGTTGGCAGATATGGAACAGCATAAAATAGACTGTGCATCAGATCAGACTTCAGAGTCCTCTTTTCAGAGACAGGAACACAGCTGACTTTGATGGCAAAGGCATGGGGAAGGAGTTAAGAGCTGGTTTTGCTATTAAAAAAAAAAATACAACTGGCCTCAAATTCATGCTTGTTTGAACAAATTGGAGCCCCTTCTTTCCTGAAAGGAAGTGACTTTAATACTTCACTGATGGGGCAGCAACCACTTTCCTTAAATACTGTGTTTTTGTTTAAATCTGAAAAGTGTTCACAGTATCACAGTACATTAGAGGTTGGAAAGAACCTCCAGAGATCATCGAGTCTAAATCCCCTGCCAAAGGAGTATCACTTAGGGTAGTCCACACAGGAATGCATCCAGGTGAGTTTTGAAAGTCTTCAGAGAAGGAGGCTCCACAACCTCCCGGGCAGCTTGTTCCAGTGGTCTGTCACTCTCACAGTAAAGAAGTTTTTCCTCATGCTGAGGTGAAATCTTCTGTGTTCAAGCTGGAACCTGTTGTTCCTTGTCTTATTAGTACACACCACTGAAAAGAGATTGGCCCCCTCCACTTGGCACCCACCCCTCAGATACTTATACACATTGATGAGATTCCCCTCTCAGTTTTCTCTTCTCAAGACTAAACAGCCCCAGGGCTCTCAGTCTCTCTTTATAAGGGACATGCTCAAGTCCCCTAATCATCCTTGTGGCTCTCCTTTAGATTCTCTCCAGCAGGTCTCTTGAACTGGGGGAGCCCAAACATTTCCCTCAGATCGCCTCTGTGTGTGCGTGTATGAGAGACTTTGAAAAGGCTCGTTATGGCCCTCTGCAGGAGGTTGTTTTGTTTGAGACTGACCTGCTGCTCTTGAGTCTTTTTAAGCTTACAGCTCTGCAAAAGTTACAGGTTGATCTGGTAGGTTTTCTCACTAGTGGGAAAAACTTCAATGCGTCCCTATGAACCGGCCCAGAACTCTGCCAGGAATGTGATGTAGTCTGTATGTGCACTGAGACAATCATATGGCAGTGTTTTAAGGTCAGCCAGAAGTAGTTCTTTCCAAGTTTGTAGTGAGAGAGCATATTTCTTGCTAAGTTTTCATTCCTGGGCCAGCCACATCAGATGCCATTTGAATAAAAAGTTTGGGACTGTGACACATTAGGGAAAACCAATAGCTGAGACTAGTCTCAATGAGGTAAACTTCAGTAGTAATTGTCATCTGACACAATTACACCAGAAGCTTCAGAAAGAGTAATAAAAGCCACTGCTAAATAACCTGCCAAAAGGGAAATGCTTTGAGCAAGATACCGTTTGGTTTATTCCTGGTAAAAGGTCTCTCTTGTGAATATCATATCCTGACACGCACAAAGAGAACATCCTTCATCATGGTAAGATCCTTAACAGTAGTGCTGCAAGGACAACCAGAAACGCAGCTGGTCTTTACCTTCTTCCTCATCGGTGAGGAACAGTCGTGGCAGAGTTAAAAGCGGTTTTACTGATCCGTAAGACCTCCCAGAGCCCTCGACTGGTTGATGTTTCTGTGCTGCCCTCGTCTGGATGGCCCAGAAGGGCGCTCTCTGAGTCAGGGCTGTAGCCAGTGCGGGCCCCAAGATTGGGGCAGCCTTTGCCCTACATGAGGACACTGCTGCAGCCTGGGCTGTCCCTGTTTTGCAGGGATCACAGGGCTGTGGGAGGGGACAGCTGAATGCAGCAAAGATTACTGGCTCTGTAAGCTCAAAGTGTTGATGTATTTAAAAAAGATCCTGCCTTTTGTGTGGTGATCAAACTTTTCCTCCTCAAACCTTTTCTGGAATCCCGTGAACTAAATACATTGGATATTTTATGTTCAGTGACTTCCAGGTCTGCTGTAAGGAAGTTATTTCTTTGCCAGCTCCCATATTATTTGAAAAATTATTTCTGATTTGAAATATCTGTACCTCTGTCACAGGCATTGCACTTCCCTCCCACAAAATCTTATATAATACCCTTGGCACTCTAATTAAAGAACGGAAAATCTATCATACAGGAGAAGGATACTTCGTTGTGACTCCCAACACATACTTTATCCCAAATAATACCACAGAAGACAAGAGAGGAGTCCCACTGGAGAACAGTTATTGCTGTTCATTGCCTTCCATCATTTACTTGGTAAACACTGAGTGCTCTGCAAACCTGGTGAAAGAAAATGTTTCTACAGTATCACATTACAGATCCTGCCATTGTTTCCCTGACCAGAATATGCTTCACATAAGACACTGGCACTTAATGAACCATGAACCTAATGGAGGAGGGAAGAAAGGCCACAGTGAATCAAAGCCTTCCATTCAAACCCAAGGGATCTCTACATCTGATGAAAAACATTCCTGGGACACAATCAAATCCCTGACTTTTGTAAAAGAGAAACTGAAAAGCAAAAGGTTTGGCCTTGGCCTCTTCTGGAGAAGCGCTTCTAAAAAAGAAAAAATGAAGGAGTACTCCACTTTTTCAGCCCAGTTTCCTCCTAAGGAGTGGCCAGTCAGGGATGAGGATGACTTAAATAATATTCCCCGTGATACTGAACATGAAATCATCAAGCATATTAACCTTACCCTTACAGTTGATAATTTCATTAAGCACACAATATTAATGCAGAAGTTTGAGGAGCAGAAAAAATCTACCCGTGAGGGTACCTTGGCTGAAGTGTCAATACGTGTTTCAAAGGACTATAGCCAAAAGACAGAAAGCAAACCAGCAAAATACACCAGTAAAACCAAATCAAAGAAAGAGAAGCACATTAGCAGGAGCCACAGGAAACCTCACATCCATGAGCTAATGTCCAAAAATGCAAAACTGGAAGAGAACCTTTCACTGCCTATCAGAAATCAACAGCCATCCGACGTAGCAGTGGAATCCCACATCATATATAAAAAACAAATCATGAACCCTTTTCAGGGTCTGTCATGGAGAAGACGCAGCTTTCACGCAAAGGGGTACAAAGGTGCTGTTAACGGTCAGCTCAAGTCCAAGGCTCGAAAGCAAGAAAGGGCTTTTCGAAGGCCACAGTCCTTGAACTCCCCAAAAACCTTTGGCTATAAACACAAAGAGCTGGCTACTGAAATGCAGGCTGATGTAACTAAGCACAATAAACTACTCCACCCTAGTAGGTCTTCCCTCCATCTAAAGACAGACAGTTTAAGTGGAAGCTTTAGTTGTCCCCAAGGCAGTATTTTGCAAACAGATAATAAAAGTAAATGCTTTCTGGAGAGTAAACTATCTGAAGAAAACATCTACAGAAGAATAGTCAAAAATTATCTGGGGGATATAAAAAAATCTCCTCACTCCTACGCTGAGGATGAGGGTGTATGCAAAGACGACACACAGTTTTCATTATATCTGAAAGATGACTGTTGCAGGAGCAAAGCTGATGCTGTATGTGAGTTATTAGATCAGACAGCAAAAGAATTTAAAAATGTCTGCCTTTCAAATTATACCGCCAATGTTAACCTGGTAAAAAAAAATGGTGAGAAATACAGACAAAAGACTGATAAAAAGAGTGAACTTCTATTTAAATATGATTGCGCCAATAACCCACAATCAGTGAAGCTGGAAAGTGAAGGATTTACTGATAACTGCCATCTTCTGTACCAAAAAGCACAGGATGGTGACACCTGTAACTCATTACACCTGGATGACAATTTTGAACCATGTCACCTGCCTCCTGGCCATGCTTGTTCAGCTATAAGAGACAGGAATACAGCTGTGCAAAAGCTGTACCTAAAAAACTTTAAGATTAATACTGATCCTGCCCAGTGCAACACAACTCTAAATAAAGGTGACTCTAGAGAGCTTGCTTGTAAGGAAAGTACTAGTTTTGCAGAATCAATAAATGGCTCAAAAAGGCATCCAAAAACAGATTTCCCAGAAGGAAGTTATTTCTGCAGTCAGATTCTTTCAACAGGTCAAAGAAAGGAATTAAAAACTGGTGTGAATAACTGTATGAAGGCTCCAGCTGTAGAAGATTTCTGCCAGGCTAACAAGGCTGACTCAGATGCTGACACTAATGCTGACACTTTGCAGAACTTCACCTATGAGGTGGGAGCACTAGTAGCATGCTGTGCTTTGGGCTCACAGGCTGAACAAAAAAAAAACCCTCTGGGGAAAGATCCCTTTTTTAAGGATGTCTGCATTGTGACATCAGGACAAAAACACTCAGAAGGGATAGAAAACCACAGCATTACAGGAGACAGTGGAATTGACTCCCCAAGGTAAGAAAACACATGTAACTAGGTTTGATGTTTTATCTTAAAATTAACAATCACAGCTAGTCAGAAATATTGCTGTAAATCATAGAATCATATGATCCTAGAATACATAGGGTTGAAAGGGACCTTTAAAAGTCATCTAGTCCAACTTCCCTGCAGTGAACAGGGACACTACCTACTAGATCAGGTTGCTCAGACCCCATAAAGCCTGACCTTGAACATCTTCAAGGATGGGCCCTCCACCTTCTCCCTGGACAACCTGTTCCAGTGTTTTACCACCCTCATAGTAAAGAACTTCTTGCTAATGTCCAATCTAAATCTACCCTTCTCTAGCTTAAAATTATTACCTCTCCTCCTATTGCTACAAGCCTTTGAAATCAGGCCCTCTCCAGCCCCCTTAAGGCTCTTGAAGGCTACTCTAAGGTCTCCCTGGAGCCTTCTCCAGGTTGAAGAGCCCAAACTCCCTCAAGCTGTCCTGCCCCTCTGATCACCTTAGTGGCCTTAGTCTGGACCCATTCCATCAGATCTGTGTCCTTCTTGTGTTGAGGGTCACAGAGCTGGACACAGTCCTCCACATGAGATGTCACCAGAGCAGCAGAAGTGACAAAATCACTTCTCTCAATCTGCTGGCCATGCTGCTTTTGATGCAGCCCAGTTCGGCCATGTAATTCTGCATGAATACTCCCCCTATATCAGCTGCACAAATACTGCTGTTAATATTTTGTGTTCACGTGGCAAGAAATTAAATTGAGCTCTGCCTTGCAGGTGGAAATGGCCAAGCACAGAAATGCCAAGAAATATGGCAATTGATAAACTCAGTGTTAAACTTGATGATTCCCAAACGCCTGTTAGCAGGCAGGTTCAGCTGAATATGACATTACAGCTATTGTCACGGTTTCCCCAGTTGTAGGCGAAGAGTAAGTGCTTTCTGGAGGCGTTCAGCCAAAATTTAAAATGTAAAATACCATCTGACTTACTGACAATAGACAGGAAAATGTGTACATCACTTGTGCTAGAAGCTTCTGCTTCCTTTCATAGGGTACCTATACTTGAAAAATCCCTTAATGGAAACCAAAACTGGTAGGAAACATTTTTTTTACACAGTCACATGTCGGTAAGACCTACACAACTGTTAACTAAATTAACAAGAGCATAAAATGCTGTGAGGGAAAAAGAAAAAATGTATTTTTATTAGCATAACAGATTGTTAAATGACTGGGTTTTTAAGTGTAATTGAACCATTTGAGTTCTAATTAGACACCTATGTCAACCTGAGAAGCTAGTGTATGAAGGAACAAATCACATACTACAGTTTTAAGGCAATTCTGGTGGGCTGTGGGTGTTTTGGTTTTTTTTTTTTTTTTTTTTTACCAGCTTTTGGCTGTGCACACTTTCAAGCACACTTCTAATTTACTACTTGGACATGGACACCTGAAGTCTGTTAGACGCTCTTTAAGCAAGCTATATTTCAAAGGGTCACTTTGTTTGCATTGTTGTCATCTGTGGCACCAGAAGCTAAGCCAACTCAGTTTATTTTTAGGATGTGAAGACTGATATGTAACAATTCTGTTATTTTAGATGGACTGAAAAGAAGATGAAGCTTCCTGCCAAATTCTGAGAGTATAAATACTAATGCAAAGAGGAAGACAAAGTAGAAGGAAAATTGCAACAAAATTCCTTGCTTCAGATAACTCTGGTCATGAATATATGATTATCTTTTCATTGAGCTTTGTAAACTTTTCCTTTGTAACCATAGCGTAAATGTAACATTTGTGAGGCTGTCCTTAAACCAAAGCTGTTAGTCAAAACTTTTGACCATAGTATTCAATCATAGTATTCTGTTGCAATCATCTTTACTTTTTACATCCTTTTGATAATAAAAATGAGAAGTAATGGATTGTGTTCACACCATTCCCATTAACCTGGAACGCATTAAACTCCATTAATAAGAACTCTATCAGTTGGACAGGACTATCTTAGGCTGCAATTCTTGAAAGTCCTATCAGAAAACAAAGCAAACCAAGAAGATTGGCACACACCTTGCTACATGGCTGCTACAAAAATTTCTTGAATCCCCAGGATGTCTCACTGTGTCCTGAAGAGATCTCAGCATCCTTCTGAATCTGCCTGGTGTGTTTCTATCTGGCAAACAGGATTTCATTTTTGCAAATGAAAATCTGTTGGTGTAGGAGACAACATGCAGGGTCAGTGGTATTGTTTTGAGGGAAATCCTGCCACTGTGCCCCTGCTCTGTTCCCAGTCATCCTTCCTTCAGGAATCAATATCCTGACAGCCACCAGGATTACTTTACAGTGTTTCACTTGTAGGACTAATTTTGACTTTTTACTGTTGCTTTCTTCCTGTAGGTATAAGTGTACTGCACTTTTTTCACTCTGGTACTTTTAAATCTTACTGAGGCACTTGTTTCTACTGTTGACTGTGTTAATGCTCTTTCCGTATTGAAAATTTGTCTTCGGTAGTTATGGAGACAGTAGGCTGAAGTTCTCATTATCAGTTGGGAGATTTCATTTAGAAAAGGTGGCTCCGGCTGTGAAAAAAATGTGAAAACTCTGGCAGCCGTGGTTGAGCAAGGCCCTTCAGCACTCAATCCTGTCTGCCTCAGTCCACGGCCGGTACCAGGACTTTTCCCACAGGCTTCTTCTTCCCTTGCTTCCCTCAGTGCCTCATGCTTCCGCTCTGTCAGCACCTTTTCCGTTTCTTTAAAAAGTCCCTGCCTGGGCTTTACGCGCCTAGCGGGGTTATGGTGCGAGGCAACCCCCAGTGAAGACCCGCTTTACTGCCGGCCTCGAGGACGGTATCCTTTCCTGCCTGTCATGGCGGGTACCTCCCACCTCCGCCGCGAAGCTCGCGTCTCTCCTCAGCGGCGCGGGGCACGCTGGGTGCTGTAGTCCGGGGAAAGGGCTGCGCCAAGGTATGCTGGGCCTTGTAGTCCGTCGGAGGAGGTGGCAAGCTATTGGCTGCCTTGCGGTGGCTGAGCACGGCAGCTCCACCCTGCTTCACCGGGGCAGCGGGCGGGGCGTGCTTCTGTCACAGAGCGGCCGGCAGCGGCGTGGCGGCGGTGAGCGGAGATGCCTGAAGCCACCCGATTTAGCGCCAGCAGCGAGGCCGAATCGGATTCCGAGTGCCCTATGGAGACCGAGTCAGCTCAGGAGAGTAGTCGCCGGCGGCGCAAGGTACCGGGGAGGGCTCCATGGCCTTCCGCGGGCGGCTACGGCCCGGCCTCACCACGCGGCATCGCCTCGTCTGCACGCGGAGGCTCGTGTCCGGCGGGTCTTTCCTTGGGTCTCTCGTCCCGCGGGCGTGGGCCGGGGTGGGTGGCGGAGCGGCAGCCACGGGGCGGACCGGGCCGTCCACGTGCGCAGCGGCGGGGCCTGCTGGGAGGTCGGCGGGGCTGCATGGCCGCTGGCGCCGGAGCGTGGGCCCCGCCTCGTGTCGTGACGGCCTTGCCTCCGGAGGTGGTGGTGGTACGCCGGCTGGAGCAGATGTGGGGCTGTCCTCGCCGTGCTGTGGCCCAGGTTGCCCTTTGGGGTGCACGCTACGGAACAAGTGTGCCGAAAATGAAGGCCCGGGTGGCTCATGGTCAGGAAAATGCCTCCGGGCGGCACCTGCGCAGCGGCGGGATGGGATCTGTTGCTTCCTGCCAGCCCCTTCGTCAGTAACGGGGACATAAGCTTTTAGTTTTGACCGCTCTGTAGCGTTGTATCTGTTCTGTGTCGCTCGGATTCTGTCCTTTATTTAATTTATCACTGCGTTGCACTGTGCCTTACCAGAAGGAGAAAAAAGAGAAGAAATCTAAACGTCATGAGAAATCTCGGAAGAGAAAGGCTGAGACGGAGGAAAGTGAGCAGTCGGAGGATGAGTCTGATTCCCCAAAACTTAAGAAATCAAGGAGTAAAATTAAACAAAACGGTGATACGAGAGAAGAAAGTCCGGAGAACACGAGAGTATCTTCCTTAAGCGTTAAATCTTCCCACAAGAAACGACACAGTAATTCTAGTGAAACGTCAAGTGGTGAGGGAGAGAGCGAGCAAGAGCAGGTAAAACTAAGGACTTAGTCATTGTGCTGTTTTGGATTTTACCCCCTGCTTTGCAACAAGATTAAATGTAGGGCAGGTTATGCGTATTTTTTCTTTTTCCCAATTAGTGGAAAGACTGCTAAAACTTTTCAGGATTTAAAGCTACATGGACTATCCCTTGTTGCTCATTTGCAAAAAATTTCGGCTATGAAAGTTGTGAAGTTCTAGGTCAGTGCACCATTGTTTCATCACTTTAATTGCACCGTATCATGCTACTATGCAGATCGACAAGCTGCAGTGAGATGGTGCTTTAATACGATTCATCGTTGTTAGATGTGACTGTAATTGCCACAAATACAGTTTAAGTGGTTTCTTTGGGGTATTTTGAGTACGTTTCAAGTGAAAAGGGAATTACTTGGCAAGTGGAAAAAGAAGTATTAATATATTTTTGTATATCTTATTAAACAGTAGCTGTTCATGTAATAAGATGGTGCTTAATTATATATCATGTATCACGAGGTTTGTGAGCCTTTTAAGTCTTTCTGTAACAATGTTGTTATTATGTATATTTCTATTTAATTTACTTTCCTTTAAAGTTAGTTGACATGAACAACTGTTTTTTTCGAAGGGAAACACACTGTTGTACCCAAAGTTTGTTCTGAAAAGCCTTTATACCTCTATGTTTTGCTGTTGGTTGTGGGGGTTGGTTGGTTTGGGTTTTTTTGTTTCTTGTTCCAACAGATGCTTCACAAAGCATCCAGAGTTTCCAGGGTTAGCATTCAGCATTCTTCCCTCCAGCTTTGTATTTTAATCACTGTGGTGTTAAAATGTATATGGAAGTAATGCATTGCTAAATGAGTAAGTTTGCTCTACTTTGTAATGTTATTCTTTTGGATTCCATTTATCTGTAACTTACTGTGCTATTTTAGTTGGGAAGTAGGCTATATAGTAAGCCTGATTCTTGTGTATTATAGCATAATCTGTTAGACCAGTTGCCAATAGGCAGTAATTTCAAATAGTATGTGAAAATGTCATTATGAGGATTTTGAGTTTTAATTTGGGTGTTTTGCATTTACAGAGTTATGCCACTAGACAGGAAAGAATGTTAAATTACAGATAACTTTTAACTCACTCTGAAATATGATAGTACGTAAAACAAAGAAGGCTCTTTAGTTGTGATGGTCACTGAAAATTTGACCCTTGGGTATGACTTCAGTGCCTTTGTTGTTATTTTGAATTTTCCAATGGTCATGATATTTATGTGGAATGTTACCTGATTTACCTAACAGGAGATGACTGAAGAACAGAAAGAGGGTGCATTCTCCAACTTTCCAATTTCCAAAGGGACTGTTCAGCTTCTTCAAGGTAAATCTCTTGGCATGTTGTGACCACAGAAAGTAAATTATCTCTGTCCTGTGTTTTTATGCTCAGTATATTCAGTGAGTGTTGTAGATGTGCTCTGCTTGTGTGTACCCAAAGACAGATGCTATACAGAGGCATTTTGATTGCCTGCTCTAAACACATCTTTGAATACGGATTTTGTTTTGTTTGCAGTATTGCCCAGCTTGGATTTTACAGTAGAATTTTAAATGATGTAATCTCAAAAAAAAATTTCTATGCAGGGATTTTTCAATTAAAAATTATTTCAATGTGAGTAAAGGAAACACTAGTTTGACACTAGTTTGTTAATCACTTAATGTGAACTCAGGGAAGAATAGAAGTGGATTTGATGTATGTTTCATTTCAAAGGAAGAGATTTTCATAGATAAATATGACATATTACATAAATAGAGCCACAGTACTTAGGGCTTTCGTTAAAGGATAGCAAATTCATCTGTCCCAGCTAGAGAATCAAATTGACAGTTGCAGGGTGTTGACAGATGACCTGTGTAATTAAATAAATTGGTGAAGGCAATAATACAGTCCTGATTTCAGAGCTGATGAAAGTTCTGCTTGGGATAACTTCCTCTGAAGAGAATGAAAGAACACTTGTAAAATGATCTTATTAAGGCAGTCTGTTCAAATTGTCACAGCTCGAGGAGTGATGTATCTGTTTCCTGTGCAAGTGAAGACCTTTGACCCAGTATATTCTGGCAAAGATGTAATTGCTCAGGCACGAACTGGAACAGGGAAAACGTTCTCTTTTGCCATTCCTTTAACTGAAAAGCTTCAGGGAGACTCACAGGAAAGAAGAAGAGGCCGTTCACCAAAGGTAACTATGCTTGGTTAGGGTTAGGCTGATTTTGTTTTGTCTTATGTAAGAGTGATTCATAGTTTTGACCTGCTGGAAAGGTTCTTCAAGTTTCTGCAGGGATAAGCTAACCCACATTAAAGATTCTTTGAAAGTTGCATTTATTTGGCTTTGCCTGCATTCTGTGCTGCCTCCTACTCTCTGAACAAGACTAAAGAGTGAAACAAATCAATCCACTTGTCAATTTATTTTTCTGTTTACAGGAGACCAAAGCTCTAGGTATTCCACATGTTCCTGTTTAATTTTGTTCAGTCACCTTACCCATTTGGGCCCAGTGGTTACTGGATGCTTGATTTTTCTCCTGGATAAGTTATGGATTAATGACTTTTTCTGATTGATAAAAGCTGTCTTGCTTAAACACACTTCTTGAACCTTGTAAGGAGCAGCAGGTTTTAAAAATAGATTTAGTTTTCACTGGGACCATTACCAGATCTGAAGCTTCTGCTCCAGAGAATATAGATTCATTATGAGATGTCTGCATTCTGCAAGGGAACACCATCTATATTTTTTTCACCAATTGGCTTTTTTTTCTGTGATGCCCTCTAAAACTAATAGGCCAAAGCCTCTCTTATCCCCATCAGTAGTGGATTTTTTTGTATGTCAGTTGATTTCATCTTTTTACTCATCCTGTAGATTACCTGAAATTCATTCCAGAACTAGTTCTAGCTATTTGCATCTGCCCATTATGTTGGCTGCCTGAGAATGTTTACTTTAGATTTGGCAATCTTGCAGAGAAGGGAAAGCTCTTCTTTGAGGGATTTATGAGCCTTAATAAAGATTTCAGGCCTGACTTGACCATAGTAAACCACTTTCTATTTTGTAATGTATTTTTGTGTTTAAATAAGTAACAGGATAAGGACTTTGGGGTTTGTTTTGTCAAGCTATTGATGCCAGGTTTTAGAGGATTATTGCAGTCACATATTAAAATGTATTAGTTAATATTCCTAGTTAGTGGCTTGTCTGTCCACTGTAGTCAATCCTGTCTATTGGAAGAGAGGATGGTTCCCGTGTTGTTTCTGCAGGGATATCAGCACAGACTCCAGAATCTCACTGAACATAAGCTTTGCACACTGGACGTGTGTTTCTGTGAGTCACAGGGAAGGTGAGAGACAGTTGATAACTCTTACACCTTCTTACAGGACCATAAGGCATTACTGAGCATGTGAAGCACCTTTTGTTGCCCAAATCCTTCAGTCTTGTGCTGAAACAGCATGTATGCTTGTAGAAGAACACTTGTGGCTGATCTGTTCAAGACAAATAAAATCTGAGTACCTTTTGTCCATCTCATTTAAAAAGCCTGTTCTAAATAACTTTGTGATGAAGGAGATTAATGGTGTTACAAGAGACTTGTGTTTCTCTAATCTTTGCTTAGATGACTATTTAAACCAGCTTCTTTTTTTTTTTTTTTAAATGTGAGTGGTCAGACTTAAAGTAATGATCAGAAGTGTAATGGTTTCTTGGCAGAAGCTATGCTGAGGGAGTATGTATTGGTCTTTCTTTTGTCTAGGTACTAGTTCTTTGTCCAACAAGGGAGCTGGCAAACCAGGTTGCCAAAGATTTTAAAGACATCACAAGAAAGCTAACAGTAGCTTGTTTTTATGGAGGAACTCCATACAATGGACAAAGTAAGTGACATCTAATAATGTTGATTGTCTGATATATTTGAGGAATGCAGCTGGGTCCTTCTATACATACACTTTTAGCTCAAAAACTGGAGAGTTCATGGGGAATTCAGTAGCTCAGAATCTGGCTTCTTATGGTGAGAAATAACTACCTCTTGATTATATTTTTGATGTTCCTTGTTCATCTTGTGCTCTTTAAAGAGATTATACTGCATGTGTAAAAAGCTTGGGTTTAGGTTCCTGTAAACGTTTTCTTCAGAAAATGTTTAGTCTTAGAGCTATGATGGGTGGTTGTGTGGTGGTTTTTTTTTTTTTTAAATGTGATACCTAGAGGATCTGTAAAATGGAGAAGTCGTTATTTATTATGACAGCATAATTTATTGTCCTGATGGTTGTAAACAAAGCAGATGAGAACAAGAATAAATAACCTCTTTCATTGTAATGTATCTTCACATGTTAGGGATGATTTTTTTTTTTTCCCCTTGCAGAACTTAGGGAAGGAAGTGATTTCAGTTAATGTGGATAGTCAGATAAATTAAGGGATTGGTGTTGTGGGTTTGTTTTATTTTTAAGTTTCCAGTTAAGGTAGACAATTTGGGACATTGGGAAGAGTAATTATTTCCAAAGTGTGTTAAAATCCAAATGTTGTTTGCCACTTTATTTACATCATGAGGAAAGGGAAGGGAGGTGGGAAATCTTTTTTGCTTTAAGAAGAGCAGTAGAACTTCTGACTGGTCAGTTCTGGGACTCCTTTTCCCACCCAAGTTTTCTCCTCCTGTTCATTATTTGTTCTCACCTAGACATGTAAGGAGAGTACTTATGAATGGTTTAAGACATTCTTTTGCTACTCTTTAGCTACCCTGTGTTTCTAGTGTAGAAGATGCTCCTTAGTTCACTGCTAACTCTTCTGCTCTTTCCTGTCTATCAGTTGATCTCATGAGAAATGGCATTGACATTTTGGTTGGGACACCCGGTCGAATCAAAGACCATCTTCAGAATGGCAAGCTGGACCTTACCAAGGTGAAACATGTTGTTCTTGATGAAGTTGACCAGATGCTGGACATGGGATTTGCTGAGCAAGTGGAAGACATTTTACGTGTTGCATACAAAAAGGGTAATCTCAAACAAATAGTAACAAATAGTAATAATAATTCAGTCTGCTAAATTTCAGGTATGTTTTTCTGAAAGTTGCCAGGTGGCTTTGTTTAGAAATTATCAAATACTTAATTTTATTAGAAACATACATGAGCAAGTGTTGTCTAAGTGGGAATTGCTTACATGACTTTTGCAAAGCTTGAAATCCAGTACTTAGGTGTCAAAAAGTTCTTTACAGATCCATATCTATAAGTCGTACTTGCACTTCTTCACGTTAAAAGGAATTAGAAGCTTTTTACCCTTTTCACTGCTTGAAAATAGACTGGCTTTTTGGTCAAAGTAACTTCTTTCTACCATTGAAAATTGATGGTTTTAGGGTATTTTTTTCTCCAGGTGTTAGTAATGCATAAATTAAAAAAAGCAGAACTGCCTCCTTTAGTTTATATAGTGATATTTGACCTCAGATTTTTATGAACCCATATAATCAACTTGTATACATCTGTAAGATGAAAGATAGCAAGTTGGTGAAACATGGTTCTGTGTTTTCAGATTCAGAAGACAATCCCCAGACACTACTGTTTTCTGCAACTTGCCCACATTGGGTATATGATGTGGCTAAGAAATACATGAAATCTAAATATGAACAGATTGACCTTATTGGGAAAAGAACTCAGAAGGCTGCTACAACAGTAGAAGTGAGTAATCTATCTAATGTGGAATATTTTCAGGCCTTTTCCTTTATGCTGCAAGTGGTCATCCTATCCTAAGGTACGTTAAAAGGTACAGAATGATGTTGAAAGTTGTTTTGACAGAACTGTGACAAAAATCTTGGACCCTGTACTGTCCTCTAGTGAAATGGCATAACAACTCCTGTTTTTTCTTTTCTTGCTTTAAAAAAGGGATAGGACTTTTTAACTCTTACTGTTACTATTCCAATGCATATTAGACCAATTGTGATGGACATTAGAGCCTTACAGATTTTGTATGTTCTAGGAACACAAGTTACAATATTTTGCCCATCAGGAAACTGTGTATAACTCTTCAGTATTTCTGGATTTTACAGCTTCAGATGTGTTAAGAAAATTTCTTAGACTCATAGAATCACTAAGGCTGGAAAAGACATTTAAGATCATTGAGTCCAACCAATCTTGTGGTTTTATGTAAGCTAAACACTGGAATTCTTTTCCATAGCATTTGGCAATAGAGTGTCACTGGTCTCAGCGAGCTGCGGTTATTGGAGATGTCATTCAGGTCTACAGTGGCAGCCATGGGAGGACCATTGTTTTTTGTGAGACCAAAAAGGAGGCAAATGAACTGGCTCTGAATGCTTCAATCAAACAGGTATTTACTAATCTGTATTAAGTAACAAAACGTATCAGAGTTCTATCAAGCCTATGCTGATACCAGGCCTATGCTGCAGAAATTTTAAAGGGAGACTTTCAGAGGGGATAAGTCAGGTTTTTCCAGGCAGTCAGGTAGTTTCCAAACTGCCAAAAACCCCAACCCAAACAATAACAACAAAAAGGCTAAACTGGTTGAAAGTTTACAGCATTAAGGACTTCAGGACTAGGCTGCACTGACAAATACTGGCCTAACAGAGGATTTCTTCCTTCAGAGTTCTCACTGAGATTAAATGAAGCACTTGTGAATTATTTTTTCTCTGAAGAGGATTGTCTTGGATTAAAAAATGCGATTAGACTTGATGAACTACTAGGATAACAGGTCATGGTAATGGAATAGCAGTTACTGAGCTCCAGTGCTGATGTGAATTAGTGTTGGGAGGGGGCAGTTAGAGTTTAGAGCTGTAATATAACAGGGGCTGTGTTTGTATTTTCATTAAGATATTCATTAGCTGTTATGAAGAGTTTGAATTCTTTCTGCATATACATTTTTAATCTGCCATCTTGTGCGAAGGACCTCTAGTGTACTGCTGAGGTTCATGCTATGGCACATTCCAGCACTGGTGGAAAAATATCTCATTGATGCAGTGGTGCAATGTTAATGATGTGCAGTGACACTGGCACTGCATGCTTGCTTTTGGCAGTGGTACCACAGTGACTAATTTTTCTGTCTGTTTTCACTAAGAAGATGAATTAAGTTATGTCTAGAAAGCAGTAGAGCATTATGTTCTCAGGGAGATAAGCTTTTTCATCAGCCACCACTGCGTACCGGAGTGTTTCTCATCCACTCTTAGATGACCTCAGTAACAGTTAAACCTGAGTGTGGAGCTAAGTTATTCCATATGGTGGTAGTGGTATTAGTGATACTAAATCTTTTGTAGGCAAGGCAGAACTGACCTTGGCAAGTAAGAGAAGGAAATTACTTAGATGTTTCTGGTCTTGCCTATTAATGCTTGCTAACAGAATATATGCCTATTTCATTTATCATCTGACATCAGTCTAAAACTGACTCAAAAAAGAGTTTTGAACATTGTGAACAAGATTTTTGAGCATTGTGTTAGTATTTTTTCAAATAATTCTCTATTTACCTGTAAAATTTGGAGGAGAAAAATAATTTTTGTATGTTTAGTCTTCATACTTGTTATTGCTGTGATAAAGAAGGACTTCCAGAATGTTTGGATTAAAAAGAAAATCTTTGAAGCTGTAGTTCATTGGGGATTTTTTTAGGACCACTTAAATGCTTAAGTTAGTAGTGGGAGAAATTAATATATTCAGAGGAATTAAAAAGCAACACTATTTGGAAAAGAGGGCTACAGGAATACTAAGAAGGTCTGAGAAAATTGTCAATAACTATTTTGAGACAGCTAGGCCTTGCATAGGTGGTGTGGGTGGCAGGTAGGGCATAATCATTTTCATAAGTCACAGTCGAGGTAGAGATGAGTGACATGCTATGGTTCTTTTTCCCTACCTTTGTTAAAGGCCTTTTAAGGCATATAAATAACATCTGTGTAGTAAATATTTTAAGGCATCAAAAATGAAAACTCTGATAATTCATTTCTGGATGTCACCATATGCTATCTATCCAATACCAAGGTACTGCACCCAAAACTGACCATAAAATGAAGCACTGTCTTTGGTTTTGATACAGTCCTGTAATTAATCTGTGTTTCAGGATTGCCAGTCATTGCATGGTGACATTCCTCAGAAACAAAGAGAGATCACACTGAAAGGTTTTAGAAATGGTTCATTTAAAGTGCTGGTTGCAACGAATGTTGCTGCCCGTGGTTTAGATATTCCTGAAGTTGACCTCGTCGTACAAAGTTCACCACCAAAGGTAGGAGATTGTTATGTTGGGTATCTTGTAATAACTTGTAGTCTTGTTTTCAAGTATTGTATGCTGTCAGTTGATGGTATTCACCACAGAGAGTTTATCAGTGTTGTATTTAAGACAACAGATGTCCCAATATATAGAAGTGGTTTCTTGGAGGATCTTAAGTGTGTCAATCCCTAGTATGTTTAAAGACAGTCTCTTTAAAATGCCTTCTTTTAAGATTCTGCAAAACTTCTCCTTTCAAGGCCATGTATGATGGTTGCAAATCTGGAAGCACTGGGAAGTGAAGAAAGGCTTTTTTACTTTTGTAAGGACAGTTCCCTAAGTAGGGGCGCATATGAGGAGGAGATCTCAACAGTGAGAAGTCTGGCTGAAGTTAAGAGGGTGTAAAAGGAAGAAGATAAATTTCAGTTAATTTGCTATTAAAGTCTCAATAACCATGCTAAAGTTGACGTGCGGGAGAGTGAGTGGGATTGGTATAGCAGTATACACAAAATGTTTTCTCGTATTCTCTGTGGTGGTGCCAAAACAAGACTTGATTGACCCATGCTCGTGGTTCTGTTTTTTAAACTGATTTTTAGAGGGCTATGGAAAAACTTACTTGCTTGACTGTAGTGAAATGACATTTTTAATACTGATGGAATTACTGTGTACTGATCAAGCTTAGCTTGTAATAGCATCTGAGTTAAGTGACTACAATGAATTAATTAAATGATAATAGATAAATCATAAAGCTATTTATTTTGAAGGATGTGGAGTCCTATATCCACCGCTCTGGACGCACGGGTAGAGCTGGGCGGACTGGGATCTGTATCTGCTTTTATCAGCGAAAAGAAGAATATCAATTAAGATACGTGGAACAAAAAGCGGTAAAGTACAGCTTTCTTCTGATCATGAGCAGTCAAATGTAATTGAGCATTAGGGTAGCATGTTAAATCTTCATGTTTTGCTCAGTAGTTCAGTTTCAGAATGTAGCTTACAAAGCACCCAGTGGAGGTTCAGTTACCTTGCAGACTTTGGGTATGCTCTTAGTTATTGTGGAGCAGGAAGCACACTGCAGAATCTCATACTGTTCACTGGCATTTTTCAGCAAGTGCCAATAAGACTGTACCTGGGGAAGTGAGAAAAAGCAGGATTCGGTTAGCCCTGCCATCTGATCAATGAGTTGAAAATGTGTAGCTTTATTGAGAACTGTTACTTCTGGTTGTGCATTTTGTGCCCTATTTCATGTAGTTTTCTTGCCAGTGAGGGATTAAATTGGGATGAGGTGGTTTAGTCTGGGCTCACAAATCTCAAGACTTACATTTAGAAAGGCTGTGTAACTTTTACTTAAATCTAAGTAAATCAGACTAAGACAAATAATTTAGGATGTGTAAGACTTTTTTCTCGCTGGAATCTGCCAAATTGTCTCGGTGTCAGTTTAAGGTCACTGTGTCATTTAAACTGATCTGGTACATAAGTCTCTTAAGTGTTACTCATTTCCTTGTAAGCTTAACCTTGTGACTTTCCACTAACAAAAGTTGGGAATTTAAAAAGAGAAAAGAAAAATAAAAATGATAGATTTAAATGCATGTCTCTTTGGAGTCAAATACTGTTTCTTTGGAACAGAGTTTATCTGTATTTTACTTTTTAAATTTCAGGGCATTACATTCAAGCGTGTTGGTGTTCCTACTGCAACAGATATAATAAAGGCTTCCAGCAAAGATGCCATCAGGTGTGTTTGGTGACTCAAGCCCGGTTGTATCTTCTTGTCTTCCAAGTTCAGAAGGGCTGTTTGGATTGCTCCTTGCTGTCTCTCTTGACTTACTGCTATTAAAGACTTAGATTGCTGTTTTCCTTCTATTCCAGACCCTAGTAATACTAGTGTATCTTTTTAATTTTTTTTAAAATTTGCTTTAATTATTTAGATGTTTGGATTCTGTTCCTCAAACTGCTATTGAGTATTTTAAAGAATCTGCTCGGTTCTTAATACAAGAAAAGGGACCAGTTAACGCTCTGGCAGCAGCTCTAGCCCATATTTCAGGCGCTACTTCCATTGAACAGCGTTCCCTGCTGAACTCGGATGCGGTAAGTGTCTATGGCCTAATGTTTGTCTGGAATCTGGAAAAAACCCAACACAGTTGTGTTGTTTTACTAGACAGTTATTTGTCTCCTTACGGTTTTCTTTATAAGAACAATTTAGCTTAAGTAAAAAACACTGTGGCTATAAATATTTTTACTCTCCCGTAACAGTATCCACTTGAAAACTTAGCTTATAAAGTGTAAATTAGCAGGGTTCTCGTGTCTGATAGATGTTCTGAAGTTCATTTCCATGACAGAATGGAGCATGCCCCATTTCTTCCTCTCTTAGGGATTTGTTACCATGATACTACGCTGCTCAGAAGAAATAAATAACATGAGCTATGCTTGGCGAAGACTGCGAGAACTGCTGGGTGATGATGTCGATCGGAAGGTGAACAGAATGTGTTTCCTCAAGGGAAAAATGGTGAGCTTTTTTGTAGCTTTGCTGCTGATTTATTCTGGTTGTAGCCTTTTCTCAGCAATTGTTAGGGGAGAATTTAGTCTATTTTGCCCCAGTCAAGGCTCTGTTGATAAGGATATGACTGTGATAGAAGGAGGGGCCTCACTGTTATATTAGGGCATAGGCATCTCAGGGGCTCAGGGCTCTGCTCCACTGACACACTAAGGAGGTGAGGTGGTTTAATGCAGTATATAGCATGGCTATAGTGGTGAGCAAAAGAGGTGAAAAGTAAAAACTGTGTTACCTGTGCCTTAATGACAAAACAGAGAGCAAGATTTCTTATAGTCAGTCGTGATCAAGCATGTCCATCATATTTCTGGTATCTGAAAAAGAAAGATCAGGAAGTTAATTTTTAGGTTGCCTACTTAATGTCACAACAACTGTAGCAAAGCTCCCTGAAAGAGAGTTGTTATGAACAAAATGGCTTCCCCTCATTCTCCTTGTCTCAGAATTTGCATGCATTTTCGTGAACGGGAGGATGTATCACCAAATGTGTCCAGCATTATTTATGGGGACATAGAGGACAAGGAATGCTTCTGTCTTGCTTTGTGGATTTTTTTTTTTTTTGGTGTGTGTTAGGCATTATTGCTATTTTGCCCTATCTTTGTATTTTTCTGGGGTATTTCTTGTTTCTCAATATATTCTGATCTGTGTGGAGAAATGCTGTGATCTACGTAACTTAGTTCGTGTGCTGTCAACACATGCTGTTCTCTTATCCCTTATTCTGCTGTTTTATTTTTCTGGTACTTTTACATACCTAAATTGCCATGCATTCTTTGCTCATATCAGATTCCACCACAGAAGCCATACAACTACATTTTTTCAGGAAGTGCAAGTATTGGTGTTTTGAGTCCTATTGATGCAACTTCCAGTGTTCAAACTCTGTTAAAAACCACTTTGAAATGTAATGCTGTTTGTTCTACTACATAGTTTTGTAGGCTTTTTTTTTCCCAGATGCAGTCAGTTAAAAGGCTAGACTTGTATGCGTTAAAGTTACTCTCTTTTTTAGGGTGTGTGCTTTGATATACCTGCAGCAGACCAAAAGGACATAGAGGTATGTTCACTGACATTTCTGGCTACTGCAGACACTAGATGAAACTGTCTGGACTGGTTTAGGCAGAAAATACTTTGTATCCTGGCTTTCTTAGGGGGAAATGGACTGGCTTTGAAGGAACTGAAGAACAGAATAAGCATGCAGTGTTCCTTTACTAAAGCACTCTCCTATCACCAAAAATCTGTAACTTGAAACTCTTGCACTGGGAAGAGTAGTGGTGTGACCAATTCACCCCTTGTTACTGCTGTTGGATTAATCTTTGTGGGCAATGAATTTTGTTCTATATTTTCTGATCCTCACTCCCAGTTCTTTTCACCCAGAATTCTTTCCATGGAAAAGTGAATTGCAGGGTTTTGCTTCACAGAATTAGTGTTCCCATGCCAAAATTCCCTAAACTTCCAATCTTCCCTTCAGGTGTTTCTCCCTTAGTGTGTATCTGTGTCCTCATGCCCTATCATTTATTCACTAATAAAACCAATGTTTGATTCTGGATTAGAGGAGTTGAGGGGAGGGTGTGGATGTGTGATCAGTAATCACTTTAGTGGTCTTCCTTAATAAATGAAAGGTGGGGAAAGAGTTTACTGATGAGGCTGGTCTGTAAAGCTCTAAGGTAGTTTCCATTCTCTTCAACAGTATCTGAGGTACGCTTGGACATCTGTAAAAAAATTTTGAAACCAGTGGTGACCGCTAGTTAGAAGCTTGAATCCCCTATAATTTTGCCTTTTCAGTTGAGCTACCTTAGGAATTGTGAAATACCCTGTATTTGCAATCCTAGAATCTAATGTGCTATGTCTGCCTTTTTGGTAGGCAAGATGGGAAGACTCCAAACAGTGGCGTTTGTGCGTGGCGACTGAATTACCTGAGTTAGTGGAATCACAGCGACCAGGAGGAGGAGGTGGCAGTGGAGGAAACAGTCGAAGCTTCTCAAGCTCCAGGAATGGGCGCCGTGGTGGCTCTGGTAGAAACAGATTCAGAAGCAGAGGCCAGAAACGAAGTTTTGACAGAGCATTTGATCGTTAACTTTGACAATCCAAAGTGGAAAAAAGGGGACTGCAGTATTTTATATCATATTAAAATAGGCTCTTCCAGTGTGTTTGAACCACTTGAAAAAATGTCATAATTTCCACACACCCCCTGCCCTGTACTACTTTGGTCATAAACAAGATCCTGTTCACTTTGAAGAGCACCAGAAAAATAAAACTTACTGTTTCCTTTCTTTTGTGTATTACTATTTCAACTCTAAGACCTAAATCTTTCTTCCTGAATGTGTCACATTTGAAACCGTAGCCTGGCTCACTGTATAATGTATACATCTTAACTGCCCCTCAAAGTGTACATTTTCCAAAAAAATAAAATACTATTTTAGAAGTTCATATGCTGCTAGGGGATTTTAAAAGCGTGTGTTGGGCAAAGCCAAGGGGCATAGTTCAACTCTACATACTTGGAATAGAATTTTTTAATGGTATAGAATCCTAGACCACAGAATGGTTTATGTCAGAAGGAACTTTTTTAAAGATCACCTTCTTCTAACCCCTTGCCAAGGGCAGGGACACCTTGCACTAGACCATCCAACCTGGCCTTGAAATCTTCACTGTGAAGGAGCATCTACAACCTCTTAGCAACCTGTTCTAGTGTGTCTCCACCCTCACAGTGAAAAAACTTCCTTGTCTCTAATCTACATCAACCCTCTATGTTTAAGACTGTTTATCCCTTGTCCTGTCACTACACTCTGATAAACAGTTCCTGCCCCAGCTTTCCTGTAGGCTGTCTTTAAATACTGGAAGGTTCCAATAAGGACTCCTTGGAGCTTCTCTTCTCCAGGCTCAACTCCTTGCAGCAGAGGATCATTACTGTAGCCTCTTCTGGTCCTGCTTCAGCACGTCCATGTCTCTGCTGTGCTAAGAACCCTAGAGCTGACTCCAGCACTGCAGGTGGGGTCTCGGCAGAGGGGCAGAATTCCCTACCTCCAATTGCTGCCCATGCTGCTGCGAATGCAGCCGGGGCATGGTTGGTTTCTGAGCTGTCAGTGCACGGTAATGGCTCACGTCCCGTTTTGCATTCACCAGTATCCAGGTCTTCCTCCTCAGGGCTGCTCTCAATCCTTTCATCCCCGGTCTGAAGATTCCTTGTACTTGGCCTTTTTGAGTCTCATGAAATTCCACACGGACCCACCTCTGAAGCCTGTCCAGGTCTCTGAATAGCCCGACCCTCTGGCGTGCTGACCACACCACTCGACTTGGTGCCATTTGCCAATTTGCTGAAGGTGTACTCGATCCCGCTGTCCGTATTGCCGACTGGACTTACACGCACCATTACACACGGGAAGTGTTTTGCTAGTACGTGCGGACGCAGCAACCCAGCCGGATTGTGAAGCGCGAAGGCGGGAGCCCCGCGAAGGAAGGAGAAAGAGGGGGCGGCGCTGTCCGGACCCGGTGTGTGGTGCCCCGGGAGCGGGGGAAGCTAGAGGAAGGGACCAGCGACGGGGCAACGCCGGCGGAAGAGGCGGGCTCGGGTCCCGCCGGCGGCTTAGCGGCCTCATGGGTGGTGTGTGGGGTCGGGCGGCGCGGCTCGGGTTCTCCGCAGCCCGGACGGCAGTGGTGGTCTCGGCCAGCGACCGGCGCTGTCTGGGCTGGCTGTCAGGCCCCAGGGCGGGACCGCTGCTGCTGCTGGCGCTGACTCGTGGCCGTGGCCGTCCGCCGTCCGCCCTCGGCGCCGTGCCTCACTTCCTGCGCGCCGGGGTGGGGCGCAGCTCTTGGTGTCGCCGCTACGAGAGCGGCAGCACCGGCAGTGTAGCCGTGCACATCCCCGGGGAGCAGCCGCCTGTCATGCCCGCCGCTGGACCCGCCGTCAGCCCCGCCGAGCCGCAAGCACCAGCGGGAGATGAGTCTCTTCGCCACGGTCGCCGGAGAAAGGCCAAGGTGGGAGCGGGAGCGGGCGGACGCGAGCCACGTGCCGCTGCGGAGGCGGCCATTTTGTGCGGCCCGGCCCGGCAGTGGGCTTGGGGGTGCTGTGAGAGCGCCGGGTAAGGGGGTTCAGGTGGTAAAGCCGAACAGCAGCTCGTTGTCGGAGGGGATGGGCGAGGGAGGCTGTGGCGCCGTGTAACGCCTGGTTTCCTTGGGCAGGCGGGGAGCCAGGACAAGAAGCCGAAGCGGCGGGAGAAGGTGAAGCGGAGTGGTAATGCCGAGGGCGCGCGGAATCAACCCGAAGATAGCAGGCTGGGCGACGGTGAACTTGAGCCTCCCATGGCCAAGAAGACAAAAAAAATCAAGGAAAAAGTCAACGGTTTGGTTGAAGAGAGTAATGGCTCCGAGCGTACCGTGAAACTTTCCTCTGCTGTGATATCCCTGACAGAGCAGAGTGCCTCCGGCGACACGGACACTGGAGAGCAGGACAGCGACGCCGAGGTACTAATATCCAGTCCACGGAGCCCTTGGCTTGCTTAATTAACGTCCCACTGGTAGTGTGAGGGCTGTCATTGGCAGATGCGCCGCGGTTTCCCATATATGGATGGCATCCGATCCTGAGCACCTGGGAGTGCTCGTGTCTGCCCAAGCTGAGGCGGTGAGCGAAGCGCAGCAGCACATATACCAACATGTGGTAGCTGTCTCTCCTTGTGCTTTTGCTCTTGTGGTAAACGCCAAGCGGCTTGGAGTAGCTCATCCTGCTGTGCAGGAGAGTAGCTAGCAGGGAGAATAGAATAGAATTACCAAGGTTGGAAGAGACCTTGAAGATCATCGAGTCCAACCTGTAACCACAACCTCACAACTAGACCATGGCACCAAGTGCCACATCCAGTCCCCTCCTGAACGCCTCCAGGGATGGAGACTCAACCACCTCCCCGGGCAGCCCATTCCAATGACGAATCACTCTCTCGGTGAAGAACTTTCTCCTCACCTCGAGCCTAAACTTCCCCTGGTGCAGCTTGAGACTGTGTCCCCTTGTTCTGGTGCTGGTTGCTAGGGAGAAGAGGCCAACCCCTTCCTGGCTACAACCACCCTTCAGGTAGTTGTAGAGAGCAATGAGGTCGCCCCTGAGCCAGCTTTTTCCATGTGCTAGCTCCTCATCATGAAGCAACTTGTTTTGTGTCTCATAGTGTCAAAGCATTGCGGATGAGTGGTTTAGGTCACTTTAATTTGCAAAAATGCAACTTGACAGAGTTCGATGCCAAGGTTCACTTCATTTGTTACTACGAGGAGGAAATAGAGAAGGGAAAATTAAGTTAGAATCGATTGAAATTATTTACATAGAGACCAGAGAAAGGTAAAGGAGACTCTCTTGTTGAGTCCTGAGGTTCAGAATGGACTCTCTTGCTTTCTAAGCTCAGAGATCAGGTGGCTCCATTCCTAATTTGGTCAGCAGCTTATGACTAAAGGTTTGTATCTGTTTTCTCATCCTTTTATACCACTTAACTAATGTTTCAAAGTTTCATCAGTTTTACTTCCAATTCACTTACCTTCTTTCTAGGTGTGTGATGTTAGTATGCTCTGAAATTCAAACCCTTGGTTTCCCAAAACACACTCAGGCACTGTATTTTGTAAAACCAAATAATTTAGCAGAGCAGCACGGCAGCAGGGTCAGCTCACACTAGGTGCCTCTGGGGAGGACCCCTCTCAAAAGAGACCTGAATAAAGAAATTCCTGTGAAATCACACCCTTAACAGAGCATTCAGTCCCCTCTCGCAGATGCTTCATGCAGCCTTTGATCATAAAATTAATCTGATTTGACATTTCTAGACACCGTGTTGAATTTCTTTATTATCTCCAGACATTCAGTAAAACTAAGTGGAAGCTTACAGCTTGCTGTCCTAAGGCTTCTGCAAATTCAGCTGATGTGAAATAAGTAAACCTAAGTGAATCAGAATCACAAGACATTGTAACTCCAAATGGTGGTGCAGCCTGTATCAGTGGTTCTTGTCATACAGGATGGGTGGACTCAGGTTTCCCACTTGACTTTTTTGATGATATTTTTGTTTGTGAAGTACCTGTATCATAAGGGCTTTGGATTTTGTTTAACAAAGAAGATAGCTGGTAACATTGCAACAGTAAAGCAAATGCACAACTTCTGTGTGTCTCTGTAGCATATGTTATTTGCTTATCTCTTAGGGCTAGTAATTTTTTTCTTTTCTATCTTTATCATTTAAGGAGCTGACAGAAGAAGAAAAAGAAGGCGCCTTCTCCAATTTCCCTCTCTCCCAAAACACCATCGACCTTCTCAAAGGTTAGTTAATGTGGTAAAATATTTTCTGTGAGTGCTTGTCCAGAACTGTGCTCTGTTAGCCATATGGGCAGACACAGAAGCCAAGGGTAAATCGTCCTAAATGGTCTTTCATTTATTGTTTGGTAAGAATATGCAGGTGAGCAGTCACTGTAGATAAACAGAGAGTCTGCTGTCCTTAGTAGGAACAAAGTTTTGATCAATTTTTAGTGCCTTGAGGTGAGTTTATTCTTCTGTGCTGTGATTATTCCTAGACATATGTTTTAGAGACAGGACAGCTCTTCTCATCAGCACCACTCTATTTACTTTGTATCTTTACTTCAGTTCTCATATCTGTTGTCTACAATATCACTGAAGTGTAATGATGTTTTGTATATGAAGACTGTTTGGCTCCTGTGCACAGATTGTCTGTGATTATTCTCATACTTTTGGACATTTTCTTTTCTCAATTACCTTTGTTGAGGAAGTAACTATTGCAATATTTTTGACCTCTGTGTTAGAAAACTGTGCAGTTCTTCTTTATCAGACAGTTTTAGTTCCTTTATGCTTTTCTTGCTCAGAAATTTGTCTTGGATGGATCATTTCACCTCCACATTTCAAAATCTCTAGAATTTTAGAGTGCTTTGAAAAAAACACCTTGATCTCCCCACTTTCAGAACTAAGCTACCAATACATCTTGGGCTGTATTAGAAAAGACAGGTTGGGGTTTTTTTTTTTACCTTCTTCCTCTCCTCTTGTCTTATGCCAGAAATTACAAAGAAGGCTGTCTTGCATTGTGGATACTGAGCTGTGTGTTTGGAGTTGGAATCCCCTTTGATCTAGAGCAGGAATTAAAAGAAAGATAGGTGGTTTTCTTCTAAGTCATGTCTCTTGTGTACAGAATTTGACATTATGTGCCCCATATGCTCAGACTAGTTACACAGCTGTTACTTCACCTTCTAATGAAACCTCTTTGGATTGTATTACAGCTCGAGGTGTAAAATACCTGTTCCCTGTGCAAGTGACGACTTTTCAGCCCATCTATGACGGCAAAGATGTAATTGCTCAAGCTCGAACAGGAACTGGGAAGACTTTTTCTTTTGCTGTTCCACTGATTGAAAAACTACAGAGTGTCTCACAAGATGGAAGAAGAGGCCGTGCACCAAAAGTAACTTACCACTTGAGGGTTAACACCAAAACCTTAGAACATGGCAGTTTTCAAAAGTGTTTTTGCTTTGGGAGTCTTTGTCTGGGACTTCTTTGACCTTTATTGGTTTTTGTGATACTGAACACATTACTCAGATTGGGCTGACAGAGATTTTGCAGTATCACCGTGATAACACATTTCATGTTAAGGGTTCCTTGTAACTCCATTTGGGATAATGGTCAGGTCACTGCAGTAATAGCTAGTGGATTTCCAGACTGCTGTCTTCAGGAAGTTAGCATGTGGCTTTGGGCTTCATCCCCTGCCTCTTCTGAGGTAATGGTGGAATCAGCTGGACTTGGCTCTGTTCACTGAGGTTGTTTCTCACTGTATATTCCATTATAACAGAAGGCTTTTGCTTTTTCCTTTTCCCCTCTCTTCCAGAGTCTTAGCTTAATGGATGGAAGTGGTGTTTATATTTCTACTTAGGCAGGAGATGGGATTGATAATTAGATATGTGTGATCAGGTATCATTATTCTCATGCAAATAAAGCATATATATTTATTACTAGACTGAAAAACTATTGTAGTCTGCAGATTTGTGTCTCCTTCATCTTTCTATTTTAATTACTTCAAAGACAATGTAAGTTTTAAAATCTTACTGTCTGGGATATTTCCAGAGAAGAATTCATCTCTTTGCTTCATTGTTTCATTCTTAAAATGGGAAGGATAGATACTGGAGGAGAGCGGGCAGGTAGGTAGGTGGAGGAGGAGGGCATATTCCTAGAGTGCATCTTTTAAGATCTTAGTACTCCACATGTTTTAGTGACTATTCTTATCCTTTAATGCTGAACTACACCTTGCTTGTCCTTCATTAATAAAGCATCTATTTTATCTGGCATTAACTTCAGGGAAAAAAATGTTGCTATTCTACATCTCTGTTATCTTGTAACACTTTTCCCTGTTTGTTCTTGCTAGCTATGAGACTCCAAGTGGCAGGAAATGTTGCTGGGATTGATGAGGAGCTGTGGGCACCTCTGCAAGAAATGTAAAATAAGAATGGGAGTACAAACTTCAACATGCACAAAAGCCTGTTCTCCTAGCACCCTCTCCTAAGCACAACTGCATTTTGGTCTCTTTTCACTTCCTGTAGGTGCTGGTTCTTGTTCCAACCAGGGAACTGGCCACTCAGGTAGCCAGAGACTTCAAGAATCTCACCAGGAAGCTGTCAGTGGCTTGTTTTTATGGAGGAACTCCATATAAAGAACAGCGTAAGTAAATGCTAAGGATTACTACTGTGTTCAACTTTACTTTTTTCAAATTAATTCCATAAATAAAACTGGCTTTTTTACACCCCCTCCAGGGTTTCACTTCAGTCAGGATCCATGATACTCCTTTCAGAGGTAGCATACAGCCTAGGCTGAATTATTTCAGATCCAGTAAATATTTATGTCAGAGAAGGGCTGTGGGTCTGCAAAGCGACTAGGCTTTTTAGTTTCTTTACTGTGTTTTTGTGTGGGCATCCATTGGGACTAGACAGCCATCCAAAGGAAAAAGAGAACTGTGTATGTGTGTGTGTCTGTCTCCAGAGGTAGCTGTGAAAAAGAAGTTAGCTGAAAAAAAAGAAAAATTGGTTTTCTGTAATAAAGGTCTGGAGGTTTCTAATGGCCACTGATTGCTGCTTGGAAACTGTTGTCTTACTGTAGCTTTGTGGTTTAGCTGGAATTGTTGACAGAGCAACTTGCACTGCCATTAAGTGGCTTGCTTGTTGCTCAAACTGGGCATCGTCCTTTATTCAGAGATTTAAGAGCAATAGCTTTTTGGTTCTAAAATTAGAACTGTTGGTAACTGTTTACCTTGTTGTCTCTTGGCATTCTGACACTGTCCTTTTTCTTATTTTCCAGTTGATCTTCTTAAAAGTGGCATTGATATTCTAGTGGGAACTCCTGGACGAATCAAAGACCACATTCAAAATAGCAAGCTGGATCTTTCCAATGTGAAGCATGTTGTTTTGGATGAAGTTGATCACATGTTAGACATGGGCTTTGCTGAACAAGTGGAAGAAATCTTAGGATTTGCTTATAAAAAAGGTAAATTATGACATCAGGAGAGGAAGAGAGGACAATGCAGAAAACACAGTTATGCTGCTTTGAAAACTTCTGGTGCACTCCTAGCTGTTGATGTTAGTACTGGGACCTCAGAAAAGAGTGAGGTAGAATTGGAAAAGGTTCAAAGCAAGGTGACAGATGACAGAGGGGCCAGAATGGCCTCTCTGGAAGAAACTGAGGGAAAAAGAGGCAAGCAAGAAACACAGCCCAACCCTCTAAGCCCTGACACTCTTCACCCTGAGAGAGGTCACTGAGCATAGAGGGTTAGGGTTGTGGTGTGTCTGCACTTGTCATCACACAAAGTTGACAGCTAGGGAATATTTGCTCATTTCTGATATAATAGGCACTGAGCAAAGCCACCAGGGAGCAGGTACAGAGCGGAAGGAGGTTGGTTTAATAGCCTGAAATTCTTTGTCATGTTGTGCTGGTGCCCAAAATGTTTTGGAAGGTGATTCGAAGTACTGGAAGTGGAAATATCGAGGATTACTAAAAGCAAGCTTATCACTTCTGGCTCTGGTAGCCACAAAATGCTGGTTGCTGAGAGAGTTTTCGTATCTTTAACTACATTTGAATACTGTTGGAAAGACTACATGAGCTTCATGGATTTTAGGCTTGATCCAGTACAGTCTCTGTCAGTTTTCTTGACTGTTCTCCCCATCTCTGCAGAGCTGATGTTTATCCTGACAGCCCAAAAGTACAGATAATTGTCTAAAAAAAGGAAAACTGTTTAGCTTATCATAATGATTCAACCTTAGAAGTTTTATTCATAACCAGAGAATAAATTGTAGGGAATACTAAGTGTTCTTTGCTATGCGTGTTTCTGTTTGAACAAGTGGAGCTGTGAAAGGTAGGTTTGTTAAATAGTTCTTACCCGGGGTAATCTTGTTAGGTAATTCTTAACCCTGGTCTGCAGAGGGTGCTTTTCAGTTTGCTGTTTCCCTTTGCATGTAGCCATAATGTTCGCAGCTGGTTAGTATTGGAAAAAAGACAAAGAGGGATTAAGAATCTTTTTTTCAGCTATGTTGGAGGACCAGGCATGGTATAAAGTGTTTTTAGCAGATCTAGAATTGTCTTGCATTTATTCTCAGGCAGGATAAAGGACTCAGTTTGGTCTAGCTAAAATTACTGTAATTTTGCCTTTGGCGTGTGAAGGGTTGGAAAAATGTTTTCATTGCTTCTGTTTCCATCTTGTGGCTGATGTACTGCACATAGAAACCTCTAATTTGAGAGTGATTCTTTTGCTTTTTTATTATTTTTCAAGTTTCAGAGTCTGTTGTGATGACTGAAATGTGTAACCTTTCCTTCCAGGTTCTGAGAACACCCCCAGACACTACTGTTTTCTGCAACTTGTCCACGATGGGTGTATGACGTAGCAAAAAAGTACATGAAAGATGAATATGAACAGATTGACTTGATTGGAAAGAAGACTCAGAGGACTGCCATGACTGTGGAAGTGAGTGATTCTGCCTGGAGCAGTGCTGGTCCTGAGAGCATGTGGCTTGGATGAAGTGGGTTCTGCACTGACTTTATAAATGGGGTGTTGAAAGGACTTCTGCATGAATGAAACAAATATTTTAAGCAAAGCTTTAATATAGGAACAATAGTTTGAAAACTTAAAAAACCCCAAACTTTGTGTTTGTTGTCTGTCCTGTGCATGGCTTAAATTTAACATAGATGCTTATCATACTTCCTTCCCAAACAGCACTTGGCTATACAGTGTCGCTCATCTCAGAGGGCAGGAGTTCTTGGTGATATCATTCAAGTCTACAGTGGCAGCCGTGGGAGGACCATTGTCTTCTGTGAGACCAAAAAGGAAGCAAATGAGCTGGCTATGAATGCTTCACTTAAACAGGTATGGGGGTCTGAACAGGGAGCAGCAGTTCTGGATATTCTGTATATGTTTAGTGAAATACAAGAAGGCCAAGTGTAGAGTCTTGCATCTGGGAAAAAACAACTCCATGGACCAGTAAAGGTTGGGGACTGACCTGTTGGAGGGCAGCATAGGGAAAAGGGACCTGTGAGTCTTGGTCTTGCCCTCGTGGCTAAGAAGACCAATGGTATCCTAGGGTGTATTAGAAGGGGTGTAGTTGGTAGATTGAGAGAAGTTCTCCTCCCTAGTGAAGCTGCATCTGGAATATTGTGTCCAGTTCTAGGCCCCTCAGATCAAGAAGGACCTCAGGGAACTGTTTGAAAGAGTCCAGCACAGAACCACAAAGATGCTGAAGGCAGTGGAACATCTCATTGTGGGGAAAGGCTGAGTCTTCCTATCTTGGAGAATAGGAGACTGAGGGGTGACCTCATTCATGTGTATAAAGATGTGAAAGGTGAGTGTTGGGAGAAAGAGCCAGGCTCTTCTCAGCAATACCCAATGATAGGACAAAGGGCAACAGGTGCAAACTGGAGCAGAGGTTCCATGTGAACAAAAGGATTTTTTTGTTAGTTATTTATCTATTTTTACTGTGAGGGCGACAGAACCCTGGAACAGGCTGCCCAGAGAGGTTGTGTGGAGTCTTTGGAGACTTTCAAAATTCACCTGGGCATGTTCCTGTGTGACATGTCCTTGGTGATCCTGCTCTGGCAGGGGGGTTGGACTGGATGGTCTTTTGAAGTCCCTTCCAACCTGTAGCATTCCATGATATTCAGGGGTTAAATGTCCTGAAATACTTACTTTGGTATGAGGTTGTAACGGTGTGGATGAAGTTATTCCTGCATGTGGTTTTAAGATGTATAAAATCTGTTTCTAAAAGCAGGCCTTTGCAGCTAAAATGCCCTTGTGGCTGTAATTATGAATTTATTACTTTGGCTTTAAAATCATGCAGGTCAGGATCAATGGAAACTGCACAGCTTATGATGAATAACCAGGTGATAGTGATACTGTAATAAACAGGACATAGAGTAGTGCACATCCTCCATCCCACTTTAGTGTGCTTTTCCGATTCCTACCTCTTAATGGTGTTTACTCTTTGAACAGTCAATATTCAGGAAAATCCAACTGACATGGTAGAATGGAGTGTCTTGTTGCCCTTGGAAGATCATTTAATAGTTTGTTCAGACCTTGGGTGAGGTATAGAACAGGTTTTCTGTGCTTGCTTAAATTATTACTCTGGTTTTGAGCATGGGGAGAGGTGCTGGATTTTTTTCAGAGAAGGTCCTGTTTCACACTAAAAGCCAATTTACAGAGAATGAGCAGTGGTGGGAATATGTGATTTGCCCAGTAGTTCATAAAGGTTACATAGCATCTGCATTAAAATCTGCCAGCAACAGTTTTTGTTGGGCTTTCACAGTAAATCCCATGACATTGTTCTTGCATTAGTATGTGACATGCTTTTCCCCTGTGCTTTGGCATGTTACTCATTTGAATTTGGAGTTTGTTACCCCTGTCTCCTTGTCAAATACTTGGACTGTTTGTTACCCCATTAAAAGTGGAGATTATTCAGATCACCAGCAGGGTTTGGGAATGCCCTGAAAACCTTACTTCATCTTCTCTAGGTTTTCCATCCCAGGAAAGGACCAAAATGTCTTGCTAGCTCTTTTGACAAGCACTGCTTAAATAAAGTTGTTTCTATTTGTTCCAGTGCGAGGGAAAGCTGAACTAGACCATTTTGCCACTGCAGACTGCAAATTGTAGTTTACTGTTGGTTACTCCAAATAATACTATGGTAAAAATACTGCTTGTGAGAATTATTGACCCAGAAGAGGAGCATACCACAAAATGGGATGCTTTATATTCCTTTGGTATCAGCTGTGCGATTATTTTCTGTTGTTACGCACAATTTTTTGGGGGTTGTAATTAAATGTCTTTAGATACTGCAGCCTAGACTCGTCTGTTAAATGACATGCTAATGGTTTGTTTCACTGACAGGATGCCCAATCATTGCATGGTGACATTCCACAGAAACAAAGAGAAATTACATTAAAAGGCTTTAGAAATGGTGTGTTTGAAGTTCTGATTGCAACAAATGTAGCTGCCCGTGGCTTGGATATTCCTGAGGTTGACCTTGTTATACAGTGTTCACCACCAAAAGTAAGTCATTAGGGAAGCTACAATTGTAATTTCTTTTGTGATAGAACAGTGGGTTATTTCTCTGTTTCACCAGAAGTATGTTTAGGTTTCCAAATTAAGAGCTGTTTCTGTAAAAGCAGGCCTAGAATTTCCTAGTTAAGCTTTTGAACTTTGATTAAAGTAAAAGTGATGGCTTTTGGTTGCTCTGGAAAGTTGTAAGATACCTTTTAACATTATCTCGGCTTTTCTGAGTCCTTTCTGAATGTTGTTGAATTTCACAACAGTTCTAAAATACTACTTTCTTCTTCTGAATTGTTAAAAAAGCTTGTGTTATTAACATTAGTTAAACCTGAGGAAGCATGCATTGGGAAGAGTAGCATATCAAACCTGAGTTGTTTGTGTGTAGTATGAGTTTGAGTATAGAGCCAAAATGTATCACTCCTTGGGCTTCTACTTAGAATTTAGCTTGCATTTCAAATGACATATTTTCTCATGTTAATCTGAATTTCTGAAGGATGTTGATTCCTACATCCATCGTTCTGGACGGACGGGTCGAGCTGGACGGACTGGCGTCTGTATTTGTTTATTTCAGAGAAGAGAAGAAGATCTTTTGAAGCAAGTTGAGCACAAAGCGGTAAGTTTTACCTCAGAGCTTGGCTTAATGAAATTATTCAGCTCCTAAAAAGACTCTGCTACTCTTACAGTTTGTAAGCATGGGCTGCTTAGGAATCCAGTGTGAGACTCGCATCTTATGGTTCAGTAGGTTTGCAGTATTCGTATTTGTTAAACATTTGTGAAATGCTTCTGTATCAGCCTCTTCTAATGTCCCATGAGTTTCGGAGCAGTACTCTGGTGTCAGCAGGCAGAGAGAGGAATGCACGAAGAAAACTGCCTTTAAAATCTGCATGTAGATGGATGTAAAGTATCTCCAGATGAACAGAGGTAGAAATAAAAAAGTTTTATTCTAGCTTTAGAAGTGACTTTAAAGATTGTGTTGGTGTTCTAAACAGTAAGTGACTAGAGTTCACAGGAATGTGACTTAAGTAAGCTTGAGCTGCAGAGTGCTGAAGACACCTTCTAACAAATTTTCTTAATTTCAGGGGATTACTTTTAAGCGTGTGGGTGTTCCTACTGCTACAGATGTAATTAATGCTTCAAGTAATGATGCCAAAAAGTAAGTTTATTTGCCTGTTCTTAAAAGATGTCTGGAGATCTTACCAACAGCAATGCTGTTAATGCAAAGCTGTAAGAGATCAGACCTGGATGTGAACACATCTTTGCTTGTTTTGTAAAAGTCAGCTGGTTTGCATGTAGGCGCTGACTTGTTTTCATAAAATAATGTCAATAAACCTCTGTGCTTGAACACAGAATTTTTCATAGAATGTAGTATTCTCCAAGTTCCTGCAAAAATTTACCTTTGTTTATGTCATCAGAAATTAGTGGCAGAACAGGGAGTTATTGTCATTTTGGGAAACTAATTTTGTCCTCTTGGATGATACAGGAATAGTGTGTGAAGTGTGATATTTAGTATGAGTTACTCTGCAGTAGTGAGGGAGCTGCAGCCCTGTCCCGTGTTTTTGTATTCATTCTCAAGGGTTGTATTTTTATTCCATGCAGCTCTGTTTACATTTGCTGCCCCACTGGTGGAAATTTCATTGATAGGGATTATTATAATTAGAGATGATTTGGCCAGCATAAAAGACATCACTGGCATGGTGTTGGCTTTACTGCGTGCTGAAAATTAGTGGGAGATGCTGGTGTATCAAAAACATCTTTAGAGGCTGGTGTACTAAAAATGGTATTACAGGAGTAGCTGTTCTCAACTTCCCAGATTAGCTTTTTCTGGGAGAGGCAGTGAAAACAATTTAATCAGCTTCCACTGAGAGCAAGAGCCTTTCCCAGCCCAGCAGTGGCATTGTAGAAGTTTGCTGGTAACACTTCCTTGTGGATCCTTGGGTATGGCCTTAAGAATGCTGATATCTTAGAGCCTGCCTTTGATATTTTTATTGAGGCTTTCAAACTTGCTGTATTGTGCATCCTTGGGTTTGGACACATTTCAAGAGGTTTAGCTAAATGAACAGAATAGGAGGGTATTCAGCATCCCGAATGTGTTAAATGAGTGGTGGTGAAGCATGAGCATGAAGAGGGCAAGACTTTAGAGATAATTTGTTTATCTTGAAAGCTGTCTGAAGTCTGTGTTTTAAATGTGACTGCACTTCACACTGGCCTTTGCTATCTCTTACCACCATGTAGGTTGTTGGAGGCCATTCCTCCTGCTGCAGTCGACTACTTCAGAAAATCTGCTCAAGAGCTCATAGATGAAAAAGGTGCAGTTACTGCCCTGGCTGCAGCTCTTGCCCATATTTCTGGGGCAGCTTACGTACAGCAGCGCTCCTTACTCAACTCAACTGCAGTGAGTAACGTTTTACCTGGCATTAACAATTGCTTGTGTCTAGCTTAGGTAGCGTATTTCAGTAGGGTTTCTGAATAGCTGTTTTCCCCAGGCCCTGGTTCCTGAACTGAAATCAGCTCTTAATGGCACTCGGGAAACCAGAGAAACTTGAAAATCAGTTAGTAAATTTTCTTGTAATGAGAGTTACAAGAATTTCTCCAGAGATCTAAGTGACAGAACCACTTTGGTGCTCTAGGGGAGTTTAACTAATGACATTTTACAAACTAATAGATTTGGTTCATGCTATTTTAGTTATCTCTCCCTAAAAAGATTTTATACTTCTGTAGTATTTCCAGTAAGTCAAGCATTTGATTACCTGATTCAAAGAGATCATTACAAAGTGCAGACCTTCCTTTCTCTGATGCATTTAGGGAGCACTTGGCCTGGTTTGTTGCATGGTAAATTTTAGAAATAACATGGGACTGGGCTGCTTCTTGTATCAGTTTGGGGATTGTTAACCTGTTCTCTAGTGGTAACTTTGTTATATAAATGTCTCTACTTCAGGCTAAAATACAGAAATGCTATTGGCCTTTATATCAGTAGCAATCCTCGGTTACATAGATAACTTCAGCTTCTTAGCAGGCTTTTACTTCACTTTTGGGAAGCTGATGTCCTGGGATTAAACACCTTATTGCAATAATGTGTTATTCCATAGCTCATTAGTTACAGCATGCTCAGCCAAGTGTAGTCTTGTAAATGTTTTTCTCTGTGTATTTCCTGAAGGGCTTTGTGACCATGGTGTTGAAGTGTTCGATAGAAATGCATACCATGGGCTATGCCTGGCGAGGACTCAAAGAACAGCTTGGTGAGGAAGTAGATGGAAAAATTTCCTCAATGCGTTTCCTCAAGGGGAAGATGGTAAGGTGGCCTAACACTAGTCAGGGAGGGGGTGTGTGTGTGTGTGTGTGTGTGTGTGTGTATGTATGATCAGTTTTTGTAGTGATTTGGGCAGCAGTTCTGAAATACCAGTAGAGAGAATGTCGATGTCTCAGTTTCCCTACTCAATCTCATTGCTCAGAAAAAAGACAACTTATGACAAGGCACCCTGAAACTATGCATGCACTGTAAAAAAAAAAACCTGAAGATAGCCGAGTGTTTTAAAATACACTTGCCTGAATGGAGACATTGCTCTTAAGTGAACATGCAGGAATTTTGTTCTAAAAAAAGCCACAATACAAAACACATCAGCAATACATATATATATAATGAAAGCAGTGGCTGTGATCTTTATATTTTCATGGTGAGCTTATGCTAACATGATACCGCATTACATTGAAAAGACAGCTATAGAGTAGGGCAGTGACTGCCTGCCTGAAGCAATACAGCATTCACCTGACTGTCAGCCTGGTTTCTATGTGTCTGACACTTGTCTGCTGTGCAAGTGTGTTTTCAGCTTTTGGTACCAGGTGATTTTAAACAGCCAGGCTGATTGCCAGGCAGTGCTGCTGTCAGCAGAGAGTATTTCAGTCTGTATTTTGGTTTGATCTTTTGTGTTTTAAGTGCTTTGTTCTTCAGCTTCTATAAGGCGTTCTGCTGTTTCTGGTTTCTACACTTAGCATGTACGAGTGGTTGCAGGTGGTGTGTGTTCTTGGATAGAGAAAGTAGACACTTATTTTTCTTACTTACTCTTTTTTTCCTGTTATAGGGGGTGTGCTTTGATATCCCTGTTGATGAACTGGGTAACATACAGGTATGTTTTTGTGGACAAAATTGGCTTTGGAACCTGGTGATTTGAGATTTAGCAATTGACATGTATAGGATTGAATATAGGGTGTTATGGGAGAATAAGGTTTGTGTGTTGATAAGGATGTTGCCTAGACAACAGCACAGAAGTTAGAAAATACAGCCCTTTATGATTTCACTTCTCATTATATTACCTGATTTTATTAAACTGCATCATATATTCTCTCTCTGCTCTGGGTTTTGAGATCTCCAGTGATTCTAGAGTTAACCGTTTTTCTGTCAACTTGCCTCCCTCTTGTCTCTTTGTGGTCATTTATCCTTTCTCACAGGGACTGTGAACTCTCTCCCAAGAGGGATCTGCTGACCTGTTGCAGCATGGGTGGGATTTGTCTGGAGATGCCTTTGCATTCAGTGTTGCCTTTAATGATACAGGGTACATTGAATAGCTGCAGGCACCTGAAGTTTTGTTACATTGGTCTCATTTTAGGAACAGTGGAGTGACACCAGACGCTGGCAACTGTCAGTGGCAAAGGAATTGCCTGAGCTAGAAGAGCTCCCCCAGGAGGCAGGACGAGGGTTCTCCAGGTTTGGAAATGGGAGGCAAGGTGGCTTCAAGAAAAACAACTGGTATAAGAATGGAAACCGAGGACATGATTTTAACAGGTCACTTGAGTAACTGCTGGTACAGATCTGGACTGAGATGATTTTTATCAAAAAGTAAAAGCCTGTCTAATGACATTCCTCTTTGTCTTTATTCCTTGATAAAGCAGTTTGTCTTTGAGGATGGCTGAAAATCATGTTTGCTGAAATGGGTTTTGGGGAAGATTTCTCTTTACCTGGCAAACCGGCTGCTGCTATTTTCCTGCTGTTATGCCATGTGTATCTCTGGGGGACAAGTCTTTTGCTGGAAACTCAGCACTGCAGTGGAACACTTCCAAACATGAATAGTTTGTACCTTGCCTGTTCAGAAGCCCTTACATTAAAAAATCTGGTTCTAAAAACTTTTTCAGAGAAATTTGAGATGGAGCCACTTAGCACCCTTCCTCCTGAGTGTCCCATGAATGCCAGGGGTCTGGTGGCCCTTGGGGTACTTCTGTCAGCCTCTGCTGCTTCCCAGTGCTTGTTACTGTTTTCTGTAACTCTGTCACAGCAGTTGTCGGGACAGGCACTCAGAACTAGAAGCAGCAGGAAAGGGTCTGGCAAGGGAAATGGGCGGTGCTACCCCCAGCCCTGGGCGGTCATGACAGGTGCTCAGGGCTGGGGCCGCTTCTGCAGTGCTGTCACTGTAGGGTGGCCGCAGGCAGTGGCTGAGCTGCAGTGTGTGTGAAGCTCTGCACCGCACGGATGCCCTCAGTGTTGTGTAAGGACCAGGAGACTGAACCCTGCTGCTCCAAGTACAGCGCCCAGGCCCTGCTGCAGTAGGTGAGGCAGAAGCTTGAGCGCCGCTGCGCAGTGGGCCATGCTGTAATATGAGCTGGGCGTTAACCACAGTGACACCGATGAAATGCCAGCCAGCAAGGAGCCCCTGCAGCACTGCACGCCGCTCCTTCAACCGCACCACTTCTTCCCTGACTGAGTCTCCCTCTACATACAGGCCCAGGTGGGTTGGGGTTGCGAAGGGTGAAGACAGGTAGTGTGGTGCAGTCAGAGGGTCTAAGGGGCCTTTGGAGGCAGTGGGTGTGTGTTGTGCCTGTTGGCCGTGCTGTGGGGTCTCTGCGAGGAGCTGCAAGGAAATTTGTGGCGCTTCAGTCTCCTGAGTGATTTGGCTTGTTTATTAATAATGAAAAACGGCACACCTGGCCATTTGTTTCTTGCTCAAAGAGATCATTCACAGGTGGTAGATGTGTAGGGATGTGAGTTTTAAGCTTACTGCTGATGCCTCTGGGCGTGCAGAGCATCTAACAGTGTGGTAGACTCTTAAGAGTACACTGCTTTGTCAACTCCCAGTTTCTATTAAGTGTGGGCTGAGACAGAACTTCTAAGAAGTAAGTAAGAAGTCCTCAGCAGACCTTGGTATGTCCAGAACTTATTTGTGATTCCTTAATTACGATTGTTAAAATAAAGTTGGGAGATGCTTTATATATGCAGTATCCTGAAAACTGTTTACCAGCGTTGTCTCTTATTTGCTCTTCAGCCTTTTCTATTTTATTTCAAATGAGTAAGTACAGTTTTGTAGGACTAGGAGTAATAATAGTCACCTCTTTATTCTGAAGAAGTAAAATTGGTTCTTACCATGTGAAGAGTCTCAAAAAGGTCTTCACTCAACCACTCCATCGTGGGAGCTGCTGTATGGTTAGGTATCTCTCTAGAAATGAAGTAAGAGCAGTTATTTAGTTGTCTGCCCAAAATGGCTTGGTTTGGTAAGCACTTCTTTGCCAAATGTTGCAAAACTGTCAAGGAACTGTGTGTTTGTGTGGAACAATGTTGGTTAAATTAATGGAGTTGGTCTGGAATCCTGAGGTTACATCTGCTTACTTAGTGTGAAAGTTTGGGTACACCACTACAAATTCATTGCTCACTGTAAGAATGGAGATGGCTCAAGTGCCCAGTCAAGAGAGTAAGATAACATCTTCCCAGTGTATGTTCCTTGGGAGTTGTTGCCTTTGTGGCTGAGGGCCAGGGATTCTACTAGTGTATTGGAAAGCAGTACTACTCTTTCAAATAGAAAATTACCCCAAACAAAAGCAGAATGGTTGGACACGTCTGCATGGATTTTACTGATTTGGGGCCTTTAGGAAACATTAGGGTAAAGTTTGTTATGCATACAAAGTACTGTGATCCAACAGTAAACAGATCTGTTGTTGTCTGGCACATGATCAGGTATGCAGCTGAGAGCAGTGATGGTAAATGAGCATACCTCGGGTACTGCTTCATTAGGTTCCAGTTGTCACACTTAGGGCAAGTTCACAAATCTAAACACAAAAGGAAAAAAATGGACTGAAACACAAGGTAAATTTGAAAAGCTCTTTGTATGAATCATGCTATTAGTTATTTGAAAACTATTGCACATGGTTATCTAAGCCAAACAATGTCTCCATTAAGGCAACCAGTATAGCAAATAGAAGTTACAGTCCTCTGTCCCAGTTGGTAAGGAACTTCACTGTGCATTTGGGGAGGACCTATGGTAGCAGCAATTGTAACAGTTTTTTTTGCAAAAGATTTTACAATTTAATTTATATGTATTATATGATAGCATATCAAAACAGATTACAAAAAAATGAGGGCTTTGTACCTCTAAGGCAGCTTTGATATCAGAAAGCCCACTGGGATCTACTGAAGAAGACAGGCTGACATTTGCTATGTCATGTTTCTTTGCTGCAGCTTTTTCTCTTGTCACTGCATCTTTTTTTTTTTTTTTTTCCAGCAAATTTTGGCTTTGGAATCCAAAAAAGAATTAAGCCTTGAGCCAAAGCATCACATACCATCAACAGAATCACAGTATTTCTGTGTAAGAAAATATAAATCAGAAGTGCATACTGCCATCAAAGTATCAATCAATTATTAGTTTCAAGTAATAAACATCACTTGAAAATGCAAAAATGTAAATGTTAAAAAAAATTCCCATTATTAAAGCAGCTAAATTGATTAAACATACAAAAAACCACAACCAACTTTCATAGTTTGCTTCTGTTGTTGTTTTGTTGTTTTTTTTTTAAATTAGTTTTGTGGGTTTTTGAGAAAGGATACAAACTAGCCAGAAAGAATCAGTAACATTTTCTTAACCTGAATTTGCAGGACAATTCTAAATGTGTTTGCTGGTGAAGGGTCTGGTCTTCTAGTAAAGATCTGGCAAAGGGCTTCTGAGGAGTGGCTGATAGAACTGGGGTTGTTTAGTCTGGAGAAAAGGAGGCTGAGGGTAGATCTTGCTCTCTACAACTACCTGAAAGGAGGTTGGAGTGAGGTGCAGGTCAGTCCCTTCTCCCTAATAACACAGGGCCTCCATAAAGTTCAGGACCTAGCATTTGGCCTTGATGAATCTCATTGACCCAGCTTTTCCAGGTCCCTCTGTAGAGCTTTCCTACCCTCAAGCAGATCAACACTCCTCACAACTTAGTGTCATCTACAAATTTACTTAGGGTGCACTCACTCTCTTTGTTTAGATTATTGATAAAGCTATTAATCAGAACTGGCCCCAGTAGTAAGCCCTGGGGAACACCACTTGTGACCAGCCATGTACTTTCCTATCCCTTCAGCTGTGCATTTTTCAGAGGAAATAAAAAAATGTAGAAAGTACAGAACTTGTGCAAAGGACTAAACACATAACACCTGAGGAAAATACACCTCTGAAAAACGTGGGCATAAAGGCTGACATGGTCATTTGCTGAAGTGTGGAATTTGGGGCTCATGGAGCTATAGCTGTACTGCCCTGTGAGGGGATTTCAGGAGCCAAGCATCCATCCTGACTCCCAGAAAAACTGCCATCATGTGCCTGCAGAAATACTATAAATTCCTCTGAAATGCAATGAAAAAAAGAAATGACCCTCAAGCAAGAAAGGTCTTGCTTGCTTCTGCATTCTGCAAGGCCTGAAAGAAAAAAGGATTTATTTGCTCAAAACCAGACAGATTCATTCATAGATCCATAGAATGGTTTGAGTTGAAAGGGACCATAGAGATCATCTAGTTCCACTCCCCCTGCCATCAGCAGGGATACTTTCCACTAGCCCAGGTTGCTCAAGTCCTCCTCCAGCATGGCCTTGAACATCTCCAGGGAGGTGGCATCTATGACTTCCCTGGGCAACCTGTTCCAGTATCTCACACCTTTATTATTTAGAAAATTTTCCAGTCTAAATCTGTCCTCCTCAAGCTTCAATCCATCCCCCCTCATCCTATCACTACATGCCTGTGGTGGTTTGAGTCTTAACTGGAGTTTAAGAGCTCAGATGATAGTAAACTCAGAATTCCTCCCCTGCCCTCCCCCCACTTTCCCTGATAGGGAAAAGGAGAGAAAGAAAAAGGGGTAGGAGAAAAGAGGAGGTGAATCTTAAAAAAAAAAAAAAAACCCAACCAAAAAAAACCCCACCACAAAAACTAGAGTCAGTGTGGAAGTAGAAGTAATTTTTTTGAAATATGTTGTGTGTGTGTATGTATGTACATATATATATATCAGTATCGGGGTGGGGGAGGATTACAAGGGTGAGGGATAAGGATAAACAGGAAAACATACAAAGTCAAGCCTGGATGGCCTTGTATTTCCTCGGATGTAAGTGGATTTAGTCCTTTAGAGAGCATGGGAGCAGCACCGAGAGGCCAGGCCTGACCATGTGGAAGAATCAGGAAAAAAACCCTGCAGCTGTTGTCCCCTCCAGCAGGCGAGGCAGAACAAAAAGAGCAAAAGGTAACACTGTCTTCCTTTTTACAGGCTTGCTGGACCGGAACGGGAATAGACCACCTTTGACCCGGGGGACCCCTCCTCCTGGGAGGGGAAAACCAAGTCCTGCTCTGTTCCCCTGGGTGAGGTTTCTTTTATCCTCTGGGAGGGCATAGCGAGGCTCGCTCAGCCGTCCACCCAGGATGGGTGTAACCTAGTACAACGTCCTTCAAAAAGTTCCTTCCCATCTTTCTTGTAGGCCCCTTTGAGGTACTGGAAAACCACTATAAGGTCTTCACAGAGCTTGCTTTTTTCCAGGTTGAATGGTCCTAGTTCTCACAGCCTGTCCCCATAGGGGAGGTGCTCCAGCCCTCTGATCACCTTTGTGGCCCTCCTCTGGACCCACTCCAACATTTTGATTTCCTTCTTATGCTCGGAGCACCACAACTGGTCACAGTTAAATAATAACATGTAGATATTGCATGTAAATGTACTTTTTAAAGCTCATACAGACTTTCTGAGATTAGAAAATGAAGATTGTGAAATAACTTTCAGTTGGAATCTAGTTATTCAATACTTGAGAGAGGATGACCTCAAACCCCTGCTTCATGTAAGCTTGAGAATAGTTTTATATAGGATCAGGTTGTCCTCCTGTAATTCTCTGTCCTCCTTTGATTTTGGCACTTAAGGCACAGAAAATACCCATTTTTCTTCTTTAATTCTTATCAATTTGGAATTTTAAATTGTTCTGGTTGTGCACAGCAGCAACTACTGCCACAGATCTTGCAGCAGCTGCTCTCAGCTAGATGTAGAATTTTATGCAATTTAAAAAAGGAGAGCAGAAGCTTAATGTGTACTCTTTAGTTACCTGTAGATACCTGAAAGTCTCCACATGACAGTAACCAAAACATGAAAAAGAGAAGACATGAAACATTCACATTTTACAGTAATTTGCCCTGCAGGAAAGAATAAAATCTTGACCTACTTGAGGAAGGAGGGTTATTAGAGTCATTCTGCTTATCCAGAAAATACAATGTGACATGTAAGTAAACCATACAGTTATAAGAAGGAACAAGTTAAGTCATGCCAGTTGTTAGGAGTAATTCTGCAGCTCTGGCTTAGGCAGCAGCATTCATTGAAGTCATTGGGAATACGTATATGAGGGAACTGAGGAATCACAGCCCACTTACTGTGGTTATGTAGAGAAAGGGCAGATATGAGGGAATTGCAGCCTTGGCCTCCTAATGGGTTTGGCTGCGCAAGCTCAGTGTGTGCTCAGGATTAACATGCTGCTCATGGGAGCTGCTGAAGGCAGCAGTGGCAGGGTTGCAGGACCCCTTCTTGAGTTTAACAGTCATATGTCTGCTGCAGCAAGTGTCTGAAGCACTTAGCCAATATTTGAGCACACAGCACCAGTATTCAGTTATTCTATGGCATAGTGTCCCTGCCTATGGCAGCAAGGGTGGAACTAAATGATCTTTAAGGTCCTTCAAATCCAAACCATTCTGTGATATTTTCTTATGCAGCTCAGAGGAAGAGTTCCTCACCTTAGAGCAAGACCCAGAGCAGTCAGCCAGTTGGATGTGGAGTTCATCCAAGACATGAAGCTCAAGGTACAAGTTCATAATTAGATAAAACCAATACAAGTCTACAGTGCTGGCAGAAGAATAATCCCACCCCTCTTCCCATCTCTGGTCAAAAGGATATTAATCCCCTTTTCTCCTCTTGTTGAAACTCTGCTGCCACTCAGAAAAAAATTATTATAATTCTCTGGGCCAAAGAATGATTTTGAGGGAAACCCAACAGTGCTGACTTGGAGAACTCTGTGTACAGTCTAACACCTGTCCTGCTGCTTCACACCAAACAGCTTTCTGAGAAGAGCATAATGGTGTCATGTAGACCACAGGCCAGCCTTGCAGATAGATGTTTGTGTCACCTGAACAGGGATTGACAAGATAACAGTACTCAGTGATGGGACTCTTGCAGCATGTGTACATGTGAACGAAGGGACACAGGACATGTGACATTCCTTGGTTTGCCTGCTGTGTCTGGTATAACACCAAACCTACATTGGGGTAATACCTTTCCGTGGCAGATGTTTTCTGTTTGGAAACATCTCTGGAAAAGCTCCAGGAAGATGAAGGTGCTTTATTGCTATGGTTATAAAATGCCAATGAATAGATGGGTGACTTAGATGAGACATTAGGAAGAAATTCTTCCCCATGATGGTAGTAAGGCACTGGAACAGGTTGCCCAGAAAAGTTGTGGAGACTCCAATCCTGGAAATATTCAAAGCCAAGTTGGATGGGACCTTGAGGAACCTGATCTAGTAGGAGGTGTCCCTGCCCATGGCAGAGGAGGTGAAACTAGATCTTTAAGATCCCTTCCAACCCAAACCATTCAATGATTCTATGACTTCAAGAAGCTTCTACTTATACACGTGGATATTTAATTTTCATCAATGAGAGCTGAAGTCTGGGCAGATATTTAATAGTGCCTTCTATAGAAAATGCCTTTGCATGGCCTGTGTTTGTGTTCTTCTAGTCATTTACTGACAGTAGAATTCTACATTAAGACATTTCTTGCAGGACGAGAAACTTTAGTCTGTCCTGCAGCACAGCTAGAATGTTTTACAGTGCAGTGAGTCAGAACATAGAAACAACAAGCTAATGCATGCAAAGCATATCTGCCTCTCAGGTTCGGTTAGAGATGTCTCTTTTAGCTCATATCTTTCAAGATAATTTGACAAAGCATAGCATGACCCCCTCATGATAGTGCTGTTTGATTGGATGGATATTGGTTAACTAAAATCACCACGATCAACCCTTAGAGCTGATATTCCTACTGCAATATAAACCCTGAGCTATGGTTAATACTTATCCTCCCTGATTTGTGTGTTGTCTTATTTTACAGCAACTTCAATAATATTCTGCTTGTTAGATGATAGTGTGGCTAACTGAATTAGGGAATCAAAATAGTTGAAGTTATGGTCTTCTCTTAGGCATTGTTTCCAATGTTTGAACTGATATTGGGTTGTTTTTCTTTGCAATTTTGTGTATATCCAGATGCTTCTACAAAGCAGTTAAGACATTTTGTTTGTATGTTAAACCTAAAGGTTTAACATACAATAATTTAAAGGTAAATTATAAGCTTATATTTTTATTTTGTAGTTAATTAAACTGAAGAGCTTACATACATTTCTGGTGGGCATCACATTCTTTTGGGCATCACTCTACCAAGAAGACACAAATTGGATAGAGTTTGGGAAAAACAACTTTCAGATGTACCAAAAGGATTGAAAGAGCTCACTAGTGACTAGCTCTAGATTTCGCTCTAGTTCTGACATGCAACTAGTTCTACTTCTGTATGTACAGTCTAGTTTTGACTGTAGTGTACCTGCAGTTCCAGCAGCAGCACAAGCCAAGTGTGAGAACTATGACAGCAGAACTCTTGAGAATCCACAGTGTTCTCAGGATTCACAGAATCCTGATAAATGAAATTTTCTAGCATAAAAATAAAAAATGGTGAAATGAAATACAAATTAAAGCAGAGTCAGATTAAGTCAGTTTGAATTTCAGGCTTTCAAGTGCCTTGTATGTGAATTTACTCCTTCCTAGTACAAATGAATTTTGATTTGTATCCTGCAGACTTTCCACTTCCTAAATTCCATTCTTAATTCCTGCATTTTATCAGTGATTTCTGGAAAAGACAACAACTTCACCTTCTCTCCAGATTCAAAATCTTACCCAGATGGCATCTGTAACTGTCATGAGAGCACACAGAAAATGAACATAAATATGTCTAACTCTGTAATAACAATAAATATCTTGTCAGTTTGGTTAATCTCAGGATTGAGCACTAAACATCTGGATATACTTTATCTCGGGAGCTGGAAAACTCCTCAAAATCCTTCCATGACACCTTCCCACCAGCCCTGCTGTTCAAGTGTCTGACATTGCTGTGACAAAGATTGCTAATCTTGCTAAATGGTGAGTGCTCATCTGTGCAGGGCTACTGTCATCTGAAACTGAAGAACTTACATAATGCCTTGACCAAGTCTGACTTTAACTTGGCATCATGGCAGTGAAAGATTAGCAAGGTGACCTGTTGCATCATTTGCCGCTTGCCATTACTTTAAGACGACATGCTGTTCATTCCTGAACTTCCTTATTCAGGACTTTAAACTTTTTTTCAGGCTAAGAAGGGTGAGAGGAGATCTCACTCTCTACAGCTCCCTGAAAAGACATTTGAGTCAGGGCAGGAGTAGTCTCTTCTCCGAAGTAACAATCAATAGGACAAGAAGAAGAAACATGTTCAAGTTGTGTTAGGGGAGGTTTAAGCTGGAAATTTTTCCCCCGAAAGAGTTGTCAAGCCCTGGCAAAGGCTTCCCAGGGAGGTGGTGGAGTTGCCGTCTCTTGAGGGATTTAAAAGGCTTGTAGATGTGGTGCTGAGGTACAGGGTTTGGTGGTAACCTGGCAGTGCTGGGTTAACAGTTGGACTTGATGATGTTGAAGATCTTGTCCAACCAAAACAATTCTATGATTCCACATAGATTTGGTATCTTCAAAAGTATTTGCAGTATGCCAGAGGCTGCTCTGTGGAAAAGAATGAGTCTTGAACACTACTGAAATCCATCTGCAGTACTACGATGTGCCTAAGCCTCATAAAATGCCTCATTTAAAATAGTATTTTTCATGTGGCATTACACAGAATATCAAAAATGAGATGATCAGCTTGATTAAGAAGTTGCTTGGGAACTCTTCATTGTTTGAAAGGGAAAGTCTTAAGGGAATTGGAGTTTATTATTTGTGCTACAGTAGTAAGGAAAACTGGTGTTGCTTACAGGCTACATGAATCACAGCCAACACAGAGCAGCTCATGTGAATAAACTAGCAAAGATGCCAAATAAGAGGCTAAACCAAACCTGTAACATCCAGCTTGTAACTGAGTTGTACACATCATTCTCTTCCCAGGAACTTTTACTGAGTCTGCTGCCAGAAACAGGGCCTGGAACGTGAGTTTTCCAAGTCAAGAAAGTGCTGTAAAGATCTGTTCAAGGTGACTTCAGCTGATACAGGCTCATACTGGAAAAGAAAGAATGTGTTCAGCTCCAGTGATGCAAGAACCCTATTATCAATTTTTCTTCAGGAGGATCTCCCCCACCAAATATTTTGCTAGACGTCTAGTCTGCCTGTGAGCTGTAAAGCTGCTGAAAACCAGACTTTGATCTCATTCCTAACCAGAATGTGGGACCAAAAGAATGCTTCTCAATCATTCCCCAGTCACCTGAACACTTAGTGGACTAATGAGGCATTTAAGAGGTCAGCTGTTGGGTACCTCTACTTTCTGAACATGGTTGGTTGGGGTTGTTTGGCCTGGAGGAGAGTCCAGTGGGACCTTATTGTGGCCTTTCAGTACTTAAAAGGGGCCTGTAAGAAACACAGGGACAGACTTTCTAGCAGGGTGTATTGGACAAGGAGTGATGGTTTTAAACTAAAAGCAGAGCTGCCAACCCACTGGCATTGGCAGGGAAACCCTCCACTCCAGGTTGCTCAAGGCCTTATCCAACATGTCCTTGAACACCTCGAGGGAGGGGAGCATCTACAACCTCCCTGGGAAACCTATTCCAGTGTCTCACCACCATCTTACTGTTAAGAATTTCTTTCTAATATCCAGTCTAAATCTGCCCTCTTCAAGTTTCAATCCATTGCCTCTTGTCCTATCGGTACAAGCCCTTGTAAAAAGTCCCTTCCTGGGTTTCTTGTAGGCCCATTTTAGGTATTAGAAGGCCATTCTAAAGTCTCCCAGTGTCTTCTCTTCTCCAGGCTGAGCAGCCCCAACTCTTGCAGCCTGTCCCCATAGGGGAGGTGCTCCAGCCCTCTGATTATCTTCATGACCCTCTTCTGGACCCACTTCAACACTTTGATGTCACTTTTATGCTGGGAGCACCAGAACTGACTGCAGTATTCCAGGTGATATCTCACAAGAGCAGAGTAGAGAAAGAGATCACCCACCCAAAGAGCTGTCTCCTCAACAGAGCAGAAGGGGAAGGGTCTGTCTGAAGGGATTGAAGCATTTTACCAGGAGAGCTTTGGTGGCCTGGGATCACTGTTGTAAAATCTGCAGTCCTGTTACTACAGATCACCCTTCCAGTACTGCACAGAGGTACGAGCCATGCAAGGTGGTAACTGTGACCAGTATCATCTCTGAAATAAACTGTAAAACTTGTTTGTGATTCTAGGCTATAGAAGTGACTAAATGGAGTGGTGGAGAAAAAGGGCTGGTGTTCAGCATGGGAATCAGGTATTCAGGTTTCCTATAAAGCTAACATAGCTTTGCTAAAGGCAGAATTACCAGCAAACACAGAGCCTTAAAAGGGTCATGAACAGCAAACCCACATCCTAGAGGAGGCAATTTACACTGTGTTACTTTGATTTGTAACATTCCCTAGTTTTTGCTACTTTACACTTCTTAAGGAAAAGAACTACTCAAATGAAGGACACCAGTCAGCTTCTCCACGAGATTTCAGTGCTCTGCAGGTGACCAACCATTTCATGCTTTGGGAGCACCTTAGAGCCAAATGAAATCAAGATGGTTTTGGCGTGCATAGTGATGACAATCACAAATGGGATGCCACAAATAGGTCAAGAGGATTTAGGTCCAGTTAGTCCTAACCTGAGGCAGGGAAGTGGTCTAGCCAAGCTGACTGGAACACCTTTCTCTTCCTGTGGGGTTTGAGCTCTTAACTGACTTCAGGCAGGCAGCAATGGAGACATAGACAGTGTGTTAGCAGTGTTCCATCCTGATGGCTCAGACACCTAGGAGTGCTGATTCAGTGGCCAGAAAAAAAGGCAGCTCTGGATGTGTGCTGAGTGGCTGTAATGACCCCATCTTTTGTAACTCATAGTCAAATTAGAGTTAAAAACTTACTTTAATTAACCTGCAGGTAAATATATTCACACAGCAGTTATGAATTCCAAAACCATGACATAAGGTGAACCTCATAGTTTATTAACAGCTGTGTGATTAACTGAGTAGAGACCAAATCCTTTCTCTCTAGCATGAAAAGACAACTGCAGACATCTACACAGGGCACTGCTGAGGTCCACATACCAGTCTGTGAAGCAAACACTGCTCCATCCGAGTACAAAAAACAATTAAACATGGAATAATTTAAAACCCCTTTTTATTTAGACAAACACAAGAAGAGCTAGATAGGATTTATGAGCTAATTTTTTTTGGTTGGAGAGCCAATGTATATATTAAAACATTGCAGGAGACCTAGAGGATTCAGCCTTCAACAGCATGTTGTAATAATTTGTACAACTGCCTGAGACAGATTGTTTTAAACCAATTACTTCCCATCCGTGCGGGGACAGATGAGCCCCCAGCTAAAATTCCTTTTCATTCCGGTGCCTTTAAGAATGAAGATGAAATGTGATTTTTTTCCTTTCTAACAAATGCTCCAAAAAGCAGAGCAGAAAAAGCATATGTTCCTCTGTTATGGAAAATAGACCCCAGCATGCTGGAAATTCGGCATTTTACTTATTTTCAACCACAAATGCCACATTTTAAAATAAATGAATAATGTAATCACTTTCTCCGATTTATGTTTTCTGCCTCACTGGGCACTTAGTGCTGTGTTATTACATGACTGCAAAAAGAACCATCTTTAGACATCTCATCCCAAACCTTGAAATCACAGGGGATGAACTGAAAAGGCGGGCAGAGGCTGTGTGCGCTAGCAGCAACTGGACACCTTCCCATAGACTGGAGAGAGCTTCTGGCCGCTGCCTGATGACAGAGAGTTGCAGTTTCCTACATCACCTCAGAAAAAAAACCTCTTCCAGGCAGGGACCAAGGACACAGCTTGCAGTTTTCAGACCAGATGACAGAAACTATGCTAAAATGTGGGTCAAATAGGGGACAACAAAGTCCCACGAGCAAATTGAGAGCCTGGAGAGGTCTCCTCTGATGAGTATCTCTGGGATTTGAAATAGCTGCATGCACTTTCATCAGCATCAGGAGAACAGCAGTAGTGATGAGAGCCACAGCTCCCAAGCTCTCGAGGTTTAGGACATGTGCTGGCAAGCCAAACAGCAACGAAGAGTGTTTTATAAAGGAACTTGTAGAGGACTCTGGAGGGAATTAGTGTCAGGCATGTGTAAAGAGAGTTACTTTTCCTATCTCCAACGCCTGTAATTACATCTCGAATGTGTTAATAAAATCCAGCGGTTACAGCACTTTTTTTCTCTTTCGCCAGTACCTTTAACATGCTGCCGTGCCGCCTATACAAAATCAGCTTTGTGACACCCAACCGACACGCAACCACCAGAAGCGAAGCCCTTGCGCCCTGCTCTGTCTCCCTCAGAGGTGCGGGGCGTAGAAGGGGCCGAGGTACGCGGGGCCGAGAAAAGGCGCGAAGGGGCCCCCGCCCAGCGGGAAGGGAGCGGAAGGCGCGACGAGGACGTTGGTGGCAGCGTAGGAGGGGAAAGTCTGGAAGGGCAGAGAGCCGGGGCCCGGCGGGCTGGGGCTGCCGGCGCCCGCAGCCGCTGCCACCGCCGTGGAGGATGATGCAGCAGGGGCTGCCCCGTCGGCGCCCGGGTGCTGCTTCTTCCACTTGGTGCGTCGGTTCTGGAACCAGATCTTCACCTGCGTCTCGGTGAGGCTGAGGGAGAGCGCCAGGCTGAGGCGCTCGCAGACCGACAGGTACCGTGTGGCCCGGAACTTGTTTTCCAGGGCCACTAGCTGCTCGTAGGTGAAGGCTGTCCGTGCCCTGCGCGGCTTGCCACACCCCGCTTCGGCCCGCCGCCGCCGGGTACCCCGCGGTGAGACGGGCTCCTCTGGACCGGGAGGAGCTGCGGACTGGGTCCTGTCCCTAGCCTCTGTCCCGTCCCCAGGCGGTCCCTCCTCGTCGTGCTCCTGCCCCGCTGTCTCGGCGCCGCTCTCTGATGGGGATTGCGGATCTAGGGGGAGATGGCAGCATTGTCAGGTCAGGGGACTTGCCGGGGAGCACCCTCGTCCCGCCCTTTGCCTAGCGTCGAGCCGCCTGCCACCCCCAAAAAGACGGTTTCTCTTGATCGACATCCCTCTATCCCTCGGCCAGCAACGAGCCATCCGCCACCCCTGCAAAATCCTCTTCTCTACCCCCCCAAACGTGATAAAATAAGGGTAATCACTAAAATAAAATAGAAGAGGGGGAAAAAACTCTCCGCTCTCTCTGCTCCGCCATCGCATCTGCTGCCGGGAGAGAGGAGGCGTCGATATGGATTTCTTACCAATTAAAAAAGAAGTTATTAAAGTCCCCTTCTGAAGCGAAATAAATCCCCCTTCCCCTCCTCCCCATCCCCGCGCTAATGGAGTTTCAGATTTGCGAGGGCCGGATCGATAGATGTCATCTATTAAAGGTAAGTTTTAATCGAACAATATTAGGATCAGGCCGGGGGAAGGAGGTTTGAAGTGGGCACCTGCAAGCTGCGGGCAGGAGATAGGCGGGAGTCTGTAATAGGATATCGATCACCGGGAGCTAAGGCATCCTCCGGTGGGGACGGGCTGAGCAATTACCCAGCCCGCCGTCCCGCTGCCGGTCAGGGCCAGCCAGGGGGGCCGGGGCAGCCAACCTCTCCCGCCCCGGGGAAAGACGTTCCCGGGGACCGCCGTGCTGGGGAAAAACACCCGGAGCGATGCCCGGGGACTTGAGGATGCCCCGCACACCGGACAGCCATAGAGAACTTTTCGCATTATGGAGGTTGAAACACGGCTCCAACCCTCCCATGCTCCCGTGGTGCCCGTTCGATCTTCCAGCGAGAGGCCCGCACAGGGGCGCACCCCGCCGGAATCGGGGGCCCGGGGCGCAGGGCTGTCCCAGTCTACCACCGCCTCCACCTGCTCGCCCCGCCAGCGCCGGCCGGAGAAACTCGAGCGCGTTCCTACCATGTGCCTCAAGTTTATTCCTTCCGCTGCCGGGAGCTGCAGCGTCTTTTCCTATTTCAACTCTTCCCAAACTTTTCTCCCGCTCGCCTGAGCGGGGTGCGCTGCCCCAGCTCCCCGCGGTCGGTTCGTGTCTCCTGATGAATTTCTGAGGATCCAGGATGTCTAAGATGGAGAAGGAGATTTTATGATGGATGGGGGCCGCTTTGGCCCCGCGGTCCGGGCATTCCGGCATTCCCCACCCCTCCGCGCTTCTCGGAGACCGGCTGGCTCCCAGCGCGGAGCCGGCGGAGGGGACTGCACTGGAGCACCAAGCCGGGCCGTCTCCCGAGCCGCACGCCTCAGTGCTGGCGGCACTGAGTGAGCGGTAGAGAGGAGGGTCGGGCGGGGAGGGCGACGGGGTGGGGGCAGAGGAGGGGGCAGCGCAGCCATTGGCACGCCGTCCCTGCGCCCCCCTCCCCGCCGCGCCGGCTCCATCCATCCTCCCATCCCATCCTCCCGGCGACGGGGCTTTCCCGCTACCTGCCCTGAGCTGTTGGGCTGGGGAGATGCACAGCGAAGTGAGCTGCATCTCCCCCGGGGTTCCCGAGAACCCCCAGCTGCCTCTATCCCTCCGCCACTCTCCACTGATCCACCTGCAGCTCCCCAGGGCCAGCGAGGTGAACCGAGAGGAGGGATAGCTCCAGCATTCTGCTACTTGAGCTCTCTATAGCTACCTGAAAGGAGGCTGGAGCCAGGTGGGGTCGGTCTCTTCTTCCAAGTAACAAGCGACAGGACAAGACGAAATAGCTTCAGGTTGCATCAGAGGAGGTTTAGGTTGGACATTAGGAAAATTTTCTTCACCAAAAGGGTTGTCAAACACTGAAACAGGATGCCCAGGGCAGTGAGCGAGTCCCCATCCCTGGATAGATTAAAAAGCTGTGGAGGTGTGATGCTGAGGGAGATGGTTTAGTGGTGACCTGGAAGTGCTGAGTTAACATTTGGACTCAATGATACTAAAGGTCTTTTTCAACCTAAATGATTCCATGATTCTATACTGCACTAAGCAGGCTCCAAGCTTGAGGTGTTCTCTCTGCCATTACCTGTTTCAGATGTTCACGACTTTGTGGTCCAGAGGGAGAAAAAGCAGCCTCTCATTTTGGGGCTGCTCAGTGCCAGTCTGGTTCAGATTTGGGCCAAGGGCTGGCCTTAACTCCTGGAACTTACCCATTTGCATTCACACTGGCCCCAGGCAGGGAAACCGAGTCATACCTGCACTGAGGGAGAACCTGCCCCACCGAGCTGCCTGTGACTAACCCCTAACACTTTATGGTCTGTTCATATCTATAAGCAGGACAGGGCACATAGACATATCTATAACTGTAACTTCCCCCTGTAATCCAGGAGGAAGCAGTAAGGGACATGCTGGACCGCTTGGATCCCCACAAGTCTATGGGACCAGGTGGGATCCATCCTAAGATAATGAGAGAGCTGGCAGATGAGCTTGCCAAGCCACTCTCCATCATTTTTCAACAGTCCTGGGTCACTGGTAAAGTCCTAGATGACTGGAAGCTGGCCAACATAATACCCATGCACAAGAAGGGCCATAAGGAGGGAATTACAGGCCTGTCAACCTGACCTCAGTGCCAGGCAAGATTATGGAATAGGTCATCTTGAGTGCATTCACACAGCATCTACAAGATGGCCAAGGAATCAGGCCCTGCCAGCATGGATGTAGGAGGGGCAGGTCCTGCCTTCTATGATCAGGTGACCCACCTGGTGGATGTGGGGAAGGCTGTGGATGTAGTCTACCTGGACTTCAGTAAGGCCTTTAACACCATCCCCCTAGCAAACTCCTGGCCAAGCTGTGAGCCCATGGCTTGGACAGGTGCACTCTGCACTGGGTTAAGAACTGGCTGGAGAGCCGAGCCCAGAGAGTGGTGGTGAATGGTGCCACATCCAGCTGGCAGCCAGTCACTAGTGGTGTCCCTCTGGGCCCCATCTTGTTCAATATCTTTATTGATGATCTGGATGAAGGGATTGAGTCTATCAACAGTAAATTTGCAGATGACACGAAGCTGGGGGTAGGTGTTGATGTATTAGAAGGTAGGAGGGTTCTGCAGAGGGACCTTGACAGGCTGGACAAATGGGCAGAGTCTAGCAGGAGGACATTTAACAAGTCTGAGTACCGGGTTCTGCACTTTGGCCACAACAACCCCATGCAGTGCTACAGGCTGGGGTCAGAGTGGCTGGAGAGCAGCCAGGCAGAAAGGGATCTGGGGGTACTGGTTGACAGTAGGCTGAACATGAGCCAGCAGTGTGCCCAGGTGGCCAAGAAGGCCAATGGCATCCTGGCCTGTATCAGGAGAGGTGTGGCCAGAAGGAGCAGAGAAGTCATTCTGCCCCTGTACTGAACACTGGTTAGGCCACACCTTGAGTCCTGTGTCCAGTTGACTCTTTACCCTGCAACAGTCCCACGTCCATGACTGCTCTTGGTCAACCATGCTTATTAAAAGCTTGCTAGCAATGGATTTCTGTATGTCTGTGTTTGTTTAGGAGGAGCCTTTTCCCTCTTCTTAGTGTTTGTTGGTGCTGTGAATTAGGCTGAAAGGTAGATGATGGAAGGGGCACCTCTCAGCTGGAATCTGCTACTCCATCTTCCTTTGTTCCTAGGAAGAGGTGTAGACCACAACCCTCCTCCTCCCCTTTACAGGTGTCTCAGCCTCAGCAGAGCTGGGCTTTCTATTTACCACTGAAAAGACATAGGCCTTAAGATAACAGGAGAGCAAGAAGATGAGATGAAGATGTGCAGGGTGAGGTGATTACAAGTAATTGTTATTGTTAATTATGTGGTGGCAGTATCTAAGAACCCATTTGGCACTGGGCTCTGGTACAGAATCACATGCGTGTAGAAGAGAAGGGAGCTCTGTCTTGAAGATTTTACATACTAAGGTACAGAAGGAAAATGCTTAGTTTTGGGGAAGCCCCCTCTATGAAATTGAAAGCAGTGATGAACTGGAAAGTACTGCTGCATGCCAGGTAAGTATTGCTTCTGTATTTGAAGTTCCTTGAGGTTCAGAAGAAGGAGAATGAAGGGGAGAGGAGCAGGTGCTGGACAGCTTGCTTCAAAAGTGAGATCCAATAAAGAAAATGGACATGAAGTCTTAGTGCAGGTACTGTTCATATATTGAAACAAGGTTCTTTTTGTGGCATAGCATTAGTTTCAAGCTACATGGAGAAACCTTAAGTGTTGTCATGTGTAAAATAAGTGCATCATTCCCTGTTCCAGGAATTCTCACAAGCCTTGGCAGCACCAGTGATTTTTTTTTAGGTTGTAAAGAAAAAAAAATCCTAATCTGATACATGTGGGACTACAAATACTTCAGTCTGAATTGTGTCTGCAGGAGCTGAGAAGGTAAATTGTAGCATTGAGATGGATTTGTGAGCCAGCAGACATCTTCAGATATCTGGCTGAACACAACTTACAGACATACATGCATGTCAAAAAGCACACATGACAAAGCAGATGCTCATGGGTTAGTTTTAGCAGTCTGTTTCAAGCTGGTCCATTTCCCAGCTCGAGCATTAAAATTCAGCCCAAGTGCTGTCTTTAAATTGCTTTGATGCTAGGTGGGTTTCAACCCTGACCTGTCCTGACGGCAAGTGATGGCTGTAACAAGCTGTGGATCAATATTCATAGCGGGTGTCCTGGACTGATAACACTATCCAAGACAATGTTCACTATTGGTAGAGACAGCTGAGATATTGCGCCATTAGTGATGTTGTTTTAAATAACCTGATCCATTTCTGGGTCTATTTAATGAATTTCAGGGTTTAGATATTATCTTTAAGGAGAAGCCAGAGGCTATTCCGGGAGTGGTGATGCAAATCAATGCTGCCAAGGCTCCTCTGCTTTTCTTAAAACAAAGTGGACTGTAATTCCACCACAGCTCCTTATATATTCTGGAGCTGTGGCATGCTGTCAATAGTATTAGCAATAAGAAAATATTTGGACTTTATTGAGGGGGGAAAACAATATTATCTGTAAAGCTGGAACACCATTGATAAAATCTTATCCATGCTTGTAAACAGAGATCAGTTCAATTCAATTCTTTATGACAAGACAGCAGGTTTTTCTTGGTTGTCTTTTCTTGGAGCTCTGGGCATGTACAAAAAGATACCATCGAGACAGGGCACAGCCTTGTCAGCATTTTGGCTGTGCTGACATGAGTCTCGGCAGGCTGTGTGGATCACTGCCTTGTTACGCAAGATCCCAATCTTGTCTAACTCCAGTTCCTGCAGACCTGCAGAAACACCCAGGTCAGTGCAGGGTATGCTATGGGGTGCATATGGGGCAAACACAAGCTCTGCAGCAGCTGGGGGAGCAGTGCAGGAATCTGCCCTCAGACAGGTGACTGTCCCACTGGGCTCCTATTCCCAAGGGAGAATGCAGGATGGAAGCACACCAAGATTCTTGTAGCTTCAGAAAAATCTGATGAGGAGACTGGAGCATCTCTCTTACAAGGACTGGCTGAAACACCTAGAGCTGTTCAGCCTGAAGAAGACTGAGAGAGGATCTTTCCAGTACTTATCAATAAAAGGCAGCTGTCAAAAGGATGGACTCTTCAGTGAGGCCCAGCAACAGGACAAGGGGCAACAGGCACGAAGTGGAACACAGGGGGTTCTATCTGAACATGACAAAACCATTCTTTCCTGTGAGGGCAACAGAGCTGTAGAGCAGGCTGCCCAGAGAGGTTGTGAAGTCTCATTCTCTGGAGGCATTCCAAACCCTCCTGAACATTGTATCTTGGGCAACCTGCTGCGGGTGACCCTGTTTTGGCAGGAGGGTTGGACTAGATGATCTCCAGAGGTCCCTTCCAACCCCCACCTTGCTGGGATTCTGTGATTCTTTGATTCTGTGAAATCAGGACCCAGGGTGCTCTTGCAAACCATTCTGTGACTCTGTGATTCCGCTGTCGAAGATGCCCCCACGATCTCCTGGGAAAACCACATTTGACTGTGCGTCCACCCGCTTTAAAATATATTACTATATGAAGCGCGAGGGGGTGCGGCGGCGGAAGAAGGTGCGCAAGCGCTAACGCCGGCCTCTGCTGCCCTCCCCGGACTCCGTTTCCCAGCAGCGCCCGTGGTTTGGCTCTGCAGGCCGGGAGGCAATGGCGGCCTGGGCACGGGCTGTACGGGGGCTGCTGCTGGATGTCAGCGGGGTTCTCTACGACAGCGGTGGCGATGGTGGGGTGCCCATCGCCGGCTCGGTGGAGGCGGTGCGCAGGTGGGTGCCGGGGGATCGGTGGAGAATGGCTCGGCCCGGTCCCGACCTCTCTGCTCTGAGGAAGGAGGAGAAGGAGGTGGAGGAGGAAGAGGAAGAGGAAGAGGTCGAGGAGGAGCCAGTGGAGTGAGAAGCCGGCCGGGGCCGGGGCTGGGGTGTGTGGGGAGTGCACCTCAGAACATGGCAGTGTAGGCTTGCACCCGAAAATACGCGCTGTGGGCTTGGCCCTGGGCTGTGGAGCCTCATCCAAAGGCAGGCAAGGGTCGGGGTGTAACTACCCCGGCTGCTCGGCTACCCCGGTTTGCTGTGTCACGTTGAATGGGACAGGACATGAACGTTTTGGTTCACCTTGGTATTTTTTAGGCATATTTAAGCTGCAGTGGAATTTTAAGAGTTTGGGGATCTGCTGTCCTTGAACTGGTAGGGAAAGGAGCCCGGAACAGCATGGGCAGATCACATGAAATCGTAGCTTGTATTTACTGTTATTGCTTTACGTGTAGCAGGAGTGGGCAATATATAAGAGGTCTGGTATGTTCCCCCGGTGGTGATTTTAAAACTCTTGCCACACTGGCATGGTGCTTCTGTAAACTGATTACCTTTGTTGTTAAATTAGCTGGGACTTCTTGCAGAGAACTTGTAACCCAAATGAAATGGAGAGTTGCTGTTCTGCACTGTTTGTCCAGCTGCAATGGTTGTCCGGCTTAGATGCAACTCAAAAGCAAAGTATTGCCGTGGCTAGTTACTCACCAGTCCCCAGAGGCAGTAAATGTTTTCATTTTCAACCAGGTAGTACAATTCAGTTAACAGGCCAAGTAACCACTGCTAAGGGGACAGTGATTTCATTCATAGAATGATATAATCGTTTTGGTTGGAAAAGACCTGTAAGTCCAACCATTCTCTAACTCTACTAAGACTGGTACTAAACCATGTCCCTCAGCACCACATCTCTGTGTCTTTTAAACACCTTCGAGGATGGGGATTCAACCAACCCCATGGGAAGCCTGTTCCACTGTTTGAGAAGCTTTTCAGCTGGGAAGTTCCTTCCAATATCTAACCTAAGCCTACCTTGGAGCAACTCGAGGCCATTTCCTCTTGTCCTATCACGTATTACTAGGGAAAAGAGACTGGTGCCACCTTGCTACAACCTCCTTTCAGGTAGTTGGAGAGAGCAAGGTCTTCCCTCAGCATCCTTTTCTCCAGTTATTTAACTTAACTGTAATTAGCTAGGTTCACTTGTCAGTGTGTCTGTATTGGCCCTGCCTGACCAGAGGAGCAGAATGAGGCTGGGAGAGAGCAATGGCCTCAGGGCCGTCTTTGTTTAAAGATAAGTGTTGATTCATGGCTCTGCCTCAGTGGAGGAGTTTGTGGGTTTCTGGAAGAGCCTTTTGGCTCTATGTGGTGTTTCACTAACCTGCACTGGAAAGTCCAGGTCTCTTTCGGTGGCAAGTGTTGCTGCATCTACCCCACTTGAAATATTTTAAATGTTCACTGGGCCTGTGTGATGCATTGACAGCCTGTGCAGCTTCTGTCCTCTGGAGCCACCCTAGTGGTGAGTGCTTTATTGAGCAGGGAAATACGCAGCAAAAAATATTGAAATCACTAACATTAATCACATTTGGTTAAATATGTGCCTAAATTTAAGTGAAACCATCATGGCAAAAGCAAAACTGGAGAAGATGCAAGTGTATTCATAATAAATCTTTGCTGCTTTTAATTTATTTTTTTATATCAGATCTTTTTTCGTGTATCTGGAAATGCATGTAATGGGCACATAAAGTGTCATTGAATGAATTGTCTACTTTCAGCTACAGGATGAGAACTCCCAGCACTGTCAGAAAGCGGCATATGAAGCAAGTTAAAGGCTTATTGAGGCTCTTGGCTTGTGTGTGGTGCTCAGCTGGCCAGGAGACCTCCAAGTGCCGAAATGGCCACTGAGAGAGCTGGCATTGCAAGGGAATTCAGTGACATTGTGCAAAGGGGAAAGTTGCTTTTGTAGGGACATTGTATTGTGGTATGTGATTTTTTTTTCCCCCAAGGGGTTGTGTATGATTTCTGTTCCCATTCCTCCAGGTCCCCTTTATGCAATATTTCATAATGGTTTCTGTTCTTGTGCTTTTCTGTAGCTGTGCTACAGGCTCAGGATTCAAGAGAGACTCAAAGAGAAGGCTTTTAGCAAAATTAAAGTATTTCTTTTCCCCTGGGTGTGTAGAGCAGTTTGGTTGCTGACTGCAAAGGGACAGGCAGTGTGGGGTGGCCTCTGCCAGAATTGAACCTCCCTGGGCTTTCCTTTGTGTCTTGCTCAGATCCTCCCGTTAATATTGCTTTCCACTGACACTGTAGCTGAAGCCTGTGCCAGACAGTCTGTTGGTGAAGGAGAGCATTCTTCTGCTCTCCAGGAGAAGGAATCTTAAAACCTCTTCTCATCTCTTGGCAACTAGTACTTTCTGCTGCCTGTACTGAGTTTGTGCAGCACGTAGCATGGGACAGCCTGGATTGTAGTGAGGTCTCCAGGCATGTCCAAAACAAACATAAATAACAACAACTACATAATTACTGTCAGAGATGAGACCATTCCTTTAAAAACCAGGACATACTCTATTTTATCTGCATGGTAATTCATCAGATGTTTTTGACATACTGTTATTTTTTTTTCCTCCTAGGTTTTTAAACTTTGTTTTCCATTGGGTTGCAGGTTGTTAATTAATAACTTTTGCCACCGCATTTGCTGAAACCTTGTGTATGGAGGCAATGTAAACTGCAACTTAACTTATAGCAATGCTACAAGTATGCTGATGGAAGAGTATTAAAACTCTGGCCTTGGGCTAAATACAAGATACTATGGGCTTTTTCTTGAAATACTGGAGATGGATACTTCCTTGTTAGAGGTTTCTGCAACTCAGCAGCTAGTACAACCTTTCTGCCTGTCTGACCTGGAGGGGTTTGCAGGGATATTTGAGGAGTGTTCGGATGCAGCAACAGGCTTCTTAAGAAAAGTTGATCTCATTTGTGCAGGATCTGTTGAGCATTGGTAGAGGACTCGATGGTGCCAGTGCATGCCATACGGTGTCCACCACACTGCAGCAATTTGTGGGCTGTCATAGGGATTCTCTGCAGCTCCATGCACAAGGTTCATTTCCCAGGGAGTGTGTTTGGAACACAGTGGTTGTTTTAGCATGTATGGCCTTTGAGGAGTTTAATATCAATGAGCAGTGGAGAAGCAGTGGTTATAGCTGTAGAAATTTGGGATAACAGGAGAAGTGGCAGGAAGGAAAAAAAACCCCAAAGTATTTTGTTCAGGTCATTCAGTGGTTAAGAATAATCATTTTCCTTGGGTAAAGTTAAGCAGCCTTATTTATCTGCCTATTAGGTTGGTAATTGTTCTAGCTCACACCATTTAAAATCTTCATTGACTCATTATCTAATTGCCAGTTGGGCATTAATATTTGTGTCTGCGTCATCGTACAGCTCACTGGTTTCAAGCAGATGGATTAAAACTAAAAGCAGCTCTATATTAATTAATTCATTTCTATATCAATTAAAAAGTCCTAATTGTAGATAGCTAGGAACTTTAATTCAAATTGATATGATCTTTTGCTAAAAGAGGTGTCTGGAGTCTTTTAGTGCACGTATATGTCCAATAGGAGTCTTAAATAACATTTTGATAATTCATACACTACAGATACGGACTCATAACATGACAGCTGACCTGTTCTCTTCAGCCTGTCTCGCTACATCATCTCCCACATGATTACAGCAATTAACTTTGTGTAACAACATACAGTACACACCAATAAAAATCTTAAGCAAACATTTTCATTTGCAGTTGGTTTCCTATGACTAAAGCCATTTCAGCCTCTTAAAACTGTATTTGCTGCATTATTTTTCTTGTTTTCAGCCAAATTCTGCTGTGTGGTTATTTGATAGAGTAGGAATGTAATTTCTGCCAGTAGAATTTGGCCTGATTTTTATTTGTGATGCCTGCAGGAGGGAGGTTCTCTTGTTTGTCTGTTTTCAGCTAGCAGTAGAGTCAGATGGAGCAGAAAAATGACCAAAGAAGCTGATGGACACTGAAACATCCTGACCAAATTGCATTCAGTTACACACTTCCCAGTGCCATAGAGAACCTCTTGAGAAAAACAGCAGTAGACACTATACAATTTGCTAGAAGTTTTGAAGAAATATTAAGTATTACAACTGGAAATGCTTTATTTATTGCTAGTCTACCTATATATTTGATAAATTTTACCTGTACAATATCTGTACCATACCGGCACAATATCAGTGTGCACTGAAAGGGAACTGGTGAATCAGAGGCCAGAAGGAGGAACCACAGAAGTATTTGTTGTACAGAGCAGACCTCCTTCTCCACTCAATGATAAGGTGAATCCACATCCTCCTTGTCACTTGGTGGGAGTATGGCCAGCAGGCATGCCCATACCTAAGGACACTGTCAGCCTTATTGCACTCTTGATTTGACCCAGAAGCCAGGGGACCAGAAAAGTCATTAAATCTGCCCATGACTGTTACTGTTAACTTTAAGTGGGGATATTGGAGTGGTGGCTAACTAGAAAACCCAAAAGCAGCTTGATGAGATAATGTGACCCTTTAAAACTTTTAAACCATAACATTTCTTGATTCTTTAGTTTACATTTGTTTTACATACATTTGTTGTGCATTCGAAAAAGTGCTTATAACAGAGATAAATAAAATACATATCTTCTGAGTGTGTGCAGTTAACTGGCAGAGCAGATCAGAAAGCCCATCGGTGACTTAAAGGCTTCTTCTGGAGACAGCCTGAACAGTGCCTCTGTACTGCGCTCTTATTGTCTTAATTGATTTACACAGCATTGACATGAGGTGAGCTATTCACTTTTTATCTTACAAATAGCAGGGAGCTGGTCTCTTACAAGACAGGAGGTGGTTAAACACCAATAAAAGATGCTCAGCCTGTGCTCTGTTATTTGCATTTACAGCTGTGTGCTGATAGTGTTGCCATTAGCATATCCATATGAAAAGCACACAGTAGTTGGATGTTTACAACATCCTGTTGTTCGGTCAGGATAGTGCATCTGTTAGCACAACTTTGTACAGAGTCCTTTAAAAGAACAACGGAAATCTGGGGTGCAGGGAGGCTGTGGAGCAGCTGGACAGTCGTGTTAAAATAAAATACCTGGAGAGTCTAACAAGGAGAAAATTGCAAGGAGAACAAATGGAACTGGAACCGTAAAGCAATTCAGTGTGAGGGGATTCGGGTAGGACAGTTGTGAGCTTACAAAGAGCCATCTGAAAGTGTGTGTGTGACAAGGAGGAGGAAATCTTTATTGTTACAGAAGGTAACTGGTGTGTGGCTTAGCAGACTATGCAGATGTTCTGAATTTCAGAACTTGCTATTCCTTCAGCACATGGGGTAGCAAAAGAGTTATTGTTCGAGAAAGACATTCAAATAAACTATTGAAACTCTTGTGTAAATATCCATTTGTCTTTGCACTTTCTATCCATGGAAGAAGGTTAGGTGTCACCTACCCTTTCTGAAGTAGCAGAGGCACAAAAAGATGAAATAGCTCTTCTCTGTCATGTAGCTGTTCAGTGGTAGATCCAAAAAGAGATGCAGGAATTAATCCTCAGTGGGTGCAGTGTTGTCGCAGTTCCCCTCTAGTCAGTAACATTAACTATCGCCTCAGTTTTCCAAGAGCAGTTTACCTTCCTAACCCATATTTGCTTTCCTAATCAGCAATGTTCATTAATTAAAAAAAAAGCCGAAAAAATGTGTTCCTGAAATTGTGGGGATAAATTTGTTGGAATACAGCTTGGTGTTTGACCTGTTGTAGTGAAAAAGTGTGATACTTTAGCTAAAGCAGAGTGCAAGAGAGTGGATTCTTTATAAAATAGGCTAAATGAAGCCTTTTGAAAATTTACTTTCTTCTTCTGAGAGGTAGAATTAATTATTTACAAGCAGGTGCTGTTTGTCTACAAAGTAGGAGTTTGATCTGACAAATATAACTTGGTTTTGACTGAAAGTTTAATGGTGTAATTAGTAGCTTCAGAGGCAAACCCAACAAACTGCAATTAATGCAGAATGAAAACTCCTGTAGTTTGATTAATTATGTTGTCCATATAAATGTTTTGCTTAATGCATATAAATACATTCCAGACTTGTTCATGCCAACTGAATTATCAAAGTTCGGATTTATTTTGGACAGCTTCAAAGTGGGAAGTTGCCAAGTATTTTGTCTACCAAAGTTAGTTTTTTACAAAGCACACCTGTGTGCCACTGCAAGATGAAAAGTGTCAATGAAGTTCCTGCAATGTGGTTAAACTCTGGGACTGCTAGTTGGACTGTTGAGTTGGTAATTTGTAATTATTAAATGCATCTTGCTACTGAAATAATGGCCCAGAAAGAACTTTCTTATATTCTACTTTGTGCTTATTTCCTGCAGATTCACTTCCAAAGCATGTATTATTTTTATTAAATGAGTTTAGATTTCACTCTTGTGGCATATTGTTGTCTACAAATCTGTAGATGAATCTGCTGTCTACTCTTCCTCTGTTCAGGCAGGTGGAAGGTAATTTATGGTATCAGGCAATCTGTTTGGTCATTCTGGTGTAGAGCTATATCCAGTGATCAGAGTGAGACAGCCTTCATAAAGAGTTTAGCACAAAAGAGTTCAGCATGACTTCATGTTTGTCTTTATCTACAGCTTCCAGTATTTATTTCTACCTCCAAAATATTCAAGGTGCTTGAAATACCTAAGTAAAGGCATTGGTAGGTTTTATAAGTTGGATTTGAACTACAATTCAGTGATTTTTTGGGTTTTGTGGTCACTGTCTTAAAGTGGTATTTCCAGAGTCTTTAGTTTTATACCACACTCTATTTCACCCTTGCCCACCCTTAAATAACACTGGCCTCTTTCTTGTGGCTCCTTCATATGCACCTATTAATCTGCTTCATTCCTCTTCAGAGGTAATGCCCTCCTATTTTTTTTTTAAATCCCTTTTGCAATCCCTCCTTTGGATTCCTTCCAAATTACCCTCTTCTATATATAGAGAGAAGTGAGCCATATAAGTCTGAAGAGGAAATTGTGTTCCTGAGAGAGCAGATGTAGAGATGAGTTTCAGACACAAGAATGCAAGGGGTAGCAGGGCCAAAAATTGCCCTAGGTAAGGGTTTGTCAGGCCAGCCTTGCTATGTGGAGCAGAAAGCTGGACCACCAGAGAGTGGGGGTTTATAATGAGCCTGGCTGTACTGGGGATCATCAGTGAATGGAAATACCAAGAGATCAGGGGACAAACATGGAAAGATTTAAACAGCTTGGATATACTGTGAGGATGGCAGAAACCAGAGGAATGGAAAAGTTTGGGCACTGGGATAGAGAGGGAATAATCAGAAAGAAAGCTTAGGTTGCTCTGTCACGTGACTGCATGTGTGTGGTTTCATCCACAGTTCTCTGATCTCATTGTATCTGACAAGCAAAATTCTGGTAAGTTTTCTTCAGTGTTTCTGTGGAACTGGGAGAGGCTTGTGCTGTAAAACGGACCAAATGAACTAAGGGTCGATGAGGACTTTTATGGCTGGTGTCCTTCAAACTTTTGAGATAGTGGTTTTGCTTGGCATTATTTCAGAAGTTGAAATTAAAGATTAAAAGTGCTTGCTGCTGAGATAGCTACTGAAATAATAGGATGCAGGTTTGTTGAGGAATTACAGTAATATTATTGCCACAAATACACTTTTTAAGCAGAGGGCACGTGAAGCACAGCAAATGTACTTCCATCATGTAGGCATTTTCTCAGCTGCCAGAAGGGCTTATTGCTTTCAGCCAGCACTGAGACCAAAAAGCCTTTTGCATCCCCTTCTCAGCTTTGCATCCTGCTCTGACAGTGGGAGGTTCTCCTGAGAAAAGCCTGAAAGATCAGGCCAGGGATGTGCATTAATTCATAAATGTAACATGATCTGACACTTCAAGGTGTCATCTGTTCATCACAGGGGCTACAAGAGAGGATTTTTCTTCTGTGTAGAGCAGTGTCACTACCTAGGTGAATTGCTCCCCAGCGGTGGCAGAGCCAGCCAGGGAGGCTTTCATGAGCAATGGAAAAACATCCCATTGCCTGCTAGTCAGAAGTGTCTGAGGGCACAGATGATTTAGGTACCTCCCTTTGTCATCATTTCTCACCATTTGGTGGTCCGATTGGGATTTTACCCACTGTTAGGCAGTCTAGGACTAGCACTGATCTCTTGTTGCAAATGCCCTTTTAAGTCCTCATTTTGGGTGTGATTTTTAGGTTCTGGCTAAGACCTTATCATGTGCTGTGGTTCTCTACCAGCCAGGGTAAAGAAGTGGTATAAATTTATTTTATCTTCAAACTCTTTCTTCTTTATTTACCTTGGTCAATGTTCAAAAGTCATTCTACTTTTGAACATTATGCTTAGTTTTTATTTGGCTCAGTTTAACCTCCTCTTGCCAGCAGACATTTTACCTGTAGCACCAGCACTCTGGTCCTTGCAGAGGCAACACATAAATGTTAACTCTGACCAGGTGGGAGGAAGACATTCCTGCAAAAGTCCTGGTTTTACTCCATTGTTTGGTCTCAGGCAGATAACTCTGTGGTAGTGGTATTTTCTCAGGTTCCTGAGATTGTATTAGAGTGCTGACAGGTTATACTGAAGCACACTGGTATTTGCCCACTGATGCAAATATGTCAAACAGCATCAGTGCTCAGCACGCTTTCTTTTATTTTAAATTAAAAAAAGGAAAAACACTCTGAAAAACCAAAAGCAGGATGAAAAAACAGTTGGGGAATTCTCATAACCAGCACTCTTCCAAACCCCTTTGAAGTTGGTGTTGGACAGTTTCCAAGCTCAGGTTTGTTGCATCTTCCAGGGTTTTGCTTTCTGCTCCCCTGCTCCATCTGCACAGGGCCTGCTGGATGTAGGCAGGGCTCTCTTTCTGCTCCCATGTTAGGAAAAACCTCTGCAGAAAACTGGCCAAAGATGGGAATTCTGAAGTTTAGTCTTATAGCCATGTCTTTAGGTGCTTCTGCTATGTGCAGGACAACGTGAATTTAAGATACAATACAATACAATACACCAGGTTGAAAGAGACCTTCAAGGTCATCACGTCCAACCCATCAACCAATCCAACCCACCTAAACAACTAAACCATGCAACCAAGCACCCCATCAAGCCTCCTCCTGAACATCTCCAATGATGGTGACTCCATCGCCTCCACGGGTAGCCGATTCCAATGGGCAATCACTCTCTCTGTATAGAACTTCTTCCTAACATCCAGCCTAAACCTGCCCTGGTGCAGCCTGAGACTCTGTCCTCTTGTTCTGGTGCTGGCTGCCTGGGAGAAGAGACCAACCTCTGCCTGGCTACAACCTCCCTTCAGGTAGTTGTAGAGAGCAGTAAGGTCACCCCTGAGTCTCCTCTTCTCCAGGCTAAGCAACCCCAGCTCCCTCAGCCTTTCCTCATAGGGCTTGTGTTCCAAACCAGCATAGATTCCAGGATCTTTTTTTTTCCTTACTGATGTCACAACCTTTACATAATCTGAATGAACAGTTTTTGTGTTTCATATGCCCAAAGGCTGCCCATAAAGGTGGGTGAGGGCAGTTGGTGAAGTCTGCACAAGGTCAGTCAGGATGTCTAATAATTGTCCTAACACTTTACCTGTTATGGAACAATAATGAGAGTTTTTTCATTATTTTCGGGTGAGTGAACCTGGCAGATGCTGACAGCCAGCAGATGTGTAAAGTTCGAGGTGATTTGTAAGGGACTGGCTCATCTGATGCACGGTAATTGCATTGTGGGACATTGTCACTCAGCATCGTGTCCTGCTCCAGCAGAACGAGGTAAAGGTCAGTTCAAAGAGCTGGCATAGTGTGAGGGGCAGCTCAGGGCTGAAATTAAAAACCTCATCTCCATCTCTTCCCTGTATGTGTGCTTGTGGCATGCCTGGAGCCAGGTGAGTACCCCACTTTTAGATTTAAGGATTGTTTGGGCAATGGAGCCATTGGTGTGGTCTGGAGTGGTCTTAAATCCCTCCTCTGATAAGGCGTAGAAGTATACTTAACACCTGTTGGTGTGCTGGTTTGATGCTCATCTGCCCACTTAAAATTTTGGTCATGGAAGTTTCTTTTGTGACTTGTGCCTTTGCTTCAGTGTCTGTGTGCTGTGGCAGCTCTCTGGACAGCTGCTGCCCGCTCCATCAAGACTTTTTATCTGCTCCCTGTGCTCTGCTGTCCTCTCTGAGAGCGGCTCCAACAAGTTTCTTTGGGGACAGAAATACTTGTAGACAAATTTGGCATTTGTGACATTCCAGAAGGTCACAATCTGCTCTCTCTTCACAACCTGTTCTCACACACAGGTGAAGTCCAATTTCCCCCATTGCTGCTCATGGGCATTAGGAGTGGTGTGAGCAGTCGTGTTGGAAATGGAGCAAATATACCTGATGCAGGTGAGCCAGCTGATGTCCCCAGGCAGGGAGTGAGAGATGTCCTCAGGATGTCTGCAGTTCTCTGTAGCATGCAGAGTCCCTGCAACACAGTGCTGCCTGTCTTTTTGCTTGGCTTCTGCTGTAATCAGGATTGATTTCTGGTGCTTCTGGAGTTGGAGTGGGATCTTTATCACAGTCAGGATGTATGGAAGTCAGCTGAAGCTCTGATTGGCTCTCCTGGGTGTGCCTGCACTTCTGTAATACAGGTGCTGATAAATCTGTAATACACTGGAGATCTTGGTAAAGTCTGTGTTGTGTATTTTATCTGCTGTAGCCTCTTTCTTCTGTATTTGCTGCAGATATCTAATCCCTTGCTCTTTATCTTGTAAGACATCACATTACAGATTTTGTGCTTTATTCTTCTAACATCCCCATGCTTTCCAGCACTAGAAATCGCTCTGACTTGCTCTGCATGTACTAAAAATGTGAGCACTGGTGGCTGGATCAGCTCAGCAGTTAAGGTTTCCCAGTAATCTGGTCAGTTTAGCAGCAGTGGCTCCAGTACAGCATTGACTTGCTGTGCAAATCATCTTGCCTCCATTAGAGACCTTTAAGGTGTGTCTTAGTTCCTTCTGGTGCAAAATCTGACCATGAAAACTGAAGAGGAGTTCTGCTGTAAACACAAGCAGAGGGAGGATTTCTCTCATGTTGTTAAAATCTCTCCCTAATTATTTATGCTCTAATCGTTGTTTGCTGATGCATGCTAGCCTCCAGGCTCTGTTTACCATCCCTGTGCTGAGCATCAAGAGATAGATTCATCCCAATATGTGTACAGTCATGCAGCTGTATCATCCAAGGATTTGGCAGAATGTTAGCAGAGGGTCTCTCGAGATGCTGATGCTAAAGGAAGAGGTGTCTTTTCCTTGAAAAAGTGTTTTGGAAGAAATAAGTCTTCTCTGGAGTTCTTGATGATATATTTTTTTGGTTTCATGTTCCAGGATATTCTTGAAGGTCCTTTTCATGTTTCATCAGAGGACTCTAATTTTCTGACCAGCTTGACCTGACTCTTTGTAGACCTCATTTGTTCCTAAGCATTTCTCTGGGGAAAAGGAAGCTGAGGGGAGACGTTTTTGCTCTCTACAACTACCTGAAACAAGGTTGTAGTGGGGTGGGTATTGGTCTTTTCTTCCTAGTAACAAGTGATAGGACAACATGAAGTGGCCTCAAGTTGCTCAGGGGCATGTTTAGGTTGGATATTAGAGGAAAATTCTTCGCTGAAAGGGTTCTCAAACACTGGAACAGGCTTCCCATGGAAGTGTTTGAATCCCCATCCCTGGAAGGTTTAAAAGACACAGAGATGTGGTGCTGTGGGACATGTTTAACACCAGACTTGTTAGATAGATAATGATTGACCTGATGGTCTTAAAGGTCTCTTCCAACCAAAATGATTCTGTGATTCCATGATTTACTGAGCTCCTGTGTTGAGGCGGTAACTGTTGGTGGCCACGAAGGCGTGAAGCAGTCCAGGATGCGTCCAGACAGCTTCTGCTTTGGTTAAGCCAGAATGTAACTCTGTTTTTCATCTAAAATTCTGAGAAAGAAGTTAATTTTTCAGTATAGGAAAACAGTCTCACACTCGACTGCTCGTTTGTCTGCACAGTTTGGTATTTAGTGTTGTTCTTGGATACATTTCATTGACCTTTAGGAACAGGAAGAATGGGGTCTTACTCAACAAAAGTCTGCTTCCAGGACTTGTGAATCACAGGCTTTTCTTCTTAAGGGTGTACAGGTAGGCTTTGCATTTAGAATAGGATTTCTTTAACCATGACAAACTCTGTTACATTTTGTTGCATCTCCAAAATGCTGCTTTGCTTTTCAACTACAACTAAACCCGTGCCTTGAATAACAGATGTGGAATACTGTCATCCCACTGTGACACCAATTGTTCATTGTTCTGAGAAGGTCACATCATAATTCATTAACAATAATTATTCCCTGGGTATACCCTGCACTTCTTCACTCAATTGCTTCATTAGCTTGTGAGTGAATCTCACATTCGCTGCTCCAATCAATGAAGATATATTTATAATGTACAAGTGGATGCTATTAGTTACAATATATTAACTGCCTAATTTAAAAGAGAAAAGCTATCTTTATGAAGGGCAATTAACCACTAAGTGTAATTGATAATTCACATACCTATGATTAGGAAAGACAAATAATAAGAAAGAAATGAATCACCTGCGTTATTGAAGAAGACACTGGCGTGCAGCTTTAACAAGCAGAAGGGGCTCTCTGGGCCAGGACTGGATTTCTAAGAACCCTTTGGTGGAAAGTTCATCATCAGCTACAACACCTGGAGGTGGTTTTGGTGTTTGCACCCAACTGATTGGGATAATTTTCCTTAGAAAAGGAAGACATCTTGTTTTATTATCTTGAGAATCAGTATAGGGGTTTTCACAGAATCATAGAATGATAGGGATTGGAAGGGACCTCTGGAGATCATCTAGTCCAACCCCCTGCTAAAGCAGGATCACCTGGAGCAGGTTGCACAGGATGGTATCCAGGTGGGTTTTGAACAATTCCAGAGATGGAGACTACACCACCTTTCTGGGCAGCCTGCTCCAGTTCTCCACCACCCTCAACATAAAGAAGTTCCTCCTCATGTTTGGATGGAATCTCCTATGTTCAAGTCTGTGCCCATTACCTCTTATTCTGTCTCTGGGCACCACTGAAAAAAGACTGGCCCCATCCTCCTGACACCCACCCTTTAAATATTTGTAAGCATTTATAATATCCTCCCTCAGTCTTCTCCAGACTAAAAAGCACCAAGTCCCTCAGTCCTTCTTCATGAGAGAGATGTTCCAGTCCTCTAATCCTCTCCATTCCCCTTTGCTGCACCCTCTCAAGCAGTTCCCTGTCCTTCCTGGACACAGTACTTGAGGTGAGGCCTTACCACGGCAGAGCAGAGGGGAGGAGAACCTCCCTCAGCCTTCTTGCCCCTCTGTTTTTGATGCATCTCAGGATGACATTGGTCTTCTTGACCACAAGAACGTGTTGCTGGCTCATGTTATCCTGCACCAGGACTTCAGGCCTTTATCCTCAGAACTTCCTTCCAGCAGGTCAGCCTCCCACCTTTCCTAATGGAAAAGTCCTTTTTCATCCCAACACTAAGAAAAGTAATAATGTTTTAACATGAATTTATAAACTTAGCCCCAAATTTACTTAGGTATCCCAATCTTAGGTCCTCAAAGATAATTATGTTCAAATTTACACTAAAACTGACCAAAATTAAGCTTTTTATATATTTGAGGAGCTAAGTGGCATTCCTTTTGGCAGATGTATTTATAAAAGTAGTGATACCTTTTTGATGCTTCTGATTTTCCATGGCCACTTTGAGACATATTGGTTCTCCAAATAGCTGATAACTTATCTCTGCAGAGCAAGGCCTTTTGGTGACATCTCCAGTAGGTCAACAAGTTACTCACACGCAGAGGGCTTGCATGAGATCGCAGAATATTGATCCACAGGAACCACATCCTTGGCTCTGGGCACTTGGGGCCATGTTTTTATTGCTAGAGAAGCCATTTACCTGTAAGCATTCATTGATGTTTGTAATTGAGGAACCCTATTTCTCAGAATTACCCACCAAGTAACAGCAGAGGTGTTCATAGAGAGATGAAGTGATAAATGTAGCTGAAGCCACCACATTGTTGACATAAGAATCAGTGCAACTAGATGGCTTCTTGCCTGGAGCCTGTAGAAGTGTAAAACCTTGCTGGTACTTCCAGCAGATCACTGCAGCAGGTGATCCATAAGTAGAAGGGGCAAAATCCAGGTTAAAATGCTAATAGCCAGTGGTGTCACAGCAGCTGCTCTACTCCTGGCTGTGCAGTGCCATCAGGTCCTATGAGTCTACATCCATGGACCCGTTTGAAGCAAAGGAAATGGATCTGAGTTTTTTTTGATGTGTGTGCCTGACAGACACTGGTATCCTGGGGCTGGTGGACATCACCTCTGCTGCCATGGTCACCTTACCATGCTGTATCAGGGGCCCTGCACATGAAAACTGCATCTGTGGCGCCCAGAATCAATATTTAGTGTGTCATGGTCACACTGAAGGTTGCTGATCCTGTTCTGGCATTTCCTCTTTGCATTTTTTATTGTAAGTATCCAAGTTGGGAGTGGGACAGCAAAGCTGTTACTCTGCTCCTTTTCCATGTCTGGTTTTACTCAACAGGATCAAAGCATCTGGGCTGAAGTTGCGGTTCTGCACTAATGAAACCCAAGCAACCCGGGAGAAGTTTGTGAAGAAGCTGCAGGGCATGGGCTTTGACATCTCCGTGGCTGAAGTCACCGCCCCAGCACCAGCAGCCTGCCGCATTTTGAAGGAGCGTGGCCTGAGGCCGCACTTGCTCGTGCACGATGGTGGGACAACGCTGCAGCAGATGCTGGGACATGTTGGGGGACAGCCCAGAGAGATGTAGGCATTTGTGACAGAGCAGTGAATTCCCATAGATCGTGTGAGGAAGAGCTCCCAACTGTTGTTTTCCTACAGGGAAAGCTTTTTCTTTAGTCATGAGAGTGTGGAATATACCTTAGTGGACTGGCCTCAGTGAGATCTCCATGATAGCAGTGGCACGGTGAAGGCACAGACTTGTTCTGGGGGTCAGCAAGCACACAGAAGAGCCTGCTGCTTAATCACAGGTACTCGGAGTTAGGTGAGGTGCTGTGCAGGACACTACATTGTCTTTATCATGACAAAGTTCAAAGTGTTTTCTTCTGTAGAGTTTGGGTATGGAGAAAGGAGGTTGCCCTTGCTGTTGTGCATTCTTACTCAGCTACTCAGGAGTTTGCCTATGTGCTTGGGTGTGATGAGCCACTGAGACATGGGTGGCAGGAGTTAAGGCAAGGATAATGAATGGTTTGGTTTGCTCTTTATTGTAAGGCAAATGAATAACAGGATACGAGCAGGAGTAGAGGGGTCTGAAGAAGTAGAAGGGGACTTGAATTTATTACTTTTATTTTCATGTGTTGGGGAATGAATGAAAGGAAGCACAAATCTGGGGCAAACCCATCAGTTCCAATAGGGTCTGAAATGATAAAGGATTTATGAATTTATTTACATTTTTCCTCCTTCTGTAGATCTTGTCCCTGAATTTGCAGAGATCAATAAAGCAAACCCAAACTGTGTGGTTATTGGAGATGCAGCAGAAAACTTCACCTATGCAAACCTTAATGAAGCTTTCCGAGTTCTGATTGGGATGGAGAAGCCTGTTTTGCTCTCCCTTGGAAGAGGGTGAGTTAAGCACTGTTTGTTTCTTCCTCTAGTCTCTAGTCTATTTTTTTAATTTCCCCCAGTGTCTTTGTACTTAATGGAGGCCAGATACTGGTGTGGGCATTCACAGCACCAGCATTTAGGCAGTTAATCTGTGTGTCTGAACAGTGAGGCTCAGCTGCCTGCTCAGCTGTCTGTCAATGAAGAGTCCTCAATGGGTAATTCAGTCACCTAACTTGACTTTCTGTCCTCAGTCACTTAACTTATGGCAGCTTTTAGAGAACTCGATGATGCTATGGTGTATCAGCACAGCAAATGAGCTGCCGGGGCAGATGGCCAGCCTGGATGGTCAACGAACTTCTAAAAGAACTAAGGGAAAAAAAGAGGGTGTATCATCTTTGGAAAAAAGGGAGGCATCCCATGGAATGTTTAGGGATGTTGCTTGGTCTTGTAGGAAGAAAATGCAATACAATACAAAATTAGGGAGGCAAAAGCACATTTGGAGCTCAGACTGGCCTCTGCTGTGAAGGACAACAAAAAGTCCTTCTGTGAATATATTAATAGCAAGAGGAAGGGCAAGGACAACCTCCACTCCTTGGTGGGCACGGAGGGGAACGTTGTAACAAAGGCTGAAGAAAAGGCAGAGGTACTTAACACCTTCTTTACCTCATTTTTTACTAGCAGGACAGAACGTCTTCCAGACAGCTGGCCTGCAGAGCTGGCAGAAGGAGACAGGGAGCAGCATAGTTCCTCTCTGTTCCAGGAGATCTGATCCAGAGATCTTCTCAGTGCTTGGACCCCCACAAGTCCATGGGACCCAATGGGATCCATCCTAGGGTGCTGAGAGAGCTGGCAGATGAGCTGTCCAAGCCACTGTCCATCATTTTTCAGCAGTCCTGGTTCACTGGAGAGGTCCCAGAAGACAGGAAGCTGGCCAACGTGGTGCCCATCCACAAGAAGGGCTAGTTGGAAGAGCCAGGGAATTATAGGCCTGTCAGCCTGACCTCAGTGCCAGGCAACATTATGGAACAGGTCATCTTGAGTGCAATCACACAGCACTAACAGGATGGCCAGGGGCTCAGGCCCAGCCAGCATGGATTTACGAAAGGCAGGTCCTGCCTGACCAACCTGATCTCCTTCTATGATCAGGTGACCCACCTGGTGGATGTGGGGAGGCCTGTGGATGTGGTCTACCTGGACCTCAGCAAGGCCTTTGACACCATCCCCCACAGCAAACTCCTGGCCAAGCTGGCAGCCCATGGCTTGGACAGGAGCACACTGCGTTGGGTTAGGAACTGGCTGGAGGGCTGAGCCCAGAGAGTGGTGGTGAATGGTGCCACATCCAGCTGGTGGCCTGTCACTGGTGTTGTGCCCCAAGGATCAGTGCTGGGCCCCATGCTCTTCAACATCTTTATTGATGATCTGGATGAGGGCATTGAGTCCATCATCAGTAAATTTGCGGACGACACCAAGCTGGGGGCAGGAGTTGATCTGCTGGAGGGCAGAGAGGCTTTGCAGAGGGACCTCGACAGGCTGGACAGATGGGCAGAATCCAACGGCATGAGATTGAGCACATCCAAGTGCTGGGTTCTGCACATTGGCCACAGCAACCCCAGGCAGTGCTACAGGCTGGGGTCAGAGTGGCTGGAGAGCGGCCAGGCAGAGAGGGACTTGGGGGTGCTGGTTGATTGGAAGCTGAACATGAGCCTCCAGTGTGCCCAGGCAGCCAAGAGGGCCAATGGCATCCTGGCCTGCATCAGGAACAGTGTGGCCAGCAGGAGCAGGGAGGCCATTCTGCCCCTGTACACTGCACTGGTTAGGCCACACCTTGAATACTGTGTCCAGTTCTGGGCCGCTCAGTTTAGGAAGGATGTTGACTTGCTGGAACGTGTCCAGAGAAGGGCAACAAGGTTGGTGAGGGGTTTGGAACACAAGCCCTATGAAGAGAGGCTGAGGCAGCTGGGGTTGCTTAGCCTGGAGAAGAGGAGACTCAGGGGTGACCTTACTGCTCTCTACAACTACCTAAAGGGAGGTTGTAGCCAGGCAGAGGTTGGTCTCTTCTCCCAGGCATCCAGCACCAGAACAAGAGGACACAGTCTCAGGCTGCACCAGGGCAGGTTTAGGCTGGATGTTAGGAAGAAGTTCTATACAGAGAGAGTGATTGCCCATTGGAATGGGCTGCCTGGGGAGGTGGTGGAGTCACCGTCATTGGAGGTGTTCAGGAGGAGACTTGATGGGGTGCTTGGTGCCATGATCTAGTTGTTTGGGTGGGTTGGATTTGTTGATAGGTTGGATGCGATGATCTTGAAGGTCTCTTCTAACATGGTTTATTGTATTGTATTAAATGGCAGCCTCCAGCCCTTCAAAGTCAATGTTCAAGAGTAAGCTAGACTTTGAAACAATCCATGTATTTGCAGGTGGCAGTGGGAGGGTTAAATAGCTGTAGTTTTATAAACTAAGAGGAAAAGGACTTCTGCTGCTTTCAGTGCAAGTCTGAGAGCTTCTCAAAAAACTTGCAGAAATCATGGAGAGTTTGGATTTTGATGTGTGCAACCTCCAAGTGAGTGAGTATTGTGAGAAGCCAGTGGGATTATAGACACTTAACCCCTGCAAATTATCGGAGTTGAGAACTATTGCCTTACCTGCTGCCTGTAGCTGCATGTTCCTGTCTGAACTGAAACAAAGAAAAAAATCCAACAGGCCATGTTTAGATAAAGGGCTATTGGTTTGGATAAGTCATGCAGTTTGAACTTCCAGCATCCTGAAATTACTAATGGTGAGGAGGATCAAGTGGTCTAGATGTTTTTTTGTTCCAACCAACAGTCAGACAGGCTTCTTCCAGGTTTGAATTCTGTCCCCTGGATTCAGATTGGGATTGAAGGCAGAACAGACATAGTCCTTGGACGCTGGTCGTTGAAGAAAAAGCTTGACCCTGGTGATCCTTCAGCTTTATCCTGAAGATGATGTCCATAGGAAGGAATCCCTTGTTGCTCAGTTTAGGGTCACCTGTCCTGTCTGCTTCTCCCTGCATGTACGCCTCTTACTTACTGCACCCCAGCATGGCACACAAGATTTAGCAGTGCTCTTGGCATGCACCCCGATCCTTGGCAGTAACTCTGACCATCAGTGCTCTCACCGCTAGAAGCAGCCACTGGTTGTGCAGACATGCCCTGAACTTCAGAAGGAGCTGTTGCTGAGCAGGGACTGATCTGAGAAGTCAAATCACTGAACAGAATTAGTTCTGGCTAGCTCAAACCATGGCATTAATAATAAAATATTTACTTATTTGGTCATTCATTGATGTAGCTCTGAAACAGTCCTGTTACTTCTTTTTAATGCTATTTTTCATTAAAAATACAGGGGTTTGGGATATTATAAGATCAGTTCACCATGAGATGGTTTCTTTTAACTGATTAATCATTTAGGTAACATGAACATGAGTTCTGAACAAGTTATCCTGGTAGGTAACTTCTCTGACTCAAGGAAGGGAGGTTATAAATGGGATGGATAGTTTCCCTCACTCATGGATGCAAAGGGCCATATGCAAAAACCAGCCACAAGCCAGCTTTGTTTTGAATGCTTGGAGTCAGTGTAACTGGGTGGACCTCAGCAAGGGATGGTCCCTTCCAACCTCTAACATTCTGTGAAAAGTGGTCTGCCTTGGGCAAGTGGGTTGATTTTGCTTGAAGTTTTAGTTCATTCCATGGAAAACAAAAGTGTCAGAGTCACTGAAGCAGAATGCCCTCCTCCTGAAAATGGAGTGATTTACATTTAGCATCTGTTTTGGGCTGAGAGCGGGAATTGGCTTTGTAATTTCTTCTGTCATGCCACTGTCAGAAAATTAAGCTGTTTACGCTAGACTGTAGAAGGTTAATGGTTGTTCTGGCAAAGGTCAAGTGGTCATTTTAAAGGGAGCCTGTGCTGAATAATCAAAAATGGCAGAAGGATAAGGCATAAAATCTTACCTGTCTGCTCATCCTACCTTTTTTATCCTGTCATATAGAAACCAGCATTTGTTTTAATCAAGAGATCTTGGAAAACCTGCATTAATTGCAGAAAACCACCATAAAGTTACTAACTCCTTTTATGAGCTTCATGGCTGTAGAAAAGTTTTTAGAAGGACCGAAATTTAGTATGCAGGGCTTTCATAGTTTATGGTAAACAGTGCTCTGGCTTTCTTCATGTGGGAGTCTGGTGACAAGCAATGTGTTTGAGATCCCCTTCCAGATATACTGAAGGTGTTACAGCTGCTGGATAGTTCCAGCCTTCATCTTATGTCTGCCAAGAGGTCCATCATTGATTGAAGCAAGAGAGATGCAGTCCTTTGGAGCAGCTAGTACTCTGTGTAATAAAATACAGGCCAAGTTCATCCTTGATATAAGCTATCTGAAATCCCTTTGAACCTATGGAGTTGTCCCAGCTGCCAGATGGGCATCTGGTGTGAGATCTTTTCTCCAGGGTTGCACAGCACTGAGCCTGTCCTTTACTTAATTCCTGGTGTTAAATTAAGGCCCTGGAGTTTCTGATGACTTGACTTTCTGTTGCAGCCATATGGACATCTGTACAGGCACAGAAATAATAAAATGTGGTTTCTTTGTGTTTAACTGCCATTTCATTGGAACTTTATCACTTTCATTTCCAGACGCTACTATAAGGAAACCGATGGTCTGAAACTTGATGTTGGAGCATATATGAAGGCATTAGAGGTATTTTATAGCTTGCATTATGCTTACTCGCTCTGTACACCTTGTTAAAAGAGTAGCTGGTATAAATATGGGTCATCTTCTCTAATTACTCACCTTGGTGGAGGAAGTTTCCACAGATTAAAACTCATTTGCTGCATTCTAGAGATGGGTGGATTAATCTGTTTTCTGTCTTTGTTCTTGATTTGTAATTTTATTTAAGATGTGAACCTTTACCATTGTGGTACCTTTATTGGAAGTGAGGCCCTCAGAAGAAGTCAGAAGAGAAAAAGATGGAGTGTTACCTGCAGGATACCAAAGGAACAACGAAGGCCCGTTTTATGTTTTGTATATCGTTGTTAACACAGCCCTTGCCCTTAACGGTTTACAGCATAAGGTCCTTATTCTGCAAGACACTTGAGTGCAGTCCTGTTTTTAAGCTTGATTAGCTCCATGCAGAACTGGAACCCAATAGATAAGCCAGCCTAAGGGTGAGAGAAGGAGAGAATCATCATGCTCCATTTTATAGGCATGCAGAGATAAAAAAATAAACACAAAGTGAATGCAGAGATTAAAGTAGAGGAGTGTACAAGCATGGAAGACAGTGGATGTGATGTACACTTCACAGAATCACAGGTTGGAAGAGACCTCAAAGATCATCCAGTCTAACACTTGACTCAGCACTGAAGGGTCAACACTAAATCATGTCCTTGAGTGCCAGGTCCACAAGCTGCTTAAACATACTTTTTTTTTCCTTTCTTTCTTTTTTTTTTTTTTTTTCCTTGCAGCACATTAATTTATATTCATATCCATTCAGACTAGGAACAAGCTAGAAAGACCCCATTTTTCCAAAATTTCCAGCACACCACTGATACTTGGGTTCAGGAGAGTAAGAACTTTTCAGCTCAGACTGGTCACTTGGCCCATTAAAAGTATGCTGAATGGTTGAAGAAATCCTCTACATCTTTCAAGACCCTACAGTACTTCTGATCATTTCATATAGAGGATATTTGCTATTTTAAGAGTGATGCTCTTACAAAAATGAGCAATACTGGAACTGAGTGTGAAGAGTGCTCTTGAGATGTTTCAGGAAGACTTTCATTCCTGCCAGAGAACATTTAACACTTCTGTTACCCAAATTTTCCAATATTCTTCTTCACCTGCTAATCCATTATGGTACTTAAGGGCAAAAGTCAATAATGACATGCTTTTTATACAGGTGACTGGAGTTGTGGAATTGAACAAATCCTTTTCTGATCTGCACTTCTTGTGTGTCTGTCTCTTCTTTTTTTCCAGTATGCTTGTGATGTTCAAGCTGAGGTAGTGGGAAAACCAGTGAAAAAGTTTTTTGAGTCAGCCTTATCAGAAATGGGAGTTCCACCACATCAGGTAAGATTTCTGATGCTGTGACTGCTGGCTGTGCTGTGTAGTTTCACTCCCTGCTGCATTTTCTTCTGATTTCTTGTCTTTCATGGAGAGTTACAAAGGAGTACGAGGGGAATGGGGCCAGGGGTTCATGGTAAACTTAGGGGGAATATAGAAATATTTTTTTCCAAACCCAGTATGTTATACATGTGCAGAGAAATATTTATATTCGGGATCTTCCATAAATTAAACATACAAACAAAACCTCCAAACAAACAAAAATAGAAAAAGGAAAAAAATAGGTTGAACAGAGGAAAGAAAACTGTAATGTTTGTCCATTCTATCAAATGATGTGACGTAGACAAAAGAAGACTGAGAGCCAAGAGAGTAAATGCTATCTGTTCAATTTCTTCTGCCCTCTTGATACTTCTTACCCTCCTCAAAGATATGACATTATTTCCTTTGCTTTTTTGAGGGTTCTTCTTGACTGCCTGCCATTTACCTTGTCTGGGTCTATCTCTCCTTGCAGCACATTTGTGCCCTCCATACCTCAACCAAATTTAGTGTTCCATTCCTCTTTTCCCTACTGTGGTTTCTTCTATTCGTGTTGTGCTTTCTTCCCTTCTTCCCAAAACATGTTGTTGAAAAGAACATGCACTTCTGATCTGAAACTCCTTTCTTTGGAGGCTAGAGAGAACAGTGCAAAAGAAGAAAAGTTAGATTTCCCAAGGAATCATGGAAAATGTGCCTCACAAGATGCAAGGTGCCCCAGTGCTTTGTGGTCTGCTTGCCGACTGAAGGCTGCAGCAGAGTGAAATTGCAGCCAAAAAGTTATTTATTTCCTTTGGTGCAACACTGACTGGCTGGGTGGTGGTTGTGGGATTTTTGGTGGTTGGTTTTTTGTTTTGTTTTGTTTTTGTTTTGTTTTGTAAAAGGGAAAGGCATAATTAGGGATAGTTGCTGATTTAGGTGAATAGGAAGCACTGACTGACCCTAAAACTCCTCTGGTGTCCAGAGACACTGAATGTGTGATGCTTCTTGCTTACTCAGTACATCCTATTTTTCCCCTCTCTGTAGCTGTCCCCAGCTTTTCTTGATTGATTTGTTGTTATGTCACACAGGACATAAGGATGAGTATGAGATGACTCAGAGGCAGCAGTGAATTACAACATAATAATTCCATCAGGGGGGTTAGGTGACATTATAAACAACAGGAGTGAAGTTTGGGTGGCTTGTAGGTCCCTATAGCATGGAGATGAAATTATGGCCCTGTAATTCAATACGTGCTTGGGTTTTACTCTATTATAGAGTAGGGAGATGGAAAAGACCTAGTAGGCCATCTAATCCATCTCCTTCTCCATGCAGGAGTGTTCCTTGCTCCACATTTATTAATGTTTTGTCCAAAGCAGTTTTCAGTGAGCCAAAGAACTGGGCTTCTGTAAGCAGCCTTGGAACATCACTCACAGCTGAGTAGGTCTACTGAGCAAGCAGATTTCTTTCAGATTCTCAGGATGCTTCCCTTTTTGAATGTCTCTCTATTTGTAGTTTTAGTCCAGGTAACAACCAAAATAACTTCTTGCCTTCCTAGAAGTGTTCTCCCTCTCAGTACCTCCAGATTTGCTGTCATCACAGTAGTTGTCTCTTGTTAAAACTGTGTGTTCCCCTTGCAATTTGGTCCCTCTGCTTCCTAACCCACTGCAGTGCTCTTTCCTGTACTCCTTTCAGTTTGTTGCTATCTCCCTAGTAACATCATAACTCAGTCTGGATGTAATACCACAGGAACAGTCATGGCAGTTACTCAATCCATTCATCCAGCCAACAACCCCCAAAATCCATTTGAGAGACAGAGTGGCATTTGAAGAAAAATGTAGCTGGAAGAAAGAACAAAGGAAAAAGTAAAATCCACAGAGCTCAGCCTGCGGAGACTGTTTGTGTAAATCAGATGCATGAAGGTTTGTGTTTCCTTTCTATTTATATCAGAAGCCATGGATGTGCAGGGGTAGGAGGGGAGAGGGAGTTGTTGGGGTGCTTTATCCTTGTGACCCTGCATAGTGGAGAATAGGTCATACTGGAGAGAGACTTCTCATAAGGGTGTCTAGCATAAGGACTAGGGGGAATGGTTTTAAGCTGAGGGAGACCTGGTTTAGACTAGAACTCTGGAATAGGTTGCCCCAAGAGGTTGTGGATGCCCCCTTCCCTGGCGGTCAGATTGAACGAGGCCTTGGGCAACCAATTCTAGTTGAGAGGTGCCCTTGCCTGTGGCAGGGGGATTGGAGTAGATCTCTGAGGTCCTTTTCAACCTAGGCCATTCTCTGTTTGCTTTGTGATTCTCTGAGGTCCTATGCGGAGTGGTTGGGGGACTGGGGGTGTTTAGTCTGGAGAAAAGGAGGCTCCCCAAGAGCAGGTCGTTGCAAGGTGGGTGTCAATCTCTTCTCCTAATAAGAGATAGGAAAAGAGGAAATTACCTCATTGCACCAGGGGATGTTTAGATTGTATATTAGATAAAAATTCTTCACTGAAATGGTTCTCAAACCCTGGAACAGGCTGCCCGGGGAGGTGGTTGTTATCCCCATCCCTGGAGGTGTTTAAAAGATGCCAAGATGTGATGCTGAGGGATGTGGTTAAGCACCAGCTGTGGTGGAGTTAGGTAATGGTTGGACTTGCTGATCTTAAAGGTCTTCTCCAACCAAAATGATGATTCCATGATTATATAGTGGCATTGCTTCCCCTTTTCCATAGGCAATCCAGTACTGTTGTTCTCAGATGCTATTTTGCCCAGCTTGCAATATACTGGGACCATGATAGCCCATGGCACTGAGGGAGGGGATCATTACAGGGATGTGACAGTTCACCAGAACTCCTGTCTCAGAAGCTTTGCCTCAGAAAACAGGTATGATTTAATGCATCACCAAGGTGGCAAAAATAGAGTGATCCTTGGTGAGTGGTTCCCATTGACTTCAAGAGGATTTGGTCTGTGTACAGAATAGCAGTAACGGTCCCCAGCAGAACTTAGATATTAATTCTCTGCTTTTTGCCCTGGTGCCACTGGTGACTAACTTGATATTTTGCCAGATTTTTCCCCCAATACAGTTCCTGGTGTCAAATGGTTGTAGTAGTATATCTAGTCTAAAGGTGGAACTTTTGCTTTCAGAGAGGTTGAAGGTGAAGGGAGTATATGTCTGACCAAAGAGACACCACTACATAAAGGCTGGGACTTGATGATGTTAAAGGTCTTTTCCAAGCGTAATGATTCTATGACTCTCTGCTAGCACCAGTCTCTCCATGTTTCCATCTATGGAAAAAACAATCCATGCTAGTAGAATTAAAATGTGGATCGTGATGCACATGCATAGGAGGAAGAAATTACTGCAGAACAAACTACCTTAATTCTGACATATTTTCCTAACTTTCCAGTGCTTGACCTTGCAACTTTAATGTTCTTTTGAGCAGGATTTGTAGGTTTTTAGTCCTTCATACATAATAATGATGATAACTCAGTGTGTGCAGTTCAATGAGTCCTTAGTCATGCACTGTATGACGTTCTGATTTGTCTCCTGAGCGAGCTCTGCTTCTCTGCATTTCCAATGACATGATGAGGACTAGTTTTAATTGCCTTTGTTTTTATAAAATGTTGGCCAATAATTTATTCTACCTGTGGAGTGCATTTAATCCATACCACCATTAAACCATTTTAGATGGGCTGTGTTTTCTTTCACCTGACTTCTAATGAAAAATAGCATTTTAATAAAGCTGTCTCACCACAGCAACGCCAGGCAGTGGAGAACCTTAAATTTCTCAAGCTGCCTTAATCAATAAAGTTATCACCAGTCGTTTCCCTTGATAACTACTTCTTACTGAGAGCCTGACTTTGCCTTCTGCTGCTGAGATGTTTTCAGCCTTCACTTAGAACAGGAGGAACTCCCTGAAGTCCAATTTTCATTTTAACCTTTCCTCAATGGCCTAGAAATAACAGATTGCCGGTATTACTGTAATAGATTGGAAATTTAAACCTCTTAGAGGTAACCAGACCTATCTTATGATTCAGTACTATGACAAAGAATAACACATCTTAAAGGTTACTGAAATGTCTAATTTGTATGTTTTAAGGCAGCTGTAACAGTGGGTGATTTTTACAGCTTTACAATAAAACCTAAATAATGTTAAGGTTCCAGTAGTTTTATATAATCATAAAAAGTTCTCTCTGCAGCAAATTGTCCTGCTTTAATGAGACTTATGGCTGGTCATACTGGAGTGCATAAACTACTGGTAGTTAACCAATTCCCAATTCTGCCACCTGCAAGGCTCAGGTGGGAGTTAGTGGTGCATGAGAGCAGAGGGATGTCACCCCCAGGGTGGCACAGGGGGCCTGCCACTGTACCAGCATCCCCTCCCTGCTTTCTGGTGACAATGAGAGAAGATTCTCTGTCTCCAAAGTAAAGAGTGAAGTGGCCAAGTGAAGTTTTGAGTCCTGCTGAAAGCTTATTGAAACCTGGCTGGCCCTGCAGCCCTTGGAAGTCTGCCCTGGAGGTTTAATGTATTTCTTTCTTTAACCTGACTTCTTGTACAGCTTTCCCCTATGTCAGGAGCCATATGTGATTCTCTTTATATGCTTAATGTTTGCACAGCAAGTAGTTCCAAAGTAGAAACATAATTAACAGTAATACAAACTCATGAAGCCTAGGAGTTTACCATCTGGGACAGTAACAGTAGGGAGAAAAGTAAATGCATTGGATTTCTTATGTGAAGGGTTTTAATCCATTAATCAAGATGTGTGTAAGATTTATTACCTTGGGTCCATGGCACAGTGAGCTTGATTAATGTTTTTAAGCCTATAGCAAAAATCTGTTTAAGCATAAATATGTTTGACTCTAGAAGCATTCACTGGGTTAAATATTCTTTTGAGGTTAGCACACTGCCTCCTGTGCATCTCTCTATTTGCATCCTCCATAGACTTCAAACTCCGAAGTACCATACCTGAGCTTGTCCTAGTGAATGCTTGATTGGAACATGGGCATAGCTGGGTAATACAGAGCATTTTTATCTTTCTACCTCATGTATTTTCTTACTCTGTGATTCTTTTTCTGATCAGACATCTTTCTATGCTTTTAGTGAATACTAAAATTCTATTTGCAGACAAAAAGTGTGTAATGCTCCCACTTACCACCCTAACAACATCTCTGAAGGCTTATTAGTGTTGGCTGCTACTTCTTCCCCACCTCCATTCAGTTCTGGGTCTGTGGCCAGTAAGATTACCAACCCTCTTGGTGATCTCTTTGCCACAGACAGTTGTCCAGTAGGGATTATGTTGTGCCTTCCCACCCCCAAATTCTTAGAGGTCATTATCACTGCCAATCTGGGTTGAGTGTGATGAGGACTCTTCAAGAGCAGTAGCTTCACACATGTGCTTTATTTACTGCATGCGTACAGCCACACCATTTCTCACTGTCTATATGGCTTAGGAAAATATAAATTACACTTATCTTGATTCTCTGATGATCTGTCTTAAAATCCAAGAGGCTGTCTCTCTGCATTTTTGCCCTCCTTTTCAGTAAATTTGTAGCCAATCAAAAAAAAAAAGGTAACTTCCACAGAATAGTTGAATGGATTAATGGTATGATCCCTGTGTAAAATGTGAACATGAGCAAGGATCTTTTAATTCTTGCTTTCAGTGGGTATGTGACCTTTCAGTTTTATATCTTTCTATCTCTTCTTACCATATTGCAGTCAGAGGGGAAGTTAAACCCAGGTTTGACAGGTAGAGGTTTTTTTTTTATTTCCCTTGACAGTGCACCTCTTGACCTCTATCTTCTTGCCAATGATTTTTTAAATCCTAAATGATTTGGGAATAATTGCTCCTCCTTTAGTGATTATTGCCCTTCACCGATAGTAAATCTGTGAAATCCCCAGGGGTTGGAGTACATTTTTGTATGCGTATGCCACAAGATGGCCTGGACAGGCATCGCTGCTCATCTGCAGCTGCACTTGCAGAGTTGCCAGACATCTTGCAGGAAAACTTGCCTGGATGGGGTAAAATACAGCCTTGGCAAGCAACTGAGTGCTTAGTGGTCTGCCCTGGTCTGCCCTTTTCCTTCTCAGAGGAAATAAATTTTTAGAGGTTTGAGAACTCAGGAGTGAAGTTGTCTTTACTTCAGAAATCTTATCCTGAATGTCTAGGTTCAGACTGAGCAAGGGCATATAGGTGGCAGAGAGCAGATCTGTTTCTTGTGGGACCATTCCATGTCCCCCCTTGGAGAGGTGTTGGGAGGAATTTTACAGAAGTTTATAAACTATTAAAGCCAGTGGTTAAGAATGGTTAAGTATCTCAAAGCAGCCTGGTTAGAAATTGGTAATAGTGGTTGGCTGGCAGCTATGCATTCTTTGCAGCTCTTCATGTAACAGTGGGCTTAATTTGTTTTCCTCATCTGTGTATACATGCTCTATTTACTAATGAAATAAAATTAACCCACCATTTTCTCTCCACTTCATGCTGGATTGCTCGTTTGGAGCTGTGGTGAGGAGAGGTGAACAGGGGAAGACATCTTATGAGGCTGTGTTCCATGAGCATTTCCATGAGCAGAGTGGATAAGGAAATGGTCCAGTAATGAAAGGATGGGAAACCCTGAGCTCTCCATCTTCTGGTGGCTTTGAAGCAATTTGTGAGCAGAAGGTTGGAAAAACAGAGCTACCTGACCCAAAGCCCCCTGCAGTTTCTTCCCTATAGGCATATTTTCCCCAGCTCTTCCCCGTTTGTCACAAGTCTTTATGTCTCTTTGCTCCTTAAAGTAGCTCCCAGATTCTAACCCCAGTGGTGACTCATCTAGGCAGAATGAAGCAAGGGAGGTCATGTATTTAAAAATAAACTTCACTTCACTGTGGTACCAGACCAATGAGCCTTGACTTGAGAGAGCATCTTGTTGCATCCCATCACCTGAGGGATGATGGCCATCATGAACACTATTAGAAAACAACATGGGAGATAAGACTGGGCTGGTAACTACTGTACAGAATCTTGCATGCTGCACCTCATGAGCTAGTTGAAAGAGGATTACTCAGGAGAGTGATTGTCCCCTTGTACTCAGCACTGGTAAGGCTGCACCTCAAGTACTGGGTGCAGCTTTGAGCCCCTCACACTACAAAGGACATTGAGGTGCTCAGGTGTGTCCTGAGAAGGTGAAGGGCCTAGAGCACATGTCTTAGGAGCTGCTGAAGAAACTGGGGTTGTTTAGCCTGGAGAAAAGGAGTCAGAGGAGGATCAGCTCTCTACAGCTCCCTGAAAAGGAGACTGTCGAGAGATGGGAATTGGTCTTTTCTCACAGGAGGAAATGGCCTCAAGTTGCACCAGGACTAGACATCAGGAAAAATTTCTTCCTGAAAGGGTTTTCAAACCCTGAAACAGTCTGTCCAGGGGAGTGGTAGAGGGATTTAAAAGCCATGTAGATATGGTGCTGAGGGACATGGTTTAGTGGTGACTTGACAGTGTTGGGTTAAGAGTTGGATTTCATGAACTTAAAGGTCTTTTTCAACATAAACAATTATTTGATCGTCTGATCTAGTTTAGCTGAAGCTGTTCCAGATACACACGTTCATAGCTCAGTTTGATTCATGAATGCTCTTAGAAAATCTTCTGTTCAGCTGTGGCTTTAGGTATATCCTGAGATTTCCTTCACATGCCGTGTAACAAATAGGAGAAGATTGTGTTGTAATTAAGTGATTAATAAAAACAATTCTGGAGCTTTGGTATTTTTAGACTTCTTCAATCTGTATGATTTAGGCCTGCCCAGCAGGCTGCTTACAGAGTGGGAACTGAGCTATGGGTGACACAGAAGATGAACTGACTCTGGTATGGTTGTGAGCTATGTGAAACAGAGATGCTTCCACACTATGAAGGCAAGGGAAGAAGAAGATTTTATATTGGGCAGTGCTGGTAACTGGAGTGGCTCCTGCAACACAGACTTTTTGTATGTTTTTGACCTTAAAGCATTTGTATGAAAGGACTCAGCACTCCTAAGATTGCTGCTTCTGCAGAAGTCAGTCTCTCCCTCTGCTGTGTGTGCCTCATTCCCATGAGTGCTCTGTCCAGGGCCTATTTACCAGTTCTTCACAGACAGAAAAATACTGGGCTGGCTTTCTGTGTGTGCCCAGCAGAGTCCTTATTGGTGCTGCTCTCAATAACCCGGCCACCATCTAAGGCAGTCCCGGTCCCCTTACAAACATGCCTTTTAACCTCTGAAGTCCCATATGTGAGACAAGGACCTGTCATGAGAGACTCTAGAAAAAGCTTGAACCATGCAAAATGTAAGGGCACGTTCTACGGTAAGAAAAGAAACAGTTTGTACCATGAGTTTGTTTGATATGCAGGGGTGAAAATAATCAAAAGTACTTGGAAGGGGCAGGAATTTCTAGAGCTGTAAGGTGCCATTGGTGGGAAAGCCTGGAAGTTACGTTGATGAATCAGGAGGTTAAGTCAACAAGGTGAAGATCAAGTAGCTGAAGATGCAACTAATTAATATATTTTAGATAATTCAACTGTGATATAGAAGGTGCAAAAGCATATTTTAAAAACTAGATTATGTATTTTCAAAGCTGATGTGTTTCCCCAGGTTGAGGTTCTGCCTCTGTTCTCTTCAGAGTAATCCAGAATGCCTTTGGAAGGTTCAAAGCTGAGGTTTTGCTTATTATTTGAATGTTACTGGTTGTGTATATGCTGGTTTATGTTGAAACTGTAAAGTGAACCCCCTCCACTATTTTTAAATCTGAAGAATAAAATAAATGGAGTAATTTTTTTAATATAGGATGATAATAAACACTTGAAATATTGAATATGCAGCTGTTAATGAGAGACTCCTTGGTTAATATGCTTCAGTTTAAGAAAGATCTTGAACAAAGATCAGAAATGCATGTGCGCGCTGCATGTTTCCATCAACATTCAGACTAATCTTAGAGCCAGACTGTCTTTTCTCACTCTTTTTTTTTTTGTATTCTAAATGGAGTTTATTAAGTTTGGCATAGACTTAAGCTGACTGGAACACAAACCATGTCAGGCCGATGCACATCATATCACATTGTGCCAAAAATAATTGAACTAAGTCTCACAAGGGTTATCCAAATTGCTTTATCAACGTGAACATAGGTTGGGACGGAACTCTCTTAAGTTTCACATCTCAGTCATCACCAGCTTTAAGCTTCTGACTGGCTTTTAGAATACCAGTTTTAAGGAGATGTTAAAAAGTTAAGCTTAATTTAAACTGCTTGGAGCATAGCAGAAATAAAACTACAGAAAACTCAACATTTTGTTTGTGCCAAATAACTCTGATTCCTGTGATTGATTACAAATTGTATAGGTATGTGGTGCACTAGTTCATTGCTTGAGGAGCTATAGGATGAATTATATTCAAGGTAGGATGACTTCTAATCAATACGACGACGGTACTATCTTGTTTAATTTGTCTGATGGCAGTATTAACCATCAAATCCAGCTGTTTGTTATGTCAAGGAGTGTGAGGAATGGCAGATATAAAACTCACCTGAGGCCATTTTTTCTGTATTTCATTGCTTTGACAGGCCATCATGATTGGAGATGATATTGTGAATGATGTTGGAGGTGCCCAGCGGTGCGGTATGAGAGCTCTGCAAGTGCGGACCGGGAAGTACAGGTCAGTGCACACCTCACACTCTGTGCTCTGTGGAAAGCATGGAAATCATGGGGCAATCACAGAAAGAGGGCAATTAACAGTAGGTGACCATTTTTGTATTTGCCTTTTTTCCAAACAACACTGTGCTCTGATCTTCTGATCTTGTTATAACACACTAATTTCTGAAAGAAAAGGAGTTATGGTTTGGAGCCTGGCACATGTTCAAAACAAATGCACAAGACCAGAGTTTTTCCATGCCTCTTCCAGATCTTTTCCTGTTGGTGACACCAGTTTGCTGTTGATCTACACTTGTATTTGTTGTCTAAAAACTCACCTTCTTTGCACCTGTTAGGCTTGGCTGCGTGATCGTACAATGGCTTAGTTTGGAAGGGATCTTAGAGATCATCTACTCCAACCTCCCTGTCATGGGCAGGGGTGCCCTTCAATTAGACTTGGTAGCCTCATCCATCCTGATCTTGAACACTTCTGGGGAGGGGACATCCACAATCTCCCTGGGCAACCTATTTCAGTTTCTCACTACCACTGAAGAACTCCTTGCTATGATCCAGTCTAAACCTACTCTTCCTCAACTTAAAACCATTCCCTTTTGTCCTATTGCTGTATACCCTTATGAAAAGTCCTTCTCTAGCCTTCCTGTAGATTCCTTTCAGGTATTGTAATGATGAATGTTTTCATTTGCAAAACACAATTGGGGAAAACACAGTGTGCATGAAAGTGGCAGGAAGGGGAAAACATGTTGTCTTTGATCTTGTAAAGAATATTTTGTGTTAAATTACTGCTCTAATTTTTTGAGCACAGAAGTGGTGTCTTGGGTTTTGCCTGTCTGGGTTTTGGTGCTGCGTGAAAGTGTTGTACGTTTGATAAAAGACGTGTCTGAAACTTTTATCAGGGTTAAGATTGTAAAATTAGGCTGTCGACTCAGTGATCTCTGTGGGTCATATCTCACAGCTTTCTGAAGGACTCCATATGTCTGCTATTTCCTCCAGACATGTACTCAGCACTGAGATGTCTGAAATGAGAGAGCTGTTTCTCCACTTCTCATCTTATTAGAGCTGAGGCTTCTGCAGACTCACTCATCTTTTTCAAATGATCCCTCAAGCCCTTCTCCATGCAGTTGTCTCCATGACCCTGTGCATTTAGTGACCCAATAGCTACCATCCTGCAGTTGCACATAGGAGACCCGAGTACTGTTGTAAACAGGGCATGGTCCAGAATTGCCTGGTGGTTGATAGTACAAAACTGGGAGGAGCAGCTGACACCCCATGAGGCTGTGCTGCCATTCAGAGACCTGGACAGGCTGGAGAGTTGGACAGAAAGGAGCCTTATAAATTTCAACAAGGACAAGTGTAGGGTCCTGTACCTAGAGAGAAATAGCCCCACGCAGCAGTACAGGTTAGAAGTTGACCTGCTGGAAGCATTTCCGCCCTGAAGGACATGGATGTCTCATGACCCTACAATATGCTCTTGTGGCCAGGAAGGGGTTCATTGAGAAGAGTGCAGCCAGCAGGTTGAGGGAGGTTGTCCTGGCCCTCTACTCTGCCCTAGTGAGGCTACATCTGGAGTATTGTGTCCAGTTCTGGGCTCCCAGTTCAAGGGAGACAGAGAACTACTGGAAAGAGTCCAGTGGAGGCTACAAAGGTGCTGATGGGCCTGGAGCCTCTCTGTGAGGAGTAATGGTTGAGAGACCTGAGGCTGTTTAGCCTGGGGAAGAGCAGCCTGAGAGGGGATATTCTCAATGCTTGGCAAGAACTAAAGGGCAAGTGTCAAGAGGTTGGGGCCAATCACTTCATAGTGATGCCCAGCAACAGGACAAGGGGCAATGGGCACAAACTGGAACACAAGAAGTTCCACCACAACATGAGGAAAAACCTCTTTACTTTGAGGATGCCAGAGCCCTGTAGCAGACTGCCCAGAGAGGTTGTGGAGTCTCCTCCTCTGAGGAGATTCCAGACTTGATCAGACATTGTGATCCTAGGCAACCTGCTCTGGGTGACCCTGCTTTAGCAGGGAGGTTGGACTGAGTGACTTTCAGAGATCCCTTCCAACCCCCACTTTATGTGATTCTGTGACAATGAAGCCATCATCTGATGATCAGGCCAGGTTAGGTTTGAAGTAATCTCAAGGTAAATTTTCAAATGCAGTGCAGACATTGGCCCATGCATTGAACATTGGAATTCCACAACACTCAAAGTCTCTTAACTATAACTGTGCCTCTTTGTAGTAGATATGGTTCAGCAGCACCTGCACAGAATTTATATTTTTAGTGTTTTTCTTGATTTTCAAGTTCTGAGGCTGTGCAAGAAGGATGCTCTTTGGGGGGGATGCAGCAAGTGGGGATGGTGCCTGCCATAGCCTATCTGAAAAGTTATTTTGTTAGTTTTTGTGTAATTTCGTTTCTCAATTCTCCTTTTAGTGTGTGTAAGGTTATAAAATAATGCCCAGTGCTTTCAGTCTAATGGACCAGTAAGTGATGATTTTATTGTACTGTATTTTGTGCATTTTTGTGCATTCTTGCATCTTTAAGGTAGTACATCTCAAAATCAGTTAGCTTTCTGAATAGAGCTAAAAAATTAAGAAGTATTGAAAAGTAAGTGTATAATTTGTGCCATTGGGATTATTTGTCTGACATCTGTGTAATCCCATTAATTTCCTAATGGAGAAAATAAGGATTCAACAGCTGTATTACTCTGATATTAATGGGATCACTTTGTGAGAATATCTTAATATCTCCCTATCTTAGTGTCACACAGATAAGAGGTGTCAGTGTAAGACACTCTCATTTATATTTTTTTGGTAAAATATCTAAGTTCTTTATCTCCGTGTAGAGAAATAGATTAGACCTTTGCTACTGAAAAAGTAACTCCTGGGACATAATTTGGGTGGTGAGACACCGGAACAGGTTGCCCAGGGAGGTTGTGGATGCTCTCTCCCTGGAAGCATTGAAGGCCAGGTTTTATGAGACCTTGAGCAACCTGATCTAGTGGAAGGTATCCCTGCCCATGGCAGGGGATTAGAGCTAGATGAACTTTAAGGTCCCTTCCAACCCAAACCATTCTATGAATCTGCTCATCCTAAAATGTACCACAAGTGATGCTGCATCCCAAACTGTTCAGGCAACTGACTTAAACTGTATAGATCGTAGAATAGTTTGGGTTGGAAGGGACCTTAATGATTGTTTAGTTCCAACCCCCCTGCCATGGGCAGGGACACCTCCCACTAGATCAGATTGCTCAGAGCCTCATCCACACACATATAAATATATATGATCATCTGCAGGGAAAAACATTTTCTTGTGTAAAGTTTGAGTCATGATTTCACAGATGAAAGGGAGTCACCAGCTTTCTAGATGGGGAAAAAAAAGAAGCTTGTTTTTCACTGTTATGTTTCCTGTTTCAGTGTGTGGTTGCTGTTATCTGAAATAATTTATAGCAGTGAAATCCAGATGAGTGTCTCTCTAAACAGAGCATGTGGTGGTGTTAGCAGCTGTGAGTAAAATGAAATACCTCTTGTTGGCCGAGAGAGGTCAGAGATGTGTCTGTTTTTAAGAATGGCTGATTTAGTGTGTGTGGAAAATCCAAACACACAGTGAGTACTGAGAGACACAGAGAGAAACGAGTGAGTGAAAGCTGATGGATGAGATAAAGTAGAAATAAAAGAAAATGTAGTTATTTTATGGTGGGTTTGAAGTCTGATGTAGATTGTGCATAGATCCTCCCTTTCACTCCTGCAGTAGCTCTTGCTGACACCAAGCTGTGTGCTACACCGAAGCTACACTGGGTGGCACCATTAGTACATTCATTTCACTACCAGGCACAGCTTCGGGACCTTAAAAGAAGGCTAAAGCTATTTTTGAAAAGCAGAAAGGTATCAGGGTTTTGGCGCAGATGATGAAGAAAGATGAAGAAGATGAAGAAAGACTGAGAGAGCCTGGGCTGTTTAGTCTTGAGACGAGAAGGCTGAAGAGGGAATCTTACTCCTGTTTACAGATACTTGAAGGATGTCAAGATGAGGTCTCATTTGGTGGTGCCCAGTAACAGGACAAGGAACAATGGGTATAACGTAGAATCATAGAATCCCAGATTGGAAGGGACGTCAAGGACTGTCTGGTTCAAACTTTCTTAGCAAAAGCATGGTCTAGACAAGATGGCCCAGTACCCTGTTCAGATAGATCTTAAGGGTGTCCAGTGCTGGGGACACCACCACTTCCCTGGGGAGACGATTCCAATGGTTGATTATTCTCATTAGGAAAAATCACCCTTTTGTGTCCAATTTGAATTTCCCCAGAGTGACTTACAACCATTACCCTTTGTCTTTTTTATGTGACTCCTTGCAAAAATGAGTCTTCATCGTCTTTGTAGCCACCTTATAAATACTGGAACATGATGATAAGGTCTCTTCTAACCCTTCTCTAAAGCCTGAGCAAACACAGTTCTGTCAGTCTTTCTTTATATGGCATCTTCCCAGTCCTTGGATCCTCTTCGTGCCCCTTTTCTGGACCCTTTCCAGCCTGTCCACATCTTTTTTGTTTCAGTTAAGCAGTTTCAGGTCTGCTGCCCACCAAGTGTGTACCATACCACAAAAGGCGACACACAAACAACCATGGTTTACCTTACTGCTTATTGTACAATGACTTCACTGAACACATGCAGATCATAGGCTGCAAAGTTACTCAGTGCAACTTAAAAAACATCTTAAAAGATGTGTTGATGAGGTGCTGAGGGATGTGGTGTAGTGGTGGACTTGGCTGTGCTGGTTGGATTTTGGGATCTTAAAGATCTTCTCCAATCTAAATGAGTCTATGATCTTACTTGCTTTAGTAAGCCAGAAGAAGTAGTCCCCTTTGTCCCTGAAAGCCTTTTATGGAAAGAACAAGTTGAGCTGCTGTTGCAGAGGTTTCAACAGTAGATAGGAGTAGACAGGTCTTCTGTGTGGTGAGCAGCCTCCAGCTGGGTGCAGGAAGCTGACTTTAGCCTGCATTGGCCCAGAAGCTGTTCTGTATGGTGGTGTTTGTGCCATGTTGTTCAGTGACAGTGGTGACGGGTGCCAGATCTCTGCTGAACTGAGGAACTGGTTTTGTGATTGTAGGGTGGGGGTGATTGGCTTGGCAGGCGAGTCAAGGTTCAGAGGAGAAGCAGAAACAGCCAGCAGAGCCTTGGGGCTGCCTCTCTCCCTGGACTCTCACCCTCCTGGCTCCTGCAAGGTCTTCCTCAGCACTGGCTGCTCCCAGGGTGAGGTTCAAAGTGTGGATTAAGCTGCTGAAATAATACCAGTTTTACACCACCTCGTATGGAGGTCCTGAAAACTCCTTTGTCTTGCTTCTTCTGGGTCTTTAAAGTTTAATACAATCTGCACAGTTGCTTTCCTTTAGCATGACAAACTTTACATGTTCCTCACTCTTCCCTCTATACTTCTATGCTCTCCTCCAGCAGGACTTCTTCACTTTGAGGGTGATGGAGCAATGGACCAGGCTGCCCAGAGAGGTTGTAGAATCAACTCTGGAGTGATTCTAAACCTACCTGGACATTGTGATCCCGGGCAACCTGTTCTAGGTGACCCTGCTTTAGCAGGATGGTTGGACTGGGTGATCTCTTTAGGTCCTTTCCAGCCTCTACCACTCTGTGATTCTGTGACTTCAACTTGAGAGCCGAATTCTTTCTCATCAGACAAACCAGGAAGAGCAGAGGTTAGGCCATGAAATTCAGTTAATAATGTCTGCAGCATGGAATAACATTTCTTGTTGGTGCAAGTCAGGGCAGTAGTTGGAAGGTGTAAGCATAAAATGGTGTTTTGAGTTACAGTATCACAGTATAACCAAGGTTGGAAGAGACCCCAAGGATCATCAAGTCCAACCCGTCCCAACAGACCTCACAACTAGACCATGGCACCAAGTGCCATGTCCAGTCTCCTCTTGAACACCTCCAGGGACGGCGACTCCACCACCTCCCCGGGCAGCCCATTCCAATGACGAATGACTCGCTCAGTGAAGAACTTCCTCCTCACCTCGAGTCTAAACCTCCCCTGGCACAGCTTGAGACTGTGTCCCCTTGTTCTGGTGCTGGTTGCCTGGGAGAAGAGACCAACCCCCTCCTGTCCACAACCACCCTTCAGGTAGTTGTAGAGGGCAATGAGGTCACCCCTGGTCCTTCTCTTCTCCAGGCTAAACAACCCCAGCTCCCTCAGCCTCTCCTCATAGGGCTTGTGCTCAAGGCCTCTCACCAGCCTTGTTGCCCTCCTCTGGACACGTTCAAGTGTCTCGATGTCCTTCTTAAACTGAGGGGCCCAGAACTGGACACAGTACTCAAGGTGTGGCCTAACCAATGCAGAGTACAGGGGCACAATGACCTCCCTGCTCCTGCTGGCCACACTATTCTTAATACAGGCCAGGATGCCATTGGCCCTCTTGGCCAATGACTGAGTCCTCAGTCAGCTTGGTTATTTAACATGGGGTGAGGAGTTGGATTGGCCAGGTATAGCTTTTCTTAGGTGTAAAATCCAAATGCAGAGGGTCAGTCTGGGCTACAGGTTTGCCTGCCATCAGTTTGTCCCATCTACAGAACAGATGAGCCCATAGAATCGCCTGGTTGGAGAACACGTTAAGATCATTGAGTCCAACCATAACCTAACATCTCCCTGAACATAACTGTTAGACCACGTCCCTAAGCTCCTCATCCAAACATCTTTTAAACACTTCCAGTGATGGTGACTCCACCACTTCCTTGGGCAGCCCGATTCAGTGCCTGATGACCCTTTCAGTAAAGAAATTTTTTTCTACTATCCAATCTAAGACTCTCCTGGTGCAACTTGAGGCCATTTCTTCTCATCCTATCACTTGTTACCTGGGAGAAGAGGACAGCCTCCACATCGCTACTACCTCCTGTCAGGAGGACCTTGCTGCAGACTCTCATGTGCCAAGAGAAGGTGGTGTTGGGTATTTCAGCACTGGGATATCCGATGGTGATTATAGAGTTTCTGTGCACATCTGTGTGGAGGCCCTTCAAAGCCAACATCTTTCCCATCTCAGGAAGAACATGTACTTGTCTTCCTGCTCAGGGAATGTGCTAATTCCACTTGCAGCTAATTGGCCTTGACATCAAACCAATAATACAACTATTGATTCTGCAGTGCTGTGTAATGCCTTCATTCCTCTTTGGAGCTTGCAAGTTAGAGCAGAGAAAAATCACTTTGAGCCTTCTCCAACTCTCTGCCCATAAAGTCGGAAACAGCTTTCAGGTGTGTCAGTGATTCAGATTGCAGGTGGTTCTTGGCAGGGTGGAAGAATTACTTATCCTTTTCTCCTCCTTGATATTTACAGGTCTTGATTTGTAAGTAAAGAATTTCTCATCACTGATGCATGGAGGTAGCTAGGAATATTCCTGGCAGTGGTACCCCCTTCTCTGGCTCAGCTGTGGGGTCTGAAATGGTTTCAGAGCCTGGCAGTATAGTTTCTTCCCCTCTCAGTGACCATGTGAGGTTTTCTTGGTTTGAATAGGGATTTATCTCAGTCAGGGCTGGTACTGCAACATCCCTGAGCTGCCTTGTTATGGACTTAAAGGATATGCTGGAGATGAAGGATAAAAGGACAGAGGACTGTGAGAGCTGTCATCTCTCTCCACTGTTCTCTAGGAGAACTGGGTCAAGTTACTTCATGTTACTGTTCTTCAGTTTCCCCACTTTGTAATTACCCTCTGAGAATAATTATCCCAACTTTCTTAATAAAGTGGCTTGTGATGTGTTCCTCTTATCCAGTGGAGGAAAATGTACACAATTTGTACAGACTTAGAGGAAATGGACTTGCCAGAATAAAAAACAAGATGTGACCAAGACAAAAGTTGTGACAAAGGGAAAAGTCTTTTAGGCTGCCATTGTCAACTGGTTAAGGATTGATAACAACCAAGTGGGTTGTTATAATAACCTTCTAAATGAAGCTATCAAAGTCCCGCACTGTCCCGCACCACATGCTGGGCTCCAGACTGGTGCAGTATGGGTTTGATGGATGGACCACTAGATGGATAAAGAACTGGCTTGATGGCCACACCCAAAGGGTGGCTGTCAATGGGTCCATGTCCAAGTGGTGACCAGTGACAAGTGGAGTCCCTCAGGGATCAGTCCTGGAACCAGTCTTGTTTAACATCTTTGCTGGTGACAGGGACAGTGGCATTGAGTGCACCCTCAGCAAGTTTGCTGATGACACCAAGCTGTGTGGTGCAGTGGACACGCTGGAGGGAAGGGATGCCATCCAGAGGGACCTTGACAGGCTGGAGAGGTGGGCACAAGCCAACCTCATGAGCTTCAACAAGACCAAGTGCAGGGTCCTGCATCTGGGTCGAGGCAATCCCAGGCACAAATACAGGCTGGGCAGGGACTGGCTGGAGAGCAGCCCTGAGGAGAGAGACTTGGGGGTGCTGGTGGACGAGACGCTCAACATGAGCTCTCAATGTGCACTTGCAGCCCGGAAAGCCAATCAGATCCTGGGCTGCATCAGGAGAAGTGTGGCCAGCAGGTCAAGGGAGGTGATTCTCCCCCTCCACTCAGCTCTGGTGAGACCCCACCTGGAGTACTGCGTCCAGTTCTGGAGCCCCTATTACAAGAGGGATCTGGTGGTGCTGGAACGTGTCCAGAGAAGGGCCACGAGGATGATCAGAGGGCTGGAGCACCTCTCCTATGAGGACAGACTGAAGGAGTTGGGGCTGTTCAGTCTGGAGAAGAGAAGGCTCTGAGGTGACCTAATTGTGGCCTTCTAGTATCTGAAGGAGGCCTACAAGAAGGCTGGGGTGGGACTTCTCAGGCTATGAAGTAGCGATAGGACTAGGGGGAATGGAATGAAGCTGGAGGTGGGGAGATTCAGGCTGGATGTGAGGAAGAAGTTCTTCACCATGAGAGTGGTGAAGCCCTGGAATGGGTTATCCAGGGAGGTGGTTGAGGCCCCGTCCCTGGAAGTGTTTAGGACCAGGCTGGATGGGGCTCTGGCCAGCCTGATCTAGTGTAGGGTGTCCCTGCCCATGGCAGGGGGGTTGGAACTAGATGATCCTTGTGGTCCCTTCCAACCCTGACTGATACTATGATACTATGAAGCTGAAGGGAAACCTCATTGCTCTCTACAACTCCCTGAAAGGACATTGGAGTGAGGCGGGGGTTGGTCTCTTCTCCCTAGTATCAGATGATAGAGTAAGAGGAAATGGCCTGAAACTGTGCAAGGGGAAGTTTAGATTGGGTGTTAGGAAACCTTTTTTACTAAAAGAGTGGTCAGGCATTGGAACAGGCTGCCCAGGGACATGGTGGAGTCACCATCCCTGGAAGTGTTCAAGAAATGTGTGGACATGGCACTTCAGGACATAGCTTATTTGCTGTGGTGATCTTCTGTTGATGGTTGGACTCGATGATCCAACTCGATGAACCAATTCTATGATTCTGTGAAAGCTTATGACACCTTTTGCAATGAAATAGTCTATCTTGAAGTTCTGCAGAGAAGCAACATTCCTCCACCCACCCTTGCTTTCTTGCTGGCTGTGTTACTAACCACAGCCTAGATGAACAGTTTTATTAGTTTGTTCACATCTCCTGGGTCTTGATGGAACATACCAGAGGGTGTAATGAGAACCAACAGGCAGAGGCACTCCCTTTGTGCTGAAACACAACCAGAGGCGTTCTGATGGCCTCAGACTCCTGATAATTAAGGCTGTTTCAAGTATTAAGTGGAAAGACAGCCAACCCATATTTACACCATGAAAAGCTGTGTTATAATCCGTGTTAGTTAACATCTTAAGCAATGTTTATTAAAGCTTAGTGTCAGCAAATTGGGTTTCATACTGGCATGAGAGCTGGTTGCAGGCAATACTGAAGCACAGTCTTAGTCACCTTTTATCTCGCATTCAAATCAGGCTGCTCTGTCCATGTGAGAATCTTCACATGTGTGTATATATTTCTTGACCACAACTTGGTTACCATAATCTCTGAATAGCTATGGAGAGGAACTTCAGGGTAAATGCTGCAGTGCCTTACCATATGCATACTCAGCTGATAACAGCCTGAAATTTTCCTAGTGCATTTAGGTGTCCAGACACAGAAATTCCCCTTGCCCTTGTCCTTTTCTTTGTTAGCAGGTTAATTCATTCCTTGGTACCATATTAAACCTCCAGGAAGCAGGCTGCACTCAGGACATAGCCATGCTAGGTGCTGTATGGATGCTCGTATGTAATTCTGAAAATATTAGTCTGAATATAAACAATGAGATCAGTCTGTAAGGAGAGCAGGGGCAAGGATAAATGAGGGAGGTGTGTACCAGATCAGTGAGGGAAAACTGTTACTCATCAGTGTCTACCTATCTAACAACCCATTTTTCCTCACCATTCCTGCTCTAATCAACCCTCACATCTCAAACACTTTCAAAAGGAAGCAATTTGCATTTTGCAGATCAAGATAGTAGTGACCACAACAGCAGTTTTGCTTCCCCTCTTGCTTCCCATCTGGACAACGCATGCAATAGGAAAGACAGCTGCCTTAGAGGTTTCCATTTCTCCTCTTCTGAAGGTGACGTTCAGCCTGGAGAAGACTTCTCTTATCCAGACCTTTATTGTGAGCTTTCAGCACTTAAAGGGGCCAATAAGAAAGATGGGGACAGACTTTCTAGCAGTGCCTGTTGTGACAGGACAAGGGGTGATGGTTTTAAACTAAAAGAGGGAAGATTCAGACTTGAGATAAGGAGAGAATGTTTTACACTGAGGGTAGTGAAATACTGGCACAGGATGCTCAGAGAGGTAGTAGATGCCCCATCCCTGGAACCATTCCAGGCCAGATTGGGAGGGACTGTGAGCAACTTTAGTTAGGGAGGTCCCTGCTTACTGTGGAGGGTTTCAACTAGATGACCGTTAAAGGTAACTTCCAACACATACCATTCTATGATTCTATAAAGGGCTGAAAGAGGAGATGATACCAATATCTGCTACTGGAAGCAAGAGACAGTGGGACCTAGGATGGCATGTGGCTCAGGTGGGCTTGATGTATAGGACTAAACCACTTCTAGACCCTCTCTGAAAAGCATCCAAAGCTAATGGCCATTTTGCTGTCGCTGTCTTTTGCTCTGGTGCCTCAATGTCTTGGTCATACATTCTCTTTCATTGTGGGCTGGCAGCCATTGTCCACCCAGTCCAGCCATGTACACTCATGCAATCTGCATGAGAAACACCAGAGCCTTTGGCAGCAACACCGTTGTGTTTCTCTCCTCCTGCAGATACATAATTAATGAGCTGAGGTGCTGTTGGCAGCACTGCCTGAAAGGAGAAACCTTAGGGGCGTTCCGTGGTTTCTGCAGGGTGTGTTGATCTCCTGCAGAGCTCCCACTGTCCCTGTAGACTCCTGTGGCCTCCCCTGAGCTGCCTGAGAGGACCTTCATGCTTATCGTAGGACAAGCCTACCTGTAGCTCGTGTCAGACCCTCAGCCTCCCTCCCTGGTACAAGCCCCTGCAGTGCAGTCTACAAGATGGGACAGGGAGCAACTTCTTGCTTATTTTTAACATCAGGGACCTTTTCTCAGTGCCAGCACAAGGCTGCAGTAGATAAATTCCCCAGAGAAGCAGTCGTGGGAGCTGGCCGAGCTCAGCAGTGTTTCTCAACACTTGTCACTTGCAGAATGCCGAGCTGTATTAGCTTGTTCAACATTTGACAGCGGTGATGAATACCAGCCCCATCCCCAACTACTTCATCTCCGTAAAAATGCTAATGAGCATGTTGAAATGTGCTGCAGAAGTGGCAGAGCTGGGACAGCTGCACAACGGTGGTTCCACTAGGGATTTCCTTTTAAAAAAAAACCAACCATACCACAGGTTCCTCTTCTCTGCATATTTTTTCCCTGTGGTCAAATATCATCCCAACTCGCTTGGTGCCTGGAGCCCAGCAGTGAGCGTCATGGGGAAGGTGGCAGAAGGGGAGGCTGATAAAACCCAGGCAGGTCATTATTTTCAAAGGGAGACAGAAGCAAATAAGAGAGGCAGGCCAAGTCAGCTGCTGATTTGCCCTCAGAGCAAATGGTTTAGTATCTGAAATTCAATCTTCTGGCTTGGGCTCTTGCTTGCATTGTAAACGTGCTCAGAAGCCAGAGTGCTGGAGCAGTACCTTGTGCTGGCATCCTGCAAGCAGAAAACAACTGAGTGTTTGTACTTTAACCCTGTGCTCTGTGGCCCATAGACACTGGAGGGTCACCCACAGGCTTATATAGTGACATTTGTTTTTATCATGGAATTGTGGAATGGTTTGGGTTGGAAGGTGCCTTTAAAGGTCATCTAGTCCACCCGCACTGCAGTGAGGAGGAACATCTTCAACTAGATAATGTTGCTCAGTACCCTGTCCAACCTGACCCGGCATGTTGCCAGGCATGGAGCTTCTACCACCCCTTCTGCCAGTCTTTCAGCGCCCTCAGTGTAAAAATGTCTTCCTTCTTTCTAGTCTGAATCTCCCTCTTTTAGTCTAAAACCATCACCCCTTGTCCTGTCACAACAGGCCCTGCTAACACAGCCCATCCCCATCTTTCTTACTAGTCCCTTTAAGTACTGAAAGGCTACAATAAAGTCCTGGAGCCTTCTCTTCTCCAGGCTGAACAGCCCCAACTTCCAGCCTTTCTTCACAGGAGAAGTGCTCTAGGCCTCTGAAAATTTTTGTGGCCTTCTCTGGACCTGTTTCAACAGGTCCATGTATTTCCTCTGCTGAGGTCTCCAGAGCTGGACACAGTACTCCAGGTTGGCTCTCAAAGAGAGAGTTGTTTAAACAACAAACCCAGAGTCCCTGGCATGTTATCTACTCTAGAGATGTACAGCAGGGCAGTGTTTGTATTCGTGTCTGCTTGGGCACACAGCCACACAGTTGTAGGGGGACCTGGATGCTCAGAGGTGGGGTGAACTCAGAGGGTCATCAGCCGCCATGACTGGTCCTTGAGCCATGCTGAGGGCCCTTCTGCTTGTGTGTGGCTTTTGCAGCAGCTACAGATGCGTGTTTGTTGAGGTGCGTGGGATCTGCCAGCCTGCTCCAGGCCATGGGAGCAGCCACAGGACATGGGAGTTGCTGCCCCTTCAGCTGCTTCTGCTGGGCTTGAGCTGGTGGCTGGTTTTCATCCCCTTCAGGAGGCATGATGTGACTTGCCTGTGTTAAAAATAAAGCAAGAAACAGTGCCAGCTTTAGGTCTTCTGCAAGCACTTGGGGAACTCCAGTGGCTTCACGTGTGAGTGCTCATGTACTGTGTGGGGCTGTGCTCTTCACTGTGGATGAAGACAGCTGGGGCTGGGACGTGACTCATGTTCACACTTTGCCCTGAAACCATCGTGATTCTTGTCCATGGTTTCTAGCCATTGTTGACAACATATGTGGTTATGCCTCATCCCTGTGTGATCGCAGACTGGGGAAAGATGAGCTCATTCAGCATGCAGGGCTGGTGCTGGTGCCTTGGGTCTGTGTCCTGTGTTGAGCCATCAGCCTCTCTAAAAATGATGATGGTCCTTGGGGGCCATGTGGAGCACTGGCTGGCTGCTGCCTGCAGCTGCTGCACATGCTGTCACTCTCCGTATCAACCTGCAGCTCATCGCAAAAGCTTTACTTTTTCCGTCTGTGCTTACCTTGTCTTCTAAAGCACTTAATCCTCCAGTAGGACTTCTTTGCTGTGAGGGTGCCAGAGCCCTGGAGCAGGCTGCCCAGAGAGGCTGGGGAGTCTCCCTCTCTGGAGACATTCCAAACCCCTCTGGAGACATTGTGATCCTGGACAACTTCCTGTGGATGACCCTGCTTTAGTGGGAAGGTTGGATTTGATGATCTCCAGAGGTCTCTTCCAACCCCCACCATGCTGGGATTCTGCGGTTCTGTGAGCTGGTTTCCCTGGGTTGCCTCTGCAGAGACAGCTGGGCATGTGTAGCTCTAAATCTTCTCATCTTAAAGCAGGCCAGGTGGTTCTGGATGTGCTCTGGGGAAGCTTCCTCTGCCCCCTGCACAGGTTTGGCTTGGTGGGAACCAGCTCTACCCACATCAATTGCCTCAATTACCAAAGCACAACATCAATGTGTTGATCAATGTGTTCCAAGGAGGGAAATTAATGCAAAGTTATTTCATCACTAATGAGAATCTGAGGGGAAATGGGGAGGCACAGCCAGGTGATGAAGTTACCAGAGCCAGATGGGTGTATGCCAGCTCACAGGCTGTAGGCTGCTCAATACCCAAGGTTCTAGAGCACAAATCTTAAGAGGAGCATCTGAGGGAACTGGGATTGTTTAGTCTGGAGAAGAGGAGACTGAGGGGGGACCTCATTGCTCTGTACAACTACCTGAAAGAAGGTTGGAGTGAGGTTGGAGTTGTTGCTTTCTCTCTAGTATCAGGTGATGGAATGGGAGGAGGTGGCCTGAAATTGTGCCAGGGAGGTTTAGGTTTGATGTATGGAAAAATTACTTGACTGACAGAATGGTCAAGCATTGGAACAGGCTACCCAGGGAGGTGGTGGGGTCAGCACCCCTGGAGTTGTTAAAAAATGTGTGGACATGCACTTGGGGAAATTGTTTAATGGCTATGGTGGTCTTAGGTGAATAGTTGGACTCAGTGGTCTTAGAAGTCTTTTTGACTGAAACTGCTGCACAGTGCCAGATCAAATTCAGACCCTAGGTTTTGGATTTGCTGTTGCAGCTTGTGGAGGGTAGGAGGGAGCCTGGAGCGGTTTTCATCTTGGCATGAAGTGCTGGAGCAAAGCAGCTGCTGCCTTCCTTGAAAAGGGGCTCCTGTGCGGCAGAGCCCCTTCACATGCCACAAAGCCCAACTTTGTTCAGACCCCAGCAGGCATCTGCACTTGAATAACGTGCACCACTCAGCTTGGCTATTGGCTGCATGGCGCTGAAATCAGGCCTGAAAACAGGAGGATGACTGACCCTGAAGTGAAGGATTTTCACTCATAACCCAGCTTGGCATCCATCCAGGATGACATCATCTGGAGGAGAAGTTGGAAAAGCTTCCAGATTTGTTGCTTTCTGTGCAGGAGCGTTAAATGCATGTGTCAGCAGATAATCAGGCAGCACTTTTGCTGTGGCCATGAATCAAGGGAAAGAGGGTGTGGGGAAGTAAAGATCTAAAGATGGAGGAGAAGGATTGGAGCTGCTGGTCAAAAGAAGGGGGTTGGAAGCATTGTCTGTACATAACTTGAAGGGAGATGATGGGAGGAAAAAGGGTCTCATTCAAGCAGAGCCTGTAACATAAATCAGAATCATACAATCAGCTGGTTAGAGAAGACCTTAAGATCATTGAGTCCAGCCGTAACCTAACAACTTTCTGTATACAACCATTAGACCATGTCCCTAAGCTCCTCATCCAAATGTCCTTTTAGCATCTCCAGGGATGGTGACTCCTCCTGGACAGCTTGTTCCAGTGCCTGATGACCCTTTCAGTGAAGAATTTTTTCCTAATATCCAATCTAAACATCCCCTGGTGCAACTTGAGGCCATTTCCTTTCCTTCTATCCCTTAGTACCTGGGAGAAGAGGCCAGCCCCCATGTTGCTATAGCCTCCTTTCAGATAATTACTGAGAGCAATGAGGTCTCCCCTGAGCCTTTTCTTCTCCAAGCTAAATAGCCCCAGCTACCACAGCTGCTTCTCATAGGACTTGTGTTCAGGACTCCTCACCAGCCTCCTTGATCTTCTCTGGTAGAGAAGATCTTCTCCATCACCTCAGTGTCCTTGTACCAAGGGGCCCAAAACTGAAGAGTTTTGTTTCCTTGTAGGTGAGCTACAGTTGAGGTTCTGACCCATCAGTCCACCCAGAGACATCTGCTGATATTAGTCACAGTTGTGGTTTGAGTCTGCATGATTCAGACTTGCAGTGCATGGATTCTGCTCACGGTGGCCATGGATTCATTGAAGGTGGCCAGATACTGAAAGACCTCCTTTGGTTTCATCTCTGATATTTGAAAGCAGCTTTCCCCAGGCTAACCTTCAGGGATTTGACCCAAATCAGTGCTCAGGTAGTATGGATGCCTTTGCTATCATTGTTCTAAATCCAAATTGCTTGAACTCAGTTCCTCATATTTCTGTGCTAAGCTTCTTTATTTTCTTTAAAAATTATAGCATGTGAAAAATGCAGTAGGCAGTTTGCCTCTGAAACTTGACATCTTTTTCTCTCTGGATGCTGCCAAGTGACTCCTGTGCTCATCTTCTAACAAGGACACCTTTACCTCAGTGTTGATCAGTGCACACTGGAATTCATGGCTCTTTTCAAATGGTGAGAGCTAAGTGTGATATTTAGATGGGATGTCTCCATTATGTGTTTTCCTTCTGCCTTCTAAACTCTCATTACGTATTTATAATGCTGTTACAGCAGAGATGCCTAAAGCACAACTGTGGGCAGTGTTTGGTCTCAGAATCCCAAATAAAGATGGAAAAAAGTGCTGTTGCTATGTAAACACTGCGTCAAGAGCTGATTGCATGTGTCTTGCTGGGCGTTTTTAACCAATAATAATAATGAAAAAAGGAGAAGAGTTATACCATATCAGTGTCTTATCTAATATGAAACCAATTGATTTGGTTAGAGACTGAGAAGTGTTCAGGCAGCCCCTTCCTGGGATTTTCATGCTCTTAGATCATCAGAGCAGTGAAACGCTTCCTCCAAACAAGCCACTGTATAGACATCTGCCAGCACAACAGGTGTAGATGAGCTGCTTCCTCAGCCCTTGGGCAGGATTTGTCTGACTAAGCAGGAGGATATTTCTGGTAGTGTACTGGGAAATGACCAGGCTACAATTGCAAAGGTGTTTCATTGGCATTGAGTGAACCCATGGAAAGAAGATGAAAGCCCAGGCAGGGTCAGGAATTGACTTATACTAGGGATAAGTATGGTGATTTCAAAGCAGTTACAAGCTGGCAGTGGTTACCATGCAGTGAGGAGCCAGCAGTGAGGATGCCAGGCTTTGGTTGTCTCAGCAGGGCATTCCTGGAGTGTTGTAGGTGATGAACTGGCCATGCACCTTGTGGATTGAAGACAACTGTGGAATTGGGGGGCAAAGTGGGAGGTAAAACATCCAGAAAGGCTCTGAAGTCTCAGCCAAAGTCTTCTCTGTCTCCCTGTTCTCTGCTGGGTTGTGTTGTTACCATCTCTGCTCTGGTGCTGAAGCTTCCTCCTGCTGCTGTTGAACTTGAGTAGATATTTTCTAACATGGTATTCTCTGTAGGAACTCCTAGAAACCATAAAAATGTACAAGGGTGTTTGGCTCTCTGTGGAGCCTTTTTGACCAAGGAAAGAAAAGTGGTAGAAATGACTCTGTGATGTGTTTGTAAGTGTGGTGGTTTGGGCTGGGTGCCCTCTGCTGCATGGTGTACTTCCTGTGTGCAGAAGTCCAGCCCAGTGGGTGGCCACAGGAAACCGTGTATCTCCTACCACAATCCCCTGCACCACTATAACATCCAGCGCAGGGTCTGGCACTGTCTCTTTCTTCCCTCGCCAGCACCCGGTAACTGGGGGAGACATCTCCCAGCCTTGGCCTGCCTAGGCCCAAGGCCAGGGGGATGGGTGGTCTCAGGCCTGGCCAGCTGAGACTAGCCTAGCAGTGGGGGGGGGGGAGGGAGGAAGAACGAGCCCTGGGAGTCTTGGGCCCACCCTCAGGTGGGGATGGGATGCTTCCGGGTCTGTTTTGGGGTTTCTTCTGTTTCTGGTTCTTTGTGCATGTTCACCCTTTTCTATTTAAACTTTTCCATCACTTTTGCAATCCATTTGTCAGAGTCATTATTTCTGCCTGTGGTGGGGAGGGGGGCTGCCTCAACCCACTACAGTAAGTTTAGACAGTTTTCCTATGTTTTACTCACTTGTGTGAAAGTTTGAAGCCTCTCTGAGAGATAAATATGTTTGCAACTAGACTGAGCGTTCTTGGATTTTGACCCCTGATATTCTTTATTGAGTCCAGCCTGACTGGACTAACAATGTGAAAGGCAGGGACCTAAACCTGAACAGCTGGAATATATCCCATGTGGGCTGCTGGTGGATGCCAGTCCCACTGTAGGTCAGCTGCTCCATTACAGATCCCTCGTTTCACACGGCATTAATGGAGCTGACATCGATGAAAGCAAGGCACACACTGGAAGAGCTGGCTTTTATTCTTGCAGACAGGGCTCTTTGTTTTTCCTTTGCTGGTTGAGATGTTCTAGCAAACATTCAGCTTCCTTGTCATCTTTAAACTATGTAGAGAGGTGGGGAGTTGGCTTTCACCAAAGCAAATGGACTTGAGCTTTTGAAAAGTTCCTTCCTGCAGTTTTTGGCATGACTGATCACACTGCTCTCAGCAGTCCCTGAGCTTCATGATACAGTAGCTTTGCACAAAGCTGTATTTTTAGGCACATGAGCTATTAGAGCTGCATCTCTTTAAAACATGTCCCTAGACAGTCATCCTGGGGTTTCTCACACAGAGCTGGAGATGGGCACAGAAGACTTACTTTGGAAGAAGGAGTGGGCTCAGGGGCTGTGAGATGGTGGCCAGAGGTACTGGTGGACACACAGTGGTGACCAGCACTGCTGCATCTATCACAAGCTGTCAAACAGCATTCAGAATGTTTCATGCTGAAAATATTTCAAAATAGTTCATACTGGAAGATCAGTATAGCATGAATTCAGCCATACTGTACATTCAACCTGAGGAGAAGTCCTTAAGGAAATGAATGCTCACATTCCTATCCCCACACTGAATCCTTCTGTCCCCATCTCACAGAGCAGACACATCCTCATATGTGCTGGGACTTCCAGACCAACAATTTCCCCTCACCAGTCACTGGTTTCCATGAAGGTTTTTCTGCAGTGTCTTTCCGGCAGCTAAATACCAGCATTAATGCATTTATTTCCAGAGGGGAGTTTTGATTATTGTGTCCAGCTCTGGGGTTCTCACCACAGGAAAGACATGAACCTATTGGACTGGATCCAGAGGAGGGCCTTGAAGATGATCAGAGGGCTGGAACCCCTCTGCTATGAGGACAGGCTGAGAGAGGTGAAGTTTTTCAGGCTGGATAGGAGAAGGCTCCAGGGAGACATTATTGACAATTTCAGTACTCAAAGGGGCTTATAAGAAAGCTGGGGACAGTCTTTTTAGCAGGGTCTGTTGTGACAGGAAAAGAGGTGATGGTTTTGAACTAAAAAGAGGGGAGATTTAACCTAGAGATGAGGAGGGAAAAGTTTTACAGTGAGGATGTTGAAACACTGGCCCAGGTTGCCCAGAGAGGTGGTAGATGCCCCATCCCTGGAACCTTTCCAGGTTGGGCTGGATGGGGCTCTAAGCAACCTATTGTAGTTAAAGATGTCATTGCTGACTGCAGGGGGTTGGTGCTAGATGACCTTTAAAGGCCCCTTCCAACCCAAACCACTCTGATTCTGTGACTCCGATTTGATATCCTGCCTTAACTGTGCATACAGGGATGAGAAGCACAGAGGTTAAAACAAAGGCTGGCCAAGAGGTCAATCACTGACATGTTTCATTTGAAAGTACTTGAGCACTATGTGTAAATGTATGTTGGAAATGCCATGGGGGCATCTCTGTGGGCTCAGTCCTGCTGCAGGTGGGCTCCCACCTGGCTCTCAGCAGGCTTTTGGAAAATCACAATGCCCAAAGGAAAGCCTGGGCATCGTGGAGAAACAACATGGCTGGGCAGAAGGAGATTATTGACCGTTTTAATCTCAAAAGCACCTCTGAATCCCTTCATTTGGTGTTGGAGATGCCAGTCTCCTTTAGGCTAGATCGAACAGGCTCTGTGGAGGTTGCTCTTCCCTCTGTACTGGTTCATATTGATGGAGTTAAAGGAGGTCTTTGAGGCCATCTCCTGTGTGTACAAAGCAGGTTCAAAGATCTTAGCTGGAAGGGAAAAAAAGCCATCTGCATTTAAATCAGCCTAATTAAAGTGGCATTTGCCAGGAGCTGCTTGCCTAAAGTGATTTGTACAATTACCATCTTTTGTTTTCGAAGGGTTTCCTGCCCTCATTTACAGGGAGGTTGCTCAGGGATGTGCAATACCGGATTTTAAGTTTAGAAGCAGTAGGCTGGATTCTCACCCTCTCTACGGAGTGGAGTAAATCAGTTGAGCTTTGCTGATTTACACCTGCTGGTGCTCTGGCTCACTGGGTGCCTGGGAATAGCTCAAGCAAGTGTAAAAGACAAAAATGGTTTCTCCATCCATCTGGAACACATCACATCCATCAGGGGAAGGAGAGGCATTTGTGAGAGCAAATGCTTCATTTATCAGCGTAGAAGCTATTGAAAGGGCTGGGTAATTCTAACCAAGATTAGTCTTCTTGGAATGGAAAAGTAATGACAATACTAATTTTACCAAATCCTCTGAAATTTACTGTCTATTTATTTAACACCCTAGACCCTTTCCTGCACCAGAGGATCAGCTTGATTTATGGAGGTGCAGTTCAGTCATCTAAATAGTTGGGAGTTCATCTGCCTGGCCCCTGGGCTGATCTGGTTATTTTCTCTGTCACTGCTCCAAGGCTGTGGGAACTGGGAATGCATATGGGAGAGCAGGGAGGCACAGGCCAAAAATCAGCCAAAACACTCCTCTTGTGCTTGCTTTGCAAGGCACCTGGCCCTCGTAGGCAGGTTTAGCCATCAGTGCTGTTGGGAAGGGAGCAAAGCTCCTTCCATTCCCCCTTCATGAGCTGCCTATTTTTCTCTTCCCAGTGTATCTGTGGGATTTTTCTTGCATGTAAGGAGAGGCTGTATGCATCCAGAAATGTCTTCCATGCAGAGAAGGTTGTAGTAGCAAGTGCATGTTTGAACTGGAGATCTGACTGCAGTTTCTCTCTGACAAGCCATAGAATTGTAGAATTGTTTGGGTTGGAAAAGAGCTTTAAAATCATAGAGTCCAGCCATTGTCTAACTCTACCAAGGGTGGTGCTAAACCATGTCCCTCAGGACCATGTCTCTGTCTTTTAGACACCTCCAGGGATGGGGATTCAATCATCTTGCTGGTGAGCCTGTTCCTGTGTTTGAGAATCCTTTCAGTGAAGAAGTTGCTTCCAGTGTCCAACCTAAACCTTCCCTGGTGCAACTTGAAACCATTTCCTCTCATCCTGTTGCTTGTTATTAGAGAGGAGACCAACATCTACCTCACTACAACCTATTTCAGGTAATTGTAGACAGTGAGAAGGTCTCCCCTCAGCCTCTTTTTCTCCAGGCTAAACAATCCCAGTTCCCTCAGGTGCTCCTCAGAAAACTTGTGCTCCATGGATAGAACCTGTCTATTCAGCCTTATCAAAACTGAAAACCTCTGCTGGAAGCAGGAATAGCAGCACAAGAAGGAAAATCTCTTTAGAACAGTATAGGCTTTGCTTAAAAAAAGAGAGGCTATCCAGAATCTGTGAAAATCAGTTCAAGAGAAACAGGGAACTATTGGAGAGTGTCCAGCAGTGTCCAGACTCCAGCAGAGGCTGCAAAGATGCTGAGGGGACTACAGCATCTCTAGCAAAAGACTGTTCAGCCTGAGAAGAGCAGACTGAGAGGGGATCTTCTCAGTGCTTATCAACAGCTAAAGGGTGAGGGACAAGAGGATGGGGCCGGAGTCTTGTCAGTGTTAGAATAGAATAGAATAGAATTACCAAGGTTGGAAGAGACCTTGAAGATCATTGAGTCCAACCTGTAACCATAACCTCACAACTAGACCATGGCACCAAGTGCCACATCCAGTCCCCTCCTGAATGCCTCCAGGGACGGAGACTCCACCACCTCCCGGGCAGCGCATTCCAATGACGAATCACTCTCTCGGTGAAGAACTTTCTCCTCACCTCCAGCCTAAACTTCCCCTGGTGCAGCTTGAGACTGTGTCCCCTTGTTCTGGTGCTGGTTGCTAGGGAGAAGAGGCCAACCCCTTCCTGGCTACAACCACCCTTCAGGTAGTTGTAGAGAGCAATGAGGTCGCCCCTGAGCCTCCTCTTCTCCAGGCTAAACAGCCCCAGCTCCCTCAGCCTCTCCTCATAGGGCTTGTGCTCAAGGCCTCTCACCAGCCTTGTTGCCCTTCTCTGGACACGTTCAAGTGTCTCAATGTCCTTCTTAAACTGAGGGGCCCAGAACTGGACACAGTACTCAAGGTGCGGCCTAACCAAAGCAGAGTACAGGGGCACAATGACCTCCCTGCTCCTGCTGGCCATACTATTCCTAATGCAGGCCAGGATGCGGTTGGCCCTCTTGGCTGCCTGGGCACACTGCTGGCTCATGTTCAGCTTCCCATCAACCAGCACCCCCAGGTCCCTCTCTGCCTGGCCGCTCTCCAGCCACTCTGACCCCAGCCTGTAGCGCTGCCTGGGGTTGTTATGGCCAATGTGCAGAACCCGGCACTTGGATGTGTTAAATCTCATGCCATTGGACTCTGCCCATCTGTCCAGCCTGTCGAGGTCTCTCTGCAAAGCCTCTCTGCCCTCCAGCAGATCAACTCCTGCCCCCAGCTTGGTGTCATCTGCAAATTTACTGATGGTGGACTCAATGCCCTGATCCAGATCATCAATAAAGATGTTGAAAAGCATGGGGCCCAGCACTGATCCTTGGGGCACACCACTAGTGACAGGCTGCCAGCTGGATGTGGCACCGTTCACCACCACTCTCTGGGCTCGGCCCTCCAGCCAGTTCCTAACCCAACGCAGTGTGCTCCTGTCCAAGCCATGGGCTGCCAGCTTGGCCAGGAGTTTGCTGTGGGGGACTGTGTCAAAGGCCTTGCTGAGGTCCAGGTAGACCACATCCACAGGCCTCCCCACGTCCACCAGGCGGGTCACCTGATCATAGAAGGAGATCAGGTTGGTCAGGCAGGACCTGCCCCTCCTAAATCCATGCTGGCTAGGCCTGAGCCCCTGGCCATCCTGTAAGTGCTGTGTGATCGCACTCGAGATGACCCGTTCCATAATCTTGCCTGGCACTGAGGTCAGGCTGACAGGCCTATAATTCCCCGGCTCTTTCAACTGGCCCTTCTTATGGATGGGCACCACGTTGGCTTGTTGCACAATGATAGGACAAGGGACAATGGCCATAAAGTAGAACACACAAAGTTCCACCTAAACGTAAGGAAAAACTTCATTACTTTGAGAGTAACGTAGCATTGGAGCAGGCTGCCCAGAGAGGTTCTGGAGAGATTCCAAACTCACCTGGACAAAATCCTGGGCAACTTGCTCTGGCTGCCCCTGCTTTGGCAGAGGGATTGGACTAGATGGTCTCCAGAGGTCCCTTCCATCCCCCCACCATGCTAGAATTCTGTCAATTGAAAGCAGGCAAAGGAGCAGAGCTGTGGGTCTAGAAGCCCTTTTGCTACCAACATTTAAGAGTGGAGGAAAATTCCTGGACTGGAGTTTAACAGTTGGTCTTTTTTAGTAGCAAGTTCATAATTGCTAGGCCTGTCTACATTTGTGGGTTTATGAGCTGCACTGCTTTTTGGCTGAATATTTACTCTTTTCTCACCAGGAAAGTAAGCATGTTTTCCAGTCCAACATGCCTTGCAGGAGTTGAAACACATAGCCTTGATTTCCCCTTCAACTCTAAAGTGCTGTGGGATTTTAGAGTTGTTATAAGCATACACAAAAATCCAAACAACAAGCCCTAAAAGATGAAAATAATGGTCCAAAGAAGACAGAAGGAAAATTTTCTTTGAATCCTTCTGAGTCAGGGTTTCAGTCCAAGGGGTTTGGTAGCACTCTAAGCTATTGTGCTTCAAGACACAAGCCAAATTCTCACTAATAAAATTAAAAACACAATTTTCCTTCAGGGCACAAATTCTAATATAAAATCTCCTACATTTTCCTAAACCACTCTCAGAAACTGGCCACTGTTGAAAGCAGAATACAGAATTAGATCAGGCTGCCTGTCTGAACTGGTGTGGCAGTTCATGTGTGCCGCCTTTATGAGCATGCAGGAGGGATGTGTTGTCACCAGGAAGGCCACAAACTCCAGATGGGTTGGGGAATTGAGGAGGCAGTAGGAGAGCAGGAGTTTGATTGTATGTTTGAGGGTGCATCAGGAAGCCTTAGTGCCCTGGTTGCTGAAGCAGTATCTGTTAGAGTGGGTCCCGAGGACATAACAAAAATGATCAGGAGGCTGGAACCCCTTTGCTTTGAGGACAGGCTGAGAGAGTTGGGGTTGTTCAGCTTGGAGAAAGAGACTGTGACCTTTTGGTACTTAAAGGGGGCTTGTAAGGAAGCTGGGGACATACTTTTTAGCAGGACCAGTTGTGATGGGACAGGGGGTGATGGTTTTAAACCAAAAGAGAGGAGATTCAAACTTGAGATAAGGAGAAAATGTTTTACATTGAGGGTGGTGAAACACTGGCCCAGATTGCCTAGAGAGTTGTTAGATGCCCTGTCCCCGGAACCATTCCAGATCCGGTTGGATGGGACTCTAAGCAACCTGATCTAGTTGAAGATTTCCCTGCTTACTGCAGCGGCATTGGACTAGATGACCTTGAAGCGTCCTTTCCAACCCAAACCATTCTGTGATTCTTTACAGTCCTGTGCTCCTAGCTCTTGCCTTGGTGGCTGACTCATATTTTTGCATATTTCCAAGTCTGGAAGACTTTGAGAAAGGTGTTGGAATGGTGAAGGATTCAATAGGGAACATCAGAGCTTTTTAGCCTGGAAGCTGTAAAACAGTTGGCATGAGCAAAACAAAGAAATCTTTGTATGTGCTTGGAAAAATGGTGGACTAGCAACAAAAAATGTGTACCCTACACCTGTCCAGAGCAGAGCTAGTACCCTTAGTGCCAGCTCCACTCGATATTCAACCCCTTTGTCTGCAGGTCATTGAACCTGAGAGCCAACAGCTGCTCAGGTGCTAGGAAATCAAAGTTTCTTCCTGATGTCTTTGTATCTCATCAGTTTCCTGATGCAGCATTTTCAAAAATTATGCAAGTGGTATCTGGCAGTGGATGGCAGGTTTAGGAGTGGCTTCTGGCTTGTGCCTGCAGTTGTGCAGCAGCTACAGCAGATGAGGGAATGCCCCATGTGTATGCAGCAGCCTTGTTGGGCTGGAGAGCTGCATATGGGTCTGGTTCCTCTGCAGTCAAAGTTGGTGGGAGCCTTTCCCATCACTCTTGAAGAGCTGAAAAAGGTCTTGCAAATCCCATGTCTGTCCCTTTCTTCCTGTTTTGTCTTTTTTATTACTTTTACTTTTGCATACCCCAGTCACAAGAGGCAGGGGTGTTCTTTAAATCCCAGCTTGGGATCACTTTCAGCTGCTGCAAAAAAAAAAAAAAAAAAAAAGAGCTATATTCTCCACACCACATCTCAGGAGAGTGTCTTCATGTCATGTAAACATGGGTTTCTCAGAATTTGCTTTAAGAGTCTCTTAGAAAGTTTTGGGGAGCGTGTTCCAGGAGATGTTAAATAGGATTGTTGCAGAGGGTGGGATGGTGTAACCTCTTTGCTTTCTGTCAGTGCCTTGAACTCTCCTTTCCAGCTGCAGCCTACATTACTTAGCGCAAAATTGCTGCTTCTGACACCCTCCCACACACTTGTGTATTAGTATGGCCGTTCTCAAGGGCTTTGTCGCTGCCAAAGCACAGCCTGTTACCAAAGAAGATGACAATTAAGAGGAAGCAGTGGGGTTTGCCATATAAACGTTGAAAACTTACCCAGGATGAATAATAATGCAGAGCGGTGTTTCATCCACACAGATGCTTCCTGGTTCAGGAGAAGCCACTGGGTCTGGTGGGACTGGAAGCTTTGCAGCTTTGCAGCTTCCCGTTCTGCAGCACAAGCCCCTGGTGTCGTTGCAGCAACTGTCCCTGCCTGGCCATGGTCATTATGCTGTCATGCCGGGTGGCTGTGTATCAAGAGGCTTGAGTTGGGGATTCATGAGCAGCCCAAATTCTGATGGTTGAAGGGTCTAGGTGGAGACCTCTGTCCCAGCTCCAGTGTGAGTGCTTCTCCTGCCAGATTCAGAAAGGGTGCACGTAAGCACCCTTTGTACGGGGAGATGTTAGGCTTTGTTTGGCTTGATGAACTTAAGGTTTGTTCCAGCCAGGCAATTCTGTGATTGTAAGCATTTAACCGGTGCCAGCAGCTCCAGCTGCCTTCTAAGGCCAGTGTGCTGCTGGCTGCCTGGTTTTAGGCAGTGCCCAGCATCATACAGACTTGTCCTGGGGGCTAGAAATCATCTCTGAGTCATTCTGGGAAAATCAGAGCTATAAAAAACTTCCTTCAATCCCCTCTCTGTTGCTGGCATTGTGTTCATGCCTGTACTTCTGCCCTCCTTCCAAGATCATCTGCTGCACAGGTCAAAGCTGCTGAGCTGGAATCTCCTTGCCTCCTTGCTGCTGCTGCCTGAGCTGTTCCCATGCAGTCACCTTCAGACAGTGTGGGGACATCCTGCAGACATTTATTGCCAGGATTCTGAGCAGGATGCCATAACCTCTAGTGACTTGGTGATGGGCTGTATTTGCCCTCCTGACTTTATCTGAGGAGTGAGGCTGTGTAGCAAGCTTGAGGGAAAGGTGTATGGAGACATTTGGGGGAAGATCAAACCAGACCATCACTGTGCTCTGCAGCTGGAGAGGAAAAATTTCTTCCCTGAAAGGGCTGTCCCCTGGAACAGGCTGCCCATGAAAGTGGTGGAGTCACCATCCCTGGAGGGATTTAAAAGCCATGCAGATGTGGTGCTGAGGGACATGGTTTAGTAGTGACCTAGCATTGCTGGGTTTATGGTTGAACTTGATGATCTTAAGGATCTCTTCCAACCAAAATGATTCTATGATTTGGCTGGAACTGGGTCAAGCATAAACTGCATCGGTGTTCAGCGCTGTCTCAGCCGGTTACCAAACTGACTTGATCCTAGGTGGCCATCATCTGGAAAATGGCTGATTGCCAGGTAAATCCAGGAGCTGCTATCTTTATAGAAAACCCTTAGGAGATTGACTAGGCAGTAAAACAATAGTTTTCTATAGCAATTACTCTGCAGGGAATTCAGCCAGACCTGTGTTGCAAATGTATAGGACACATGCCTATAGAAATCCTTGAGAGTGCAATAGAGTTTAATCAATCCCATTTGTTTATACAGAGACTCAGCCCAGATCTCTGTGGCAGACACCCAGGGAATGCTGGAGGCAGCATAACCTGTTAAACCAAATTATGTGTGGCCTCATGAAGAGAATACACTAAAATCTTCTTTCCAGGCCCTGCGCCCCCTCAGTCAGTGCTCCCCCTTTCTGCATTCAGTCTTTGCTCATCTGTTCATTTTCCTATTTTTTCCCCCCTTCTCTGTCTCTTTGGCCCATATTTCTGTCTTTTAAAAATTTGTTTCTTTATTTATGTGTCTGCCTTGCATTCTTCTTATGCTTCATTCTCTGCTGGGAAGCAAAAAGAGGCAGTTGCATGTGATGGGGCTGTATGTATAAGCTGTGCACAAGCAACAAATAGTGATAAAGAATCATAAGATGGTTTGGCTTGGAAGGGACCTATAAAAGGTCTTCTAGTCCACCCCCCTGCAGTGAGCAAGGACATCTTCAACTAGATCAGGTTAAGAACAACCTCTTGGTGTGGGCTGATTGGTTGAACTGTGCATTTATTGAATTAGAGATCCAGACAACATGGAAATATGAAGATCTGCTGGCAGCTTAGGTTTCTCTGTCTTGTTCATCCTGCTGCCTGTACAGATAATGTGGAAGTTTTGTGCAATTGCAGGAGGTTTCAGAAAACTTTGTTCTCCCAATTTATCTGTTCTGAGTTTGCAGTTCCTGCACCAGCCAGATGTTGTTTGCCATCGCTTTTACTGCTTCCCTGGGGCAGATGATGCTTGTCCTTTCTTTATTTTCTGTGTCTTTTGTACAATAAGAAGAAAAAGGACCTATCCAGAGGCACAGGTGGACTTGGGGCAGGGTATATACACTCCAAAGTGGCCAGACTCTTAATGGAGGAGGCAAGCCACTGCCTCCAGAAAGCTACACAGCTGTCACTATGTTGTCCAGTCTGTTTCAGAAGACAGTGTGAGGGAAGTGTCCTTTATACTGAGATTGCTGTGCCTGCTTTCCAAGTTGGTGCTGACTCCACATCCAGAACCAGCACATGCTGTGTAGCTGGGACACTTGGCCGGGGTTTCCTATTTGGGAACAGCAAAAAATCAACCCTGGATGAGTCTCATTCTTACCTACTGGAATTTTTAAAGCAAAGGCACAAAAGTGCCCCAAATAATCCCTCCAGGAGATTAAATATGGTATTTAACACCTTCCTAAAATAGCCAGGACTCAAAAAAGCACCCCAGTGTTGCTTCTCTGTTCAGCAGTTTGCATAAAGCATCCTCTGGTAGTTTGGGTACTGCAGACGGTGCTGGGACTGTTGCAGTGTGTTGCATCTGACCAGCCTGTTAGGGAGGAAATGACATCACCATCAGAAAAACTGAAATGTGAAATAAGCAGAGAAATGATCTTTTCCTGTCCTAAGCCTGTCTGGTGCACTGAAAAGCATGGGGGTGGGAAGGAAAACCTAATTGGTACTGTGGAGTGACTTGACAAAGTTTGTTCCATCCCAGGGATTTCAGACATGTCATCCAAATCTTGCTTCTCTTCTCATTAGTGGGCAGCAGCCCAGCTTTGTCTGATTTCAGAGGCCAGTACTCACACTGGGCTGTAGCTGGAAGTGGAGGAAATCCTTCCTCCTTTAAATGGCTGCTCTGTCCCTCCTCTCCCCTCCTAGGAGGGCCATAATCTCACGTAGATTGAATCTTACAGCCAGACTCCCTCTTCCTTGCTCTCCATTCCCATGGCAGTGTTTAGTCCTTGGGCTCTGCCTTCCTGCCTGGTTTTCCTGGACATCTGCAGGCTTGCAGGAAAAGCATAACATGTTTCTGGAAACCTTGGAAGACCCACGGGACCAGGACACCACATTTCTGAAAACCGGGTCTGTGCTGGTGGAAATCCCACTGCATCTGTAGGGCCTGTGAAGTACTGCATCAACCAGACTGCCTTTCCAAGCCTGCATCCCACTTGCAGCATCCATCTCTCCATGGGAGAAAGCCATTTTTTGATCTCCATCAAACAGCAGGTCCCAGACCATGGAGGCACTTGTGTCTGCTCTATCCCTTCTCTTCCCTCCTAAGAGGGCCATATTCTCCTGTAGGTTGAACTTTACAGCCAGGGACTCCCACTTCTTTACCCTCCATTCCCGTTGCTCATTCCTTGGTCTCTGCTTCCCAACTCCCCATGGGATAAAGCCATCATTTTTTGATCTCCACCAAAACAGCAAGTTCCAGGTTGTGGAGGCACCTTTCCAGTAGATGGCATTAAAGACAGCAGCAACTTCTGCCCACCTCGGTGCCCTGCCTCTGGCTGGGAAGGGCAGTTTCCCCACAGTCCTCTTGCCCAGCAGCACTGGGGCAGACATGCCTTAAAAAAAGGCAAGCTCCTTAAAGCAGGTGGATCTTAAAACAAACAAACTGAGCATTATTTTTCTTTTACTTCAGCATTAAGTGACATGACCCATGTCATACGCCAGTGTGGGGCCTGGTTTTCCACCCACCAGTGGGCTGACTGCTGCTTCCTGTCTTTTGCTCATGTTCAACTATTGGTCATGTTCTCACCTGAAAGCAGGAGAGATTTGAAATTTGAATTGAAAATTGGTAGTAGCCTTGCAGAAAAGGACTTGGGAGTACTGGTGGATGGGAAGCTGAACATGAGCCAGCAATGCAAGGCAAATTGCATCCCAGGCTGCATCAAAAGAAGCATGGCCAGCTGATTCTGCCATTCTGCTCTGGTGAGACCTCACCTGGAGTACAGTGTCCAGCTCTGGGGCCTCTTGACACAAGAGAGACAGGGGCCTGATGGAGCGGGTCCAGAGGAGGGCCACAAAGGTGGTCAGAGGGCTGGAGCACCTCTCTTCTGAGACAGGCTGAAAGAATTGGGGCTGTTCAGCCTGGAGAAGAGAAGGCTCCAAGGAAACCTTATAGCTTTATTTCAATATCTGAAGAGGACCTACAGGAAGACTGGGGAAGGACTGTTCAGAAGGGCTAGTGGTGATAGGATAAGGGGCAATGGTTTGAAACTGGAGCAGGCTAGATTTAGGTTGGACATTAGGAGGCAGTTGTTTAGAATGAGAGGGTGAAATACTGGGAGAGGTTTCTCAGGGATGTTGTTGAGGCCCAGTCCTTGGAGACATTCAACATCAGAGTTGATGTGGCCCTGGGCAGCCTGATCTAGTTGGAAGTATCCCTGCTAACTGCAGGGAGGTCGGACACCATGACCTTTGAGGGGCCGTTCCAAACCAATGCAATCTGTGAATCTATGAATTTCCATGATCAGCACATTTAGCGCACTAGAAGACTCCACTGTGCCAGAATTGGCACATCATGCTTGAAAATCTGATCACTGACATATCACACTTGAAAATGTAATCACCAAGTCGCCATTATTTCTGTTCTCTTTGGGAGCATTTCTGAAGTTGGGCTCCCTGTGTTAGCAGAAGGAGGTCAGGCGGTTACATGCTGAAGTTAAGAAGAAGGGAACATATGTGTGGTTTTTATTTTTAAACTTGGACCCCAGTGACTTCTAAATGTAATGATTGTAACATACCCTGCCCTTGGGAAGTGTATTTAAGTTACCTCCTGGTGCTCGCATTACTCAGTAGACTTAGCAGGATTTTATGGATCTATTTTCAATTAAAAGGAAGGAGCTGGAATTTCTTCCTGCTGGGTTTGTCTTCTGCTCTGTTTGTAAGTTCAAAGAGAAAAAATCGCCTTCTCTTCTTTGCTAGGTCACAGACAACATATATACCTTGGGCTTACCTCTTCAGTCCTCACCTGCTGAAGGGAACCTTGGCCTCAGCCAGCAGCAGGCAGGATTTGACCCATTGTGTGATGCTCAAGGGAGGCAGTCCCTGGCCGACCAGCAGCTCATCTGTCCCTGCAAGCACTGGGACAGTGGTGGCAGGCAGCGCTGGCTGCTATGAGCATGCAGATCTTGGCGTGCACAGTGGTGCTCAGTGGCTGGAGGTCTTGCTGTAAAAGCTTGTGAAGTTGCAGGATGCTTTTCCAACTTGAGGACTTCTATTTAAGATGGTTTGGAATGTCATCCTGCCACATGCAGAATCATTCCATTTCTGTGTTAGTTCAGTTTCTGTCTGTTATTAGAAGCCCATGGGAGTGGGATCACTGGTGGGATATTGGAGGAGGGAGAACCTGGCTTTGTATGGGACCTTGCCTCAGATCAACAGCAGAATGGTCCAGGGCTTGGTCTGGAAAGTCTTGGGGCTGCTTGTTCTTGAGCTGGAATGGAACCATCAGTGTTTTGACAACTGATAGGAACCTGGAGCAAGGTGAAGGCAAAGAAAGACTTAAGGGGTTACTGGGTGAGAATAGCAGTTTAGCTAACGGCAGACATTGCCTGCCAGGAAGGATGCAGAGGTTTGGTTGACTCTTCCAAGAAAGATGCAGGGAGAACCTGCTTTAGCAGGGATGTTGGACTGGATGATGTCCAGAAGTCCCTTCCAACCCCCACCATTCTGTGCTTCTGTGAGAGTGGGCAGAGTTATAGCACAGGGGTTCAGTACCCAGAAAAAGTACTGGATGAGGTATTACCAACTCTGCTTGCACCTTCTGTGTTCCAGGCATAGTCCTGGTGCTCTTGCACCCCAAATGGGGCTGGCATCATGCTCATGCCATGCCATGCCATGACCTGCTCCAGCATTAATGGGTGTGAAGATGAGGATGCTGTTGCCTGCTTCTGAGCTCCTGCCTGTTCCTGGCCTAACAGAGCATTTCCAATCAGGGCTGAACCCAAGCTAGAAGCACAGTGGAGAAGGGAGAAGGGACTGGGGAGACTCCTCAGTTTGCAAGGGTCCTGGAGACTTCTGCTTTGAGAAAATAGGAAAAAACTTTTCATGGACTGTCTTCCCTTTTCATTTTGATCAGGCAATGGGTAGAGGGTAGACTATTGCACAGCCATGAGTGTTGTTGGAATTTCTCATTCCAGGGAGATAACAAGGCAGTTCAGGACAGAAAGTCAAATAAGGGTGCCATGTGTCCTCTAGAAGGTCTGGTGGCTGTGCAGGAGGGCATGCTGCTGCACAGCAGCAGCTTGTAATGTCATCTGCACTGTTCAGGGCTTGGAGAACATGGTCATGTGGTACAGGCGAAGCACAAAATACCATTTTTTGGTGTTTCTCTGGGGTCAGTTGCCAAGCGTAGATGCAGGCATGCTGAAGGACAGAGGGCTTGTCTGCCCAAGGCAGTATTTTTGCCAGGATCTGTGCTCAGAGCAAGGCCTCTTGCAAAAGTCTTGTCTGACAGAAAGAGTTGACACAGAGCATTGCTCAACAAAACCAGCAAATCTGTGTATAGGTAATGCATTTGTTTAATGGATTAAATCTGAAAATGGGATTAAACCCTCTTGAGGGCTTCAAGGTGACAAACAGAAAGCTCAACCAGGCCAGTGGATGTGCCTGTGTCATGGTCACATTGCACTGCTAGAAATGGTCTTGACACTGGCAGCACCTTTCAGTGGGTTCTGGTGCCTTGAAGGACCTTTGAGTCTGCAAGGGGTTGTCAGGCTGATGCCTGCCATGGCCAGGACCACCTGGAAGCCTCCAGATGGATTCCTAGCCTCTCATGTCGGTGGGAAGCAAACAGCAGGCTGCAGAGAAGTAAGGGAGGGGATCACTCCAAATTCAGCACAAACTTAGCCCAGGATGTAAGTGGGGGCAAATCCACCAACACCAGTGATTAAACCCCTTTCACAAAGGTGAAACTGGACCCTTGTTCTCCAGGTGTGATGGTACCGCAGTGCTGCTCAGGGTCACGCAGTGCTACAGTTTTGGGGAGTTTTCTTCCCAGGGAAAAATGATGTGAGGTGCCAGTTACTTCGTTAGCAGTTATCCTGTTCTCTGGAAATGAGGTGAGAAGAGCTTGAGGAACAGGCATTATGGGAAGAAAGGGAATAGAAGAATGAAGTTGGAAGAAAAACAGCCTGATGCTTTCCAAGAAAAAACCTAGAGTGCCTGGGACCACTCAGGTGTTATCCTTGGTTGCAAGAGCTGAAAAGCTGAGAAGCATGCTTGAAATGGGAGACAAGAGGGACCTCTCCAGATAACACCTTATAACATGGTGCCTAAAGATTTGGCAGGCACCTGAAATCTCAGTATTAGTATTTTTTGTTGAGAAGGGACAGGTGGGCTGTCAGAATGCTGCAATGCAGTGATAAACCCTCTCTCCCAAACATGTTCCTCATTTGTAGCTTCGGGAAGTTTTATTTGTACAATAAACCAACCCACTCAACAGTACCTGTGGATTTCACCCCAGTAAACATTCCACAGCCCTCAGCTCTCACATGCAGGCCCCAGAAGACAGAATTTGGCTTTGCATGCACTGAGGAGTGAAGGAATACATAAATAACTCTTCCTAGCCTATGCATTTCACCATTTATATTCAGCCAACAAAATCCTGCTTTCTGGTTTTTCAAGAGCTGGGGGTTGGCTGGGGGAAGGCAGAGGGAATCCTCCTCATTGCTAAGGAAAAAGCCTTGTCCCAGGCACAAGGCAAAGTCTGTCTGATGGGAAAAGCTGAAAGCAGCCTGAGCTCTGCAAAAGCCACAGGGAAGCCATCCAACAGTAGCTTCGGTTTGAGTTATCCTTGTCTGGTTTCCACATCCTTCATATGCATATGACCAGAAAGGCCAGAAGGGTTTGGGTTTGTGCTGAGGATATGGAAGGGCAGCAAGGGAGTCTGTATTTGCTTGCAAGATTGAGCTTCTGTCTCATGGGATGGCAGGACTCACCTCTCATGTTTTCGTAGGTTTGGCCATTGCTCTTGGGGAAAATTCACCTGCTTGTTTCAGCAAAGGCAGCACAGCACCTGCCTGGAGCGCTGGGCCCTGAGTGGATGGTGCTTTACAACCTAGTTCAAGTAACTTGACTTGCATTTCTCATTTTGCAGAGATTGATACAAAAGTTTCCTCTGTGGCTGTACCAGGAAAGTTCAGTGAGGGGCATAGAATCATGGAATGGCAGGGGTTGGAAGGCACCTCTGGAGGTCAGTGGGATCAAACCCTTTCAGCCTTGCTTGTAAACTTATACCCCATGGAGTTGCACATCAGGAAAGCAAGACTTTTAAATCATAGAGTCATAGAACTGTTGTGATTGGAATAGAGCCAAGTCCAGCTGCTTGCCCAGAGCTCACAATCCCACCACTACTAAGTTACTACCACTTCCAATCAACTTCCAGATTAGCTTCTGATTTCTAGTGTCAAGTCTCCTCCCTTGACATCCTGGGTAAATACCAGGTACTAACTGGTTTAACACACACAACCAGTTAAGGCTGTTTAAAATTAGATTATCTTGGAGCTGAAAACCTCACAGCTGTTGTGACACTGCCATGACAGGGCTTAGCAGCCACACATTGGTAACGGGGATTGAGAAGGGCTCTGCTGATCCCAGACCCCACCACTGAGGCAGTGATTTGGGTTGAGAGAGGTCACCAGAGAGGTCATAAAAAGTATTATTAAGCTGCTGTATCACAGTCTGAGGGAAGACTTACAGACGTAGTTGTGGGTGTGGTGATGTAGGTGCTGTGTCACAAAGACTATAAGAGTTTGCACTATCAGGCTTGTTGCAACAAGTTGCACATCTCTGTTGTGCATTGGAGGTGAGGTGTTGCTATGTGGCTGTGCTGAGCATGGTTTGCTTCAAGTGTGACCCAAATGAAATATTTCGATGGCAGGAAGCCTGTAGTTCAAACTGGTCTAAATGTCACCTCGCATTCTGCTTTGTGACACCTTGACTCATAACCACAAGCTCTTCCTGAGTCTACACGTTTTCCTCCCCAGCTCTGCCTTTAAGCAATTGCTGCTTTTACAGAGCCTCTTCACCATTCCTTATGGCCAGGATACCAGAAAGGAGCTGCACATTTCCCGTTCTCCCCTCAGTTTCAGCTGTCTGTCCAGGGGAAGCCAGGTTAAAGAGCTAATTCCTTCCACCAGCTGTGCTCCAGCCTGTCACGATTCTGGAGCGAGCAGCTTGGTGTCCAGTAGTGCGTCTGGCCTGACAATGATGGGAGCACATGGAGCAATGACACCAGCTGGATTGTTCCTCAAAAAGCAATCCCTGGCACTGAATTTAAATAAATAGGCACCACCCTATCAATGCTCTAACTGGCCAGGTCTGCCCAGTGGTTTTGGGACCTTTCTCCCCTTTGGAGATAAGTTTACATTTCTCCCATGCTCTTCCAAGCATCTCCAGGTGGTTTAGAATCATGGAATCACAGAATATCTTGAGTTGGAAGGGACCCATGAGTATCATCATGTCCAGCTCTGTTTAGAAACAAAGCTCTTGCAGGAAGTGTTATTGCAGACTGGTAGAGCTCACAGATGTGAGAAAAGGGATCACAGTTACTTTAAAATGTATTTTTGGTGGCTGGAGAGGCCTCAGGATTGGTGACTTTTTGACTTTGCAAACGTGTCACTTCTTGGTAGGAGCTGAGTAGAGGCACCACTTCCAGCAAACGGGTTTCTCCTGCCTTGGGCAGCCTCCAGAATATAAGAAAGGATTATGTGTTTCGTCTTAAGGAAGTGCAGAAACAGGTACTGCCAAAAGAGTGGAAGAAATTAAGTCCAGTGCTTTCCAGGGAGAATGTCCTGTTTCCAATCCCCTCTTCATTTGGCATTAAGAAGTTGAATTAAAGTAGGTCAGTCCCTCCTAGGGCTGCAAAGGCGAGAGGTGGAGCTGTAGCATGGCACAGACGAGAGCTGCAAGCCCTTCCCATCTCACTTCTGACCTGAACACCTTTTTGCCATGGCTGCTGGTAGCAATATGTATTGTTTTCTCTCTGTCAATCCACTGCAAGATAGTGATGACCTCCTCACTCCACCCTTTGTGCCGAAGAGCAGGGTAGGAAGTGATGCAGCCCTTATTTGTTCAGAAATACAAGTTTTCCTCATCTCTTTCCCATGCTGCTGGATCCAGAGAAGGGTGAAGAAGTCAGGATTTATAGCTGGAGAGAGAAGAGGTGTAGCATGGTTCCAGATCTGTATCCAGCTATTTCTGAGTACACAACAAAATCTTATCTGGGTGCATTGTTTGAAGTAACACAAATTCCACTTGGATGAAGAGTCTAATTAAGAGCTGCAGGCTTTAGACAACACATTTGTATTTCTAGCAGTTTGACTCCAAACAGCCATTAAAACTCTTTTGATGGCTAGTATATGTTCTATATTTTTGTTTTAATTAGAACAAGATTGTAATCCATACTTCAGTTAGGTTCATTACACTTACAAACTTAATACAATCAAAAGATCAATTGGTCATTAGCTAAGTAAGTCCACTGTAATTAACATTTACAGAAAACTTTTAATTGCTTGGCTGTCCTTCACAGCAGGTGATGAGGGAAGTGAAGCCTTTCTGCATCATGCTGCTGATGTTTAAATAAGGTTACAAGCTTTATATTGTGTGTCCCTAAGTCATGGCCAGCTAAATTCCATTTATAGAGGTTGGTTAGGAGGGACAGCCCAAAGACACCGAAACCCTGAGGGCTTCATGGTATGGCTCATCTTCTCCCCAAACAGCTGGCTGAGCTGGATAGGGCTGTGTAAGCATCGTGGTGTATTGGTCCAGACCATGAGGATTAATGAGCCAAAGCAAATGGTATGAGATTCAGCAAGGCCAAGTGCTGGGTCCTGCACTTCAGTCACAATAATCCCATTAATACTACAAGTTTAGGCAGGAGTGGCTGGAAAGTTGCCCAGTGGAGAAGGACCTGGGAGTGCTGGTCAATAGCTTGCTGAACATGAGCCAGCTATGTACTCAGGTGGCCAAGAAGGCTGACAGTATTGAGACTTGGATCAGAAAGTGTATGGCCGGCAGGACTAGGGCAAAGATCATCCCACTGGTGAAGCCACACCTTGAATACGGTGTTCAGTTTTGGGACCCTCACTACGAGGACACTGAGTTGCTGGAACATGTCCAAGAAGAGCAACCAAGCTGGTAAAGGATCTAGAGCACTAAAGAGTCTTATGAGGAGCAGCTGAGGGAATGGGGATTGTTGAGGATGGAGAAAAGGAGACTCAGGGGAGATCTCACCTGAAAGGAGTTTGTAGAGAGGTGTGGGCCGGTCTTTTCTCCCAAGTATTAAGTGATAGGAGAAGAGGAAATGGCCTCAATTTTAGCAGGGGAGGTTGAAGTTTTATATTAGGAAAAATGTCTTTCCCTAAAGAGTTGTCAAGCCCTGGAACAGGCTGCACAGGGAAATGTTGGAGTTCCCATCCCTGGAGGGATTTGAAAGCCATGTAGATGTGGTGCTGAGGGACATAGTTTAGTGGTGACTTGGCGATGCTGGGTTAATAGTTGGACTTGGTGATCTTAAATGTCTTTTCCAACCAAAACAGTTCTATGATTCCGTCCTCCCTGCCAATTAGTGCAAGTTCACACTGTCTCTGAATTCAATTAGTACTGTCAGCCAAGTGGGATCCTTGCAGGGATATTCACAGAGAGGGAGCTCACCAAAATGTTGCAATGGCTTGGTACTGGCTGTGTGGAGAAGGGATCAGCAGAGGGACCACAGCAAGAGTATTGCTGTATTGGAGGATGCCTCAGCAGTACCCCAGAATTGGTGGCTCCATGCTCCGCATGTTGTTGGGTGGGCAGGTTCAGACACCCACACCAAGCGACATGATGGAAGCCATTGAAGACAGCAAGCAGTACTGGCTGTTGGCCGAGCTGTGGCAGCAAGCTGTGTCTTTTTGCACTGACAGCCCCTAGATCTTCTCCAAAATTGCTTGTCTGCAGATAATAATGAATAGTCTCTTTATACTTAGTAATGGGGTAGCGCTGGTTTTGCCTCCCTGAGAAGAATCAGTGTCCCTCCTCGAAGGGACAGAATTATCCTCCCTTTTCCATATGCGGGCTGCATAATTCACTGTAATTTTATTATCTCGGTGCACTCAGAAATACACCACATGGTTCTTCTGTAAGTGGAGAAGATAAGAGGCTCTACCAGCATGAATTTTCTTTAATAAGATTACACTGTGATAATAAGCTACAAGAATAATTCACCTCCTAATGATTTTGTTCTTCCTTGCTTCCACATGATCAAGGGCAATACACATTAAAGTTGCAGAGGCTTTTTAATTATGCAGCACTCAGTATATATTTTATACAACAGCTTTAACATTCAAAAGGAATTTTCAGTTTTGTAGGAAATAATGATCTGGTGTTGCCATTCTCAAGGCTCTCTGAGTGTGTAAACCCGTGCAGAAGTATGGTTGAGTTCCTGCAACATACTGGTGGTGGTTTTTGTGGGAAAAATCCAAGTGCTGAAACACAAGTAAGCTGTCTGGAAGGGGATCAACCTTGCAGTACTTCTAATCTGATAAAAAGGAAAAAAAAAAAAAAAAAAAAAAAGAGTTGTAAAAATTGTAAATGATTATGTCACGTGGATGAGTTGCCTACCATGAGGCATTCAAATCAGGAAATGTTGGCTCAACTCCCTGGGAGCCTCAGTTTCCCTTTCAGTAAAACAAATTAAAGAGTGGCTGGGACTTTGAAATCTGCCTCAGTGGAGATCCCAGACAGTTTAGATCGCACCCTGGGAGCGCTGAGAGATTTAGTTCCCTAATGTTTGCAAAACTCCCTCACATCTTGAAAGAAAGAGTGCAGAGTTTTATTTTAACATTCCTAGAGGCAGTGCTGGGTAACGGCTGTCACCTGCATTACAGCCACTCTTGGCAGAGTATATCCATGATCCTACCCGGCACTGAAAGCTTTTAGCCCTCTACGGTGGAGTTGGCCTGCCCTGCAGTGATATCTGAACCTGCTCTGCTACATGGCAGTCTCCCTCAAATCAGTGCTCTTGTGGCCTAAATACAGCTTAATTTGGTCCAATTTGAAGAATAGTTTTTCAGTTTAGCTGTTATCAGCATAGTTCCTGATATAAGTGGGGAGGTTGGAGGCCCAGGGCTGCACATAGAATCATGGAATTGTTTGGGTTGAAAGGAACCTTAAACATCAGCTAATTCCATCCCAGCCCCTGCCATGGGCAGGGACACCTTCCACTAGACCAGGTTGCTCAAGGCCTCATCCAACCTGGTCTTGAACACTTCCTGGGAGGGGACAGCAACAACTTCCCCTTCTAGTGTCTCACCACCCTCACTGTAAAGAATTTCTTCCTAATACCCTATCTAAACCTATTAATCAGAGCCAGATATCACTTTGTGATTTATAGATGGTTTTTGCAGACTGGAGTGGAAGGAAGCAGAGCTCTGCAACAAAAAACTTGCAGTTTCCTCTGAAAAGACTTGTCACTGAAGATGACATGCTCCCCCACTCTATGAACATGTCTTCATAGCTTACATAGTGTAGCCAAGAGGACAGAATTCACATGAGCTGGCGAGTTGTGGTCAAAAGTTTCCCTCTCTTGAGTCCCTATGCAGAAAGGAGAGAGAGCAATGTCCATGCATCTCACAAAGCTTCAGATATACACAAAGGAGAAGCAGCAGATGCTGTTTGCACTGGGATGGTTTGGCCTAAGGCAGCTCACCATTGCCATCTGGGCATGGTGGTGGGGGTGGTGTTTTTCATTTGGGCATGGCTTTCACTTGTTTAGCCTGGAGAAAAGGAGGCTAAGGGGAGACCTTCTTGCTCTCTACAGCTACCTGAAAGGACGTGGCAGTGAGGTTGATGTCAGTCTCTTATCCCAGGTAACAAGTGATACAACAAGAGGAAATGACCTCAGCTTGCAACAGGTTGGATATTAGGAAAAATGTCTTCTCCAAAAGGGTCATCAAGCCCTGGAACAGGTGGCCCAGGGAAGTGGTAGAGTCACCATCTCTGGAAGGATTTAAAAACCCTGTGGATGTAGTGGTGAGGGACAGGGATTACAGAATCACAGAATCACCAAAGTTGGAAGAGACCTCAAAGATCATCAAGTCCAACCTGTCACCACATACCTCATGACTAAACCATGGCACCAATTGCCATGTCCAATCCCCTCTTGAACACCTCCAGGGATGGTGACTCCACCACCTCCCTGGGCAGCCCATTCCAATGGCTAACGACTTGATGATCTTAAAGGTCTCTTCCAAGTAAAACATTTCTGTGCTTCTCTGGTGGTGAGAAACTTAATCAACGTGGGATTTAAGGTTCAGGGATGGATGGAGGGCACCAGCATTTCAAACACTGCCTTGCTTTGCTGGCTAGAAGAAGGGTTGTATATCCCAGCACTGGGAAACTCATCAACTGCCTGAGCTCTGCATCTATCCTTTTCTAGCAGATGGGAAATAGTACTGAAAATTTCCAGCTAGATGAGGCAATGGGGTTGGGAAGTCTGGGGAGCAGGAAAGGATCAGGTGAGTTTGCTTTTGCAGTGGCAAAGGCCTGTTCCTGCTGCCATTAACTTGGAGGATTTAATGAGCAAGTTCTTCAGCTGCTCCTCTGCCATTGACCCTGAGCTGAACTCTTGGGTTAGGAGCTGACTTTTAATTTAGGACTTAGGAGGCCTTATTCTGCAAGGTACATCAGAGCCCAGATGGCTTAGAAAAACCCAGAGAGCTCCAACCTGAGAGCAGCTCTTGCCATGCACGTTCCCATGCTCTTTTAACAGGCTGGGGCTGCTCTGCCAAGTGTGATTTCAGAGGAAGCTTGGAAAGAAAGTCCAGGCCTGTCTGGTGTCCCTGCTTTGGAGAAATTTTAGTGCTTTTGCGATGGGCAGAATAGCCAAGAGAAAGAGCTTTTACAAAGCTTGGACCTGTGTGTCCTGCTTTCTGTCTTCCTAAGACATGTCCTCTTCCTCCATGACTCACTCCCTCGATGAGAACAAGAGACTTTTTAGAGCAAAGAGGACAAAACAGCAGAAGCTGGCTCCTCAGAATTGTGGTGCTGTGGTCATTTGTTTGTGGATCTGCAAGCATCTGTCATCTCTAGCCTGGGGAGTTCAATCCCAAAGAGCTCTGGTGTAGTCCAGACTGAATGGCTCCAGCCTGTTTGTATGCGGAGCTGTGCACAGTGCTGGGTGGCTGTCTGCCACCCCTCGCCCAAGGTGGATGTGTTTCAGAAGTGAAGCAGTTTGCACCTACATAAATATTCAAGTGCCTGTGGGTGAGGCACAGGCTGTGCCAGTCAGCCTGTTAAAATATTTCCCGAAGTTTGCTGGGAGGGGTGGCTGCTAGGGGGCTGCAGGGTTTGCCTCCTTACCAGTCAAACGGCCTCTCCTGCCATGGTGACACCTCTCTGTCCAGACACGTCCCTGCAAAACAGGGAGATGTCTCAGTTCTCAGTCACTGCTCTGGCATCTAGGGGATGATGGGATGAAGAGCAGACCTGTGAAGAAGGACTTGGGGGTGCTGCTGGATGAGAAGCTGGACATGAGCCAGCAACATTGCACTTGTAGCTCAGAAGCCAACTGTGTCCTGGGCTGCATCCCCAGCAGCATGGGCAGCAGGTGGAGGGAGGGGATTCTGCCCCTTGGTTCTGCTCTGCTGAAACCTCACCTGCAGTCCTGGGGCCAGCTCTGAAGTCCTCAGCACAGGAGAGACATGGATCTGCTGAAGCAGGGGAGCAGAGGAGGCCACAACAGTGATGGAAGAGCTGGAACCCATCTGTTGTGAGGCCAAGCTGAGAGAGTTGGGGTTGTCCAGCCTGTCAAAAAGAATGTTCCAGGGAAACCTTATTGTGGTCTTCTGGCACTTAAAGGGGGCAATAAGAAAGATGGGGACAAACTTTTTAGCAGAGCCTGTTGTGACAGGACACAGAGTGATGATTTAAACTCAAAGAGAGGAGATTTAGGCTGGATACAAGGAAGATAATTTTTACAGTGAGAGTGGTGAAATACTAGCTCAGGTTGTCCAGAGAGGTGGTAGAAGCCCCATCCCTGGAAACATTCCAGGTGAGGTTGAACAGGACTCTGAACAACCTGCTGTAGCTGAAGGTGTCCCTTCTGACTGCGCAGAAGTTGGACTAGATGAGCTCTATAGGTCCCTTCCAACCCAAACCATTCTGTAATTCCATGACACTGACCCTGAAGTCTCTGGGAAGGGGACCTGGTTGCTACTCCCTGCTCCTGCCTGGTGCTATATTTGCACACCTGAAGACTTCAAAGATGGCCTCTCAGGTGTCTGTTCAGCTTTTATCTCACACCTGGCTCTGTACACCAGGCAAGCACAGCTTGGCTCTGAGCAAATACCCCTGCTGTTGCTTTGTCCTTATCCTGCAAGGCACTCACTGGAAAGCTTCTAATTAGAGCCAGATTGTTGGTCTTGGCCCTTCTTGTTAGTGTTTTGGTTTGGGATTATCTGTTTTCAAGTCTGTTTAAAATGCATGGCTAGAGGATATCACGGTCAGTTTATCTGTGACAGAGGAAACATTTTCACACAGTGGCGAAATGTTTGGAAGAGAGCAAAATTAATAGCTGATCACTTAATCCTGATTAAGCTGGCAGCTGGGAGATGCTGGTCAAAGTGTTCACAGCAAACTGTCCCTCTCTAATGTTCAGGGTAAACAAGCATAGGGCTGTGGTCACCTTAACCCTCCCTGTGATGGTAGCCTCACATGCTGGGCAGGCACCTCAAGTGGAGCGTAGCTTTTCCTGCTTCCCAGCACAAGGGCTTTGGACAATGTGATCTCCCTGGGGAGGAGCAGGACCAAGATGTAGCTTTCTTTACCCCAAAATCTCCTGGGATCAAGCAACAGTCATGTAGGTCCAACTGAGCCCAGGCAGAGCACAGGGAGCTCTCTTCATTGGACACCCTCCCAGCCATTCCTGCAGCCATCATCTGGTTCTTGAAGTGAATCATACAATATGTGATATTATATGATCGTACCACAGAATCACAGAATCAGAGAACAGTAAGGGTTGGAAGGATCTCTGGAGATCATCAAGTCCAACCCCCTGCCAAGGCAGCTTCACCTAAAGAAGGTCACACAGAAAGACATCCAGGCAGGTTTTGAATGTCTCCAGAGATGGAGACGCTGACACCTCTGGGCAGCCTGTTCCAGTGCTGCATGACCCTTAAATTAAAGAAATATCTCCTCATGATTAGGTATAACTTCCTATGTTCAAGTTTGTGCCCATTAACCCTTGCCCTGTCACTGGGTGCCACTGAAAAAGACTGGCCACATCGTCCTGACACCTATTCTTTAACTATTTAAAAGCATTTATGAGATCCCTCCTCAGTCTTCTCTTTTCCAGATTAAAAAGACCCAGTTCTCTCAGTCTTTCTTCATAAGAGAGACATTCCAGTCCCCCATATGTGGTTTCATATAGTCCATAAAAGCTGCCCTAAGAGAGTGCCCAGGGGGTTAGCAGCAACTGATTTTAGGGGTTTAAATCAAAGCCAGGGCTCAGCTAGAGGAGGCACCAGCTCAGACCTGGTCCCAGCTTTAGTGATGTTTCAGAATCCTGCTGCTTTCATCGCTGTTGGTCACTTTCCCACCCATCCTTTTTATTTTTGGTGTTTGCTTTCTGGGGATAGGTAAAACTCCCAACACCTCTCAGCCCACCTGTTTGATCATGTTCTCACCCTCAGAGTTATAAACCAGAAAGCAATTAGGAGGCTGCCAAAAGACGGAGGGAGAGAGGCTCAACAGCCCCACCTTTCCTGCTCAGGTGCTTTATTATTCTCCCCAAACACATGTTCCACATTAAAGGCCATGCATTCTTAATGCAGCCACTGCCAGGCTGTCTCCACACAAACCAGATTGCTCTGGGTTGGGCTTGCCTTCAGTATTCACAAGGTCACTGCATATTTGGACCTCTGGCTGTTGCACTATGGTCAGGTTTATTTTTTTTCCTCCAGTGCCCAAGCTAACACAGACCAGGTCTGGAAATACCTAGAACTGTCTTCAGGCTCCCAGGGAAGGAGTGGGGCTACTGGAGTGAATGGATGGTGATATGACAAAGGAAGAGCTTTCTGGCGAGTACCCAGCAATGTGCTTTCCCCGAGGAGGTGAGCATGGCAGGGGCTTAGTTTTATCCTGGGAAAAAAAGATCTCAATGAAGACAGCACAACTCCTGCTGCTGGAGGTATCATAAACACAGCCACTACCAGGTCCTGCACAGAATTAATTCTTCACAGTAGATCTCGGTACCGATCCACCACTTGGTACTTCTGGAAAAAAATCACAGAATCGTAGAATGGTTTGGGTTGGAAGGGAGCTTTAAAGGTTATCTATTCCACCCTCCCTGCAGTGTGCAAGGACATCTTTGACTAGATCAGGTTGCTCAGAGCCCCATACAATGAGACCTGGAATGTGTCCAGGGATGGGGCATCTGCCACCAAAGATCAGTGATTATTTCTTCAGTGTCAGACAACAAACTATTTTTCCATGGGGCAAGTGAGAGGCACAGAAGGGAAGTGACCTCAATTACCTCAGGCAGCACCACTGCCAAAAACAGCAGCTGGCTCTCCCCATTCTCTCCTATCCTCACCCTTGCTCTGCCTCTCCATTCTGGTGCTCTGCTCCCCTCCCACTTGATGGAATGAGAGTTCTTCACTCTCCCAGACATCCAAAGAAAGACTTTCTCCAGATGTTCCTCCCTGTGGCACGTGACAGGCTTTCAGGAATGTCCATTGTATGCTACAAAGATAGACACTATTCTAATCACTGTCCTTGGGCAAAGAGGCTCAGGCTTCCTGTTTTCCTTGTTACCCTTATTCCACCAAATGTCATCCCCCCAACCCTGTAGGTGCACCCACACAATAGCTGACTTTCAGCCTACACTTGTATCCTCTGCTGTCCAATCCAGAAGATTGATTGCTGTTGGAAGCAATTTCTCCAGGATGCTGACTGTCCTTTACAAACTGTGCTGTCACTGACCACTAGGACAGCTTGTCTTCCTTTCAGCCATATACAGGACAAAGCCATGGCAGCCAAAACTTCTCTGCCATAGGTGAGTGGAGTGAAGCTATTGTACAGCTGCGAAAGCAGGCATGAATTAAATTGGAGGAAGTGGTGGAGTTCTGGCTTCATGGCAGGGTTCTGCTATTTACTTTTTCATGTGGTAGAGAGCATTGCCATCTCTGAGCTTGTACTTGGGGTCTTTCATGATCTTTCTTTCTGGTTCTGTAGAGCATCTACACATCCCAGTCATACTCCTGGACAAACCCTCCTCCCTGCTGTCCACTTCTGTCCCAGAATATGGAGGAGATGCTCTTCAACATCTTTATTGATGATCTGGATGAGGGCATTGAGTCCATCATCAGTAAATTTGCAGATGACACCAAGCTGGGGGCAGCAGTTGATTTGCTGGAGGGCAGAGAGGCTTTGCAGAGGGACCTCGACAGGCTGGACAGATGGGCAGAGTCCAATGGCATGAGATTTAACACATCCAAGTGCCGGATTCTGCACATTGGCCACAACAACCCCAGGCAGTGCTACAGGCTGGGGTCAGAGTGGCTGGAGAGTGGCCAGGCAGAGAGGGACCTGGGGGTACTGGTTGATTGTAGGCTGAACATGAGCCTGCAGTGTGCCCAGGCAGCCAAGAAGGCTAATGGCATCCTGGCTTGCATCAGGAACAGTGTGGCCAGCAGGAGCAGGGAGGTCATTGTGCCCCTGTACACTGCACTGGTTAGGCCGCACCTTGAGTACTGTGTCCAGTTCTGGGCCCCTCAGTTTAGGAAGGATGTTGACTTGCTGGAACGTGTCCAGAGAAGGGCAACAAAGCTGGTGAGGGGTTTGGAACACAAGCCCTATGAGGAAAGGCTGAGGGAGCTGGGGTTGCTTAGCCTGGAGAAGAGGAGACTGAGGGGTGACCTTATTGCTCTCTACAACTCCCTGAAGGGAGGTTGTAGCCAGGCAGAGGTTGGCCTCTTCTCCCAGGCATCCAGCACCAGAACAAGAGGACACAGTCTCAGGCTGCGCCAGGGCAGGTTTAGGCTGGATGTTAGGAAGAAGTTCTACACGGAGAGAGTGATTGCCCATTGGAATCGGCTACCCGTGGAGGTGGTGGAGTCACCTTCACAGGAGGTGTTCAGGAGAAGACTTGATGGGGTGCTTGGCTGTATGGTCTAGTTGTTGGGTGGGTTGGATTGTTTGATGGGTTGGACGCGATGATCTTGAAGGTCTCTTCCAACCTGGTGTATTGTATTGTATTGTATTGTATTGTATTGAGAGGAAGACCACATTTCCCACAAGGAAGCTGTCTGGAACAAAGTAACCCCAAGAGAAGAGCCTCTTGTCCTGTCGGTTGAGGGAGACCAGCTGTTGTGGATTGACTCACACAGCAGAGGCTGCAATGATGGTGAGGAGACTGGAGCATGTCTCTTATGAGGAAAGGCTAAGAGACCTTGGGCTGCTTAGCATGGAGAAGACAAGACTGAAAGGACATCTTATCAATTCTATCAATATCTAAAGAGCAGGTCTCAAGAGAATGGGGCCAGACTGGAACAGGTTGCCCAGAGCTGGGATGGCGACCCCATCCTTGGAGACATCCTAGATCAAAATTCTTGAGGCCCTAAGCAACCTGATCTAGTTGGAGGTGTCCCTGATCATTGCAGGGGGTTAGACAAGATGACCTTTGAGGGTCCCTTCCAATCTGATGCATTCTGTGTTTCTATGATTCTGATTTGTCCGTTTTGATGCCCTTACTGTGCTCTCTGGGATTGGTGCCATCATTCAGTTCTCTTTTGGGCACATGCTTGGGTCTCAGAAGTCACTGTGCTGGCAAACATCCCTTCTGCTGCTCTCCAGGGGACGTGACTTCTGCAAGTGATCCTTTAGCATGTTTGTGTTTGAATGTTCTTCATTCCAGCCCGGGCACGTTATGGCTTTTCTTTGCTAGCTATTCAATGAGCCCATTCAGAACTGGCTACAGCATTTTTTTGCTTTGCAGAATTCTTTCAAGTCCCAAGGAGATGCTGGGGTGAATAGTGGGAGTGTTTGTGGGCATCTAAGCACTTTAACGCCTTGTGCTCGTCTTCACCTCTGAGTCATGAACAAGAGCCTGAGTCTTTTCCATAACCTCTGCCAGATCTCAGCCCTTTCTTCCATCCTCCATAGCAGCCTTTTGGGCCTGGACAGCCATCTTTTAATTCTGACTCTGTATTGGGAGAACCACCAGGTAGAAAACTACCCTCAATTAACCTTATTGAGTTATGCCTAAGAGCAAAAGAGACACACTGACCTGTAGCTACCCTTGTGTCATCAGCTGTTCCCATTTCTGAGATGAGAGAAGACACAGGTGGTGCTTGTTCTTCCAAAGTTTGGTTTTAATGTGTCCTTTTGCAAGTCTGACACTGATGTTGCTGGATGAGTCTGAGGATCTCACGTATTGCCATCCCTTTTCTGTCCTTTGATTTTCAGGAGCCTTGCAGTTACTTCTTGTGTCTTCTTACTCAGCTAAAACTTGATCCAGTTGAAGGTGCAGACAGAAAAAAATGGGGGCAAAATTGTTTTCCTACTCCACAACCTCTCTGGGCAGTCTGTTGCAGGTCTCTGGCACCTTCACAGCAAAGAAGTTTTTCTCATTCAAACTTAATCTCCTGGCTTCCAATTTGGGCCCATTACCCCTTGTCCTGTTGCTGGCCACCACTGAAAAGAGTCTGGCCCCATTCTCTTGATACCTGCTCTTCAGACACTGATCAGCATTGGTAAGATGTCTTCTCAGTCTTGTCTTCAGGCTAAACAGCCTCAGGTCTCTCAGCCTTTCCTCATAAGAGACATGCTCTAGTCCCCTCACCATCATTGTAGCCTCTACTATGTGAGTCATTCCACAACAGCTGGTCTCCCTCAACTGGTAGGCCAAGAGGCTCTTCTCTTGGAGTTACCTTGCCCCAGACAGCTTCCCTGTGGGAAATGTGGTCCTCTTCCTCTCCTCCATGTTCTGGGACAGAAAGATGGACAAGAAGGAGGAGGGTTTGTCTCGGTGTACATGACTGGGATATGTAGAAGCTCTGCAGAATTAGAAAGAAAGATCATTGATTTTCTTCTTCAGGGATCCTTGACTCTTTTTCTCCATCTAGACTGATAGGGTAGAAAGGTTTGACCATGAAACACAATTGAATCCATGGGGATGAAGCAGTCTCCTCCCCTTTGTTGCATGCCTCTCAAAGTACACACTGTATTTACAAATGCAAATGAGTTTCATCATCATGTTCTGGAGTATAATCATAATTACTTTCCTTGCTGTAGACACGTGGACATTTGGGCATTGAACTAATGCGACATACTACTACATGTTATCCTCAGATTTAGTTGCTTGTAAACGTGTTTGGTTATCTTTGTTCCCTACATGTGGTTTGTGGTTTGGACAAAGAGATGAATACATGGGTTGGTGGGCAGGTAGGTGATTATCTGGGTCAAAGATAAATGTTCTTTTTATTCCTTAAACCATGGAGCAGAAGACTCATCTGTACAATCCTGAGGGCAGATGCTGATTCCATCTTAGGTTTGGAAACATCTGGTAGAGTCACAGTGCGGCTTCATTCACAGTAAATGAGACCTAAGAAAGTGGAAGGTGGTGAGTGAATTTTTTGTTGGGCAGGATAGTGGTTTTGAGGGATAACAAAAAGGCTCCTGTGATTCCTGAAGTCAACGTAGTATTTCTGTTTGGTTTCCTCTACAACATAATCAACACCAGTAATCTCTTCTCTGCCCTGAACAGCGTGTGTTTCATGGCCATTAAAGAGAAAGCAGCTCAGTCTTTCATGTTCTGCAATGGGCTTGTGTTTCCCCCTTCTTTGTCTCATGGCCCTGGTATCACTGATAGTCTGACAGAATGTGTTTAGCTCCCAGAACTATTAAAAATGTAGCTCAGATGGTGATGATGGGAGGATGACATCTCCTGAATAATTTATTTTAACTGAAAATATTTGTAAGGCTTAAGTGTTAGCAGAAATCTTCATTTTAACTCTTCATGAGGTGGCTGCTTGTAGCGATTCACTTGCTGGGGTGAGAAGAGGTTTGGTCTGTTCGAGGGTGGGTTGGACATCTCTCGTCAGCCAAAGCCTCCATTTCCTTCAGGGACTGTCAGACTCTTAGCTGTGGTCCTTTGGAGGCTGGCAGAAGGAGATCTGCAGAAGGACTCCAGTGGGAAGGTGGAGGTGTTGGGAGAAGTCACTAGCAGCTTGATTGCCTTAGGAACAGCAAGGTTTTTCCACAGCGGTGGAGTGGGCACACCTTGAGTCCTGTGTCCAGTTCTGGGCTACTCAGTTTAGGAAGGATGCTGAGTTGCTGGAATGTATCCAGGGAAGGGCAGCAAAGCTGGGGAGAGGTTTGGAGCACAAGCCCTGTGAGGAGAGACTGAGGGAGCTGGGTTTGCTTAGCCTGGAGAAGAAGAGGCTCAGAGGAGACCTTACTGCCATCTACAACTACCTGAAGGGAGGTTGTAGCCAGGTGGGGGTTGGTCTCTTCTCCCAGGCAACCAGCACCAGAACAAGAGGACACAGTCTCAAGCTGTGCTAGGGGAGGTTTAGGCTGGATGTTAGGAAGAAGTTCTTCACAGAAAGAGTGATTGGCCATTGGAATGGTCTGCCCAGGGAGGTGGTGGAGTCACCGTCACTGGAGGTGTTTAAGAAGAGACTGGATGGGGTGCTTGGTGCCATGGTTTAGTTGATTAGATGATGTTGAATGATACGTTGGATTCAGTGATCTCAAAGGTCTTTTCCAGCCTGGTTAATTCTGTATTCTGTATTCTGAGTGAAAGAGGTTGTAATTACTGGCCGCAAAATATTTACCGTAAGCAAGGAACAGCTGGCTACCTTTCATTCCTGGCAGCAGCTCCATTCCTTGGGAGCAATGGCTTCAAGTTCTTGCTCTCAGGAGTAAGCTGCTCCCATCACCCTGTCCAGGACGAACTAACCAATTTGTTGCTGGTCCAGGGATTTGTGCAGGAGTTGGTGAACCAGAAGGAAGGGGAGCAGTTTGTGTGATCATAATCTTAACAGCTCCAGACATCTCACACAGACACAGAATCATGGAATGATAGGGATTGGAGGGGACCTCTGGTGATCATCTTGTACAAGCCCCCTGCCACAGCAGGTTCATCCAGAGCAGGTTGCACAGGACAGTGTCCAGGTGGGCTTTTGATTCCAGAGATGGAGACTCCACAACTTCTCTGAGCATGTTGGAGCAGCATGCTGGAGCCTTGAGAGTACATGCAAATGATATCTGGGTGGGTAAAAGTGGCTTGGAGTATTCTTATGTGATGCTCAGAGCATGCTTTTGTCAGCACACTGGTTTTCAGGCCCAGGCCTATGGTGGTTGAAGGCTGAGTACTTTTGCTCTTCTTTATACATGTTGAAATTGCAATATAGACTAATTGGTTTGTGCAGAGTCACAAAGATATCGTTAAATGTGGGTGCCAAACAGAAACCTTAGGTTTTATTTCAGTGTCTGTCATGGGACTGATGCAATTTCTACATGGAGCCATGGCTTCACAGGACATGGCTTTGCAGACCCGAGATTGGTGTACTGGAAGGAAAGCAGGGTCATTGCTTTCTTGTATATTTTTAGTAGAAACTGTGTGCAGACAATCCAAAGTTCCAAATTCATGCTGGCAGGAATCCAGTCAAGAGGCTGAGATCATCTGCAGGGGTTTTTATCAGTCACATTCTTGGCATTGGTGTTAAAAAGGCCAAGATCATTTCTGTGATGGATATCTAAGAAAGGCAAAGATTCTTTCTGTGATGAGTATCTTTTCCTCTCTCTTCTGTTTACATACAAGTATTACACATAGACAAATCCCTTTCTTAGCTGTGTGGGACTGGTTTCCACTCAGGACAAAGGAAGCTGCTTACAGGTGGCAGAGAACAGAGTTTAACCCATACTTTATGGACAATTTCATCACTGAAATTCCTGTAGCCCACAAATGGCCACCTGCCCTGAAGAGCTCACTGCTGATTCACAAGCAACTTCCTCCTACTGTCTCACTCTTCTTCCTCCTATTGCTGGTCTTGTCACTTGCAGGATTATTTCATTGCCTTTTAGTAATTCCTCTTGGTTCCTACCAAAAAGGTAGGTAAGGCACATTCTGGGCTTGAAGAACACAAAATCTGTATTGGGGAGAGGGAATGGCAAGAGAGAAATCTGGTTTACAAATGGGACCCTGCAACATAAAAGGTGAAATTCTGATGTTCTTGAAGTCAATGCCAAAACCCATTCATGACTTTCAGCTAGCCAGGGCATCATCCCAAACAGTTTGGGACTGATCCATCCTCCAGCCCCTTCTTTAGGTCTTGGCCACAGATTCATCTGTCACTCTTAATCTTAACTCCACTTAATCTTGAAGAGACTGGAAAACCTCACTCTGTCTGGCTTTTTCATAATGAAGTCTCGAAGTGCTTACATAAAAGAGCTGATTAGAGTTACAGTTCACTTGGGGAAGCCAATACATGGAAAAGCAAAGTGATGTACCTGAGGTCACACACCAGGACAGCGTGAGAGGCAGGAGTCAGTTCTCCATGTCCTCTGTTCCTTCCCAGCCTCTCTTGTAAACCCAAACAGCAATAAAACGAAGCACTGATTCATACCAGGAAAAGCAAGATTTGAAGCAGCATCAACTCATAACCAACCTTGTAGTCACTGTGGCTCAGTGGAAACCCTGGAGTTAATGACCTCTGCATAATGGATGTATTTTTGTGTAACTGAATTCCAAGAAATAATTAAATCCTTCTTAATTATTGAGACAGGAACTAGTAGGAGAGAAGAACCAGAGTCTTTACGTCAGATTCATATTAATACATCACCAGGCCTAGCAAAAATTTGTCTTATGAATAAATATACCCTATAAATCAGTCCAATAAATTTTCCCTTGTGAAATAAGTTGTCTTCCTGCTTTATGTGTCATTTTAAAGGAAGATAATTGAAGATGAATTTTCTTCATCTACAGAGAAACAGCCATTCAAAATGAATAACTGAAACGCTAACGCGTATGTGTGTCTGTGTTTTGGGGATGGTGCTGACATCTGTGCAGGGCATGTTAGACTGAGACGGACTTTCCAAGAGCTGCTGGAGTGGAGACCAATGCTGCTTTCCAACCTGGGGAAAATTCTCCTCAATTCCAGCTTTTTTGTGCATTAGCAATTACTTTCAAACATTGAAAACTCAGCAGCAGTTGCCAAAATCTGTGTTGCCTCCCAAGGAAATGTTCTTATTTTCTTGGGGTTTAGATGCCAAGTATGTGGCTAAACTAAGGTTGATGATAGCAGAGGTTTGGATTTAGGCAGATAGTGAGTCTGTGCACAAAGTTAGTGGCTGGAATATGCACACAGCCGTGACCATGCTGGGGTTACATCTGTGGAAATGTAAAAACATTAGTTTTAAAAGACATTCATCTTTTCCACATTTCCTGCTCTGGTTGGAGGTGATTTTTACATTGTTTTATTCTTGGCTGTCACAGCGCTCTGTGTCTTCCTGCCTGAGAATCTCTCCTTGCAATGATTTTACAGCCTTGTGTATTATGTACACGTGAAAATGGTGGCTTGATTAAGAGGTTTCTTGGTTTCAACCAGAAAAGAAATATATAAAGTCACTAGAAAGTGGGTTTTATGAAGAAAGGCTCATACATGTCATAAAAGAAACCAGAATGGTCTCTGAATGAGGTATAAAGGGACTTGCTATGAGCAGAAGCAAATTGAAACTGGGTCTTGCTCTTTTATTTTAAGACTTCATGTTTTAATGCCTGTGAAATACAAGTGCTCATATGCACCTGATGGGCTCTGCAAGCTCCCCACTATTTTTTTTACATGATGTGGGTCCCATGAAGTTGTCAGACACATGAGGATGTTTCTTGTAGCCCTGTCCCTGCAGTAGCAATGAAACATCACTTAGGCTATGAAGGGAAGGAGAAATGTTGCATTGCTGCAGAACTGTAAGGATAGGGTTATAAAATTACCATGTCTGCAGATTCCAGATGTGAGCCATATGATTGCAAAGCCCTTGGATAAATCAGCTCTCTCCTAAGCCTCCTCAACATCTGTCTAACCTGGAAGTGCAGTTTACACCTCGTGCTGGGGCTAAAGAGTCATTTTGGAAAAAACTCCATGCAGCTGATGAAGTGTTTGCTTAGGATTAGGTGCCGTGGTTAATACTAAAGAGCACTAAAAAGTGTTGCTGGCCACTGTCCTGTGTTGCAGTGGCTTTGAATTTCCTCTGTGCTAAAGACGGATGTTCATGTGGTTTGAGTGGCTTTTGTCCTATTCCCTGGGCTCAAAAGAAAAAGGAATACTGGGCTTTTAAAGATGGAAAGTTAGGCTAAATATAACAGTGTTTCCTGGACCTGAACTCACCACAATACACGGTTCCAGCAGTACTTCCAGCAGGAATGCAAAAGAGGCAGGTCTGTGTGTAAGTTCTTTGGGGTTTAGTTTGAAATAAACAGGGAGGTGTATCCATGTGTAAGGGTGGTGGCTTTGGGAAAGCAGAAGTGCAGGGCTGTTAGGAGATCCTGCCTCTCCACTGCTGGGGTGAGCTCCTGTGAGGCATCCGGCCGTGTGTCCTCTTCCTAAGAGCGATCAAGTTACACTCCTTGAGCTTTGCCATGGTAGCAGAGGAAGGGAGAGTACAAAGGTTATGGAAAACAAAACATTAATTTTCTTGCCCAGCTGTGTTACAAGCAAAGTGCAGCTTATTTATACCCCCAGCATACCCTCCATAAATCAGGCCTGCTCTCCAGCAATGCATTTAATGAGAACTATTAAATGATTTCATGATGTACTCATCGTTACCATCTGATAAAAACCAGTGCTCCCTCCAAGGGCCAGCACTTTTCAATTGTAGCTTTTTGTGCTCAGGGAAAGGAGGTGTTGGTGGGGAACAAAGCCTTGGGCAGTGTCAGACGCATTCTGCAAACGTCTCATGCAGGCACATTGTGTCGAGAGGATTGATTGCTCTCTTGGACCGAGCTGGAGTCTTGCAGCTTTTAATTAGGGAGATGGGCTGATGACGTGAGTAGCCCCCTGGTTTTATGTAATACCTTTCCAGCAGAAAAGATGTGATTCCAATCTTGCCTTCATCCACCAGCATAAATCACTGCCTTACTGGCCAAGGTGGGTGTTGCTCTCTGGGGGAACATGAGATTGGACCCCAGCCCATGGTGCACAAGGAAGCTGAGGTGTTCCACAGCATCCATGCACAGGCCCCATGTGTCTCCCGTGCTTGAAAAAATACTTGTTTGCTCTTTGTGTAAGCAAGTTCACGCCAAAAGGAGGGAACCTGTTGCAGGGTGGCATTCAGGAGGCTTCCCTAACCACAGAGTCATAGATTGTAGCCTTGTATAATGTTTGGGTTGGAAGGGACCTCTAGAGGTCATCTAGTCCAACATCCCTGCAGTAAGCAAACTCCTGACCAAGCTGTCAGCCTGTGGCTTGGACAGCAGCACTTTGCACTGGGTTAGGAACTAGCTGGAGGGCTGAGCCCAGAGAGTGGTGGTGAATGGTGCCACATCCAGATGGAGGCCAGTCACTAGTGGTGTCCCCCAGGGATCAGCGATGGGTCCCATGCTCTTTAATATCTTTATTGATGATCTGGACAAGGGGATTGAGTCCATCACCAGTATGTTTGCAGATGACACCAAGCTGGAGGGCAGGTGTTGATCTGTTGGAGAGGAGAGCTCTGCAGAGGGACCTTGACAGGCTGGACAGATGGGCAGAGTCTAATGGCATGAGATTTAACACATCTAAGTGCCGGGTTCTGCACATTGGCCACAGCAACCCCATGCAGTGCTACAGGCTGGGGTCACAGTGGCTGCAGAGCGGCCAGGCAGAGAGGGACCTGGGGGTACTGGTTGACAGCCAGCTGAACATAAGCCAGCAGTGTGCCCAGGTGGCCAAGAAGGCCAATGGCATCCTGGCCTGCATCAGGAACAGTGTGGCCAGCAGGAGCAGGGAGGTCATTCTGCCCCTGTACTCAGCACTGCTTAGGCCACACCTTGAGTCCTGTGTCCAGTTCTGGGCCCCTCAGTTCAGGAAAGATGTTGAGTTGCTGGAATGTGTCCAGAGAAGAGCAGAAAAGCTGGGGAGGGGTTTGGAGCACAAGCCCTATGAGGAGAGGCTGAGGGAGCTGGGTTTGCTTAGCCTGGAGAAGAGGAGGCTCAGGGGAGACTATATTGCCATCTACAACTACCTGAAGGGAGGTTGTAGCCAGGTGGGGGCTGGTCTCTTCTCCCAGGCAACCAGCACCAGAACAAGAGGACACAGTCTCAGGCCGCACCAGGGAGGTTTAGGCTGGGTGTTAGGAAGAAGTTCTTCACAGAAAGAGTGATTGGCCATTGGAATGGTCTGCCCAGGGAGGTGGTGGAGTCACCGTCACTGGAGGTGTTTAAGAAGAGACTGGATTGGGTGGACTTGCTGGAACGTGTCCAGAGAAGGGCAACAAGGTTGGTGAGGGGTTTGGAACACAAGCCCTATGAAGAGAGGCTGAGGGAGCTGGGGTTGCTTAGCCTGGAGAAGAGGAGTCTGAGGGGTGACCTTATTGCTCTCTACAACTACCTGAAGGGAGGTTGTAGCCAGGCAGAGGTTGGTCTCTTCTCCCAGGCAGCCAGCACCAGAACAAGAGGACACAGTCTCAAGCTGCGCCAGGGCAGGTTTAGACTGGACATTAGGAGGAAGTTCTATACAGAGAGAGTGATTCCCCATTGGAATGGGCTGCCTGGGGAGGTGGTGGAGTCACTGTCATTGGAGGTGTTCAGGAGGAGACTTGATGGGGTGCTTGGTGACATGATCTAGTTGTTTGATGGGTTGGACGTGATGATCTTGAAGGTCTCTTCCAACCTGGTGTATTGTATTGTATTGTATTGTATTGTATTGTATTGTATTGTATTGGGTGCTTGGTGCCATGGTTTAGTTGATTAGATGGTGTTGGACGATTGGTTGTTTTCAATGATCTTATAGGTCTTCTCCAACCTGGTTAATTCTAATTCTAAGCAGGGACATACCTAGCTAGATCAGGTTGATCAGAGCCACATCAACCCTGACCTTGACTGTCTTCAGGGGGCTCCACCACCTCCCTGGGCAACCTGTTCCAGTGTTCCACCACCCCTCATAGTAAAGAACGTCTTCCTAATGTCTAGTCTAAATCTACCCTTCTCTAATTTCAAATCTTTGTCCCTTATTCTAATGTTACAGGCCTTTGTCCCTCCCCATCTTTCTTGCAGTCCCTCTTCAGGTACTGGAAGGCCACTATAAGGTCTCCCCAGAGCCTCCTTTTCTCCGGACTGAACAGCCCCAATTCTTGCAGCCTGTCCTCATAGGAGAGGTGCTCCAGACCTCTGATCATTTTTGTGGCCCTCCTCTGGGTCCATGTCCAGAGCTGGACACTGTACTCCAGATGAGGTCTCACCAGAGCAGAGTGGCAGAATCTCTCTTGATCTGCTAGCCATGCCACTTTTGACACAGATCAGGATGTGACTGGCCTTCTGGGCTGAATCATATAATCATTTAGGTTGGAAAAGACCTCTAAGATCATCAAATCCAACCATCAACCCAGTATTACTGTTCTCATTAAACCATGTTCAGAAATGAACCATAGGCAGCCCCAAGGACTTGTCCCCATAGCAGGGTACACACACGGCAAGGGGGACGCACAGATCTATCTACAGCCCTCTGGACTTCTCCCACGCTGGAGCTGATAGCTGTGCAGAACCTTGTGAAGGCTTCTTTGTCAAGGGCATACCCAAGCATTAAAATCACAGTGCTGGCTAATTTATGTGAGAAGGTTTTCCCCAAATCAGTGGGGAGGGTGCTGCTGCCCAGAGACTTGCTCCTTTCAAAGTGTTTAATTGCTAATCAGAGGCTGGATTCAGCAGCTTCCATTCTCTGCCACTTTCTGTCTCTGTCAGTGAAACTGGAGAGGCTCATGCTTTATAACAAAGATATTTATCTTGCCCAAATTTGTGGGAAGCTCTAGGAGGATGTCCTTAGGTACTTCATGGCTTTAATGGGGTAAACAGCTGCTGTTACTTAGTTAACAACCAGATTTTCTGAGTGGGGGCTGGGAGGAGGATCCCATAATTAATCCTTTGGGCAAGTGGTTGGGATTCTAGTGTGTTGGTTTTGGTCTGAGTCTAAATAGCATCTCCCAGATCATAGTAGTGAAATTCAGGTCCAAATGTCACCTTAAATTTCTGCATCTCTTCAGTGGGTATTTTTCTTCCTCCTTCAAGTGATCTGCTTCATGATCCCAAGTGAAGTTACTGTTGCCAGTCTCAGAAGTCTTCTGGAAAATCTGGAAGAGTTTATAACTCAAGTTAAAACCAGGGGTACAACAGAGACAGCTGCTCTCCCAAGCCACAAGCCCGGTTTTGCCTTTGGGTTTGTTGTTGTTGTTGTTTTCTTGTTTGTTCTGTAAGATGCTAAGGATGGCTCATGCCAACCTGGTTTCATTCCAGCCAAGTGTTCCTCCTGTAAATAACTTTTTTTAACTTGAGGATTTTATTTCTCATGGGTCCCATCAGATGGGAAGCAGCAGGCTCTTGCCCTAGTGTCCTTGCCTGTGGTGCCTCAGGAGCTTGTCTGATCTTAATGAATATTAATAAATAATCAAGTATAGATAGCTACCAACAAATCGTGTCAGAGTCCATATCAAAAGTACGTTAACTAGAAATCCAGGGCTCTGAGTACAGGCATGTGGTAAATACACACCCATGGGACACTCAGGGGTGGCAACCCAGTACTGCCTGAGGGATAAGTGTCAAACAAATATCATCTAAATGCTAAAAGCAGTGCACCTGTGGAAACCTGAAGTACACATCAGCCATGAGATGGGTTTAGTGATGTTATATTGGGCAAAAGGTAAAAATATAGAAAAAAAGAAAAAAAGAGGGAGTTGGTGGCAAAGAATGAAGGCAGGTGTAGGGCAGTGGAAAATATCCCTACACCAGAATACCCAAAGTAACCAAGAGACCTCCTAAATAGTGGAGAAAACTCAGTTTATCCTCCTGGTGACTTCAGAGATATTTTAAGATATAGGTGATTTTACTTTGGTTTTACCCTAGTGTTGTAGACATTCATAAGGGAAGGTTGGAACACGACTTCTTGAAGTGTAACCACAGTGAAGGGTCATGCAGGTGGCAGCTGCCAGACCTGTGGGTTTTAGGATTTGCACAGCTGGCAGGTTTTAGCCTCCTCTTTGGAAACTGAATCAATATTTTATTAGGTTTTGTGGCAGAAGGACGCCTAGGCAGCACTTTTTCAGAGCTTTGTCTTCAAGCTGAGGTTCTTTAGGCTGGGCTGGTGTTAGCACTATTCCTTGGGATTTAAGTGCTCTTGTGTAAATGGATTTCACACCTGACTTTACAGAGCAGTGACGCTTGCTGCTGGAACTTGTTACAAGTCAGGGCTTGGATTTTGAGGGGATGTGGAGGAAAACATGGTCCCAGCAGTGCCTCCTTGCAGACACCAGGTTGTATCTGTTCTAGGGTCACATGCACATCTTGAGCTTTTTTTAAGCAGTGTTCTAAAGCACATGAAGATGTATAAAGAGGGAGGTTTAGATTGGATATTAGAAAAAACTTCTTCACTGAAAGGTTCTCAAACACTGGAACAGGCTGCCCAGGAAGGTGATTGAATCCACATTTCTGGAGGTGTTTAAAACATGCAGAGGTGTGCTGCTGAGGGACATGGTTTGGTATCAGACTTAGTAAAGATAATAGTTGGATTTGTTCTTAAAGGTCTTTCCCATCTGAAATGATTCTGTGATTCTACAGTTTTATGGTTCTATAATTCTATGAGACAGAGGTGGAGTTTGAAGGTTAAAGGAAGAATCTTGTATTTGGAAGTGAAAAATGTATTTGGGTGTGAATATTGTTCAGCTCCAAAAAGGAGGGTTAATAGATACAGAACCATAGAATCATTTTGCTTGGAAGAGACCTTTATGATCATCATTGAGTCCAGCTGTTAACTTAGCACTGCCAAGTCACCACTAAGCCATGTTCCTCAGCAACACATCTACATGGCTTTTAAATCCCTCCAAGGATGGTAACTCCACCACCTCCCTGGGCAGCCTGTTCCACAGTTTCACAACCCTTTCAGGGAAGGATATTTTTCTGATATCCAACCTAAACCTTCCCTGGTGCAACTTGAGGCCATTTCCTCTTTTTGCGTGAGAGAAGAGACTGACCCCTGCTTTACTCCAACTTCATTTCAGGGACTCGCAGAGAGTGAGAAGGTCTCCCCCTGCCTCCTTTTCTCCAGGCTAAATGACCCCAGTTCCATCAGATGCTCCTTAATATTCTGTCCTACTGTTGTATAGATCACTACAGAACATCTTCAGCCTGTACTGGCTAGTTAGTAAATACAGATATAAACAGTCATAAAACCTGCCGAGTGTTGCATATGTAGTGAGCTTCTCAAAACAGCTTACACCAAATGTGTGGTATTCTGAAATGTTCATTGCTTTCTCAAGACATGCCCATTTGTATGGACTTTGGAGAAGTTCAGGCTGCCCTGCTGTTTCCATCCAGCATCAACATATAAAATGGGAGAGAAGGTCCATAAACAGGTCTGGAGGAAGGTTTTCCATTAGCTGCTGGTTGTAATTTATGGTGGGAAAGCAGCAGGCAATTAAACCGCTTACACTGCTGAGCATTAATGTGTGGTGCTGTAAGTTAGAACATTTCCTTTAATGTTTTACTTAATGAAGATGAAGTCTCTCTCTTTATGATTTAGTTAAGTCATTTCCACACAAGGGCTTGGGTGGGTTTTTTCAGAAGTATCTTTATTATACTTCCATAAACACCCCAAGCATACATGTCAGGCTACTGCTTCAGCGTAGACTGCGAAGAAAGAGCAGAAAGGATTTATGAGCCCTCCAGAGATTGTTTTGTGCTGTCTTAAATGTAGCTGGAAAGGGATTTGGTTTGATGGGCTGTTTTTAACTTTGTAGATAAATGTCTCCACCCTAAGATGCCTTGCAAGAATTTAGCAATAGGTGCAGAAAATGCAGTCTGCTTGGCTGTTCTACCTCTAGTACAAAACACTCCTTTAAACTATTTTAAGTAGTTGATTTTCTCAAAGGTATCATGCAAGCAATGTAAATAAACTTCAGTTCAAGCCCAGTTAGGTTACAGAAGCACCTTGTCCACAGCTAAAACCAGTTCTGAGCCTCTCATTCTCTAAAGGATTGCTCTTCATTTGAAGCTGATGCAAAGGTAGGAATCTAGTCTCCACATAAATGCTCAGATAAAGCAAATACTAAGATTCTGAGAAGGTAAAGTAGTCTTCATGCCACTGTTTTTGTTGATTTGGGGTTTCTCCTCCTCTGTTTTAAACCTGTATGTCTTTTTTATTGATTTAATGTGTAAGAAAAGTACCATCCCTAAGCAAATAGTACACCATTGAAAACTGGACTGGTGCACCTTACTGGTGCTTTGAGGTTGTCATTAGAAATACAGTTCTGTGCTCTCCCACCTCTCCTGTGGCCTGCAGACTTTCAATTGCTTTTGAGAGAGGTCAAATATATAAAATGGAGAAATGTTCCATTGTGTGTTGCATTGGAGGTGGAGGTGTCATTCCCTCCTTTCATTTGCAGCTCTTCTGGGCACCTTACACAGCCTGATTGTTGACTTCTAGGTATTGGAGTTTGTGAAGGACTGACTCAGAAACCATCTTGGCCTTCTGAGGATGAACGTGGTAGGGTCTGAAAACAAAGTGATGGCAGTGATAGTGCCTGGTCCCATTGTTCTGAGCATGCTGTATGCAGTACAAAACCAGTAACACCAGAGACCTGGTGATTTTGTGGTTATAAGCTGTGGCTTGCATGTGTAACAGTCAATAATAAACTGCCATGGGAAGTACCTAGTCAGTCCCACACAATCTGTTTTAAAAATATCTATTTAGGGGTGGTCACAGTGTTTATTAGTTATGACATTTATGAAAATGGCAGCTGGAGACTGATGGAGAAGATGGTGCTGGAGGCTGTGCAAGTTCAGTACAGGACACAGACCTTATCTGTGCAGAGCTTACGGGCTACAACACCTTGTCCCAAATGCATCTCCTGCATTCCTGTTTGCCCCTTGTCCTGTCACTGGGCACCACTGAAAAGAGCCCAACCCCATCCTTGTGACCTCCATACATTAGGTATTCATCAGTATTGATAAAATCTCCTCTCAGTCTGCTCTTCCCCAGGCTAAACATTCCCAAATCTCTCAGCCTTTCCTTATCAGAGAGATGTTCCAGTTCCTAATCCTCTTTGTGGCCCTCTGTTATACTCTCTCCAGTGGTTCCCTGTCTTTCTTGAGCTGGGGAGCCAGAACTAGACACAGTACTCCAGATGTGGCCTCACCAGGACAGAGTAGAGGTGGAGGAGAACCACTCTTGACCTTCTGGCTATGCTCTTCAGTTGTTTCAAATTGGGGATTTGATAACATAGAGGAAAATCCCTGTTGACTTGACTAGGACAACTCTGGAAGGCTTCACCGGAGTTAAGTGTTCACGCTGAGTCTGTACTACATCTGTGCTGTAGCATACAGCAAGTTGGACACACCAGCAACCTTCATCTGAGGAGCTGTAACTCAAAGCTGGAAGGCAGTGGGTATAAGCCTTGGACTTTTCTCCTGGTTCAGGCAGAGGGCTGAACGCCAGGAGTGCTGAGGATTTAATACTTGTGCTAACAATGTTAGCTGAGCATACTTTCTGTAATCTATTCTTAAACACAAATGTAGATGTGGTTTGACACCTTGAAAAATGTGCTAGCTAGCTTTCCTCAGCCCTATTGTCCTTCCTGATGTGAGGACCAGGTGGAAGAGAGCCAGGAGGAGAAGGAAGATGCCATGGCCATCTCTGCGTGGCTGCAGTAAGTGTGTTTCCAGAGCAGCGGGGCAGTGGTGCTGCACATTTCCTGCTACACCTCCAAAGAGCTCAAGATATTTGGGTGAAGTGTGGTCCATAAAGGCAGCATGTCATTCTTTGAACAGCTTCCCTTCTTTGTGAATGTAAACAACAGAGGACATCCTGTATGTCTTTGGTGGGAGGTAGCCTAGCCTAAGTTCTCCATTGCCCGTTAAAAAAAGAACAGGGATCCAATGTGGGCTTCCTATTGCTGGTCTATACAGGATTGTTTTGTTTTCTCTTGGATTTTGAAACTCTCTTCCCAGCAGCTCCATACAGTAGCCCAGAAGCTGCAGGCACATGGCACAAGGCTTATTTCATTACCTGCCCAGCAGCCAGGTGGGCCTCATCACAAAAACAAAGCAAAAAGCAAAGCTGTTGATCGGCTTCATCACTTGGAACAAGATATTGTAGGAGAAGTTCAACATCAGCATTACCATAGGCCTCATGCAGATAGAAAAGGATACTCCCTTGTCCGAAAGCTCATTGCTTTCATGCAAATGGTGCTGTATGGATACACCTGTAAGTGTGTAGATATTAGCAAAAGTATTTCCTAGGTGAATAAAATCACATCTGCTTAGCAAAGGTGGGCAGGCATTTAAAGCGTGCAAGCTTCCAAAGAGATGTTCTGGTTCTGCTGGGACAGCATCCTAGGCCAGGCATGGTTTGCAGGCCATTAGCAGTTTGGAGTCAGCCAAGGCAGCTGACCTGAGTTGGCTACAGGTATATCTCAGATAATAAATGTCCCTCTCAGTCTTAAAGGGTGAAGTTTGTTAAAGAGAGGTGAGTTTTCTGCTTGGACTCTTGCTCAGTCTCCTATTGGTCCTGCTCTTCTTGTTTCTTCTGCTTCTGATGACTGACTTTCTGTTTATTCTCATCATCATACCTTTGCTGGGCTTATGACTTTATACACTTTGTATTGGTATTAGTTTGGTTGTTTCATTAAATCTGTTTTCATTTCAGCCTATGGGTCTTCTTTCCTTTGCCCAATCCTCCTCTGCTGGGGAGAGATCACTTGGTGATAGAGCGACTGCTATGGTTTAGCCTCAAATACAGGCTAAGTGTAGACAGAAGATTAAACCACTCTCAGTTACAGAATGGCTGTAGCAAATAAGCCAGAATTTGGAATAGCTGTAGCAAAGTTTCTGCTTTGAAAGTGGCAGAAGTTTGAGGAGCCCACTGGAGTTTGGGTAGGCTGTGGGTGCTCACGTGGTTCTGAGCTCTTTCAGAAGGTACAAATCAAGTACTGACTTAAAGCTTAGGCTGAATTCTTGTCTTAGTCCAGATGTGTATTCCCTTTGTTATATCAGTTAATAGCATGAGGTTATTTAGAAACAGGGGGGTTCCTGATACCCTTGAATGTGGTGAGGCTGAATGTAATATTCCTGTCTGGCCTGGAAGGAGGAGAAGTCAGGCAGACCCTGTGTACAGCTCCTGCTACATGACCATGTCATTGCCTTGCCCAGGCTGAGAAATTTGGCAGCCAAAGACATGGAGCATGTCTTAATTTTGCCATGTAGGTGCTTTTTCGTTTCTCAACTGCCAAAAGTTTTGGAGCAGGGAGGTGCCAGTTCCTAAGCCATGTGTGTATTGGCTGTTCCTGCTCTTTGGGTGGAGAGCTGGCTGCCTGTCTGCTGGGGTTTCCTGGGAGTGGCACAGATACCTCATAGTTTCAGTCTCATTTAAAATTAAGACTGATGTAGTGAACACCATCTGAAGATGAATATTACTGTCCTTAGAGTAGCTCAAATTCTTTCTTGGTGAGAGAGTCTTAATGCTGTGTCTTGGAGTGTCTTGTCTGGAGGGTTACGTTATTGGTGAGGATTTGGCCTAATACTTTTTAAATTAAACTTCTCCAAACAGCATTTGAAATCTTAAGACTTCTTTCTTCTATAATCTGCAAAGCTCCTTTCTTGCTAGTATCTGGATGCAACTTAAATCTCCGTGCAATGCTTTGCAAGGGCATAAGCCAGCATTAATTTTACACATTTCATACAGATTTTGTAAGCAATGTACTAAAGGAAAGCAATAAAATACTCTCTTAGGTTAAGGTCTTTAAAAATACCTAACAGAGTAAGATGCCTGAGCACCACTGAGCTTCAAATTCAACCCTTGAAATTTAATCTTTACACGAGAGGGAATATTAAATCCCATTAATGCATCAGTTGCATTTAAGATGCACATCTGTTCATCTGTGTGCACAAAGAAAATATTGATGTCCAAATTCTTTCTCAGGGGCGTTTAAAATTATTTTCTACTGAATTGAGTAAGGTCATTTGGCACAGTCATACAGGTCATCAATAATTAATCCAGGCAGGCAGAGCCGAGTCTCACGGTGCTTGCAAACACCCTGTCAGACGGGATGGTCTGGCAAAGCATGGGCATTTCTCAGGTTTTCTTAACAAGCAGCAAATGTACATTTAACTTTTGAGAGGGGGAGAGAGGGAGACTTGCTGTTACTGAAAACATCTGTGCTGTGCTTGCATTACAAACTAGATGCATCCATATGTGCAGAGCTTCTGATCTCTCAGTCCACCCCCATCCAACCAGGGGGCTGCTGGACTTAACAAGAATATATGGTTTGTTTCCACCATGTGCTCACAGACTGCAGTAATGCAAGAGGTAAGATTAGTCATGGTTAGCTTCAGCTAAACTGTAGTTAGAAGTTAGACCATATTCTTTACACCTTACCCTGGTTGTCAAAGAACTAATTCTGGGGTATGAGCTTGTCATCTGGTTTAAATTGTCAGTAGGAAAAAAAAAATCATGTCTTCCAGAGAATATTTCCTATCCAGACTTGTTATCTAAGAAGATGGGATGAACATGAGAGGAATGCTTGCTTGTGGTAGGTTGATCACAGAATCAACCAGGTTGGAAGAGACCTCCAAGATTGTTAACAGCTGTGCTGGGTGAATGATGGGACTTGATCTTAAAGGTCTTTTCCAACCTAAGCAATTATAGATTGATTGTATGAATACTCTTCTCTTTCACCTCAGCAGGATCTGTCTGTCATGAGGAAAAGGCTTCTGAAGAGGGTCAGGTGACCAGCCTGGGAACAGAATCTTGCTTTTGGACAGACAGTGCTGAGTGATACAGGTGTGGGCCCGTGTGACAGGGGTAACCCACATTTCGTGTTGTCTAATGTTATTCTGCTTGCTCCAGCTGTTGGTTGGCCTAACAGTGTGTGTTGCACAAATAGTATCAATGCATGCCCTCACTGCATGAGATGAATTAAAAGGGTGTCCAGAAGCTTAAGGATGACAGTAACCCTCTTCCACTTGATTCTTCTCTCAAGAGTCTGATTAAATATGTGTTATCCCAAGCACTGAGCCATACTGGCTTTTAAACCATGATGGCTTAACATTTGGAATCAGGGTTAGATGGGACCACAGGAGAACCTAGCTGAGAGCACACATGATGCCTTCAGTGTGGGCAGAGAAGGCACCAGAGCCCTGCGTGGCAAAAGGAGCTGTTTGAGTGTCCCCCCATCCTGACAGCAGCCAGCTGTCCACAGGCCATATGTGGGGACAAACGGGCTGGGAACCAGTCCAAAAGCAGAACAAGCACGTGTGCTGGTCCCTCTCCACCATAGCACAGACTTCTAATGCCTGGCCCCTGGCAAATTGTGTTTCCTTTACAAGATGACAGAGCTCTGCAGTTATGATAAGGAAAATTGCTGCCCAGATGCCTCAATGCCAGTGTTCTGCTTGCTTAAATGTTTGTTCAACCTAGCTTGTCTTGCCTGTGCATTTTTGCATGAGGGGATTTGGAGGAGGTGGAAAGAAGTCAGTACTAGTAATCCTATGCTCTGGCATAATCACATGAGAGCATTTAGCCATCAGTACTCTCTGTCTGAAAAGCAGCTCTTAGCATCATGTCTTTTCATCACTGTCCTGCAGTTCTTAAGATGAATCTGTGTATGTCAAATCCACAGCCTGTATGAAGAATTTAATGACTTTCCATCTCCAAAGCTCTTAATTTGTGGTGTTTACATGTCCTGTGTTTCCTGAGAGAGAAAATAAATAGGGATAGGTGGAGGAAAACAACTGCTTCCTCAGTGTTGTATGTTCCAGGGCTGGTGGTGTGGTACATCCTGCAGATGTGGCAGAAATCAGGATTATTCGAGGGATAACTTGTAACTGGTGTGAGTAAAGTTATGACTGTGAAAAGAAGTATTGGAGATGTTTGTGTTGACCATCTCGCAAGCTTTACATACAGTATCTGTGGAAACTTGACACTGCCAGCTTCTATCTTGTGATCTGTCCTGGTCACTGCTGTTCCTTTTACTTCTTTATTGTGACACAGCCTCACTTCATATCTGCAGTTACGATTTCCATTTGTGACCTTCTTGCTCTGCGATATCCTACCTCAGGTCTTAGCAACTGTCTGTTTAAAAAGACTTAGTGGAACACCTGGTAGAGCAAACTGCAGCAGGGAGGCCAAGCATGCCCCATGCCCTTATTTTAGCCCTACCATCACTCTCAGCATCCTCTTCTAAGTAATTTTTTTTCTGGAATTGTCTGTGAGCCCATTAGAGCATCACTGTGCGGCCAACTGATTAGAAACAAATTAGCACAAAACTCCAAATTAAACTTTCAGCACACGAACATTTGGACTTCACCCTGGGAAGTACTTTGAAATTCAGACAAACAAGGATCTGGGAAATATTTGCTAGCATTTGCCAAGATTTCTGTTGTTTTTTAAGGTAATTTATGCAGAAAGATAACCCCTCTCCCCTCAATCTTAATATTTTCCTGGATATTGAGGTACGTTGCCTGGGGAGGTGTTGTACCTAAGATGGTTTATTCTGCTGAGTTAAAGCTGCAGCAGCTTAAAATAGGCACAATTAAGAGGAAAGCCCACAGACTTTCTTCAGGTGTCAGCAAACAATTATGCTGTTAATTTCTACCTGTTTGTGGATGCTTGAATTTAAATGAGTTGCAATTAAACACAGTAAGCTGTATTTGCAATTCTGAGAGGCAAGAGAAAGAGTAATGGAGATTGCTGGAGATCTCTAATATGGGTTTGATGGTCTGGAACTCTTGCAGGGGTGTTGGCCAAGAGGAGGTGGCATGGCAAGGTTGTCTCTAGAGGCCATCGACTTCTGCAGCAATGTAGAAAGCATTCTCAGCTGCATGGCTTGTGATTAGAAGCTTTTATTGATGGTAGCCAGCTCTCTGAGCAAAGAAAGGTGCTAGCTGCTTTGTGAGGACAGACCTGCCCAGAGTCTTGCATGCTGTCACAGCAGCTCTCCAAAAGCTGGTGTTTTAAGCATAAAAGCCTCTTTTTCCTGTTCCATGGAGATCTGTCTGTAGCTGCCCTCAAGATGTGCCAGGGCAGGATCAGGATAGATATTTTTAAAAATTGGATAGATATTTTTAAAAATTGCTTCACAGAAAGGGTTATCAGGTACTGGACAGGCTGCCCAGGGAGATAGTGGAGTCCCTGTCCCTGGAGGTATTTAAAAGACATGTTGATGTGGTGCTTAGGAACATGGTTTAGTGGTAGTAGCATAGCAGTAGTGGTGGGATTGTGAGCTCTAGGAGAGCAGCTGGGCTTGATCTCAAAGGTCTCTTCCAGTCTCAATATTCTATAATTCTGTTCTATGATTCTATGACATATGGGGACCAGGTGTGTGGTTCCCTGAAGTTCTGGGAGCTGCTCCAGCACTGGGTGCATTTAGTAGCTTTGGTGCAGGTTTGTCTCTCATTGTAACGTCAGGAAACATGCTCTACAGCCATTCATCATCTGCCCATCAGCATGCTGTCAGTCACTCTGATTTATTTGGGTTATTGGTGCCAAGCTGATTAAATTGCACATTTCACAAGAACAAGAGTTTCACTTGTGGCACCAAGTAAAAGCATTGCATCTGTGCAAGGCAACTAGCAAAGGTTACAGTGTCTGCTTACATTCCTCATGAAGAAAATCTTGTTAAACTGTCTCACGTGTTTTACAGCCGTGGTAAAAGTCCCTGAAGAACACACCACCAGAAGAAAGGGTTTCAAGCTTTTGACATCTGATTTTATGTAGCAGGAGTATATGGTATTTAACTGGGGAGTGAGTGGGAAGTCTGTGTGGTGACCCAGATAGATACCTCTACAGAGGGAGAGTTGGTGGGCTGGGGTTTGCTGCCTCGCAGAAAGCTGGGAAGATCATTGGTGATGGGACATGCAGTGTTGCAGATCAGGTTTGCCAAATGACTGCAGCTCTGGATGTTGGAATGTGACATCATTTGTCTTTTTCAAATTAACTTTGGTGCCTTGCTTTTGGCCCTGTGTGTTGTTTTTCCTGCCCACCCCTATTTTTAAAGAAATAGGCAAAAGCTAATTTTAACTTGTGATGATCAACACAGATTAATGCGTTGATCAATCCCCACATGCTCTGGTTCCCTGAAGTCAAGTTTCAGCAGGTCTTGGGTTCAGCTGGATTCCGGGGCTGTTTCCATCCCTGTGGCCATGACTATCCATGTTAGCTGCCTCCCCCTAGACTTTTATCTGATAAATGTTTTGTCCCTGTAGTAATCCAGCTGTTTCCTTTTTTATACTCCATATGTTTTGTTGGAAATGAGCTCAAGTGAGGCACTGAGAGTTGTTCCAACTGGTATGTGAAGTTTCACCGAATCTCAGAATGCATCAGGTTGGAAAGGACCCTTGAAGGTCATTTTGTCCAACTCCCCTACAGTAAGGAGGGACATCTCCAAATAGATCAGATTGCTTATCAAGTTTGACCTTGAATGTTTCCAAGGATAGGGCCTTCACCACATCTCTGGCCACCACTCTCATTGTAAAAAACTTCTTTCCTGTTTCCTCGGACAGCATGATGTGAGGCTTTGTTGCTAAGACACCCTTTCCTTGCTTCAGTGGGATGACTGTTTTCCTGGCTTGGCAGGACATCTTCAGCACCCAGACACAAGTTTTCTTCACAGATATTCTGAAGCTCCAATTCCCCTTGCCGAAATGGTCCCCTATGACAGTAACATTCACAGCCAGTTGCCAGCAGCATCCATCACTCACCTTGACCCACAGGCAAAACCCAGAATCCCAATTGGTATGGGAAAGAAAAGGCTTAACTCAATGTCTGTGCTTTTTAGGACATCTTTGTATGATCTCCCTAGCAATGCTCTCTTCTGCATGTGTTTGCTTCACTTGCTTTAAAACCTCCAGTAGTTTCTGCGAAGGATGATGCAAACCAGTGTAGATCCCTTCATCCCTCACAGATAGTCACCTGCATCTGGGTGAACTATCACAGAAAATGACCTAGCAGGTCAGGGTAATTTGAGGCAATTACTGATAGCAAGCCCTAGCGAGGGAATTTAGCTTGTCAGAAAGAGCCTATCCAAGTGGGAATCTAACCCAGACAATAAGTGAACATTCCCATTCTTGCAGAAGCTGATTTTTTGCTGCCTCTTATGATCTGGGATTTGGGGTTGTGCTTCAGCAGGAAGAGGCTATTGCTTTCTGCTGGTCAGTAACCTTCATACCATGCTGGAACTTCTCTTACCAAGTGACCAAGTGAAGAGTTAAAATTGCAGAGTCAATTTGCTGCAGGAGCCTGCTGCTTCCTTGATGCCTCCAGCTGAAGCATTGATCTGAGCTAACCAGTTTAGTATGGGTGGAGGATCTGGCTCAGAACACATGGGACTATAGATAGCTGCTCAGCTTCTGCAGCACTGACATTGATAAATGGTCCCTGGGTGAGGAGGATGTTTAGTCATCTCCTGAGGATGGTTTGACGGACACAAGTAACTACCAAGGCTCAAGACGCCTGTCTGTGCTAAAGATATTTCATCTCTCTAATGTATTGTAGAGTACAGATCATTTTGGGTGGTTTTTCTGTTGAAGAATGTATTCTTCCAATACTGCTTTGTGCACAGAGGGGCAGCTACAGGTCATATGTCCCTGCAGCAAGCATGAAGGATCACCCCAGATTCAGAGGTTCCCTGTGCTAAGCTCATTCTTTCCCTCATCACTTTGTATACCAACAAGGTGGCCACCAAGACACAGCACAGAAATGAAGTGCCACATTTCATGGCTGTCATGGCTGTCATGGCCATCTTGGGCTGGAAGATGTTCCTTGTATAGACAATCCAGGCTGTGGTGCTCAGCAGCTCTAAGGAGCCCTGCTTTGCTGAAAAGAGTGTCTCCCAAGGCTGCAGTTGATTTTTCACAAGTGAGTTTGTGCTCCAGCCAAGACTGCTGACAGCTCAATATTCAGCTACAGGATACAATTTTCTGTCATTTTGATTTATGATCTTCTCTGTAGCCAGAGTCCCATGTGGGAAAAAACCAAAGCACAAGGAGTCTGTTTTAAAGTTAGCTCAGTGCAAGTTTATTCCTAGCAAATTAAAGATTTTTTTTTGGGGGGTTATTTCTGGAATATGGAAGAGAAAAGCACTAAAAAATGACCTCCACTGTCAGTTTTGGGACCTGTCTGTCATTGTGCAATGCAGCAGGGGTCATGGTCGCCAAAAGAGAAGCCAAGCTGAAACCACAAGAGCAACATCTGTTCTGCCCTGTCCATGGAGGCTTTGATGCACAGAAGCAATGTTCAGGACATGGAGGCTGAGCTCCAGAGCAGTGCTTCACTGAAGAGTAACTTAAAAGTCTTAATAACCAGGGATTTCACCTGGGAAACATCCCAAATCCCCTGGAGGAGAGGGTGGTTTGGAGCCATGGGCTCTGCTCCCTTTGGTCAGCAGAAGACTTCATCTTCCAGCATCTTGGGTTTGCCTAGAGTTTGTATGGCACAGCTCTTCTCTGCCTCAGTCTGGCACCCAGGCTTGGGCCTCTGAATTGTTTGCTACATTTGGAGTGTCTCTTCTTGACATTAGTGTTTGGGGGTTACTTTTGCATCTTCCTTACAACAGATGCTTAAAAGAGCAACACTGAACTGGGGTGGAAAAAAACATCACATGGCTACTTGTGTGCAGTTGCATGAGTTTGTGGTGGTTTAAGCCTTAACTGGAGTGTAATCTACCAAAAAATAATCTGGAGTCAGTTTGGAAGTAGGAGAAGGGGGAGAGGAACAGACCAACTCAGACCCAGGGGACCCCTCCTCGTGGGGAGGAGGGAAGCCAAGTCCACCTGGATCAGGTTTCTTCTGTCCCCTGGGGGAAGCAGGGCTCTCCCAACCCTCCCACCCCCAGAATGGGTGTAACCCAGCACAGAGTTACAAAGTGTTCTGCAAGACAAAGGAAGAGGCCACATGAAATAGCTCTTGGGGTGGCACTGACAGGAAGAAAAGCTCTTTGGCACAGCCTTAGAAAAAGGCAAGAGAGAAGGGAAGTTTGTTTTGTGCCAGTTCTCTCTTTTCCTAGAATTCAGACAGTTTTATTTATTTCATTTCCCCCACTTGGCAGTGGTGAGCATATAGGTCATCTAAGATCATGGAATTATAGACTGCATTGGGTTGGAAGGGGCCCTCAAAGGTCATCTTCTCCAAGCCCCCCTGCAGTGAACAGGGACATCTTTAACTAGATCATGTTGCTTTGGGCCCCATCAAGCTTGACCTTAAATATCTCCAGGGATGGGGTCTCCCCCACATCTGTGGGCAACCTGTTCCAGTATTTCACCACCCTCATTGTGAAGAACTTCCTCCTAGTGTCCAACCTAAGTCTAACTGTCCCTTGTCCTATTACTACAAGTTGTTGTAAAGAGTCCCTCCCCAGCCTCCCTGTAGATCCCCTTCAGGTACTGCAAGGCTGCTCTGACGTCTCCCCAGAGCTTACTTGTCTCCACACTGAACAGTGCCAACTCTCAGCCTGTCTTTGTAGCAGGAGCACTCCAGCCGTCTGGTCATACTTGCAGCCCTTCTCTGGACCTGCTCCAGGTGATATATGACCTGTCTCAGAAGTAGAACTCTGAACTGCCAAGGCTGAAATGAAGTCCAGGGGTAGGGATGGTTGGTGTGGGGACATGGTAGTGTCATGGTGCTGTTCCCTGCCATGGGAGCGATGCAAAGTCTTGGCTGGAGATGGGTTGGGTAAGGAAGCTTGGGCTCTGCTGCACCTCATCTGCTCTGAGGGAAGATGTCTGCTGTGTAAGGGCTGTGTATTCCTCTCATTGTCTTCTGGATAACCAGTAAAGTATTATTAGAAACAGAATAATTTTGGTTGTAGGATATTTTTAAGATCATCAAGTTCACTGTTAATCCAAGCCTGGTGTGTTCAATGGGGTTCTTGTGGCTTAAGCACAAAACTCTGCACTTGGCCTTTTTGAACTTCAGTGCCATTGTCCTGAGCAAATTGATCTAGCCTGTCCAGGTCCTTCTGTAATGCCGTCCTACCCTCAAGCAGATCCATGCTCCTGCTCAACTTAGTGTCGTGTGCAAGCTTGCTGAGGGTGAGGATATCTTGTATATAGTTGCATATACTGAGGGTCTTAAAATTGTTGAAACCTTTGAGTTGTGAGTGTGGCCATCTGTCTCCACCACAGGTAGCAGAAGAGGACTGTAACCCTGTTGGGTATCAAACTGCAAAGGCGAAGAGAAGTAATTTGGCTTGGATGAATAATAGGGGTAAAGCAGATAAAAATGAAGCCCAGGTGCAATCCAGCAATGTTGTTGGAGTGGGGAGGTGGCTGGGCAATATGCAGCAGTGAACTTGTAGATGCCCAGGATCTAAGGAGGATTTGAACATTAACCTCACTGGAGCTAGGAGTAGGTGGCTGGGCAGTCTGTGTGCTGTCCTCGCATATTATTTGGACAAATGGGTAAAAATAACTTTACCTAGTTTGCTTTCCTGCAGTGTATATACACACACACACACATATATACACACCACCCACCCCTTCTGCAGCACACCTGTATTGTATCCAGGGCATTTCCTTCCTGACTGGTGTCTAACAACTGAGGTACAGGTGGATTTGTGTCTGGTCAGCAGAGGTAGCCATCACCAAATCCTTTTAATAGATCAAAGAGTGCTGGATCTATCACTGAAGATTTCTTCTAGAAGTTCATTTCAAGCAGCCTCTCAAATTTTTTTCTTACATATCAGCCAGGAAAGAAACATGTTTGAGGGTGTAAAATGGAGAGAAGTTTTGTTCATTGCTTTTTTAAGATCTCCTCTCTAATTAAGGATTATTACAAAGAAATGAGTATTTTACAGTACTTCTACAGGTGTTTCTGTATTCCTAAAAGCTACTTGGTCCCCTTGGGAGGACTTTTTATGAGGGTTTGTAGTGACAGGGTGAGGGGGAATGGCTTTGGGGTAGAAAGGGGGTAGATTTAGACTGGATATTCAGAAGAAATTCTTCACTGTGAGTGTGTTGAGGAACTGGAAGAGGTTGCCCAGGGAAGTTGTGGATGCACCCTTCCTAGAGGTGTTGAATGCCAGGTTGGATGGGGCCTTGAGCAACCTGCTCTAGTGGAAGGTTGGCAGGGGGACGGGGCTTTGGTGGGGGAGTTGGAATGAGATGATCTTTAAGGTCCCTTCCAACCCAAATCATGCTATGACAGCTGGTGATACAGGAGCTGGTTGGGAGCCTGTCCTTGCTCAGCCTTTCCCTTCTGTCTCCTTTGCAGGCCTTGTGATGAAAACCACCCTGATGTGAAGCCTGATGCCTACGTGAACAACCTCGCTGAAGCAGTTGACATTATCCTCCATCAGATGTAAAACCAGTGGCACTGTGAATGATCAGAAGGAATGAGGAGGATCTCTCACATGCAGCTTCTTTGTGAGGCAACTTTGTATTCTCTTACCTCCATCTGACGTTAATGGACCCAGAACCAGACTTTCTCAGGGTGGTGAACACCCAGTGTTGCTAAATATTTAGTGTAACAGTACTAAGTGACTAATTAATTAGCTTACAGTACTACTGACCTCATCAAAGTGAACACCAACCCTGCTGTCCTCCAGCATGTCTTGAATGTCTTTCCCTTGGTGCCGTGCCCTTGCCAGCACAGGGAGCAAAATTAGCTCTCCCAGAAGCGACAATTTCTTCGCCATCTGAACTTTTCTGTTTAACTCACCCTTTCTGTGCCTTTTGAGGTGCCTGAGATGGGATGGAGGATCTCCTTGAGGGGTGATGGAGGCCACCAAGCCCTGGGCTGGGGTGCACAGGGTCCTGTGTGTGCCTTTTGCTGTGGGTGGCATGAAAATCCTGAGGAGAGGGACAGCCCCCGCGCCCTTGGCAAGCCATTAACCACCATTTTTGCCAAGACTAGCCCCCCTGTCCAGCACCACCTTGGGTTAGGGCTTGAGAGTCTGGTAATGTTGCAACACATTATGGAAGAATCACACTGTCCTGTTGGGAATAAATCTCATCTTGTGGGTATGGCTCATTTGTGTTGTATTTGGTCACATCAGTGCTGGCAAGGATGCTCAGGGGATCTGAAGTGCTTTTCTCTGACTGGAATAAGCTGGTGAGAGCCATGGGACTGTTAGGTTTGCCTTCTCTCCATGTGGGACCTTACAGGTAAATGTGGCTGGGGTGGGACATGTGGCTTTCCTGCCCCTTCTCATTAAAATTCCAGCTAAGGGCTGTGCTCATCCTTGAGCTCCACACAGCTCTGGCCCACCCACCAGTGGTTGCTTTGGTGGGGAGCAGCATGGCATGATGTTTAGTACTGCTGTGAAGGGCAGCACAGGCATCTTGGCTCCAGCCAATTCTGCTGCACCTGGCTTTACGTTTGCAGTCTCAGTAAAGCAGCAGCTCCAGCAGTCCTGCTGATGTGGCTGGGTTAATGGTTGAACTTAGTGATCTTAAAGTTTTTTTCTAACCTAAACAATTCTACGATTTCATGACTATAAATTCTGCGTTAGAAATACTGTGTGGAAGTGTTCAGCCACTTTATTTCCTTTCTGGAAGTCACTCCTAAACTTCCCTCCAGTTCCCTTGGAGACCAAAACCACCGAGGCATCCATGATGGCTGTAGCTACCTGACTGGGACAAATCTGGTCTACTCACCAACTATCCTCTGGGACTGATCCTGCACCAGCAACATGTGCCCACCAAACACCTGCTTCATCATTCTAGCCTCTGATCAGTCCCATCCTGTTGCCAGAGCTCTCAGCACCTGCAGGGCTGCCAAGTAATGCTCTACTAAGCAGAGGTGGACGTGAGATTTGGCTTTTTTTCTAACCAGAATGAGCATTGCTTAGATGAGCTGCTCCCTGCCACTGGGCACTGCAGTGCTCCAGCAGATCCATGGGGGGTTTTAGTTCCTCTCACCCAACAGTTCTGCAGTGCGCATGCTAACACCTAGACATGCTGCCTGTGGCAAGAGCATGACAGCAACAGGGACTCAAACCAGGGAGAAGAATTAAATATTGAGGGTTACTCCATCATGTCCTCTGGCTTTCAAAGGGAAGCAAGGGCTGTTCACTTTTACTGATGCTCATCAAGGGTCACTTTTTTATAGGCAAAAGTCTCTTTTTAACCACCATGTCAGCAGCTCTGCACTCTTTTGGGCAAGACTTTGTGCTTTAGACTGAAGTGGGTGGAGACTATTTGGATTTAACCTGCTTCAGACCTCCCATGGGACCATAGAAAAGTGTGCAGTTCTGTATGTGTTACATATATTTATAGATACATAGGCAGCCTGCTCTGGCCCCTGTCTGCATTCAGCTACTGCTTTGTCCATTCTCAAGCAGGAGGTAGATGTTTCCAGCAGCTGAAGATGACCCTGGTCACTGAAGGACACCAAAGAGATGCTCCAAGCATTGGAAACACTTGTTTTTCAGAGCTACCAGCTGGCTGCTGAGCTGCACAGCACCCCTTGGGGACACCAAGGGAAAGTGGGCTAGGCATTAAATTCTAACAAAATAAACCACAGCTGGGAAAATGACCTTAGTGCAAACTTTGGGGTCTGCTTTTTTTATCCTCTGGGTTGCAGTTCAGCCAGAGTGTACAGGACAGCACTGTGCGTATCCACGTGCATGTGGAGAATGCCACAAATGCTGTTTGAACATCAGGGCTGTGATGGATCACTGAGGATTTCTTTTTTATCCTGTAATTCTTCCTTTTTTGTTCTAGCACACTAAACCTATCACTGCAATCTGACTAAGTTTAGGCAGACAAACATCCTGCCATCTGTCATGAAAACTTCATACAGTATTTGCTTGCCCAAGGAAACGCAGCCGCAGTATTTGCTGCTTTACAGTGGCTGTAGGGAGGTGTCACCCCAGTTCTCCAGTTTATTTCACCCCCACCATATGGCCTCACCCTGCTGTGGGCTCCTGCCTTGAGTTTGGATTTTAATGGTTGGAGCATTATCTCTGTCCTTAAGCACCTGGCACTTAAATAGAATCCTAGAATTGTAGAAATGTAGGATCAGTTTGGTTGGAAGAGACCTTTAAGATTATCAAGTCCAACCACTAACCCCGCACAGCCAGGTCACCACTAAACCATGTCCCTCAGCACCATATCTCCATGGCTTTTCAATCCTCCAGGGATGGGGACCCCACCACTGTCCTGGGCAGCCTGCTGTAGGGCTTAACAACCCTTTTGGGGAAGAAATTTTCCCATGCATTTTTCTGTTACCTCTGACTGCATTAGAGCTAGATAACAGCCAGTGTCCAGTTGGAGGACCATGGGATGTTCCCCCAACACAGAGGGATGCATCACATGAACATCACAAAATCCCCATTTTCTGGTGCAATCCAAGGATGGGGAATCACCACCCTCACCCATTTCTGGGACACTCCCCATCCCAGCATCCATAGAGATGTCAAGGAGGTGCAGCTAGACCCACTACCAGGAGAGAAGCGGCATGTGGGGATCCTGCACCCACATCCAGCTCTGCCTCATCAAACGCCAACCAGTGCCACATCCCCAGGGCCAGGGCTGTCCCCACTGACCCCAAGCCCACAGTAGTGTCCAGCCATGAGGACAGAACAGAGAGGCAAGACACCATCCAGGGGTTACTGAACCAGGAAGCTTTATTTACACAGTAAAAGTAACAAGCAATTTCCTGAGACTGAGCTGCTCTAGTGCAATCAAGTCATGGAGGGGAGGATGAGCGGGAGCCTCCTCGCCCGCATGGGGAGAGGGCAGCCGGCACTGGTGGGGCCACCTCGGGCAGCCCCTCCCTGGGGACACGTACATCTCGCCGTGCTTGTGCAATTGCCAGCGAGACTTGGCTACTACAGGTCATAGCTTCAGAAGGCTTTTGTTTATTTTTTAACCTTCTTTTCTTGTTTATTTTTTTTGGCCACCCTCTTCATTTGATCCCTTGAACATCAAACCCATGGACGCTGTGAAGCACTGCTACAATCCTAGAACATCCTACATACATCTGTCAGCCCGTTCAGCCAGGAGCTTTTTAAACAATGCACTTGAAACACAACTTTATTTGGCCAAAGAATAGGCTATGCTAGAACGTGGAAAAAAATTACAATCTATTTTACAAATAACTGGTTTTTGTTTTGCTTTAATGCAATCATTCATAGAACAGGCTAAAAAAACACCTGCAAACACACAGCAAACTCCCCGTCCACGTGCTAAGACTTTTCCTATTAAAATCCTTCTCTTCTTTCAGGACGATGAACCCTTATTGCTGTGGACACAGCTCACTGCCGTCCTGAAATGGCTGCTGGCCATGCTGGGGCAAGCCACTGAGTCTCTTCACAATCATGAGCCTGTTTGAGCTAGCTACCAAGGAAACAACATCCCTTGTCTGCATATTACTTTAATATCACATTCTGGCAGCCGGCAGGAACTTACCGGGGGGGTGGGGGTCCCAAAGCATCTGCGTAATAGTTGAAGGCCTTTCCAACCCCAGAGCAGCGACCCCCGGGGGATGCCCAGCTCAGCTACTGGAGGAGTAAGGTATGGATCTCCTGATACTGGGGAGTAACGCCACTTCTGACTTTACAATCAACAGGATGTCCCCTGAATCTGAGGCACATACTATATTATATTTAATATTTTTAATTATTTTTATATATATATATAAATCCACACATTTTTACCTCTACAGAGAGAGAAAAAAAAAAAAAAAAAGGGAGGACGGGGGGGAAAGTAAGGCTTTCTTAAACTGAGAATAAGTACATGAAATCATACAAACCCAACAACGAAAGACCCAAGAGAACACCACCATGGCCTCATAAACTGTCGCTAACTAGTCTGTGCCTATAGGAACGTGCCCAGTGTAAGGCCATGACTCATTGGAGAAGCATCTTTAGTAAGGCAAGTGGGTTGTGCTGTATGTAAACTGAATGCTACGGCTACGCTGAGGACAGCTGGGTAGTGAGTGGTCCATTGGTCACCTTCCTACCAGGATGGGGTTAGCATGGCACCGGTAGCAGCCCTTGGAGAAAAAAGAAGCCCTTAGGAATTACAGCCCCGGCAATGCACATGCGAGAGCCCACCCAGAGCTCTGCGACACGGATTCGAGGAATTTACCCTTTTTCAGTCAGCTGGGAGGTGAAGAGGTGCCTGTGGCCAGTAGGAGCTGTGCACCCTGAGATCAGGGACATGTCAGTGATGAGGAGTATTGAGCATGAGGAAGACTCCAAGCTGAGAACAATGCTGTTGGCTGTGTCACGGATCAGCAGTGGGCTGGGGAAATGCTGGCATGGCTGAACCTTCCCAAAATGTCTGAGATGGGCAGCACCTTCCACTAAAGGAGGGCTAAAAATGAAGCCAGGATGAATTTTCAACAATGCATTAAGTGACACTTTAAGAGCTACAGGGTTCCCCAAAATGAAAATACATCTCTGTCAGCCCTTCCCCAGATATTTGGCGCTGGTCCTGCCTGTGCCTAGCCTGGAAGGAGTAGATGTGGCCACTGCTGTGAGCAAAACCTCTGTGGTGTCAGGATAAAGCTATATAACAGCTGATGGGTTCCACTGTGATGGGAGATGTCATACACATCCCAAACCACCACAGGAAAAAAGTGCACTAACATAACCAGAAATTATGAATAAAACCTGTACCAGCAGCTCCCAGGCCTTTCTGAGCTGCAGACTCCTACAGGTCCAATGATGGGGGTGCTGCACCCCATTAAAAAAAGTGATGTCCTCAATCACTGTTGGTCTCAATGACTTTTCCTTGATCAATTTTGTAGAGCTCAGGAAGTAAACCCTAAGCTTGACGAAACCTGCAGAAGATGCTGGAAGCCACTTGTACAGCTTTCCTAGAGCTTTAAACAAACAACAACAACAAAAAAGACAGGGAGAAAGAAAAATGTATTTGTCCTTCTAAACCTGTTAGCAAGTGGACAGCTTATTTTTTGCTGAGGAGAACTCGTATCGTACAAACCTAACGATCACCACTTTGTCTGTGCTTAGAAAGGCACAGGAAGAGGAAAAGCTTTCAGTGCTGCTACCTAAGTTTTCAGCCTTTCACCAGCTGACTTTGTCAAGTAACCCCCATGGTGTGCCTTGGGCGTGCAGCCTCTTCACAGTAAGACAGAGCCAAAAAACATGGGGGTGGCAGCCATGCCTTGGGTAGCAAAAGGGGCACAGCCGCTGGTAAGTGGGCAAGCAGCCCAGCCCTGCTCCAAACTGGATGTTGGGAACCCAGCAAGGCTGGCACTGAGCCTCAGTGGGACTTTTCCCCAGCAAGTTTGAGAAAGGGGAATAGAAAAAGAATAAAAACAGGAGAGAAAGGCATTTGAGCATCCTTGGGCAGCACTTGCTGAGTGCCACTGTGGATGTTTGCCCCAGACTGGAGCTGCGTGGGCCAGGGATCCCTTTAATTCCTCATCAGAGAAAGGAAAAATCAAGTAAAAAAAAATGTAGTAAAACCCCATCTCTTACTAAATTTAAACAAAACACTTCACTTGTGACTTCCTTCTCATGGCACTGCCACAGACATGGGGAGTGAGGAGGGTGCCAAGGCCACATGGATGCAGCTGAAGAGGAGCCACAGCTGCCCCCACAGCCACCAGCCAGCACTTGTTTTGCAAAGCTCAACATTCCAGGTTTTCCCCTTGTTTCCAGTCCCATGGGTGGTGGCTTCTTGCGCATTTCTGTCTGAACAAATGCAGCTGGGACCTGGAGAGCACAGCCAGCCCCATCAGCTCCAGCCCTATGTCGGTGAAAGCCGACGACTCGCTAAATGGGAGGCTTTGGTGGCCCCAGTGCTGGCTTTCCCCAGTCAGGCAGGGAGCTCCCTCTGACAAGCTGATCTCTGGCTACAGTAGTTACTAAAAATCTCAAGGTTTACACACGCACGCACACAAATTGCTCTAAATACCTGATGAAATTTTGGCAAAGCTGCTCCATCCCCTCCAGCTGGCAGGAGGAGAGCAGTGGCAGGACCCCACACACCCAGTGCTGGCAGTGGGGATCCCTCCACGGCTCTGCTGGCAGCCTCCTGACCCCAGGGCGAGAGGACCCACCGCTCCCTCAGTTATTTTCTATCTGCTCAATATCTATCTCGCCATCCAGCTGGAAGAGGCTCTTGGAGCCTGTCCCACTGCTCTGCCATGCTGCCCTGTCCTCCTTCCCACCACCTTCCTCCTCCTCCTCACAGGAGAGGTCATCCCTGCTGGTCCGGTGTTCATCAGCCCGTGAAGGTGGCGGCTCCGGTACTGGGGTGCAGGCGGGTGTTCTGCCTGGCATCACCTCCGGGGAGTGGGGGGTCCACAGCTGAGGGCCGAGGAGACGCTGGGAGCTGTCCTCATCTGCGGCACTAAGGCAGGTAAGGCTGTTGAAAGTCTGTCGGTTCTGCAAAGGCAAAAGGAGAGAGGCAGCTGAAAGAGGCGTGGGGATGGGGACTGCAGAGAACGCTGAAGCCGTGATGGGCTACAAGTTGCACCAGGTGAGCTGAGAGCCACCCTGGCCCCCAAATGCGTGAGCCCCACGGGGGGACATCCAGGAGGACCAGGGAAGTGATTATCCTGCTTTACTTAGCACTGGTGAGGCCACACCTGGAGAACTGGGTTCAGTTTTGGGGTCATCATTACAAGAAGGACATTGAGGTGCTAGAGCATGTCTGAAGGACAATGAAGTTGGAGAAGGTCTGAAGAACAGGTCTAGTGAGGAATGGCTGAGGGAACTGAGGTTGTTCAGCATGGAGAAAAGGAGGCTGAACTTCTTGCTCTCTACAACTACCTGAAAGGAGGTTGTAGACAGGTGGGGGTTGGTCTCTTCTTTCAAGTAGTGAGTGACAGGACAAGAGGAAACAGCCTCTAGCTGAACTAGGGGAGGTTTAGGGACTTAGGAAGAATTTCTTCCCAGCAGAGCTATCAAGCCCTAGAACAGGCTGCCTGGGGCAGTGGTGGAGTCACCACCCCTGGATGGATTTAAAGGATGTGCTGAGGGATGTGGTTTAGTGGTAGACTTGGCAGTGCTGGGTTAATGGTTGGATTTGTTGATCTTAAAATTATCTTCCAATCAAAACAAGTCTATTCCCATTTCTTAAGAGTTCCAAGGTACTTGTGCTGACCTCACACTGCTGAGAGATTTTGGGTGCTGCACTCAATGACACACCACAGTAAAATTAGTCGTTGCAGGAGATGACGCAGGTGCTGCTGTATCTGAAAGAAGCTCCTGCTGCCCGAAAAGGAGCTGCCCACTTCCCAAGCTACACTTCACACATCCTTCAGCCTCTGCAACCTTCCCAACACTCACAAGCCCCAAGCCCATGTGACAAAAAAAGATATTTGTCCTTTCAAAATGCAGCTGCACCCAGTCCCCATGTCATCCATGTCATCCTTCTTGTGGTCTGTCTTCCAGGTGCTGCATGTGTAACAGTTTCAAACAGAGATCTGCACATTGTGGTTAATGGGCAACTTGTAATTACCACTTGCACTTGGAGAAGGCCTGAGGACACAGGAGAAATATTTCCTAAGTGCTTACAAAAATTTGCAAGCGTATTTCCAACAGTTATTTAGGCACTTGAAAGCCTGCGTCTCCTGAAAGTCAACAGCCCTCTCAGAAGTGCAAATCCCTTCTACAAACAAAACTCTGGCACTTCCGAGAACACTCGGTTTTCTCCTGCTGCTAAGTGAGCTCATCTCCTGCTTTGGTGCTTCCCTGGGCTCAGTACCCAGGCACAGGCATGCTGGGTACTGTCAGGTACAGGCAAGTGGGCTATAGCATCCTGTCAGGATGGAGGAAGCTCTACAGCATTTCAGAGAAGGAGATGGGTGATGTCTGTAATGAAGAATGAAGAAGATGAAACCTGGAGAGCAACCAAACAAACTTCCCAACCAAATGAAAAGCATTTCCAAGCTTCAGAGAACATCCATGAAGGTACTTGACACATCTGAAGTATGGTATCCAGTTCTGGGATCCCCAGTTGAGAAGAGAGGAAACTATTGGAGAGAGTCCAGCAGAGACTATAAAGATGATGAGGGAACTGGAGTATTTCTTTGACAAGGAAAGGCTGAGAGACCTGGGGATATTTAGTCTGCAGAAGAGTAGACTGAGAGGGTATCTCATCAATGCTGATCAATAGCTAAAGGGTGGGAGGTTTGAGGATGGGGCCAGACTCTTTACATTGGTGCCCAGTGACAGGACAAAGACAATGGGCACAAGCTAGAACACAGGAAGTTCCACTTAACTGTGAAGAAAAAACTCTACTTTGAAAGTGCTGGAGCCCTGGAGCAGGCTGCCCAGAGAGGTTGTGGAGTCTCCTTTTCTGAAGAGATTTTGAACCCACCCAGAGACTGAGATCCTGGGCAACCTGCTGTGGGTGACCCTGCTTTAGCAGTGGGGTTGGACTACATGATCTTCAGAGGTCCTTTCCAACCCTGACCATGCTGGGATTCTGTGGCCTGTCAGTGCTGGGTTAATGGTTGGACTCGATGATCTTAAAAGTCCTTTCCAACCTAAATGATTCTATGACTTTCAGGGAACTTTTCCTTTCATTGGACTTTGGCAAGATAAGCCAACAGCCTCATTTTCCCTGCTCAACTCCACACATACTGCAACCCAACATTTTCCGTGTACAGCCTTCAGTCATCCCAAGCAACATTTCTGCTTTCCCTGCAAGAGGATGGAAAAAGCTCTCCAATGGTCCCATTGCTTTTGGAACTGCAGCATCTGCTGCCAGAGGAAGGCCAGGTGTGAGTGATGGGTGGAGGCACTCCTGACGCAGGTTTGCCATTGCTTGGCTGGCAAAACAAGTTTTCACAGGCACCGGCTGCCACAAAATCCCATGCCTCACCTTCCCAGCTTGTTGCAAAGGTTCAAAAGGAGGAACATACTGGGGCAGGGTCCTCCCAGGATGGTGATAACTGGAGCCAGCAGCGCCTGAGCTGGCTGTGGAGCAGTAGTAGAGCAGCCACCACCATCAATGCAGTGTCTGTTCTCAGCCCATCAAGGGTTTTTTGCTCATTTTTTAAATTTATTGGGTGAATTTAGCATGTGCTGGAGTGCTGAGCTGGCAGAACTGGGCAGTCAAGTCCTCTACTGACATCGGCCAAAGAGTTGTTCTGGTGGCACAATGCTGTGCTTGTTCCCCATGGCCAAGCAGCCCTGGGCCCCCTCCGAGCCTCTCCACAACCTTGTCCTTTGGCACCAGGCTGAAAGGGACATCAGGCATCTCAAATGCTGTTAGTCTCAAGGAAACTGTGGGAATCCAGATACCCTCAAGATATGACACAGGTGGCTTTGGGGAGATGCTTCTGGCCATCCTGATTTCACACAGTGAACCTCTAAAATGTACTTTCCACCCCAAACACCTTCACTCACAACCACAATAACCCATTTCTGAGCATTTGGTGTCAGAGAATGGAGTCCTTGCCCATGGTGGAGGGGTTGGAACTAGATGATCTTTAAGGTTCATTCCAGCCATCCCATTCTATGATTCTATGATACAAGGTGCTGGTTTTCCTTCCCCAAACTCTCCCTGAAGCTTCAGCAATCCAGCATCTCTCACACAGAGGAAGAAAATGCGATGTTGCAAACAGCAAGACCTTGAAAAATCATCTTAAAATGCAAATAAGAAACCCTTAGCCATGTGGAATGAGCCACACACTGCCAGCCAACCTCCAGAGCAAAGCTCTTCTTGCAGGGTGATGGCCAAGCTCAGGCCACATTGCCTTCCTGCGGGGCTCTTACGATGCTCTGCAGGGTGCAGGGACCAACACACTAAAAGCTGGGAAAGCTGCAGGAGCTAACCCATCCCTAACATTCATCCTTTTCCATAGATTTTTGCATGCCTTGAGCTGTGTCCCCACAGGGAAGAGAGGCTGGCAGCCCTTAAAGTGAAGAAGCTAGACAAATCCCTCAGCAAGATTTCTGATGTAACTCTTCCCCTCGTACAACAACCCAGCTGTGAGCTTGTCTCTGAAAGCCGTCCCTGCAAACACAGTGGATCTGCTAGAATCAATATTGGCAGGACTGTGATCCTTGCCGTTACCACAGCTTTTGAGCAAACATTTTTTCTTCTACCCTGCCAGGTGACTGCTGCAATGTTCCTGGGGAAGGTGTAACCTACAAGCTGTCAGCGCCACCGGCCCTACCTACCAAGCTGTCATCACCTCCCGTTAGCACACTGGGCTACAGTTGCTTCAGAAAGCTGAAAATAACCCAGTGCCAGAAGGGAAGAGGGAAGCGCGAGGTGAGCAGTGCTGCTCCATGCAGGTACAATGTGCCTCTGCTAGACCTCCCCACCCAGCTCTAGTCAGTAAAGTCACCTCTACTGGGGGCTTCTCTGCCCAGCTTGAGGTAAAAGCACATTTTGAGGCAAACATTTCCTGTAAAACACCTTCAACCTGGGTTGTTATCTGCCACTTTGCTTATCAGCGTCACAACAAAGTCCTGCCAGGTGGCCAGTAGGGAGAGGAAGGGGATTCTGCTACTTTTCTGTCCTCTGGTGAGATCCCACCTGCAGTCTGGGTCCAGCTCTGGAGTCTTCAGCACAGGAAAGACATGGGCATGTTAGAGCAGGTCCAAAGGAGGCCATAACAATGATCAGAGATCTGGAACCCCTCTGCTGTGAGGAGAGTTGGGGTTGTTCAATCAGGAGAACAGAATGCTGAAGTGGAAAGACCTTACTGTGGCTTTCAGTACTTAAAAGAGGCCAGTAAGAAAGAATAGAATAGAATAGGATAGGATAGAATAGAATAGAATAGAATAGAATAGAATAGAATAGAATAGAATAGAATAGACCTTTGAGTTTGAGTCCAACCTGTCATCCAACACTATCTAATCAACTAAACCATGGCACCAAGCACCCCATCAAGTCTCTTCTTAAACACCTCCAGTGATGGTGACTCCACCACCTCCCTGGGAAGCCCATTCCAATGGCCAATCACTCTTTGAAGAACTTCTTCCTAACATCCAGCCTAAACATCCCCTGGCACAGCTTGAGATGGGGAGAGACTTTTTAGCAGGGCTTGTTGTGACAGGACAAGGGTGATAGGTTTAATCTAAAAGAGAGAGATTTAGACTAAAGAGAAATTTTTTACACTGAGGGTGGGAAAACACTGGCCCAGGCTGTCCAGAGAGGTGGTAGATGCTGCAACATTCCAGGGCTGGTTGGACAGGGCTGTAAGCAACCTGCTCTAGATGAAGATGTCCGTGCTTACTGTGGCGGGTTTGGACTAGAATTCTCTGATTCTACCTGCCATTCATGTTACGCAAAGGACTTATTCATGCTGTCAAGAAGGATGGCCAGACGCTTCAGAGTGGAAAATGGCTTTCCTTGGTTTTAAAGCTCTGCAGAGCTCCATTAGTAGCATCTGCTGTTATTTGGGCCGGGTGCACACACACACACACATCACTCAGGTTCAATCCTCTCCACTACTTTTAAAGCACCCACAACCTTCTCCAACTCCATCTCCAGGCTGGTGTCCCCAAGACAGGTTTCCCAGTGAGTAGGAAGGGGAGGAATCACAGAATGGTAGGGGTTGGAAAGGACATCTGAAGATCGAGTCTAACCCCCTGCCAAAGCAAGATCACCTAGGGCAGGACACACAGGAACACATCACTCACGAATGAAGATGGGGAAAGAGCTGCACCAGGCACTGCTCAGTCCTGAGGCTAGAATAACCAGCCTCTCCTCCTTATAACCAAGAGGAACATCTCAGGAGCTTTGCCCAGACTGCAGCACAGTTGCAGCTCAGCAGATGCCTCTGACAAGTCTCACCAGCACCTCACTCACTGCTGTTTGGCCTCCCCAGACACAAGGAGATGCAGTGCTGGCAACGGCTGCACCAGCTGCCAGGATCAACACTGGCATGGGAGAGAGGCTGTGGGTCTTACACCGACCCTGTGTAGGGAAAGAGCCTCTGAGCAATGAATGAAGTGTTGGGAAAGAGACGACTGGAATACCTGAGGAAGGAGAACACCGAAGGCAGTTATGGGGACATGAAATGCAAACAGAGCTCATGTGCCTGGCACAAAGCCGGCGCTGGGTTATGCACAGTGCTGCCATCTCAGGGAGCTCAAACTTATGCAGTGGGGTTTTTTTTTTTTCAGATTTTATCTATGGAGGCTTTGAGTAATTTGCAAACACCCTTGTATCCTATGTCAGGCCAACGTGCCTGCAGCAGCATCCCCTGTATGGAGGTGATGGCTCCCTGCCCTTCTCACAGTGGGTACCACGATGCTGCCCTTGTTTTCAGGGTCTGCTTTCTCAGCTCTTCTCTTCTGAAGTGTGCCAGAGCCCTGGAGCAGGCTGCACAGAGAGGTTGTGGAGTCTCCTTCTCTGCAGACATTCCCAACCCACCTGGACATTGTGATCCTGGGTGACCTGCTGTGGGTGACTCTGCTTTAGCAGGACAGTTGGACTAGATGATCTCCAGAGGTCCCTTTTAATCCCCATGATGCTGGGATTCTCATCCACTAAAGAATAATAATATTTGCGTAGTCCAAATCCCACTCTTGCAGTAACAGGCACGAGTGCTTGGATGGGGCATTGAAAGTCTAGAGCTTTAGCAAACAATTTTGCTTTTATCCTGTTTTGCATGGAAAACAGCTTTCATGAGCAGGCTCAAAAATATCTACTATCCTACTGAGTTGCTTCACACCACAGTATTAAACAAACTAACCCAAAATAAAAAGCAAGAAGGAAGCTTCAAGTCATTAGTATTAGAATAATTTAGGCTGAAAAAGAGCTTTTCATAGAATCATAGAATGGTAAGGGCTGGAGGGACCTTTGAAGATCATTGAGTCCAAGCCCCCTGCCAAAGCAGGATCACCTTGGACAGGCACACAGGAATGCATCCAGACAGGTCTTGAAAGTCTCTAGGGAGAGAGAGCTGCTTTCCTCAGCTTTTAAGATCATTGAGCCCAATACTGCCTTTGGAGTTAATTTGGTTTTACCCAGTTTTGCTCTTGTCTTTGGAACTCTCAAGCTGTCCCAATGAGAGTGAGGACATTTAGTGAGTTTCCACAAATGCAAAAGAAAAAGCTGTTCCATGACCCACCAAGAGGAATCCCTCTGGTGCTACAAAGCTCCAGGGAGATGCTGGAGAAACAAATCCCAGAAGAAATACAGCAGGCTCAGCTATGCATGGAATCGGACAACAGTAATGCTCCCACCCATGCAGTGTCCTACCCATGGGGACTTGATCCTAGAGCAGCCTCCTGGCCCATTCCCATTCCTAAAGATAACTGGAGGAAATCCTTATTTGCTGCCAAGAACAAATATATTTTCTGACAGTCACAATTCCAAGCTAATCCTGAGCATCCTTCTCTTGAGAAGAAAGCTGAACTTCCCTCCTGCTTTCTGAAATGTTTTGGGAGAGTTTTGCAAGGCAAGAGGCTCCCAAATAACTTCTGACCATCACCACCAAAATTTTGAATGGAAAAATGTTTTCTACGAAATCACTGGCTGCCTGCTTGGCCACAGCCATGTCACCTCATGCCCAAAGGAGCTGTGTTTAGCTGCAGATTAAAAATCTGCACCCTGCTCTATGCTTCAAATGCTTCCAGAATCCTCTGGCAGAAGAAGATTTGATCAATGAAGCACCCTCAAAAGAAGAAAAACCTGACCACTGTCTGCAGATCCTGATGTTGCTGCAGCCACCTGAACCTGGGAGGGAGCAGCAAATCTCCTGGAGTGCTGGGATTTGGGTGGGCTCCTGTTGCTTGCTACTTTTGAGCATGTCAGTTCTTTCAAGGATGAATCTTTATAAAACCTGTTCTTTGGGTCCACACAGCGTTTGAGCCTGGGGACTGGAGGGTTAACCAGCACATGGTGAATCAGATGTGCATCTTGGGGACACAACTGGATTTTGTCTGCTTTTGGGACAGACACTGCCAAGCTTTGTTCATGTTTCCAGCCCTGTCCTACCATGTGAGCATGAACAAGGGTACAACCCCAACTCTACACCTCTGGGCCTATGGTGGGATGGAGTTGGGAGCAGGGGATAGAGCTGGGAGTGGGGGATGGAGTCAGGAGCACAAAGTAGCCGGTCATGATCCCCAGGTACCATAAGACCCTTCAGTACTTGGACCTCCTTCACCCAGTCAAGGGATGCTGCCAGAGGAGCCCATCCATGTGCACAAGTCCCAGCCCACATTGGGAAAGTGGTTTCATGGCAGAACACCCATGGCCCATTTCTGCTTCCACAGCTGAATTTATTTTCAGCCCATTGTGTTTGGTGACTCACAAATTTCTAAGTGGGGCAGATGGGACCGTTTTGACTGTAAAATCAAAACAATGGATGTCACTGCATTACAGGGCACTGCTATTAAAAGCTCTGTTGGGTAACTAAAATAGAGCCTGTGACAATAAATCACCTCCTACAAGTGTCCTCTGACTACTGAAGTACCTTGCCTGAAATGGTCACTCGAGAGCTGCACCAACAGATCAGCCTTTCACTGGGCAGCCTGTTCCAGGGCTCCAGCACTCTCACAGCAAAGAATTTTTTCCTCATGTTCAAATGGAACCTCCTTCATTCCAGTTTGTGCCCATTACCCCTTGTTCTATTGCTGGGCACCACTGAAAAGAGTCTGGCCCCATCTTCTTGATACCCACCCTTCAAATATTGATAAGCCAATGCCATGGATCTGGTGAAACTCTTTGACTAGGCCAATCTATGATGTCCAACAAGAGCTTTTGTTTTAAGCACAGCGTAGAGAAAAACGAATGCAAAGTATCTCTGAAAGCAATGGAAATACTTCAGGGATGAAGTTCCTCAGAGCCTACAAGCACCTTCCTTGGCATCACAGGCAGGAGGGCATCAGCAACATGGGCTCACACCAGTGGCAATCTCAATGACTGCCACTGGGTCCGTCCTGCCTTGGTGAACACCATCCAAGATGAGGTTTGATAGACTTACCATGGAATACAGAGAACTGTTTGTCAAAGGAATAGGGAGGGAAAAAAATCCCCATTAACAGTTCATGTCAGAAGTAAACATCATTATGAACCTAATCTTCAATACTGACTTGAATTTCTTTCAACTACTTGTGTTTCTAAATAAAAAAATACCAGAACAATGAATAAGGATGGTGGCATGTGTAACAGTCTGACCAAAGTTAAAACCAGCCAGCTTCTGAGGTCCTCTGCACCCTCCAAACCTCTTTCTCTTTTTGATCCTGAACCAAGGGCTTTTTCCCACCAAGCCACAAATTGACCTTTGCAGGATCTGATTCGTGTTTATTTAAAAAACACTGGGGCTTGGAGGACGGAATTTGTCTTAGAAGTTACATCAACAGCAAACTATTTCCCGGGATACGTCTGGAATTTCAAAACCTCTGGGTTCTTTTGCCTGTCACTACCTTTTTGCAATATTTGCACCAACTCGAGTGGGTGCTGGCACCAAGAAAGGTGACTGCCACCCCTCCTGCCCTTGCCTGCAAGCTGTTAAAATTGAAACGAGAAAAAAAAAACTTCTTGTATGAAAATGTAGATAATTTTACCCTTCAATGAAAGAGCTGGGTGGTCAGAGATGAGAGGCTACTTCTCCCATCCTGGAGGTTGAAACTTCTCCCCAGTCAACATTTCCAAGCTGGTGAGCTGTTTACTTCAGCTTTAGGAATGTATGAGCTCCTTCATGCATGGGTCCCCACAGAAGCTGCCATTATTCCTTAGTTTGGAAGGGAAAGCAAGGCAGAAGACAGCCTGGCTACTAGCCACCAGAGGAACCTCATTGCACACCCCACTCCTCTGGATGTCCAGCCCAGGCTGAAGCTGATTTTAATCCTGAAAAACACAAGAACCACCCATCCATATTTCAGGAGGACTCTCCTGTGATTGCTAGTGCAGATGACTCCATCCTGCAAAGGCACATGCTCCTCAGAGGACAGTGAAATCACCCCATCAATGGCACTGTCTAGAACTGTCAGAGAGCAACCTGAATAGTCCTGTTGTACCTGGCTCCAACATATCAGCTCCCTTCCAGTAACAGGTATCTTTCAGGTACAAAGTCTTCTCTATAAGTCTTCCTTATTAAGCACACCCTGTACTTCATCCTCACCACCCTCTCAGCTGGTGTCCACTGATGCCAGTACCCTCTCACCCACCCTGCACTGCCCACCCACAGGACAGATAGCTACTAATGGTGAATTCATGACCATGCAAAGCTCTCCAGAACCCTGGGGAGATGCATGGGTATGTTAGTTTGTTCTACAGCAACTAGTCTCTGTCCCATGTACTATATGCCCTGCTACATGGTCATGGTAGTGCTAGATGGATGGTTGAAGTTGATCTTAGAGGTATTTTTCAACTGAAACAATTCTATGATTCTGTCTAGACATGCTTATGGACATGGTTTACTGGTGGACTTGGCAGCACTAGGTTAGTGGTTGGACTCAATGACCTTAAAGGTCTTTTGCAATCTAAACAATTCTGTGATTCTAATAAGAAGCTTCATGGAGGAGTAGTTTGGAAGCTGTCTCAGACTCCTCAGTGTTCATGGGTACAACCCTTGCAGGAAAGTCAACAGATGCTAGAGAAAACTCAGGAGCAGAAGATATCAGTACTACAGTATTTGGTATGACAGATGTAGCTCTTCAAACTGCAAATGCTTTGAAAGCTCACAGAGAAGCCAAAACCTTGTGTACCCATCAGAAATGATGCACAGGTGACAACCAAGGCTTCATTTATTATCTATGCATAGACCCTAGCCCTGCTGGCAGGAACCAACATCTCTCATCATGTGTGACAATTATTGCCAACAGTATTATGGCTTACATGCCATAAAGGTGTTTGCACCTTTCATGGACCTGATTGACAGGGATCAGAGAAGGTCCGCAAAAATGATCAGAGGGCTGGAACACCTCTGCAGTGAGGACAGGCTGAGAGAGTTAGGGTTGTTCAGCCTGGAGAAGGCCCTGGGGAGACCTTAGAGCACCTTTCCAATACTTAAACAGGGCTATAAGAAGGATGGGGGTGGACATTTTAGCAGGGCCTGTTGTGACAGGACAAAGGGTGATGGTTTTAACCTAAAAGAGGAAGGTTTATACTGGATAGAAGAAATATACACTGAGGGTGGTGAAACACTGGCCCATATTGCCTAGAGAGGTGATAGATACGCCATCCATGGAAGTATTCCATGTAATGTTGTTTAGGGCTCTGAGCAACCTGATATAGTTGAAGATGGCCCTGCCGATTGCAGGGGTTGCCCTAGATGACCTTTAAGGGTCCCTTACAATCCAAAATATTCTAGGACACTATGAGTCTGGGTGGGAATGGAGGATGGTCTTGTAGTGTTTGGATACAATTTGCTGTGGAAAGAAGTCACAGGATCACAGACTCATAGAATGTTAGGGGTGGAAGGGACTTCCAGGGATCACCAAGTCCAACTCCCATGCCAAAGCAGGATCACTTAGGGCAGGCCACACATGAACACATCCAGACACGTCCTGAAAACCTGTAGAGAATGCAACTTCTCTGGGCAGCCTGTTCCAGTGCTCCGTCACACTCACAGTAAAGAAGTTTTTCCTCAAGCTGAGGTGGAACTTTCTGTGTTCCATTGCCCCTTGTCCTATCACAGGACAGCACTGACAAGAGTCTGGCACCACCTTCTTCACACTCACCCTTCAGATATTCATAAACATTATTAAGATCCCCTCTCAGTCTTCTCCAGACTAAACAGGCCTAGGTCTCTCAGCCTCTCTTCATCAGACAGATGTTCCAGTCCCTTGATCATCCTCGTAGCCCTCTGTTGGACTTAAAGAACATCTGTAATAAGCATGCCTGCATTTGGAAACGTGAGCACAAATTCCACTCTCTCAGTAACAACTCTATCAGAATGTTACAAGGCAGGAAACAGAATGGGCAGGAGATAGCAAGGGCTGGCTTCACCACCCTGCCCAGGGAGGATTGCAAATTCCCAAGGAGGGGCGGCTGCCGTCTCTGTGATAGACACATTACATCCCCCCAGCAGCTCCCCAGAGCCTGTGTGAAGCAAAGCAATCTGCTCAGCCAGCACACACACATGCCAACAGCAGGGCTGGCCCATGGCTCGGCTTCCCGTGGATGGATGACTCAGACCAAGCCAACGGACCCAGTGGCAAGGAATGTTCTCACAGAGATGCTGGAAAGCAGGGGACGTGGAGGTGGAAAATGGCAAAACCCCAGGTCACCGCAGAACAAGGTGCCCTTTGGAGAAGAATTGCAGCAGACCATGGGAGAGGAAAAACAAGGAAGTCACATAGCATCTCTGGCAGATTCTGCGTCATTTTTAGAACATTCATTTTTCTCACCTAATAGGCCCAGCCAGCTTCCTCTGGTGTCTTGCAAAGGGTCAAACCACCCATTCCTGCCAAAAACAGCCCAGATGGTAAGACAGCTGGGGTCCAAGCCCAAAGAATCACAGAATGGCAGGGGTTGGAAGGAACCTCTGGAGATCATCTAGTTCAACCCCCCTGCTAAAGCAGGATCAACCACAGCAGGTTGCCCAGGATAACAATGTCCAGGTGGGTTTGGAATGACTCCAGAAAAGGAGACTACACAACCTCTCTGGGCAGCCTGCTCCAGGAATCTGTAACTCTTAAAGAAGGTTTTCCTTCTCAAGGGTGATTTCCCATCCCCCCTGCAATATTGCTCATCTCCCATATTTTTTGAGCTGTACCTAGATATTAAAAAAAAAGAAAAACAGCTCTTTGAGAAACCTTCTAATTCATGGAAAAATCTGATCTTGACCATTTCTGATTACATCCTGCTGGTATGGACACAGTCCCTGGAGCTGCAAGACTGAGAGCAGTGACCTAGTAAGGAGACCACATTGCCACTAGATTAATTAACACACTGTCAGAACAACTGCTGGGATTTTGGATATTGTCCTCCTTTGGCTTGCACTTCACATGGAAAGGTGGAATAAAAACTGAAGCTGGAAAGCATTCCCAAGCCCTGCACCAAAATGAAAGGATGGCTGATGGTTTAAGGGGCATAAGCATGTTGCAAACGCCAAACAGCTCCCCTAGTACCCATACTAGGGAAAAAGATTTTCACGGTGCTGTGGGTTTAAAAATTGTTACGCCAACGACAACTACGTTCAGGGTTTGGATTGTGCCTGAAGTTGAAGTCTCTCTACCTTGGTGCCATATGAGTAACTACAAAGGAGAACAATATAGGCTCACCTCCCCTCTCTGAGCTATGGGAACTGCAGAGAGAAGAGACAAACCCAGTGTCCTGAGGAATTATAGGCCATGTTTTCCCAAGTACTTTTTCCTCCCAGCACAACTTTAACATTTAAGTCTCTTTCTTAATTAGCCCCGTTATGTGGCCATGTAATTGCTTCCAGGAGCAGCTCTTTCCCCTCCTGCCTGGCCTAAATATCCCTGCTGGTATGAAGAAAACATTTCTTTCAGGTCAAATTATTTTTATTTTGATGATGGTAGGGAGTTCCAGGCCTATAAACACACGTGGTTACCAGAACAAGCAAAAAATTAACCAATCTGCTCCCAGAGCCAGGGGCTGATCCAGCACCCTGAGCTCTATCCCCACCTCTGTCGTTAGCTCCCAGTAAGTCACAGTGTGCCTCATGCCTCAGTTTCCCCATCTGTAAAGCGAATGTTCTGAGGTCTACTGGAAAGCTCAGTCTGAACCGTTTGGCTTTCCTTGTCTTTGTATCACAAAGACCACTGCACATAGGCTATTTGTACCCTGTACCAACAGACTAGGGCACATGTGCAGCCACGTGGACACCTTGCCATTATTTCAGCTCTTCATCTGAAATCACTTTCCTTTCCAGTCTTGTTCCTAGAAAGTCATTAAAAGCAGCCTGAAGGAATACCCAAACCTGTGGCTTTCCCCGAGCACACTTATCCCCCATCTCCTACTGCCCACAGGAATGAGAATCATAAAATTGTTTAGCCTGAAAGAGACCTTTAAGATCGAGTCCAACCATTAACTGAACACTAGATGGTTCTCATGGTATTCCCATCCTGGCGGGGGGGCTCTGACCATTTCCCTTGCCCTGAAGGCCCGCCCCACCAAAGGCAAGAATGCTCACCATAACTTGCCTAATCCTGCTCGTCCCTCTGTGCCAGTCCTCCCACGCGAGAGCAGCCTGCCAGCACTGCTTTTTGTAACTGAAGAGCTATGAAACCTCTGCACAGCTCCTGGCTCTGCTTTCTTCCCACTCTGCTAAACCCCTACTGCCCCAAACCCAGCAGCATGTCCCTGCCTCAGGGATCCAAGGATGCTCCATAGGACACAATGAGCAGGACCTTGAGGCTTAAAGCAGAGTTCATGGCTGTGATGGATTTTGCCTTGGGCCGGATCCCAGCCGCAGAATTACATGATGCTGATGGTGATGCTGATCCACCCAGCCTGGATCAGTGGGTGAGAAGAGGATGGAAGAGGGAGATGCTGCACCCAGGCAATCCCTTCCTTGTTCCTACAGTGCCCATGCCTCACAGCAAAGGGCTTCAGGGCCTTTTCTTTATGGTCTGGGTTCTTGGAGAGGACAAACCACCCCAACAGCTATTTTTGTCTAAATTCATGTTTGTGGGTAGCTGAGCAATGCAGGGTGTTCAGGTTCTGCTTTCTCATTTCGAGGGATGTTTTGCTGCGGAGGGCAGTAGCCAGAGAAAACACAACTATTCCTCAAGCTGAAGGTTTTCCAGGAATGTGGACCGAGCTGCTTTTGAATGTACAAGTGATTAGATTTTTGTCATCCTTGAGTCACCTGTCCATGACAAAGCCATGGCTAGCCAAATTACAAATGTGTGCCTGGCCTCAAAATCCATTCAAAGGAATAGAATAGAATAGAATAGAATAGAATAGAATAGAATAGAATAGCATAGAATAGAATAGAATAGCATAGAATAGAATAGACCAGGTTGGAAGAGACCTTCGAGATCATCATGTCCAACCTATCATCCAACACCACCTAATCAACTAAACCATGCAACCAAGCACCCCATCAAGTCTCCTCCTGCACACATCCAGTGACGGCAACTCCACCACCTCCCCGGGCAGCCGATTCCAACGGGCAATCACTCTCTCTGTGTAAAACTTCCTCCTAACCTCTAGCCTAAACCTCCCCCGGCGCAGCCTGAGACTGTGTCCTCTTGTTCTGGTGCTGGTTGCCTGGGAGAAGAGACCAACCTCTGCCTGTCTACAACCTCCTTTAAGGTAGTTGTAGGTCACCCCTGAGTCTCCTCCTCTCCAGGCTAAGCAACCCCAGCTCCCAGTTCTCAGCCAAGCCCTTTGTTTCCCAGCCAACAAACCCTTCCCCTTGGTCTAATGTGATGAAGAAGCTTCCTTTGTCCCACGGCACCCTTAGAAGGCAAGGAAGGTCAGTGCTGTGCCAGGAGCACCAGTGCCACTGCCCCAAGGATCCCACCTGGTGAAATATTTTGGTCAGATTTGCCGCCTGATACAGTTGGGTTTTGCAAAGCTTGTTGGCTAAGCTCAGCCTAACTGTTGAAGTGCTTAGCTGGGCCCACTGGGATAATCAAATGTCAGCTCTGCAGTGGTAATGCAGCTATTTCAGGCACATCTACTACAACAGAAATGCATGTGTGTCTCATGTCTCTGTGTGAAGGTGCCCATCTGTGTCCTCCAAAAGCTTCAACGGAGCCTCGAGGGAGCAGCTGAAGGACGGAGATGCTGGAAAACATTGATCCCAGCTGTGAGCTCTGCTTCAAGCCTCAAGGTCCTGCATCATTGTCTCTTCATCATGTACCCTGCACCACATGGGGCTAGAATGCAAGGCTACAGAAGGAGCTATGAGGGCACTGAGGGCAACACCATGTGTGGCTCCTGGCCCACTGCCACAGTTCTGCATCACATCTCAGACCTTTTGCTCCCAAAAGGTGAAAACCAGAGCCTGGACACTCTTTTCCTATCTATTCCATGAGCCTTCTACATCAGCACAAAAAGCACCTGCAGACACCCTTCCCATCTTCCACCTCTCTGGGCAACCTGGGCCAGTGATTTACCACCCTCAGTGTAAAAAATTTCTTCCTCTTTCCCCCAGCCACTCTGCACCATGGGTTTTCTGACTGGTCAGCCCATTTCCACAGCCCATTCATGACCTCCTCTTACACCAGTGGGTTATAACAGAGACTCAAGAAAAGCTGTGGTTATCAGTGTGTAGCTGCAAAGGCAAAAGCCTGTGGCTGGTTCTGAGGCAGGTTTGGGTCTTTTGCAGGCTTTGTTTTGTTGGGGAACTCCTGCACCATACATAAGAGTTGAAGCAATCAGCAGATGCTTATAGAGAAGGAACTAGGAGGGGGCAATTTTGCTATTCCAGTCTGTGATTAGTAAAATACACTAACACATATCAGCTATTTTTACTGCCTGACCAGTTTATTAGCTAATAAAATAAGCTTAGCATATTAAATGTTGCTGGCATGGTTTATCAGAAGACAGGAGCAACCGTCATGCTTTTCCCCTGATACCACCCCAGTCACTTGGCCTTGGGAGAAGACCGGGGACCTCCTCCCTGGTTTGCACTTCAGATCTGTTATCTGGCTTTGTGCAGCAGATTGAAGAGGGAGGTTGTGCTCTGTGTTGCAAGTGAAAATGAAATGTGATAACATCTCCAGGGTGGAAAATTACAGAGGGTAAGAGCATGCATGGCCTGTAGTGGTATGAATTCGGCTCCTAATGGAGCCAGGCCTAGGTGCCTTGGGTTGTTGCCTTCACCTTGCCATGGCAGACCTGGAGTTCTCTCCTGAACATGGGGTTTAACATATTCCTGTTTGAAACACATGCCAGGAGGAAGCACTACCATGGTGGAGCTGAAGTCCAAAAATCAGTGCAAGCCAGCAATGTGGAAGTTCATTAAATAAACCCATTTGGAGGGGAAGGGGCTTTCTGCTCAGACAGGGAGATGCACTTCCTTGTGATACTCAGGTTACTCTGCACGCCACAGACCCACCTCGGGAGGAACCTACAGGATTTTCAGGAAAGCAACGAACAGCATCACCTTGCTGCTGGGTTGTTGTAGGGCCCTAGCAGGGACAGCACTGCCGCCTCTTACCTGGGTCATCTTGGCGAGGTCCAGCGAGGGCCGTTGCTCCTGAACCTCCTCGGGTCTCCGTCGCTTGACGCCGACCTTCTTGTCGTTGAGGACGCAGGGCTGCGAGCGGCTGCGGGCCAGCCCGCCGGCCCGGCGCCCCAGCTCCGGCGTGGAGGCAGGCGTGCTGCTGGCGGAGGGCGAGCAGTACTCCGAGGAAGAGAAGCGGTCATGCGAGCAGGAGAGCGACCTCTGCATGTCCACCCGGTCTCCTCCATGCCCACCGGGGGCCGATTTCCGTGGCTGGCAGCCCAGCCGGCTGCTGAAGGTGGGATGCTCACAGAAGAGCGGGTTTGACCGCGACGGCAGGCTGAAGCTGGAGCTCCTCTGCATAGTGGCAAAGCCGTTGGAGTAACGCTGCACGCTCCCCCGCTGTAACATCGCCGTTTCTCCACCGGGGTCCACACCTTTGAGCCTGAGGGTCTCCACGAGGTCCCACAGCTTGACATTTCATCCGAGAAGGAGAGCGAGCGGCACTGGCGCTTGCTGGGGGGGGCAGAGGGGTTACCGTGGGGGTCGCTGAGGCTGAGGTCTTTGATCAGGTTGGTGACGGAGCAGGTGCTGGCTGTCTCCCGCGGCCAGCGTGAGGCCTCTTTGCCCTTGTCCGACAAACAGTCCCAAATGCTGGTGCCTGGCTGCTCGAGCTGAAGTGGACATTTCCTACTGAGATCTCTCCATCTGTCATTTTCTGGTTCAGAAAGGAGAGAAAAAACCCAACAAAACAACCAAGATACACACACAGGCATTAGCGTTAATTAATTCTGCAATTCGCTTTTGACGTCCACAAACACAAAGAGTAGCATATGGGACGTTTTCCAGTACAAATTAATTAACTCTTGGAATACGTTTTTTCCAAACTGCCATCAGAGTGGTGGCTGCAGTGGAGACAGAGAGAGAGACAAAGTGAACATTGCAGCAGGAGCAAAACTGGTAGAAGAGGAGAAAACCGTGCCTTTGATATTCAGATTGCACTAGTTAAGGGAAATTCAGCAATGTAACGTGGCATGGTCATTGCTTTCTCTCTGTGTTAAATCATGTCTCGGATGCTCGTGGTTTGTCCTGGGCTCCACAAGCAACAATTGCCTGAGAGGTTCACAAAAACTAGCAGTCAAGAGCACAAAGCTGGGGTGAGATGGACCGTGGAGGACAAAATGCCAGAAAGGAGATGTGACAGCAGTTAGGATGGTCCTAACAGCAAGGGGAGTGACCTTGGGCATCAAGCTGCTTGTCACAGCACAGAAATCCCAACAAAAAAAATTCCAAAATCCATTGCTCAGCAGCTGCTGCATTGCTCCAATGAAACCAGCTTATTCCCACTAAGGCTCTGAGCATCTCTAATTGACCCAAAAATACTTTGTCTAACAAAAGTTGGTGCACGTAATCAGCTTTAAGATAGCTGCTGCTGTAACAGATGCACAAAACACTCCAGCAGTTCTTTGCAAGGTGCTGTTCTTAAGTTCCTGTTGTGAGGCCATCTTCTTCTTGTTGCATTTCTGTAATAAATACAGCATGGGGACAGTCTTTTTAGCAGGGCCTCTTGTGACAGGACAAGGGATGATGGTTTTAAACTGAGAGAGATTCAGACTAGAAAGAAGGAAGACATTTTTTTATGCTGAGTGTGGTGAAAGACTGGCCCAGGTTGCCCAGAGAGATGATAGATGCCCCATTCCTGGAAACATTCCAGGTCATGCTGGATAGGGTTCTAAGCAACAAGATCCAGTTGAAGATGTCCCTGCTGACTGCAGGGGTTGGATTAGATGACCTTGAAAAGCCCCTTCTAACCTGAACCATTCTGTGATTTAAATTGCTTAATAGGTCCTTTTTTTTTTAAAAGATACTTTTAAACATTTTCTCCCTCTCATTCAGCTTGTTTACAAGGGAATTTGATCCTCCTGCAAATTTGGCTTGTGCTTGGGAATCTTCTCAATGCTAATCAATACCTGAAGGGCAGGTGTCAGGAGAATGGGGCCAGACTCTTTTCAGTGCTGCCCTGTGACAGGACGAAGGCAAATGAGCACAAACTGGAATCCAGCAGGTTCCACCTAAACATGAGGAGAAACTTACTTCCAGTGAGGATGCCAGAGCCCTGGAGCAAGCTGCCCCTGTTCAGAGAGGCTGTGGTGTCTCCTGTGGGGACATTCCAAACACACCTGAACATTGTGATCCTAGGCAACTTGCTCTCAGTGACCCTACTTTAGCAGGGGAGTTGGACTACATGATCTCCATAGGTGCCTTCCAGCCCCCATCATTCTGTAATTAACTGTCTTACAAAGCAGCACAAGAAAAGATAGCTGTGACCTGTTGCATGGTTTAGGGGTCATCATCAAGAAATTTCTTTTGCCAGATGGGCTTTGTGGTGCTTGGGTAAAGCTCTGAGAAACCTGCACTTCCAAAGTCCACAGGCTCAAACAAATATGATATGGGCAGCTCCACGTAGGAAGATTGCAAACTCAGCTACATCTCTGTTCAGAAGTCCCACTGATGGCTGAGTTGAAAAAGAGGACTAAGGGTCATTCCTGCACATGGTCTTGCTGACAATGAAAGAAGAAAGCAAAGTGTTATCAAGGTCTTTTTCCACAGTGCAGGTGAACAGGACTCTCTGCAGTTACACTCAACGGGAAAACCATGATAGGACAACCCCACTGGCTGCTGCAATGGAAAAAAGTAATCATCCAGCAGACCTTCTCTGGTGACTGGTTTTGTTGTTGGCTGCTGCACAGAAGGGCAAATGGTGCTACCTCACCACCACTGCCAAGTTTCATATGATCATATCTAAATCATGCAATACATTTTAGGGGATTTTAGGGGTTTTCCACTCAGGCAGCTGAAGGATGAATTAAAAGCCATACCCAGCCCGCAGCTGCAGGTACCAGCCTAATAGGGAAGATACAAAGGTGCAGAAAATTTTTGATTGAAGCTTAGCTTCCATGTCAGGAGGCCCCTCACACCACTCTTGGCCAGTTTTCTCATTTCTCACTGCATCCAGATGCTGCCATAACAGCTTCAGCCATAAAGAGCCTGTCTCTGCCCTCAATAACCACAGGACATTTTAACTGCTGTTGTCCTCATTTTAATAAACACAAGGAATAGTGAGAAGTCTGCACTAAACAACTACATCTATGTTTAGATCTTTAGTATTTTTCCCTTTGTATTCTGCTGCCACCAGAGAGATTTCATGGGTCAGGTCAGCAGACAAAAGAAACAGAAATAGAAGCTGATTTTTCATGGCAAGCTGCCATGATTCTCCGGCTGGAGACGTCTCACTGTACAAAAGGCCTTGGCGAGGAGGATACGGGACACCTTCCTCTTTCACCCCTGCTTTGGCACAAACAACATAAATCTTCCAAACCTTGCAAAGAAAATAGTAACTTCACTGTTACCCCCTTGCAGCATGGTTCTTAGGCAGGGCAAGGAGAAGACCCTGGCACAACCGTCCCCTCCAAACTACCCAGAACGACTGACTGGTCCTGCACTACTGGATAACCCCTAAAATGTTTGGGTTTTTTTCAATGCAAAAAGAAAACTGTTTGCTCCAAAACAAATTCATTGAGTTGTCTCAACCCTTGAAGGACTGGGGAAAGCTTTTTTTTTTTTTTTGTGAGAAGCAGCTGAGAGACCTGGGGCTGTTTAGTCTTGAAAAGGCTGAGAGGGGATCTTATTAATTAATGTCTATAAATATGTGAGGGGTGGGTGTCAAAATGAAGATGCCAGTCTCTTTTCAGTGGTGCCCAGTAAAAGAACAAGGAACAATGGGTATAATCTGGAACACATGAAGTTCCACCTCAACCTGAGGAGAAACTTCTTTACTGTGAGGGTGACTGAGCCCTGGAACAGGCTGCCCAGAGAGATTGTGGAATCTCTTTCTCTGGAGACTTTCAAAACCTACTTGGATATGTTCCTGTGCAGCCTGCCCTAGGTGATCCTGCTCTGGCAGGGGGTTGGACTCAATGATCTTTGGAGGTCCCTTCCAACCCCTACCATTCTGTGATTCTGTTATTTTTCCATTTAATTATTTTAAGATTCACATCCTGAGCATGCTGATGTCAGTAATCTCTGTGGAGCCATTAATATGGCTGCAGTTAAGCCTGCATTAAATGAATATGTATTAATTTTCTTAAATTACAAACCTCAGCATGGTTTACCCTGAGGCAGTAATTTGTTCCAGGATAAAACCCACCGTGAGAACCCCTCAGTACACACGCAAGCTGCTTTGCTTGAAAACTCTCCTTTGCTTCTTCTAAAAACAACAGGAGAACACTTGTCACAGAAAAGTTGGAAAAGACCTTTAAGATCATCAAGTCCAGCTGTCAATGCAACATCACCGTGCCCATTAAACCGCATCCCCAAAGGTTTCTTGAACACCTTCAGGGATGGTGACCCCACCACCTCTCTGTGCAGCCTCTTCCAATGCCTGACCACTCTTTCAGTAACAAAATTCTTCCTAATATCCAATCTAAACCTCCCTTAGCACAATGTACGCATGGCATGAAAGGCTCTTCCCCGGTCAAACCAGTCCTTCCTGGCTGTTAGTGTCCTTAGATGAAATTGCATCTTACTTTGGGATTTTAACTTGAAACTACAAAACTCAACACTCCAAGTCACTCAACTGCAAATTTCTCTTGAGGCATTTTGATCTGCAAATCTACATTTCCAGGGCGAGGCAACACAAAGTGAATTTTCTGGCATCTCTTTGGTTGTGAAATAGCTTTCCAGCTCCTAAGACTCTAAGGGAGCCTGGGGAGGACTGGCTTTCTTGTCCTGCCCTCTCTGACCATGGCAGCAGGATCTTGAGCCTTCCTGCAAGTTGCATATGAAGCAGCAAGAAATTCAAGTTACAGCTGCAACCTTTCCAGACTGCCCAGCCTTAGGAGGACCCAAGCTCAAACTTAAACTATTTCTGCAAGGCTGCAATAGTTAGATCAGATTCTGCCCCAGAAAGAGTGATATGAGCCCCAGCTCTCACACTGTCCCAAGCCTGTGTGCCTTCACACCACCCTGCCCGGCCTCCAGGAGTGTTTGGCAGCAGTCATTGATCCCAAGGTGGTGGGGGCCAGCCCTGCTAGGGATGCTCCAGGAGGGAGATACTTGGTGTCAAACAGGCATAGTGCTCAAGATGTGGGTGAAGAGTGGCCCTTGCTGCCAGCCATAGCACCTGCTTTCCACTTGCCAGGCAGGGCATGTGGCAACAAGCCCCAGCATGTTCCAGGTTCTGGCTGCCAGACTATCCTCTAATCTTCTATTTTCCTGTCCTCTCCTATTTTCAGAGATGAGACAGAGGCCATTGGCATGCGAGGACAGCCCAATCCATGCTGGGATCATCACACTCAAATGCTATCAGCACCATTACCTATTCCTGAAGTTCCTTTGGATAAACCCAAGACATTCACTTTTGAGTGACTATGAATCCTTAACAAGGTCCATCTGTTCTCCGGTGCAACTTTCACTACCTCAAACAAGCCCAGTGGTCCAGGACATGAGGCACTTGCAGCCTGAACTCACACCCCAAAAATCAGGGGAATAGGTGCTGTCCAAACATCCCTGAGAGCTTTGTCAACTCCACAGAGAATAGGATTCAGCCTCAGAGCGCCACAGCCAGTTTTCCAAATGCTGAGCTCCAGGTTTAGCAGGAGTAGAGCATGGACATGTCAGGCACCTTGCAGGCTTTTTAAACAACTGCTGTGCTCCTCTGGTGACACAGTAAATTTTAATGACCACGTTCATAGCCACAGCGAAGGGTGTAAAACCAAAACGCTGACACGACTTCAACTACAGCGACACAAATGTGCTGCTATAATATTTTAACAGTTCTTTTTTATACATAATGCATGATCCTTCTGCTCAAGTTGCCTCTCTGCGTTCTTCTCCCCTGAAATAATTTACATTAATACATAATTTATTACAGCAACTTGTAAAGTAATTATGGGTTTCAATCAATTCTTCTCCTTTTTGGCAGATAAATTCTGTTTGGATCCAAACCCAAACATTTGTCTTCACACGGGTGTGCATACAATTCCCTTTTTCACATGCTGTTCAAGCTGAATTTTGGTCTCCTGGTGCCCATGCACAGGGGAAAAGCCAGTCTGCATTTTCCACTGCCCCACATCAATGTTCAAGAGATGATTATTTCTAAATGTGGAACAAATTTAATGGTTGTAATTAGCTGACGGCAGTGCTACAGAGCCTTCCTACTGCAGAAAGAAGGTTAAAACACAATGCATGGAGCTCTGCTTCAATGGGAATTGAAGACAACAACTCCCAAGTCTACCCGTGGAGAACAAACACATCAGCGGGCTGTGGGTTCCTTGTGCCAACAGCCTGCACGAGGCAGGGAAATTCCCCACCTTGGCAGTGAAACATGCCCTGCTCTTCAACATGATCCTCTGGTGAGGTTTCCCTGCTTCATCTATGCCTTGTCAGCTTTCCCTCTGTGGCTATTCCTCTTTGTGCTTGAACACGCACAAAGATGCTACTCTATGCCAGTGGCCTTTCCAAAAAATCCTCAAAATCACAGGAAATCCTGCTTCAAAACCAGGTGGCATGCAAGCCCTGCAGGTGCTTTCAGGATGTAATCAACAGGCACTGCCCCTTATGGGCTGGCCTTTCTTTTGGCTTCACTGCTTTCCTCTACCACCCATGCGTGACAAGGGTAGACAGGGGTGACAAGGTGTAGAATGACTGACTCCTTGATTTTCTGGACAGGACTTCATCCTGTGAGTGCCTCATGCCCTGGACTGGGCTCATTTGATGAGGTGAAGGTTGCAGATGAGGACATTGTTAAGAGTTTATGACCCGAATGTGTCCCTTCCAGGTAAGAAGTGTGCAATGACAAGACCCAAGGCTGCAACTTCCCCAACATATACTTGGCCACCTGGGCACACACTTGCTGATATTCAGTTGGCTGTCCTCACCCTCAAAGGCAACCAGGAGGACCCAGTGCTAAGACACTCATCCCTTTCTGTCTAGAAACCCAGAGAATTCAGCCAATGTCCCTCCATCCCCCAGCATTGTACATGGAACTATGAGTCTTTGCCTCTCACTGGCTGCATTGCCAGTCCAAATGTCAGTCCAAATGTGTTTAATTATCTCAGTGCTTTCCACCAACAGGGACTTGGCCCTTTGATCTGAAACACTCCTCCAGTTTTGCATTTGGTGCCACTATAACCATGGGACTTAAAATGTCAAGTATTGACACTGGATTAGTCTGTGATCATGGTCCATGTTTGGAGACATCAAGGACACTTGGGAAAGAAACCTAAAACTAAACCCAAGCCAACTGAAGCCTTTGCATGCTGGCGAGACTGGCTTCTCTTGCCTGAGCATGACAAAGACCATTACAAGGAAAGCTGTGGTCGAGGAGGTGACCTTACAAGGTTCCCTCGGAAAGAGGATAATTTGGCAGCCAAAGAAGACCAGCACAGCACTACATAGACAGCTTTGTAAAAGCTCTTAAGGACAAGGGGCTTTTCAATTAGGTGTAGACTCTTCCTAGCCGCTGAAGAGCCAGCCAGTCCCACAGCACAAGACAAAACCATGTGATCGTGTTTCTTTGTTTCTCACTCATGTTTGACAGGCAGGAGAAAAAGAATGGGCTGTCCCTAACGCCTCTGGACTTTGAAGCTTGTGACTTCCATTTGAAAAAATCCAAATGCTTTCCATCTTTCCCGACCCCCTAATAACTGGAGTTATCAGAGAGCTTGGGAAATACCTCCTGTCAATGGATGTGCTTGGCTCCCATTAACACTAATGTAGAGCTGTGCCCATGAAGAAAAGGGGCAGCCTCTTTGTCTGTCAAGTATTAGCTTTCAGGGCAAGTAACTTGGCTCAAACTTGACCTACAATTTTAATTAGGCTTTGACACTTCATTTAGTGACTGCCTTCCTCCCACAAGACCCAAAGAGCACAATATAACAGCACATCCTCCAGTACTATCATTTTTTTCAGGATCACTGGCCAAGCCACCAATCCCCCATCAATTTGGGTGGGTGATCAGCATATAAATTGATAGTGACTTCTGACATAAAAAGTATTAAGCATACTATATCACGGTTATGTTCAACAGCAAAAATAGGACATTTTCCTTATTGTCCGAGGCCAGTCCAAACACTTTGTGCCAAGTAGTAGAATATATTAGTGATAATACTTATATTTATCTATTACTTGCATCATGCAAACAGCCAAGAGTCATGGGCTGGGTACTCAAACACAATCTCAGATCCAAAACCCTTACAATCTCAACTCTATGAGTTACCCTAAAAATAAGCAGATATATTGAAGGGGAGGGAAAGGAGATAAGCAAGTAACTCAGCAATGGCAACAGAGCAGGACAACCACCTTTAGGAAGGAGGGTGGCATAGGCAAGATGGCCACCACTAGTAGGTGGTGAGGCAGGTGCCCCTCTGTTCTTGCTGTGCAGGGTAAGTGGGTGGATGCTCATCCTAGATCTGCAAGGGATCAGAGAGAGATCCAACTACTCAGGGCATCTTCCTGCTCATTGCTCTAAGGAAGTGGGAGTGGAGGTGGAATAAATATGGATGGAAGTGTCTGTTACTTACCCATTACGCCACAAGAGAAGAGGGTAGATCCTTGACTCATCTTTGGAGTGTGCTGCAAACAACCAGAAAAACTATTCACTTCTCACACACTCAACCAGGGACACCAGAAACCGCCCTGCCTCCGGCCTTTGCAAAGCCACATGGCACTCGGCAGAGAGGAGAGCCTCAAGCACCAAGATGGTCCTGCTTTGGCAGGACCCAAGGGCCAGATCCCATCACCTTCTCTCAAAGAAATCAAGTTTACTTAAATGCTGTGGAGAGTTGGTGATGAGACTCGAGTTTGCAGATCATGAGTCCTGCAGCTAGTCCAGACCCATAGGAATAGTTGCAGTGAGGTCCCCAGCCCCAGGACCCAAAACACCACAGAAACTAAACCGGGAGCTCCAGTTCAATGCTAATTCTGGACTAGGCAAGAAAGAGGTATCAGTGGTATCTGAATCCATCCAAAGCCATTAAGCCTCCCATCTAGGTGTAAAGAGGCCACTGGGGCTTTCTTTAAACATATAGTGTGTTTCTAAGGCAAGATGCCCTTCCTCCAGCACTTCTAGGGAGTTCACATTCAAACTGTGCTGATTTACACTGTATGGGTACAAAATAACCCTGTATGCTTTTAAAACTCTTTTTTCCTAAGAGTTTCCCTCTTTTCCATCATGAAGAGACAACATCAGACTTCTAAAAATGGGTATGTACAGGTTTATATACAATAAATCAGTATGTCATCTGCAGCTAAATGCCATTTCAGTTATGTCTGCAAAAACATACTTTCAAACTAATTGTGCCTTTATTATCCCCCCAAATACCCGTATTCTGCTTCAGAAGTGTCTTTCCTGGCAACACCACCCCATCTGACTGAGATGTGACATCAACTGAGGGAAGCACCAGTGTGACCTTCATGTTCATCTCTGCTGCCATAGCTGTGTTTTATTTGGCGTTAGGCCACCACATTCACATCATCTTCTCTCCTGATCCATGTTTTACTTGTTGCCTCCTCACATCATCATCATCATCATTATTATTAACCAAATGTTGGCACCTGCCTGTACAGACCAACAAAAGGAACCCACCTCATATGCAGAATATTGTAAATACTGAACACAGAGGGATGTGGAGGCAGAAAACAAAGATGAGGTGCAGATGTGCACAAGGTAAATAAGTATTGGTCACCTTCTTTGGAGCACACATCACATTTCTAGGTGAAGTAAGGATATATTTATCTGTCAAGCCCACCTTAAGAAGCAGCAGACAGAATTAATCTGGAGACAGTGAGGACAGGCAGTGGTCTCCAAAAGCTGGCCAAAGTGGAGCAGTGATGGAAGTGGGACATGTCCCACAGAAGGCAGCAGCTGTCCCCTTACACATCTGCCAACCTCAGAGACCACCTACTGCCTGCAAATGCAGAATGGGGAGGAACATTTTGAGGTAACATATGTCCCATATTGAACATAATTACCTATTTGTAAGAGTTTTTCTGGGAACCAAACCAAATGAGTCTCTTGGGTGTTGGTAGGTGACAGTGTCCCACTGCTCAGTCATTTATTTCATTTAGATTTTGCTTTTTGGCCTTTCCTATGATAGCCAACAGAAGAATTCTTGCTTTCTTTGGCAGCTCAGTCTTCTTGTGAACATCTGCCACAATTTAACATCCCAGACAACCCAGCAATTCAACTTGTGCAAGCAAGACTATCATTGCACTATTGACGCAGCCCAGGGCTGCAGGAGGCACTTGGCAAACACATGAGGGCAAAGTTTCACATTCCATCTCTGCATCTCCACTGCCCGCCATCAGACAGCCTGGGTGCCCATCCCTTCCCCTGCCATCAGACAGCCTGGGTGCCCATCCCTTCCTGTAGCAGTAGAAGAAAATACTTCTCATCCACCTCTCTGCAGCAAGTTCCCCTCCACCTGCCCTACACAGCTCCTGGGCCATGGCTGGCATTGAATGCTCAGGCTCCCCCCTTGCCACCCCATCTGTGGAAGATGTTGCCTTTACAGCAGGAGTCAACACTAAAGCAACGATTTTCTTCTAACATATCAATAACCTTCCTCCCCAAACTGCACACTTTTAAGGTAGGAGTTAAAGCTGCTTCTGGCTTTCTGGTCTTCTCCTCCTCCAGACACTGCCAGGGCAGCCTGCCTTCACCTCAGCATGCCATGCTACCCACCCCGGAAGCCCAGCTGGACAGTTTGTCATCCTCAAATTTAGGCATTAATACAATTTTTATTTCTTTTCTGCTCAAAACTCCCATTTATGGCTAATCCTGCCAGATGCTTCCTGCTGTGTTCCTGCATACCCTTATCTGAGACTCTCAGCAAACCCTGCAAGGAACAGATTTTCATTCTAATTTGTTCTCAGACTATGACCACGTCTTCTGGAGGACAGAGGAGTAAACATCAAACAGACCTGCTCTGGGCTTTTTTAGACATCTTTCCATCGTTCCACATCTCCTCCTCTTGCTCCTGTTCCACATCCTTGCCTGCTCTGACACCAATCCCAGACAAGACATTGCCCCTCAGTTGCTACTACAGTAGATACATGCAGCCCTTTCGCAGCCCTTTCTCACCCCTTGCAGCAAGATTTAGACTGTTTGCTGCCCCTGATTTTGGTTTTTATGTTGCAAGGTTGGATTTACATCTCTCCAGGTTGCCAGTGAGCCTGTTAAGCACCACAGCACTGCCCTTCGCCATCTTCCTCTTAATCCTGCTCCCTGCTTGCTCATCCTCCTATTAATGAGGAGCATCTGTTTGCTGTCAGTGAAGCAACTTCTCACTCGTGTTTTTCAGGGTGTTAGTTTTATCTTTTCCTGCTTTTTATTCCACTGAATGCTTACTGAAATTCCCATACGCAAAACCCACAGCACTCCAATCGTTTTCTCATCACCTGCTCCTTGGATATTAATGGAGCTCAGCAGAAACCAGTGCTATAAACCATCTAAAGATACAGTCCTGCAGCATAAAAATTTCTCATCATAAAGCTACAAGCAAAAGAGTTGTGAACAAGGACTTCACGAAGCTTACCAGCTCAGTCCCACATGTTACAGAGTCAGCACCTTTGTTATTCCCAGTTCTGGTTAAGATCATCACCATGGTAATGCAATCCTGCCTTGGAGTCCATTGGGGTCCAGGTGAAGGGTACTAGCAGCCGTGGTCTGGTGAAGCTCCTCTTTCAATTCATGTTTCCCCAGGAAAGGCTTGGCCCCACCAGCTCCTAGGGGGATGTGCAGGAACTGTCTCTGAGCACAGAAAACTCCCTGCATGGAGAGAGAGAAACAGCTTGAAAGGACTTGCCCAGACAGATGGTGGGCTGAAGGGTGGGTGCAGCAGCCAAGGGGTGAGCACTGTTCCAAAAACAATCCAACAGTGGTTAGCCCAGGAGACTACTTCTTTTAGACTCTTCAGTAGTGTTGGTGTGCCTCTGTATCCATCAGTACAGAGGTCTTCCATGGCACTCACACGAGCTGTGGAAAGTATGTAAGATACACAAGGTGATCCAAAAGGACAGAAGTATAATAAATAACTAAATAAAATAAACCAATAACTGAAGGTTCCTCTGAATTCTCCCTGTGAAAAAGGGGATTATATTGAAGATAGCAAAGCTTTGAAAGAAGGACTTGTTAAAGCCTCCAGGTTGATCTCACAGAAGTCTTTGCCCTCAGTACAACTGGGAGCAGATGTCCACCAGAAAAAGCTGCTCTGGCATCACTAAGGCTGTGAGATCCCACCCTAATTACTCCTCATCCATGAAGAGTCCTTTGGGGGAAAAACAAGGCAAAGAATTGCCTTCAAGGAAGGAGAAAGCTCCCTGCCCCAAAATCCTAAGAATCACACCATGCCTCTTGATCCTTACCTATTTCTTAGTTTTAAGTAGGAAAAGCTAAAAGTTGCACAACAAGGAGTGTGTATTAAAAAACAAACAGCAAGCCATGCTCATCTGGCACCAGACAGACTTGACCATGAGCTCTGCCTCACCTCCTGGCATTCTCTCTGATAAACTTACTCCTGTTTAACAGCAGACAGATTGCAATTCAAATCTGATTATAGAAATCAGTGTTTTCCCCAAGCCACTCCTCTAATCCTGTTTCATTATTTTCTTGTCTTGCAATTAATGCAGACAACCAAACCCCCATTCATTATGATCCAAAGAGCATACACCACTGATCTTGTAAGGCATGATCAAAACCCAGCTGTGATATTTAGGGTCAACATTTGAGAACAGGCTGCTAAGTATTAAACCTCACTATGAGCTGATAGGGCTTCTCTTCCCAACCAGTAAATAATCTTTTCTGTGTTTACTTGGATTAGAGCTTGGGATGGTGTTTTGAGTAGCTCACTTGAAGGCCAGCTGGCTGGTAAAGAAAAATCACCTTCTACTATTTTGTGAGGACAAAGTTCATCCAGAGTGTCAAGCCAGGATTGGGAATCAATACACTTTACCAAGATTTACTGTTCTCAGGGGTACCTGGTGCAGTCTCCAGCTTCTTGGGGCACATTAGTGGTCTTATAATGTACAATTTACTGGTAATTTCACCACAAACCTCTGGGTAACCCAACGACCAAATGGAAACAGTCTAAGAGAAAAGCAAAGCATTTCAGACCACCACAATGAAACACATTTTGTGACCTCAGATCATATATTTATACTATAGTCTGAGTTCGTGCAGGAAGAGGACAACATAAAGGAGGGTGAGGTGGCTGGAGGACCAGTTGACTAAGACAGCCACACGCGCCCATAAACACAGGGCTGCAAAACCCTGAGTGATCCTGGAGGTAGTTCAGACACCTTGTTATAGCATATGGAACCCCAAAGTTATGCTCAGGAGGCTCCCCCAGCCTTCTGCTGGGGAAAAGCTTGAGAACATCAAGCTGCTTTCCAGGAGCAAGCAGTTTTGCTGTATGGTCATTATTAAGCTGCAGAAGAGATTTACATCTCTTCACTTTAATGGTCCTTGCATTAAATATAGTGGTACACAGCAAAACTGAGAGGTCCTGCTCAGGAGGGGTGGCTGTTTACACCAGGTGCTGAACAAACTCAAGGGCTGGAACAGGGAGCAGATGGGGACAAATGAAAGATCATATAATTGTTTTGGTTGGAAGAGAGATCTCTAACATCCTCAAGTCCAACCGTTAACCCAGCACTGCCAAGCTGTGTGGAAGTGAGAACCCATTAACGTGGAAACAGTGGTACAGGGGAAAATAAGCAACATGGTGGCACGTTTGCTGCTGAAGCCTCTAGTGTTTTACAGCAAGATCTCCAACACCAGTGCAGGGCCCCCGCAGCACAATGTTGCAGTGGTGGCAGCTGCAAAGTACCTCATCTCCTTTTACTTCTAATGAGTGCTCTCCCTGCAAGGTCAGCTCCATCAGCTACCACGGCTGAGCTGCAGACCGAGGAGAAGGAACAGGGCAGTGGCTGCCCTTGACACTATCTGAGCTGGTTGCCAGAATACAGCTCTCATTTCCCACAGAAAAAAAAACCCTTCCTGCCAAACTTGCAGGGCCAGCAACCTCCCAAAGAATCATAGAATCATTCTGGTTGGAAGAGACCTTTAAGATCATCGAGACCAACTGCTGACCTAGATAAGCATGTCCACTTGATCTAGTTGAACATGTCCCTGCTCACTGCAAGAGACCTTTGAAGGTCCTTTCCAACTCAAACCACTCAATGACTGCAATTCTATGATGTTTATCTGCCACAATCTTTGTTGTCATTGATCCCAACACAGGGACAGGGATGCTTGCCATGGGGACAGACTGTGTTTGGGAGGACACTGGGGCCACTGCTGGCAGCATGGGATACAAAGATCAAAGAAGCATTGAGAACAGCATGAAAGCACTTAAGCAGAGTTCCTTGTTAACAGGCTATGATTTCTTCAGGAATAATTATCTTCCCCTAAGGTAATGGTTAAAGTTGCTGCAGCAGACTCCTACACACACCCAGGCATGTGGCAGTGTGCAAGTACAGGCAGATGCTCCTTGCACCACCCATCTCCCTGCTCCACTGCATCTCCTGCAATTAACACAACCCTAATGACAGCAAACCAGCAGTAAGCTGGCAGTTAACATCACCCAACATCAGGTCTGAGGCATGCTTGTATGTCTGGGCTCTTTTATCTACTGCTTGGCTGGGGTTTGAAATCATCCCCACCAAGAAACTGCAATAAAAAGGAAAACTTCCCAGTGAAATGTGATCTTTGGCCCCCCATCCTGCTTCACCAGCCTCCTGACACATGGTGTGACTCTATGTGGTCCTCCTGCCCCATCAAGTCCTACAACAAGAAATGCTTAGGCAGATCTGGGATGTTCTCTTTATTGCCTCTGAGGAAGAAACTATGATGTATTTATAGACTGGAGGCTTTCACACACACACATGCTAATAAAAAGATACTCCTCAGGGACCATTAATCATTTTAAGAAATGCATTTCCTCATTTGCAATCAGATAAAGGAACTATCTCCATCCCTCTGTCAAGGTTAAGTTTAGACTTGGACCATGGCCACTGGAATCAATGTAATCTCCTGAGCTGCATGGAGCACTCATGAACAGCATTAGTACACGGAAACCACCAAGTTTTAGCAAGTAGTGCTTTTTCTGTAGGTATTCCTTCAAAATACAGAGTAGAAGCCTCTGTGATCTTTGCAGTTGCAAAGGTGGAAAGAGGCTTCTCTCAGCGTTCTTTTCTGGGCAGTATCACAGCAACCAAATGTTGGGCTTGGCAAAAAATTACGCTGCACAAAGAGTAAGGCAAATGATCCAGCTTTCACCCACACATTTGAAAGGTAAGTCTGTGAAGACATGAGCTCTTTACATGGTACTTTACACACAAGGAGTATCTACAGCAAGGAGCAAAGCCCAAGAGCTGCTCACCATGGGCAAACAGCCCTTCCCTGCAGGAAGTTCCATTCCCTGCATCACAACTGGTGCTACCACAGTGGACTCCAAGCACCTCATTCACCTGCTATACTGAAATGTAGGGAAAAACCCTCAGGATTTAGAAAACTCTCTGCTGGGTACTCTGCCAAGGCTGGAGGAAGCCTGAAGAGCAATCAGTATCATATACCCATACTTCTGACACTTCAGCACTACTCTTCATGAAGACAACTGAGGACCTGCATCACAGATTTCCACTTGTTGTGGGAGCACCATCCTCCGTACAGCAACCATTCAATCACAGTCCAGCCCAAATAATCCATCTCCAGACACACACACTGACAGAAAATCTATTTCCAAGCAGCAAGGGCACACAGGAATGAGGAGTCAGGGCCAAATTTTGCTTTTTCAGTGCTGTTCAAAGCCTTCGGTGACAAAGCCACAACCCATGTAGGACCTTGCTCCCTACTCTACACCCCAGCACTGGTCCCTGAAGAAATACTCAGGCAGCCTTTGTACTGCACAGAAAGTTCTCTTAAGCACCTGCAAGAGGAAATGGGAAGCATTCCTGACCTTGGCTTTTTGCATGGAACTGAGAGCTGCCTGTCCTTCTCTGGGTGGAGGATTTCCAGCCACTTCCAAATTCCTCCCAAACTCAGTGAAAGAAGAGGAAGGACAAACACTGAAGCCCATCCTTCATCCTCAGCATAGCTGCAGGGTTGGCTCCATTGCCACAGAAGTATCACAGAATCATTTTGGTTGGAAGAGACCTTTAAGATCATCAAGTTCAAATATTAACCCAGCACTGCCAAGCCACCACTAAATCACGTCCTTCAGCACCACATCTACAGGTCTTTTGTAACCCTCCAGGGATGGAGGCTTGACCGCTTCCCTGGGCAGCCTGTTCAAATGCTTGACGACCCTTTTGGTGAAGCCCATCCACTGAAGATCAGCCTACTTCTCTACGGGTTTAGAACAGTGGACAATCTGATGTATTTTGGAAACAATTTTTCAATGAGCATCATTCCAAAATGCCACAGTGCAACCAAGCACACACTTTGGATCAGTAAAAAATATTCCCATCACCACAATGCAAACTTTGGCTGTAAGCTCTGGACAGCCAACACTGAGGCTACACGAAGGCACAAGGTGCTTTGGGAGGCAAGGCTGGAGCAAGGCAAGTTTTCCTGGCTCAGCCCATCTTCTGGCAGCTACTGCCCCAAGGTTTATCCCAGAGAAAGAGGGTTCAGTAACACCGGTGTACAAGCTGCAAATACCACCAAAGGATCAGTGAATATGACTGAGGACAGATAGAGCAGTTCAATATAGAATCATAGAACTGTTTTGGTTGGAAAAGACCTCTAAGATCATCAAGTCCAACAATCAACCTAACACCACCATGGCCATCAAACCACGTCAATGCACTTTTTTGAACACCCCCAGAGATGGTGACTCCACCAAACATATATAAACAGCTCTCCCAGAGGAAAAGCAGCAAAAGCAGCTTGGCAATGGAAAACACCGACCTCACCTCCTCCAAGTGGAAAAATGACAGGCTAGGCAAAGAGCCGCCCTGATCACAAAGTTTATTTAACTCAGTTTAGATCCACACATCTGAAGAACCAAACCTAAGCCCTCCAGGCCAAACTCTGAGAGTGTTTTTAAGGTTTAAACACCACCCTCCTCCTCTCACCAATTAAACAGAAATTGACCTCCTGCCATGCAGATCCTGATTTCTCCATGCAGGCAGAGCCTGGGCACATGGCAGCCAGCCCAATCCTCTCCCAACGTTACAGATGACTTACAAGAAATTGGAGGAAATAGCCAAAACCGGTTACCACAGTTGAAAATTGTGGGGTTTAAGGCTTTACACAGAGCATCATGTTGCAATTTTAATCCACATTAAAAAACATGGCCCCCTCTCCATCCTTCCACTTCTCCTTGAGGGATTTGGGGCTACACTGAATCTCCTCACTGCACAGGCTGCTTTGGACAACACCATGAGGTACCTCAAATTTGTTTATTTATTCCACTATGAATTTGGAAACATCTCTGAAGTTTATCATCTGTAGGTAGCTAGGCGTGGGCTCATTTTCTCACTTGGGCAATAGGGCTCAGAGGTGCTCAGCTCTGGGCAGCTTGCTCCCCTTGCTTTGGCACTCTTCTGCATCATTATCAGGTATTATTTATTGGGTAACAGCCTTCAATAAATATGAAAGATGCCACTCAAGGCAGTTGGAAATTACCAGCAAAGGAATGAAGAAATGTCCTTCTCTGCCTCCTGCTTGCAGCTAGACTAGACTTTTCCAGGGCTAACAAGATAAAGATAGTGTTAATAAGTAAAACACTTGCCTACACTTAATATTTGTAATAGCTGGCATAGCAAAAGGGGAAAGCAGTAATGGGTTGTGTTTAAGATGAGCATCACTCCATAGGCCTGCATGACTTTAAGAACCAGATCACCTCATTGCTTACAACCAACAGTTCCAAGCAGGAATGGAAGTTCTCACCAATGCACTCCAGCACTCCTGCCAGCACAGGACAGCCTGGGTGGAGCCAACCTTTACAGCCACAGTAGCAAAACTCACAGCCGGAAGGAGCCCACGGTTTACTACAACAGCACCCAACTCAAGAGGCTACAGTAGGAACTGAAAATATTACGTGCAGCCACCACAGATGCTCACCTGGCTTAAGGATGTATGAGGTTAACCCTTACATCAGGAATAACAACAACCCTTGCTACCATAGTCCACAACCATAAATTAATTATGAAGAAAATAAAAATCTGTAATTTCAGTCCAAGTGCCTGGGCACTACCTCAACCTGACACCAAAGTCAGGCAAGGCAGTAGGTCCTCAGGACCCTTAGCCCCAAAACACACATCCAAATATCTCCAGCCTTTAGGGAGATCCTGAAGTTCAAGCTACAAGCTCACACCCACATCTATATGCTATGGCTGGATCTCATCTGTGTGCAAGCTCTCACCAAAATGAAGTAACAGCAATTAAGGAAAACTACACGGCATCTAGTTGAGGAAAACACATCAGGTTTATTGCCCCCATGCTCTTAGGGAATAGGAGTGGCAGGGGAAGGACTCCCTATACAAGAGTGATGGAACAAGACTGAAGGGACAGGGCAGGGGCAGAGGTGCTTCATCTCAGCATCTTAGCTCTGAAGAAAATGGTGCTGGCAGTGACTTTGCCTTTTCCTCCCTGGCAACTGAAAAGGAAAAGAAAAAAGTAAAACCAGTCATTGCAAAACAGCAGCCAGCAAGCGAGAGGTGCTGGTTTCCAGTGGAGACCTGCCAGTTAGATGTGCAAAGCGCCTATACAGGACCCAGCTCCCTTGCACAAAAACTCATGCCTGGTAGTTAAAAGAAGAGCTAATATGGGGCTCAGTAACTCTTGGTTGCACATCCAACCTGCACATGTATTTTGACAAAGGAGCAGCATCAGACCTTCAAAGGGATCACTCCTCAGCTGGCCATGTGCAGCTTGTGGATGCACCCCCAGCATATCACCTGGCCATGGAGGAATGCTGTGGCCAGCTTAGCCCAGACCTGCTATGGCAGAGCTCAGCTCCACAAGCCCAGCATCCTCTTTCTCCAGCAGGACTGGCCCCACAGAAGTCTTCCCAGCAGCTACATTGGCTTGGGGATAGACGTTGCCAGTGTTCCTGCACCACTTGGACCATATAGACATATCCTACAGGATATTAGTCCCAGCTACCGTAGAAAAGTCACATTCTCTTTAAGCAAACCTGTGATCATTGCCTAATCTGCTCACTAGGGGACTGCTGCTAATTTTGAGTCTATTTCCAAGGAATATTGGAAATATTGAATTGAACAAAAGGTGGTCTCTGGGGAAGCAGAGCTGAAGCAGCAGCAGCAATCCAGCCAGCTGGTCGAATAAACCATCTTACCTTTCTGATTTTGCTTTTTTTCCTCAATTGTGAGATTTATTACAAGAATTTGCAATGGTCTGTGAGACACTGTGAGTATTGGCCATGCTCCCAAAAGCTGAGGAATTGCTGAATTGAGGATTGCTTTGGCTGCTTAATCTCAACAACTAGAGATGCTGAACAAGCCAGCAGAGCCCAGGTTTACTTTTAATTACCGCTTGGAGTGTGCTGCTCTAGTAAACAGACACAAATACCAATTCCTGTTCCTTCCTTATATTTTTTTCCTATATATAATCCAAATTGTCTGATACAGAGACAGTAAACACACCCCCATCATGCCATTTTCGCAGACTCACTCATCAAGCATAAACAATTTCAAACAGCACACAAACCCATCTTAATACCTACCTCTATGACACGATGTTCATCTGGTTACAAGCAGACCATAGAATCACAGAATGGTTTGGGTTGGAGAGGACCTTAAAGATAATCTAGTTCCAACCTCCCTGCCACAGACAGGGACACCTTCCACTAGCCAGGTTACTCAAGGCCCCATCCAACCTGGCCTTGAACACTTCCAGGGAGGGATCATCCACCACCTCCCTGGGCAACCTGTTTCAGTGTCTCTCCACCCTCACTGTAAAGAATTTCTTCCTAATATCCAGTCTAAATCTCCCTCTTCCAGTTTAAATCTATTCCCTCTTGTCCTATCACCACAAGCCCTTGTAGAATGTCCCTCCCCAGCTCTCCTGTAGCCCTCTTCAGGTACTGGAAGGCTACTGTAAGGTCTCCCTGAGCCTTCTCTTTTCCATGCTGAACAGCCCCAACTCTTTCAGCCTGCCTCCATAGGGAAGGTGCTACAGCCCTCTGATCATCTTCATGGCTTCCTCTGGACCTGATCCAACAGATACTAATGATCTGAGGGTTAGAGGGGCTTCTTGGCCAACCCAAGATTCCCTGCTTGCTCTAGAGCTCTTGGGGTCTTTGCAAGAAGCAAGTCTTGGAAGTTGCAAAGCAAGCTCAGCGCTGCAACACTGACTTTAATGCTTTTTGCTCATCAGTCACCACCAAAAACCACCACACGGACCAAACACAGGCAAGATCTAGGACATCTTGTAGTGTAATGGAGGAAAGCTCATCAAGTGCCAGAACACTATCAGCACTCAGAGCAGATTTGGATGCTGCTCATTTGGATTTCTCCCTTTTTCAAGGCTGAGCTGGAGAATTGGTAGAAACCAATGGTCCCTAAAGAAATGTCTGAATGTAAGCAGGGAAATACTGGATGTATGCTGAGACTGCCAGACTTCACATCACCCCCTACCACTTCTTTATGGATAAATACCTTAAGATTTCAGAACCCTCATGCGAAGCCAAGCAAAATGATTCCTTAGAACCTTCCAAAACCTGAAATTATCTACTTGAACTAGGCAGGCAAAATTTAAAGAGTTTCAGAAGCTTTCAGTGGATGGTCTCTGTGCCAACAAAGAGTACCACAGGTGCCTGCCATCGTCTGCAAACCCTGTTTGCATTAGACCAAAGTACTTCAATTCTTTGGCAATCTCTGAGATTCATTCCTCAGCTGAGAAATAGCTTTGAAAGAGCTCTTTGGCTCCTGAAAGATGAACCTAAAGCCTTTATTAATCCTAGCAACTGAAAGGTACATTTCTCTGTTGTTTGTCCATTCGTTGCCATCAACATTGGCAAGAGGAAGCCACAGCAGCAGCATGGCCATGGAGAGAGGAAAGGAGTCCTCTGGGGCTGGGAAGCCTTTGCCCATGCTGCCACCTTCATCTCTCTGGTACACCAACATGAAATATCCAAGCCCTGCGTTTTCCACAAATCTCTTTAACGAACGAGGAGCCAAACGTCTGTGAGTTGTCTGAATTAGTGTGAATTTGGCAGACTGAACAGCAAACTTGTATCGCCCTGCAGCTTTCAAATTTCTTGTTTTTCTCAGGTTCATTAAATACATAACAATCTGTTACCAGAAGACAGTGCCTACGTGCACAGGCTGCCAAGAAGCCAGCTTTGATGGCTCTGCTGGAGATGGGGGAATGTGCAAGGAGGGGAGGGGGGCTCTTCCTAATACAGCAGGGCAAGGAGAGTATAGGTTGCACCCACTCTGCATTCTCCAGTAACTGCCTGCTGCACATTAAGACTATTTTTAACGCACAAAAATGGTGCATCCAAATTTGGAAAGTGATTTTGGGAAGATTTAAGGGGAACAGATCTTAAGAGTGTGGGACAAGCAGGGGAGGATGCCTTCGAAATTGAAGGATGCCATGCAGCATCACCCCAAATGGGGTGACCATGCTGCATCCAGATGGAGAAACCAGGCTCTGTGAGGGCTATTCATACCTGTGAACTCCTCCACACTTCTGGATATCAGGGATTTCCCACTGCTGTTGGGCAAAGCCTGGCAGCACAGGGCCTGGGCACGCAGCAACGGCATTGCCAACACCAAGCCATGTGCAAAACAATCTGATGCTGTAATCAGCACTGGAGGTTTCACCTTCCCTCAAAGCAAGTCTTTGGCTAGGAGGAAGAAGTCAAAGCAAACACCCACTCACCATGTTTACTCATTGAAACCAGAGCCAAGACAGCCCCGAAATGCGCCCAACAGCATTTCCACAGAGTCATTCATTGAGAGTTTGGACTTGGGTTTCACATGGTAGTTTGAATATCACAGGGGGACACTGCTGAGGCTGGAATAATACAGAATCTGTTGCTATAACACACTCTCAGCTCCTGCAAGGTGTCAGAAGCACGTAGAGTCCAAACTTCCTGCAGGCTTGCCTCCTTTGGGGGTTTTCCAAGGGCTGGGCTGTGAACCATTTCCCCCTGTGCTGCTGCAAGCCTGAGTCCAGCTCCCGTGAGCTGGATTTTGTTACCCCAAAGCAGTGAGCTGCCCCACACAGATGGAGAAGTAATGCCCACAGAGGACAATTTTCCTGGCACTAGGATGATTTATCCCCTGGGGATACCCAATTCTCATGTGGCTGGACCAGGTCAGGATGAGCCCCACTATAACTTGAAACCCAGAAAAGCCCAGATTTCACAGCTTGTCACGGAGACAAGAAGGAAAAAAAAGGAAGTGGAAATGAAAACAGTCCATGCTTTTATTTGGGCTGGCACAAACACCATGCTGCCCAGCCTTCCCTGAGCTCATTTATGAGAGTGTGAACATGCAGTAAAGGGAAAAAAAATTATAGAAATCTGCATTTTCCACTCCGTATCTGGATACTCTCCATATATTGCTCTCCCTCCCACCCCACAGGTGAAAATCAGGAGGGAAAACAGATTCCTTGGTGCTATGGAAATGGGAAGCCCAAAGGACAGAGAGGACGGTTCCAGCACCAGCACAGTGTGAACCATGAAGCCCCTACACAAAAGGGCATCCCGAGGAGAACCGACCTAAATGCTGTAACTCATCTTGGTTCCAAAGCTGGCAGCAGGCTATCAGGAAGGGAATCATGCCAGGTATTTTGTCGGTGTACAGACATGAATGCTTGCCCAATACAAACAGGGTAGCAAAAACATCCACCTTCAGCACATGGAAAAATATGTATCAGCTTGACACATTAATGTGTGAAGGAATTAATCCTTGAGTTTGTAAATCACTATTTAGTCCCTAAAATAACGACACCACCTTAAAATACATTCAACTATGAGCTAAACATCAGGGTCTGTTGGAAAACAAGATACAGAGGGTTTTTTATAGACATTAAGGACAAGAAGCTCCACTAATAGCCTTACTCTGCAGTCAGAAAGATTAATCACGATGCAGGAAAGGGAGAGGTGGTCAATATGTACTTTAACACAGTCCTCAGAAGAAAGCAAAATGATGGAGTCATGTTTGTCAAGAGTAACCTGAAATGATTTTCAACAGCAGGCACTAAATACAGATGGGATACTGTGTCCAGTTTTGGGCTCCCCAGTTCAAGAAAGACAGAGAACTGCTGAAGAGAATCCAATGGAGAGCCACAAGGATGATTAGGGGACTTGAACATCTTCCCTATGAAGAGAGACTGAGATCCCTGGGGCTATTTAGTCTTGAGAAGAGAAGACTGAGGGGGCATCTCATCAATGTGTATAAGTATCTGAGGGGTGGGTGTCAAGTGGGCGGGGCCAATATCTTTTCAGTGGTGCACAGTAACAAGACAAGGAACAACAGGTTCAAACTTGAACAAAGAATATTTCACCTCAACATGAGGAGAAACTTATTTACAGTGAGGGTGATGGAGCACTGGAACAGGCTGCCCAGGGAGGTTGTGGAGTCTCTCCTTCTCTGGAGACTTTCAAAACCCACCTGGATGCATTCCTGTGCAGGCTACCCTAAGTGATCCTGCTTTGGCATGGGAGTTGGACATTATGATGCCTTCCAACCTCTAATATACTGTGATGCTGTGATCTTTCTTAAACAACAGTTCCAAATAACTGGTACTTTCAACTTTTCTAAGATCATGCCAAAAGGTCTTCTGAGCCATCCCCACAATAGTCCCAGAGAACAGGCACAAGCCAACGTGGTGAATGTGATGGCCTCGATAAAACAAGCCCTGTAAGGTTCAGGTCCAAGGTCCAAGGTCCAAGGTTCAGGTCCAAGGACGACGCATCAGGAAGCACAACTAACACCACCAAGAAGAAAAGTTCCTGTCTTTGTGCAGGTAAAAGGGAGTGCTGGTCACACAGGCTTGATTAAAGCCTACAGAAATGGGTGACAGTGATTTGACACCTATTTAACTGACACAGCTCAGGCCTGCAAATAAAATGGAAACAGTGGATTCAAGAGAAAGGAGACCTTCACCTTTTGCCATGCAGTATTTCTGGCAATAAGTGGGAAGGAAAAAGGAAAAATCAGTGCTGTGACACTCAGGACTTGCACAGCCCTAAATACAGAGAAGAACAACTTGACAATACAGAATGAAGAGAAGCAACAAAGATTTTGAGATGTTAAGGAATGTCTTTAAAAAAAAAAAAATTGCTTATAAGAGGCTCACCTTAAAGGCAAGGGCATGCCCTCAGGCTCCTGCATTGCATTACCAAGGCATGTGGACTGGATGAACTGGGGACCTCCACGAAGAAGAGTATTGCCTCTGTGGTCTGCAATCCACAACCACTACAGGCATCTGGAGCCTTCTGCCATGTCTGATTAAGGTCTGGAGAAGACTCAAGGAGGAACTGAGAGATGTGAAGAAATGGGTACAGGGCAAAACTGCAAAAACATGGAGGAGTAACTGCTCAGGAATGACCTGGCTACCTTCAGAGAAGGATGAAGATGCAGAGCAGGTCCCTCAGAGCGATGAGACCAGCTGCGTAACACCACCCAGTGCTACAGGAAATGGAAACTATGCAGATTCAAAGCAAGGGCAAAGTGTAATTTTTCCTGAGCAGCAAGGACAATAACCATTGCAATAAGATATTGGCATCATAAATGACTACAGTGGGTTCTCAGTCCTTGCTACATTTTTATCTCTTCACTGAATGTCTTTTCTAAAAGACATGCTCCAGTAAGAATTAATTTGGAAAAATATTAAAACTGGTGATAGACATTGCGGTCTCCAGGAGTGCAGCTCTCCTGGCTCAATGTCCAGTGCCTCAAGCAAGCTGCTGCACCCCCATGCCCAGAAGCCCATATGTCCCAGCATGGTCCCCCAGGTCCCTCCATGGAAAAGATAGAATCTTCTACCAACAACATAAACCATGTGGAACTGAAATCGTGGGTGATGGTTTCTAAATGAAGCTATCAGGAACTGTAAATCTTCATTAACCACAATGCTTTTGCTCTGAGAAGTGCCACCCATGGCATTGCATTTCAATTATAACACAACTGATAGCCCAATAAAGAGAGAGTATTTTTTTACTTTCCTGAATTAACAGAGAGGCTACAAAAACCAAACGTGGATTTTTTTAATGCTTTCTATATCTTCATAATTGCAATGGTTCTTCAGCTTCAGGACACAATTGTAGCTTTTGGCTTCTGTTTAATAGCATTAAAATTTGTCCTTTCAAAAATAACACACAATGCTCATTTGTAACAACTGGGACTAAAAAAAGTATGTGATAAGTGGGCTAATAAAATATGTAATAATATATATTATTTATAAGTAATTTTAAAGCATTGACAAGGACTACCCAGCACAGCAGGAGGTTATTTTCAGTAACGTTAAGGTAAGCACACAAATACAACACTCAGTTATTGTGACTTTCCCACAACACTGACAATGAGAAATTGCTTCCTCTGCCTGGCCTAACTGCACTGCTGCTAGGCTGTCCTAACTGCAGGCAAGAATAGTCATCTTCATTAACCACACAGAATCACAGAATAGTAGGGGTTGGAAGTGACCTCTGGAGATCATCTAGTCCAACCCCCATAACAATGGAGGGCCATCCAGAGCAGGCTGCACAGGTTCACATCCAGGTAGGTTTAATTAATGTTATTTTCCTTCCCTCAAATTTCCTAGTAGTGCAGAATGATAACAGCAGTTGTACAATGGGACAACTGAGGCAGAGCAGCACCAGGACTTGTCTCAGGCCACTGCGAGACTTGTCATGGGACTAGGACAAAAAAAAGAATTTCTTGAAAGCAAGTAAGTGCATTAACTCATCCCTGAGGAGACCTTGGTTTTAGGAACAGGATGAGGAGTACCCCACATCTCTTAATCCCTTTCAGTCCAGATCAGTTGCTGACACCAGAGCAAGTTGCAGGTACATCTTGATAGGAGCATCATTCTGCTCCACCACTCACAAGCCCTGCTTCTCTACCATCAAAAGGCTTTTTCATCCTTCCTTCTGAGGGCTGGTTTCGAGCAGAGCAGGTTTTCCAGCTGCCAGATTGAAGTTTGCCAGATTTCATTTTTCACAGAAGATGTAATGATGTATAAGCACAAACCAGAGTAGAACTCTTCTTTCGCTGGGGTCTCATACCTACCACACAGCATGAGCCCTGAGCGTTGGCTGTTGAAACCAAAAGCTATGGCCAGGATCCACAAATATAGGGAATTATATAGCCCAAGGGATGCCTCAAATGGACTACAGAAGAGTGACACCAATGATGCTGCTATATTTAATCCTCTAAAAGTAAAAACCATGACAAGGTCTCCCTTGGGCACATTTTTTAGGGCGAGTATAGAAACCAAATGCTCTGGAACAGATTTATTTTTGTTTTTTTTAATTTTTTTTTCCACTCACTCCACCGGTCCTCAAACTGCTCATCAAATATAGTGATTATGGACCCAAACTCTGGGTACCCCCACCTGCCTGTGTGGGGACCCAGACCCTGCAGTGCCATGAGCAACCACGCTTCATGTAGGCTTTGTTGCTCCTCCAGGTCAGTCTAACAGTTTCCTCTTTTCATACATTAATACAAAGTTCTAACGTATTAAATCTTATTTAAGCACAGAATGATTTGTGTTGGGGACCTTAAAGATCATTTAGTTCCAACCTTCCCCATCCCCATCATGGGTAGGGACACCTTCCACTAGACCAGATTGTTCAAGGCTTCACCCAGCCCAGCTTTGAACACCTCCAGGGAAGGTTCCACTATCTCCCTGGGAAACCTATTCCAGTGCCTCACCACCCTCACTGTAAAGAATGTCTTTCTAATACCCAGCCTAAATCTACCCTCCTCAAGCTTCAATCTACTGGGACAACATCTCCCATACCATGTAACACCTTACATATCTGAGATATCAAACATTATAGACTTCAAAACTCATGGATCAACCACCCAAAGCCAAGAAATGTGTGATGATACTTTTTAATTTTCACTACTGACTTCACTTGTGGATGACTAAAAGCTCACACCACCACAGCCTTTACTATCACAGCTCACACCAGCTTGGCAAGTCATCAGAAATAACCTCCTGCCTGGGAATTTTGCCTCCCTAAAGGCAGCCAACTCAAAAAAGTTTGGAAAAACAAAACAGCCTGAGGATCTGTTCACTGTACCAGAGCTATGTTCTGCATTGCTGCTCTAAGCAAATAGCTGGGTTGCGGGCAGTGACTGTGAATGCGTTGTGTGACCTTGCAGAAGTCCTTCCTCAGAATTCTAACACAGCCGCTGCTCATAGGGATACTTGAGTGCAGAACCAGAGCTTCAGGGTCTGCCACTGCTCTGACAGCTTTTAAGGAATTTATAGAAGGTGCCATCCCTAAAGAGAGTGGTGGCACTCATGCGGTGCCGGGGAGCAGGCTCAGGCAGGGAGGGTTCCCCAGGGTGGAGCAGACCATCAGGCTCCATGACCCAGCAGGCTCACAGGCACAGATGAGTAGCATGGTGGAAAATTCCCTTCTCTTCACCCAAAGAATTTATATTTAGCTCTCCAGGGAGCAGATGTGCCAAAGAGCTGTTGTTTTGGTGGTATTTTTTGCACGGCCCCACGGGGACCCCTGCAATGTGAACTGTGGCATGCTGGGGGAGGCTGCCAAGAAACAGCTATCACCGCCTCACTCCACCACCACCGTGGACCAGGCACATGAGACTGTTAATAGTCACAGCCCTCTGCCACCCATCGGACCTCCTTCTTTTTGTTTTGCTTCCCCACGTCAGCAAGCTTGCTTCCTCTTCCTCCTCCTCCCCATTTTGGGAGAGAAAGTAGAGAAAAATAGTCAGCTACAAAGAGATCTCGCTTGAGGAGCTACCAGTGAACAACCTCCCCAGCTCCTCTACTGACCTGGTCCTACATGGCCACAAGAACAAAATGTGGGCTTGTCTTTCTGGAGGCATTTTCAACTATTCCAACCCTAGTTTTGGTGAGGGAAGACCTAATGCAAAGACTCTGCTTCCCCTCTCCCCTCCTGGGACATGGGAAGGAGACTCAACTCCTCCAGGCTGAGCTCTCCTAAGAGCTATGAGCATCGCTGGCACCTTGCCCTGCCCTAGCCTGTTGGTCCAAAGTCTGCTCTGTTGCAGATTAATGTTCATTAGGACTTTTTCCCAGCAAAATCACTCTGTAAACTACGTGACACAAGAGGGGTAAGGGAACAAACCCAAACTCAGCCCTTTTAACCTGGGCTGTCTCTTTTCTGCCTGAGATTTTACAAGGGAAGCACAAATTACCTGTGTCCCCATGGAGATTAAGAAAAGAAACTCTATACAACATTACAAGAAAGAACAGCTTCAAGCCACACAGCTGTCATTTGAGAAATCCTAAGTTAACCAGTAATTATAAAATGGACAAACTGGATAAACCTTGTTACACTCTATCCACCTTCAGCACATGGTCCATTGTGCCTGCTCTACACAGAAAGCCTGGGCTGCATCAAAGACAGTGTGGGCATCAGGTCGAGGGAAGGGATTGTCCCACTCTACTCCCCATTTGTGAGAGCCCACCTGAAGTATAGTCCAGCTCTGGAGTCTGTGTCCTCAGCACAAGAACACAGAACTGCTGGAGAGTTCAGAGGAGACCACGGAGAGGATCAGAGGGCTGGAACACCACTTCTATGAAGACAGGCTGAGAGAGGAGGGATTGTTTGTCCTGGAGAAGGATTGTTCATCCAGGGAGACCTTAGAGCAGCCTTCCAGTATTTGAAGGGGCTAGAGAAGAGATATAAAGGGACTTTCCACAAAGGCATAGAGTGACAGGATGAGGGGTGATGACTTCAAACTGGAATAAGCTCCATTTAGACTGGACATTAGGAAGAAATTTTTCCCCATGAGGGTGGTGAGGCACTGGAACAGGCTGTCTAGAGAAGCTGTGGAGGTTCCAATCCTGGAAGTGTTCAGTGCCAGGCTGGATGGGGCCTTGAGCAACCTGGTCTAATAGAAGGTGTACCTGCCCATAGCAGGGGGTTGAAACTACATATATTTAAGATCCCTTCCAACCCAACCCATCTATGATTCCACAAAATCTGTTTCAGCAAAATGTTGTAGGTCTCGTTCCACCCATACCTTTGCTGAAAGTGAAGCAAGCCTTTGATACTTAATGTTACATATAATTAACTGAAATGGATCTGGGGATTTATATTGGAGTATGTTAGCTGATTTGCATATATGCGTATTTATACACACATATTTATTTATGCAGGTATCCATACCTAAAAATTGGCCTACCCCAGTGCTGACTCTGTCCCACAGTCTGATCTCCATACATAAATATCTGGATCTCACCCATGGAGTCAATTATCTACTGAATTGCCCTGATTTTCCATGCAAAGTTTTACATTTAACAGCCTGAGCTCTTCCTGATCTGCCTCTCAAAGGCCATCTGCTTTCTATAACTGAAGCGGTTCTTGAAGACTTTGGCCCTGTGCAGAATTGGAAGTCGCCAAAGTTTCCCTCCCTCCTCTGGATTTAACCTGGAAGTGAGAAAATCTGGATTGAGGGATTCAGCTGCAAAACCACCGACACGTGTGGCCATGCCCAGCAGGGCTGTGCTTGGTGGGGGTGTCCTTATCTCCTTTGAAATAAAAAAGAAGGAAATAATTCCATGGCAGGTTGCTTGGGTTGGGTTTTTATGGTTGGGTTTTCCCCTTCCCTTTTGAAAGCAAAGAGGCTGAGTCCTTCTCTCAGTAAAGTGCCTCCAACGTGGAGTGAACAGCCCTAATCCTGCACCCCTGAGCTTGGCTGCACACTCACCACCACAAGCATCCTCGGCCTCTGGAAGACTTTTAAAAATGAAGAAATAAATCAGAAGCTCTCTCTGACAGGTAAGGACAGAGCAAACCACTCTGAAACTCCTGGTTTGTTTTACTATCACTCTAATTAATCTTCCTTGGTGACCCACCCCAAATATTTTCTCTAGAAACATTATCTACATTGTTTTGGGGGTTCTTTATTTCCAGCCCTCAGCCAAGCCCTGATAAATATTTCTGCCTGTGTCAGAGGCAGGCTGAGGGAACCTGTGATGGGAGGCAAGGCAGCAGCAGCAGCAGCCTCCTGCACTCCAGGATACCCAATGCTGGAGAGAGGCAAGCAGAGATGCTCTCAGCCCTCCCTGCTTCCACCGCTTTCTCGCCTGACGCTGCTACCTCTGCAATTTGCAAGTAGTCTTTAATCAGTCTTTAATCTGTCAAAACAGAGTTTTTATTATTGTTTGAGGATTCAAAAGGAAAATATGCACATCTGGTTTCAATCGCAAGCTGAAGTTTGGTCTATCAGCCTGATTCGTAACAAATTATGCTGAGTTTTTGCTCTAGAGGATTTCCTAAGGAGGCAGGGGGCATGCATTGGCAAGGTACACCAGCGTCTGTGGAGACCACATGGCACCAAGAGACAGGGGCACTGCCCAGTGACAGGCACTAACCTGCTACATACTCCCTGTCTCCGTCAAGTAAATCAAATCTCAAAATTGTTGAGGAGAAAACCCTTATTAATGAAATTTTCACATGCAGCTATACGTGAAGACTTCATGCACAGTACAGTTCGAACGACATGATGTCACTGAATGAAGAAATAAGACTTAAAGACTTTCTAGGACAACTCTGTTGCCAGAACACTTCCCACAGTAAGGAAAATTTCTCGTTTGGTGCTGGAGACCCCCTTGAGGGGCACAGCACAGCTGGCAAAGCCTCATAGCACAAATCATCACCACCATGAGCTACCTCACACATCCCAGGTGTGAAAACCACCGCAAGACACCACAGGAAGCTGTGCGACGGCCCGAGTTGGGCTGGGGAGCATCTCTGCAGTGATGCTCAACCACATCCACTGCTCCCCTGGGCTGCAGTCCCTCTAAGAGAGACCCCCAGACATGGGGAGCACCAAGCACAGCGAGCTCGCTGACATCCAAGTTGCAGTAAAACATCCCGCTCGGCCCGCAGAAAGGAAAGCACGTGTTGATCCATTCGGAGGCAGAAATTCCAGAGGCAGAATAACGTGAGGAGGAAAGGAAGGCTCAACTTCGGGGAGGCGACTTTCCCTCACAGCCCGGACAGGCGACCCAAGACCGTCCTCGAGTGCTGTCCCCGACACCGCCGCACGCAGCCCACGCCAGCGCCGGGGCACATGCCAACCCCGCAGCACCCCGTTCCCTACGGACTCTCGAAGGCGGCCGAGCCACGCAGCACCGAAATGTCCTGAGCCCCATCTAAGCTCTCGTCCCCCGGGGGCCGACAGCGGTGGGGAGCGGAGACCCGGCGACACAAAGACGGGCAGCCCCCAGCCTCGGTCCGCCCGGGCGGAGCGGAAAACCCAGCAGGAGTGAGATGAGCAAGGACCGGCGGGGTGGTCTCATCTTTGTGGGAGGCCGCCGTTACCCTCCGCACCCCCAAACCCCTCTGTACTCAGGGCAGGGCACCGCCGCCCTTTGTCCGGACCCCCCACCCCAGGGACAGCTCAGAGGGACCCCCAGGCGGGCCGCGAGTAACAGCACAGAGCGGCCCAGGCACGATCTGGGCTCTTACCGTGGTGGCGGCGGCGCGGCCCGGCCGGGCCGGCTGTGGGCTCCGCTCCGAGCCGCGCTGCCTCCGCCGCCGCCACCGCCGTGCTGCGGGCGGGGCGGGCGGAGGGAGGGAGGGAAAGAGGGAGGGAGGAGGAAATGCGCTTGTCACTTCCTGAGCGGGGCTGGCGGAGGCAGGGCCCGGCCCGCACCTGCGGAGCCCCGATGGAGCCCCTGCCTCGAGTGGGGACCCGCGCATGGGGGAGTGTCGGTGCGTGATAAAATGGAAAGAAAGATGCCTGGCCGGCGCCCTGAGCGGGTATCCCCGGAGGTGAACATCGCTCTGAAGGAGCGTGTCGGGGAAAAGAACGAAAATAATAAAAAGCAGCGATATCAGGCGGCGACCAGGTGTGGAATGGCGGGAAAGGGGGCGCGGCGGTGGGCACTACCACAGCCCGCAGCCCGGCCTGGCAGTGGGACTGGCTGGTCGTGGCTCCGCTGCCCCGTTCGGAGGCCGAGAGTGACTCCTGGTGGCACGGCCGGCCCGGGAGGAGGAGCAGAGAAGAGAGCAGGAATCCACCAGTGCCTTGGGAGGGTCCACCCAGTAGGCATTGCTACAATTTTTTTGACACTGAGGGTGGTAAAACACCGGCCCAGGTTGCCTCGGGAGGTGGTAGATGCCCCGTCCCTGGAAACATTCCAGGTCAGGGCTCTGAGTAGCGTGCCCTAGTTGAAGATGTCCCTGCTCACTGCTGCAGGGTGTTGGACTAAATAACCTTGACAGGCCCCCTTCCAAACCAAACCACTCTGTGATTCTATAAGAAGTAGCCTTGAAGTCTGAGTACGTCACAGATGTACACTACCCACCTCTGTATTCATCCGTGAGATTCGACCAAAAAAAAATCCCACTCCCCAGTTTTCCTCCATTTTTCCCAGCATTTCTGCTTGTTCTGGAAGAACAGCCCCATTTTTTTGTACAGGTCAGAGTCTGACCTGCTGGAGAAAGCTCTGGAGAAAAGAACCTGAGAGTCCTGGTAGAGAATAGGATGACCATGAACCAACAATGTGCCCTCACAGCTATGGCAAATGGCCTCCTGGGGTGCACTAAGAAGAGTGTGGCCAGCAGATCCAAGAAAGGTTCTTCTGCCCCTCTACTCTGCCCTGGTGAAGCCTCATCTGGGACACTGTGTCCATTTCTGGGCTCCTCAGCTCAAGGACAAGGAACTACTGGAGAGAGTCCATCAGAGAGACACTTAAGATGATGAGGAGACTGGAACATCTATCTTATGAGGAAAGGCTGAGAAAGCTAGGTCTGTGTATCCTGTAGGAGACTGAGGGGCATCTCATTAATGCTTTTAAGTATTTACAGGGCGACTGTCAGGAGGATGGAGCATGACTCTGTTCAGTGGTGTCCAGTGACAGGGCAAGAGGCGGTGGACACAAACTGGAATACCAGAAGTTCCATGTAAACAAAAGGAAAAAAATTGTCACTGTGAGAGTGCTGGAGCACTGGAACAGGCTGCCCAGAGCAGTTATGGTGTCTCCTTCTCTGGAGAGAATCTAAACCAGCCTGGATGAATTGCTGGGTGATTTACCTTAGGTAATCCTGCTCTAGCTTGGGGGTTCATCTAAACTATCTTCAGAGGTCCTTTCCAACCACTACTATTCTGTAATTTCCTTTGGGAACACAAGCTCAGCCAAATACTGCTAGGCTGAAGGTGGCCATGGGTCCTCTGCAATATTCAAAGACATGTCTGCCTGGCTTCACTTGGGAGGTGGCCTTTAGAAGCAATCTGCTCCAACAATAACATTTCCCATCCATCCAAGCTGAAGTGCACACAGCACGTAGGCTTCTTCTGAGGGTGAGCGTCATTAACGAACAAGGAAACTACATGACAGCTAAAAGGAAGATTTAGAACTCATTACCAAACAGAGCCTAAACATTAATCATGAACATATGCAAGCAGACAACGCAGATGTCATCAGGAATGAATCTGGGGCTGAATTCCATCCACCCAGATGGATAGCTGGGCACATGGCTGGGGATGGCAAGTGGGAACAAGTGAGGGCATGTGTATGCTGAACAGCAAGAGAGGCTTTATTTGTGTAGCTCAGCATTGCTTTGGGTGTCCTGCCCTGCTGATGCATGGCCAAAGATATCAAACAAATATCAGTATTTAATGTAATAAAGAAGAGATCTAAAGAAGCAAAAGTAAGCAGCTCCCATCAATGCAGGAAGGACTGATCTCAACAGAAGTTGCTCCATACTCAGTGCATACAAAATGAGACAAGACCAGCCAGTATGAGAGGGGCTATCAAAAGGCTTTGATGATGTGAAGGGGCTTTTGCATCAGGCTCATCCATCCCACTCCGTATTTGCTCTTCTTATGGCCTATTGAGACTGGTAGCAAAAAATAAATGGTTGCAAACTCCTTTTCTAGAACTTCAGGAATCAAGTTTAAAAATGTTTTCTTGTGGTTTCCCAGATGAATGTTTCAGTAATAAAGCCTGCAGCATAATTGAATCCATTCCCATGGCAGCCTTGCACACTGCAGGCTTGGTCTCCAAGAATCCAGCAGACAGTTGCTTTCTGTCTGCCTCTCAGCTTGATCCAAACCCAGCATTTTCTTCCTCTCATCCCCTTTGCTTTCCAACAGATGAGCTGGCAGTGGAACGTTACCAGTGTGCATGAAAGCCTGTTGCCAAAGCATAAACCTGTCTTCCACTGATAGTATTTTCAGTAATGTTTAAATGGAAAAGCTGGGCAGAGAGGTTCCTGCTCTGGTGACAGTAGAGAGGATCTTTGTCAGAAGGGGAAAAGACGGAAATCACTTTCAAGCTTTAAAGAACTGGGCATGAGAGTTTAGTCATTGTGGACACAAAATTCTTTCAGTGAAATTCTGACCTGATTTAATTGGTGTTTTTATCTTAAGTATCAGCACCTTTGCTGCACTAATAAAATGGACTGCACTGATTAGGAGCCCTCCTTACAGAAATGGAAACTCTGTGGGTAGGAAAAAAATCTTACAATCCCCATGATCCTCCTGAAATTATACCAGGGTCCAAGTCATTAAAACATTTCAGTGTAACAGTGCTAAGCCCAGTGGATAAATTTCCTTCACTTCCAGCATGCAGGATTTGGCTGCAGCCACAGCCTGCTTTCTGTGCTGCCTTTCTAACACTTCACCGTCTGCTCCAGTTTGTTGTTATTTGAGTCATACACACCATGGTTGCTAATAATTTCAGAAGTGTCCTTTTCATGATGACCTACAACTCTGCAACGTTCTGAGCAGCTAAGCAATCCCAGTTATTTATGGTTTTATCCTTCTGCTCCTGCCAAGCAAGGAACACAGGTAAGGGACTCACTCAAGGCCAAGCAGAGCGAGTGTCCCGGTCACAGGCTGATGTCTTAGGCTATGCCAGGAACTTGTGTGCTCACAAGGGACATCTTTGTTGCACTGAACATCTCCAACAGCACTAAATGGAGGCCAGCTTCAGAAGCCACACTCCAGTTTCAGGGGAAATCTTGACATTCACAGAATCTCCATAACAATGAGCAATATTTGAAATAAGTATTTTGTACCCAGGGAACAAGCTCATCTCTGTAACAGGAGTGATGTGAGGTTTGTTTTTGTTGGTTTGGTGGTTTTTTTATTGTTGTTTTGGTTTGTGGGTAGTTTTTTGTTTGTTTGTTTTGGTTGGAAAAGACCTTGAAGATCATTAAGTCCAGTAATTATCCAACTTTTTCTAAGTCTGATGCTAAGCCATGTCCCTCATCACATCTCTGTGGCTTTTAAACACCTCCAGGGATGGAGATTCAACCCCTGGGCAGCCTGTTCCAGGGCTTGACAGCCCTTTGGGGGAAGAAATTTTTCTTAATATCCAAACTAAACCTCCCTTAGCACAACTTGAGGCTGTTTCCTCTCATCCTATCACTTGTTGTTAGGGAGACCAACCCCCACTTCACTCCAACCTCCTTTCAGGGAGTTGTAGAGAGTGAGGTCTCTCCTCAGCCTCCTTTTGTCCAGACCAAACAACCCCAGTTTCCTCAGCCACTCCTCAGAAGACCTGTTCAGATCCTTCACCTTCTAGGTCAGAGAGTATGTGAATCAAGGAGAGTCAAAACCCTAAACAAGTGAAGCATTGCTGTGCAGAGAAGCTTGCAACAAGAGTATAATTTTTACTACATTTGGCATACGATGGGATTTGCACCAAACCTATAAATCCTTCTTTTATTTTCCAGGTTATTTGCTGCACATGTGCAACAGCTTTGCGTTTCAGTTCCAGGCCTGCTGCCTCCCTGACTGCCTTGGGCCTGCTGCGCTGCCCTAGCCTAGGTGCAATGGAAACAGCTGATGGATAAAATAAATAGACCATGAAATACAGATGCGAACCCATGAAAGTGCTAATTGCTTTGTCAGCCCTGCCTACATCTGAATCGGCTTAAGATAAGCCAGGAGTTAGTTGCTCATCACTCAGAAAACCCAAGGCAGCTTTGGACATGCCCAAAAGCAGCATGCTATGCTGGATAATGTGGTACCCAGCGAGTTCAGGTGCCCTAGGGTAGGGCAGCAGTCAGTGAGGCTAATTACTACTGCAAATTGGAGTAAAGGAGCCTGGATCCATCTGCCTGAAACACCAACCTGTCTTTTAGGGAAGCATTAGAGAAAATCTAATTGATGAACCTTCAGCCTGACAAACCTTTTCTTGTTTGGTGCTTCAGGCTGGGTGCAGGCTTATCACTCTAAGCCTGCATGTCTCAGTCTCTGCTGACTAGAGGTTTCTGTTCACAACCCTATCAACATTTCAAATTACTCAATAAACGCACATTCTTCCCACCTCTGCTTGACATGTGACACTGTCCATGAATACTTGGCTGCTGGAGGGACTGTGCCGAGGTTCATTTCTGTTCCCTCATTGCTGTTTATTAGCTCTGGCTCTCCAGCACGGGCTTATGCACTTGTGATTATCCAGAATTTATATGCTACCTTGAGGCTACATCATTTGTTTGCCTGACAGCACTCAGTTTAATTTCCAGTCACCTAGAAATGAGCTTGTTTCAAGCTATACTATTACCTAACAAATGAAAATGAAGCCACAGGTTGGCTTTTCCCTTCTTTGTGTCAAGTAAAACATGCCACTGCTCCTTTTCCTCCCTTGTCTTGAGGCTGTAACAACTCATTCCCTAGATATCCATTAATTGTTCCTCAATGCAAGTTTTAGATCATACTCAATGCAATTCCAGCCAAGGTGCACCATGTCCCCTTTTGCAGGCATCTATACCACCCATTCAGCCAGGGGTTGGGTAATGCTGCATGGCACAGACCTTGCTCTCTTCTCACCCCAAGAAAGGGCAAGCAATGGGAATGCAAAGACATAGATCTCCTTACAGCAACACAAAGCCCTGGCCTGTTTATGTTCTCTCCACATATTTTACAGGAGACTATTCAAAATGTTAAAATGCTTAGAGGGGCTATAAAATAAAGCATTATTGTAACGAGTCATGTTCTTTACCTTTCAGAGTAGGAAAGCAATCTGACTGCCAAAACACTGAAAATTTTGCTGTATGTTGCTAAATACCATACTTTTGTCTGGTATGAAATAACATATGTTTTGGCAGGTTTTTTACCAGGCACCCTGGCACACAGTAGAATGGACATAGTGGAGGATATATACACACAGATTTTCTTTACAGTGGCTACAGTGGTGCCAGTGCATTCCTGGAATGTGGAAATACACAGAAGCCAGTGTCAGTGATGAAGGAAAGCATGCTGTACCTAATGTGCCAGAAAAGCTATTCAAGAACTCATCCTTACGTAAAAATAACTCTGAAGAAGCTGCCAAGATCAGCTGTCAGCTCAGCTTGGGAGCTTCACGGGCATCTATGTGCCTTGCATGCATGGATTCACCTGGTACATCTGGATACAAAGTGAGTGGTTTCAGTTCATCAACTCATTTGTCCACTCAGGCCTTTGGCACTTCAGGCCCACAGATGCCGCAGCCTGCATCAGAAACCCATGCAGAACCGAAACAACATGGATGCAAATTACATGAGAGAACATCTCCATGTTCCCTCAGAAGAGAATTTTTTTCACTGCTTAAAGACAACAATGATGCAAATGCTGTGAAGACATTAGCCCAGCCTTGGAGAGCACTCTGCTCCTGTACAGCATATCTTGTACCACCCGCACAGCTTCTATACTGGCATCCTCTGGGCAGTCTTGGAAACACCTCAGCGTTGCACTGAAGGTGTGGGGCAGTATCCTCACAGCACTGCTTATTGCACACTTTATTTCCTCTCCAGAGACTCACTCCTGAGGCCTGTATGGTAAGACATGCACTTCTTAACTCAGGTCTAACCAGTTCTCCCGTAGAGAGCAGTGGCGAGATTGAAAACCCAAACATCTGAAAGTTCCTTTTACAAGCTATTTTGAAAAATAGAAATGGAACAAAAACATAAAATGAGAGTCCTGTCTCTGTAGATGTCTAATACCCCAAATTACTATAACACAACCAAAGCAGGCTTGCTCACTCCTAGTTCTCAGAAAGGGTGACAGTGGATTTGAAATGAAGAGGGTGAGCCCATAATGCAAACAGTTATTTTAACTGGCTGCTCACGATAATAACCTGAATAAATATTCTCCTGATAGGACAGAAAGCCTGTAGTTAGACGCTTCATCACTACTGGGCCTGTCCAGAAGAGTGGCTGCCATACTTATATTAGTGTTTCTGATGTAACCTAACAGCTCTTCATAAAAAATGTGGCTTCCAGAAATTCTTCATTATAGACCACAGAATTATGCTGAAGTTTGAGAGCAGATTATTAATTCCTTTAAAAAATTTTAGCATTCAGAAAACAACCTACAGCCAGTCCTGCAGTTGACTATTTGTGCTCCTAAAGGATTGTTAAATCTTAGAATGGTTTGGGTTGGAAAGGACCTTAAAGATCATTTGTTCCACATCCCCTGCCACAGGAAGGGACACTTTCAGCCAGACCAGGCTGCTAAACCCAACCTGGCCTTGAACACTGGCAGGTTTGGAGCCTCCACACCCTCTCCAGGCAACCTGGTCCAGTGCCCCACAAGAATTTCTTCCTAAGGTGTAATCTAAATCCAGCTTCTTCCATTACCCCTCATCCTGTCACTACATGCCTCTCCTGTAGCCCCCTTCAGTCTTCTGTAGCCCCCTTCAAATACTGGAAGGCTGCTCTAAGTTCTCCCTCAAGCCTTCTCTTCTCCAGACTGAACAACCACCAGCTTTTGAAGCCTGTACTCATAGCAGAGGTGCACCACCCTCTAATTACCTTTGTGGCCCTCCTCAGGACCTGTTCTAACAGTTTCATGTTCTGGATCCTCATGGAGGACATGAGCAAAAAGCTTCCAGTCTTCCAAGCATCTCATTGTGTTTTGCATAACACCCATGATACCAGGCAGAAAGCCCTGGGAGAATTTCATCCTTCTGCATGTTGTGGATCAACAAGGGAACATAAAACCTTTCTGTTCTGCCTATGTTTATACCAAACTGTTTATTCCCAGATCCAGAAAGGTATGCCAGTTCTGCAGCATCATCTAGCTCAAACTTGGTACTACAGGAAAAGTCTCGGGCTCAACTGCTGTTGAGATCCATGGGAGATGTTACCTTTACCACCCACAAACCTCATATTTGACAGGGAAGTCACATACACAGTCCTCAGACAGCAAAACAATAGCAGAATGTATTTCACATGCTGCATTTGTTCCACATATGGAGTACTGTGTCCAGTTCCAGGCTCCCCAGTTCAAGAGGGACAGAGAGTCCGGTGGAGGCTACAAAGACTATTAAGGGGTTGAAGCACCTCTCTGAGGAGGAAAGGCTGAGACCTGGAGAAGACTGAGAGGAAATCTTATCAGTGATGATTAATAGCTAAAAAGTGAGGGTCAAGAGGATGGGGCCAGTCTCTTTTCAGTGGTGCCCAGTGATATGACCAAGGGCAATGGGCACAAACTGGAATAAGAACAGAAGTTTAAATACAATACAATACAATACAATACAATACAATACAATACAATACAATACAATACAATAAACCAAGTTGGAAGAGACCTTCAAGATCATCGTGTCCAACCCGTCAAACAACTAGATTATGTCACCAAGCACCCCATCAAGTCTCCTCCTGAACACCTACAATGACGGTGACTCCACCACCTCCCCAGGCAGCCCATTCCAATGGGGAATCACTCTCTCTGTATAGAACTTCCTCCTAACGTCCAGTCTAAACCTGCCCTGGCGCAGCTTGAGACTGTGCCCTCTTGTTCTGGTGCTGGCTGCCTGGGAGAAGAGACCAACCTCTGCCTGGCTACAACCTCCCTTTAGGTAGTTGTAGAGAGCAATAAGGTCACCCCTGAGCCTCCTCTTCTCCAGGCTAAGCAACCCCAGCTCCCTCAGCCTCTCTTCATAGGGCTTGTGTTCCAAACCCCTCACCAACCTTGTTGCCCTTCTCTGGACATGTTCCAGCAAGTCAACATCCTTCCTAAACTGAGGGGCCCAGAACTGGACGCAGTACTTAAGGTGTGGCCTAACCAGTGCAGTGTACAGGGGCAGAATGACCTCCCTGCTCCTGCTGGCCACACTGTTCCTGATGCAGGCCAGGATGCCATTGGCCCTTTTGGCTGCCTGGGCACACTGCAGGCTCATGTTCAGCCTCCCATCAACCAGCACCCCCAGGTCCCTCTCTGCCTGGCTGCTCTCCAGCCACTCTGACCCCAGCCTGTAGCACTGCATGGGGTTGCTGTGGCCAATGTGCAGAACCCGGCACTTGGATGTGTTAAATCTCATGCCGTTGGATTCTGCCCATCTGTTCCACCTAAGTGTAAGAAAACAACTTTCCTGTGAGGGTGCTGGAGCGCTGTAACAGGCTACCCTAAGAGGTTGTGAAGTCTCCTTCTCTGGATAGATTCAAAACCTGCCTGGTTGTGATCCTGTGCAACCAGCACAAATTACATATGGGAATCAAAGAGATGCCCTAAACATACTGCCAGAGTACATGCCCATTAAAATTTTCTTGTATTAACTCTACCTGATGGCCACTGGGCTTCAAAAAAGTCATAGTCCTTTTATTGGGGTTGTTATCAGTACTTTGAATCCTTTGCTTGACTCCATCAAAAAAGTCCTGTCTGAATTACCACTTGAATTTAAGAGTACATTCTACTGCAATTAGAATTTGGGTACCCAAATGGCAACAAGACCATGGCTTTGGCAGTGGAGCTAGAAACCCAAGCCTGACTAAATATGTGGATACTCAAAGGGACTCAGCCTTCTCACCACTGCTGATAGACCACTCTTCCGATGGCACCAGTATATCTCATTTTGCAGAAAGATGTCAATTTAGGATTATTACTTTGCACCACTCTGCAAATACTGCCTTATTTCCTATCCTGGCCAAGGGCTAAAAGTATTTCTTGACTTTTAAAGATCTCCTGAACCCTAGAAACTAGTAGAAATCTAAAAAGCAGGAGAAGAAATTCTCTGATAAGCAAACATGACCTTGCCTGTGAAACAAAACCTGACTGCCTAACAGGGCTCCCATGATGTTTGAAAGGACAAGTTTATTGTAATCCACAAATGTGTTTGTTAAGGCATAAAGAAGTCTCACCTTTCTGCTTTCAAGCAGTATTCTGAAAATACAAAACAAGAGAAGAAATAAAGGCAAAGAAATTAAGAAAAGGGATAACTAAAAAAGATATTTAAAACAAAAGGAAAAAGGAACAGATAGTTACGCTTTGAATTCTTTTGGAATTATGCAAGCTAAAATCTCTCCTGAGAAATTCACTGGAAAGCATACAGTCATTGTTGGTTCTTCAGACATTACTATTTAGCAAACTAATAATGGAGGAGGAGGCAGATGTCCCATGCCAGTAACATCACACTTTCATGTATTTATGAGATCAGGGAAAATAACTGACCATGCATGTACACATTCAGGCAAGAGAGTTTGAAAACACTCCCTCTGTGAGAAAAGCGTTGGGCTATTTCAGTGGAGACGGAGCTACGCTGAGTCTGAGAACCTCTGAAAATCTGAATGTAAAGCACTAACTGGTCTTTTCTTTTTTTTTTTTTACCTTTTTTTGTTTGTTTGTTTGTTTGTTTTTAAGTGCTGTGGCTTTTAGATTAATTTCCCTCTTAACAGCTACACAGATGTTCACCAAAGAAGAAAATAGTGAGATTTAAGCACTTAAATTGCAAAAGCTTGTTCCCTTTCACACCACACCAAAGACAAATGAGACTTTTGCTTTGTCTTCACTTCTACCGGTCACTGATTACCAACACAGAAATTAAATACCAGATGATATTTATGTTCCAAATGCAAACATCATTTAGATACATTAGCCTCTCTATTTAGAATGTCCTATTTCTCTTTCACTTACAAACTAACTAAAACAAGTGAGGTTGTAGCAAGGACAAAATTTACAGGCAAGTTATGCAAAGCTGAACTGTTTCTAGGGCAATGGTTTATAGTCCCTTGGAGTCCCATAGATGGTATTTTACTATGTACTCAAAAAGCATTTATTTACACACATGTCTGAGGTTTTCTGTCAGGTTTAAAGTTCACTCTCTTCTCAACTAATCTAATTTATCCAAGATGGATGGGCTCACTTTTTTCCTTTGGAAAACCAACGCTGTTACACTGTTCCCAATTCTTCCTCCAAAGCAAAACTTGGGCGTTGGCAGCTCCTCCAAAATTTCAAATCCTGCCAAACAGAAATTAAAATGCTTTTATTAGAAGGAAGCAACTTTATTCTCCTCTTGGATAACCCTTTGAAAACCATTCTTTATTCCTCTGGAAAACTTGCAAGTCAGATACTCTTTAAGTTTATAGGACTGTATTGTATTGCTGCACTGCACCACTGCTTTATACAGCTGAAACTCTTCCATGGATAATAAAAATCTCAGCTGGCTGACTCACACAAATTAATGGCAGAAAAGATGGTAACTTGCCAGTAATTTTAGTCCCTAGAAGGGATGGTTGGTTTAGATCCATGCTGAGTTTCAAGCCTCAGGCACGAAATGCAGGAGCTAATCGGCATGTAAAAACCCCGAAACTTTCAGAAAAGTCACTGAGGAGGTGACATAAAAGGTCATGGCCACAGACTTGCCAGTTCCCCTAAACTTGGGTAACAAAGTTAGTTAGTCCAATTTCAAAGTGATCAAATGGGTGAACTGGGTCTGGTAATAAAGGCCCAGAAGAGTGTTACACTTTCCCAGCGTAACTAGACTGAATCTTCATCCTCCTATGTATCATAAACCTCTCCTCCCTTGGTAGGTTGGCACTGGCAAATACAGAAGTGCAATGCTTGAGGAAAGCAGAAGGAAGATAGGCTAAAGCATTTACTAGAGGCTTTACATTGTCTAATCCTGATCCAACAAAGAAAATGTGCTAACTCAGACACTGCAATTCACCTGTTGCATCTGCTGTAAGTTAGCAGACCATAAAAGGATAGACTTGTTTTGGTTGGCAAAGACCTTTAAGATCATGAAGTCCAACCACTGTCTAACTCTACCAAGGCTGGTGTTATACTATGTCCCTCAGCACCACATCTCTGCCTCTTTTAAACACCTCCACGGATAGGGATTCAGTCACCTCCCCAGGGAACCTGTTCCAGTGTTTGAGAACCCTTTCAGTGGAGAAGTTAGTTCTGTTCAATTGCTTACCTTCTCTGAACTCGTTCAGCAGCTCCTCCTTGGTCCAGTTGCAAGATGTTATGAGGAAAAAGCCCTCTGGTTTCAATACACTGCAGAGAGATCTCACATACTGCTTCCTCTTCCCCACCGCATTATCAGGATTGAGGCTTATGGCATCATATGTCCCCTTGTCAATGCAAATCTCAAATCCTGACAGCTCAGCTGATGGAGCCAGGAAGTCTTCTACCTAAACCAGAAGCCTACAACTGTGAAAACAATCTTCTACTCAGAAGCTCCTGAATCTTTAATGCAAACCTATACTTTAAAATTAAAAGTCTCAGACCTGAGGAAAGGTGGTGACAGTAGGTGTCCTTAGGAAAGGGTAACTCACAGGCTTTTCATAATGCTCTGTCAGCTTCTTTCTTCTCTATGTATTACATGATGATCTATTTGTTGTAAAGCCCCTCTATATATCTACCCTTTTAAAGCTCAAATAATATCCTTGAAGTTGATTCTTTAAATCATTATTTGTACTTTGATCCCTGGTTTCCCAGGTGCTGTGTGCTAGGCACTGTACAAATACAGAACAGACAGTGCCTGCCACAAGAAGATTACAGCTGACATACAAGAACAGAGACATCACACAAGTACAGAGCTGGAGGATAAAACAGTGCACCACAGAGCTCAGAATGAAAGGCAGTCACAGAATCACAGGGTGGCTGAGGCTGGAAGGGACCTCTGGAGGTCACCTGGTCTTAACCCCTGCTCCAGCAGGGCCTCTCAGACTTCCACAGCTTCTAGAGTTCTAGCACTCACAGGTTAAATCCTGTACCTCAAATCTGAAGTTCAGAATGTAGAAGCAAAATCACAGCTCACCAAATGGAAACCGCTATTCTGCTCCTTGCCAGAAGCCAGGAAATCTTGTTAGCCCTAACAACTGCTACAGACAGAAAAATAGTAAGACCAAAAATCTTCTTGTAAACACAGATTTATTTGGTTGGAGTTCTCTCACCAATGGACTTCAAAAGATATCACTACTATAGTACACTGAGCACATCTGAATATCAATTAGGTATTTCATCTTGGTTTCTAGTTCCTCAATAAACTTTCTCTCAAAACTTACCTTTAATTTAATGTGAGACATCCCTTCCTTCTCTCTTACTTTTTCTGAAAGTTGTATTGCAGAAGGAGAATAATCAATTCCTGTGAGATTAGTGTAGCCAGACCTTGCCTAGACACAAGAAGAGAATCTTAATCAGTGTGCTAGCAATATTTTTATCCCACAAATGTATTCCCTAACTCTAACCTATCTCATCTCTCCTCCTCTTGACAGAAATCCCCCCACCCTTTCACTCATTTTACTTATCATTACAAGATCTAAATAGCTGAAATAATTCCACTCTGCCCAATACCTCAGAAAAAGAACTATTGACTGAAAGCTGGTTTACATCAACATGTGGAAAATTGAGCAGAACTGTGAAAAGCATCACCCTGGACAGGAAAAGCCTCTCTTACCTGCACCAAAAGTAACCCAGAAACCAGGAATTTTCACTGATGAGAATGTGTGGCAATGCCAAATGCTTAAAAAATAGTACGAAAACCTCTCTGACACTCACATAACATTTGAGATTGAGCAATTATTTAGTTTACAATGCAAATAATTTAATACATTTCCTTAGTACAGAACAGTAATACATTTCGTTAGTACAGAAATCCACTGCAAAACCTTATGTCTTTCTAATAGTTCATGCTAATGCTGAATGCAATTCTTTGTGTGCTACAAGGACTATGAATCAGCAGTTTCCAGGTGGGTTATGAACCACATAAAAGAGCACCCAGAGCCTTTCTGATAATCTACCTTTGGAGTAGATAACAATAACACAGTTCAGCAAACCCAGGCACTGAGATCCAGCAACCCTTCTGCAAAGCAGGCTGGAATTGGGCACGTAGGAGAGGTGTAGTGACACAATTTCACTCCGAGGTAGAAGCTGAAACAACCAGATCTGGCTATCACGTGTGTCAGTTGGTCTGGCGAGATCCAAACCTAACAGGAAGAGTGATGATCTTACAGCCAGCTGCAGGCAGTAATAGCAGGGAGAGGGAGGAGGCTTGGGTTTGGTTTTGAACAATACGTGGACTTTAACTTGCAGGAAGCAACTGGCTGCAGATCTACTTGTTCCAAAGGCTGACACCTCAACAACAAAGAAAAATACAAGGAGAATGGTTTAAATGGTTCTTCCTCCTTCCAGCAGCCCATGTGAGCTCAGTGCTGACCAGCTGTTCTTAACTGAGAACTAATTTCAGCTAAACACAAAGACCATGCTGTTTGCACTTGATGAAGAACAGCGTATCACTCAGACTTCTGCCCACGTTCCTCCCCAGAGCAAACCAAGCTTCCTGAGATGCCTGTACTGAGGACTTGGGGGTGGAAGGAGTTCTCACAACAGCTCCTCTGTTTGGAAAGGAAGAGCTTGAGTAATTTCAGGGAGTTCCCATTCACTCCTATAGACTCCAGGGCAGATAAGGTAAATTTAAGGATAAACAACATCAAATGTTGCTAAACCTGTATGACCTAATTACTCATGGCCAGGAAGGGACCACTTACTGAATCGACCCATGTGGCCACACTGCATCCTGCAACTGGACTCCTGTCCTGAAGGAGGTGTTTATAAAGACTCTGCTGCTGCTTCTTGAAAGAGTAGATTAAACAGAAGGTACTTTGCAATCTTATCAGCACTGCCCCCAGTGCTGCCAGGTAGACCTCTTCACTGGGTTGGTTAACACCCTTCACTTCAGTGTTTACATGCCATTGACTTCCACAATACATGGGAACAACAAAAAAGGGTCAGAGCTCCACATGACAGCATTATTTTCTTAGAAGAGTAGGAATTTTTGGAAGACAGAAGAATTAGGTCATCAATGCAGCCTAACAGATGCCTGAAGTTTGGACCACAGTCTACCGCACATATAAAACCAGCAAGGGGTCCCACTTATGTATCCGAGATCCTCAAAGTAAGCAAGAAGAGAGGAAGCCTCCAGCAGCACTTTTGTTGGAGCTGAGACAGGCAGATCCCTGCAGTGTGCATGCAGAAGCCATTTAGCAGTATGCTGGATATTTTGCCTTTTGGCTGGGGCCAGTTTACACAGATACAGCAGGATACTTTGTGGGGTTTGCTTTATTACCTGGTTTTTAGCTGGCTATTACCCCTCTTTTTGTGCAACATGCCCTGCTGGAACTGGCAATGTCTCACCTAGACCCAGTTTAAGAGTAATTTCCTGACTATCCTTTACAGTTCATGGCATGCCAGGGCCCAGCATTCTTGAACAAACTGCACTCCATGGCATCTCCTTCTGCTCTGATGATAACCTTATATGTACCCTTAGCCAGCTAGCTTTTAAAGACATGCTAGTCATGTCCTACATGACTGAATTCCAGCTGCCTTCTTCAGCATTGCCATTTCTGTCAGAGAATCACAGAATATTTGGGTTGGAAGGGATCTTAAAGGTCATCTAGATGCAACCCTGCTGCCATTGACAGGGATACCTTCCACTAGACCAGATTTCTCAATGCTCCATGCAACCTGGTTTTAAACACTTTCAGGGAGGGTGCATCCTCTGGGCAACATGTTCCAGTGCCTCACCACCTTCATGGAGAAGAACTTCTTCCTAATGTCTCATCAAGTTTGTTTCACCTTGTCCTGTCACTCCATGCCTTCGTAAAAAGTTCCTCTCCAGCTCTCCTGTAGCCCCCTTTCAAATACTGGAAGGCTGCTCTAAGGTCTTCCCTGAGTCTCTTCTCCACACTGAGCAACCCCAACACTCTCAGCCTGTGTTCACAGCAGAGGTACTCCAGCCCTCTGATCATTTTCATTGCCTTCTCTGGACCTGCTCTAGCAGTTCCATGTCCTCCTTCTGTTGCGGGCTCCAGAGTTGGACACAATATCCAAGTGCGGTGTCACCAAAATGGAGAAGGGCAAAATCCCCTCCCTTGACCTGCTGCCCACGCTGCTTGGGATGCAGCTCAGTATACAGTTGGCTTTCAGTGCTGCTGTGATGTTTTTGAGTCCAACTCCAGTGGCAGAACTCTTCTATGGTAGCTTATATCCTTGCCTAAAGAATTCTAACTTGATTTTCAGAGCTAACACCAAGAAAAAACACTTTTACATCCACAAAGCAAGTGGGATCCTGAATTATCGAGCAAGAATCAACAATGTAACTTCTGAAATCACTTTTCAAAGGGGAACTGAACAGATAATTTCCTCTAAAAGCAACCACAGAACTTTGAGATGCTTAATGTAAGGGAGAAGGGTGCTTTTATGGTAGTTTAGTAGTTTTTAATAGCTAAGAGGCTGTCATTTTCCCATTACTTAATGAAAATAATTTTCAGGTATGTCAATGGGGCCAGTATAAAATTGAACTCATATAAAGAAGTTTTTTCTGTTGGATGCTTCAACAACGACCAGCTAATTTCTCTTAATGAGATGAGCAATTTCTCCTTTAGATGATATAACTTCTTTAGGGCTACAGTGTAGCAGCAAATTCCCCAAAAGACTTTAAACTCTTCTAAAATCAAAGTCCTTGTTAAAAAAAAATCCGTTACAAACTTGACTTTGAGCCCTTGCAAACTCTACAGTAACAAATTCTAGAACAACAGAAACTACAACAGTATAACAGCTCCTTTCTTTACCCACTCACCTATAGTATTAGAGGAAAGCATTCAATCAGAACTAGGAAAATGAAAACCCCTGGAACTCCTTAACATCCTGCATCAATGTATGGTAACAACATTATAGCATTTCAGGACATATCTGGTTAGGTATTTCCACCCTGATGGAATCACATCTAACTCTACTAAGGCTGGGGCTAAACCATGTCCTTCAGCACCACATCTCCGTGTCTTAAACACTTCCAGGGATGGAGATTGAACCACCTCCCTGGGGAGCCTGTTACAGTGTTTGAGAACCCTCCCCTGATGCCAGCTTGAGTGCATTTTGTCTCATCTTATCACTTGTAGCTAGGAAGAGACCAACTCCCACCTTGTTAATGACTTTTAAAGTAATTACATAAAACCCTTGGGTTTAGTCACATTTTACATCAGTAACAAGTGTTGTTATCATAACTGAGTGCAGGAGAAAGGATCTGGTTTTGCATATTAGAGGACTTTGTGTATTAGTTGACCTCAGTTCCCTATCTGGGGGTGCTTTACACAACAATGAAAACAAAGGCATTTTTAAAAGCAGGAAAACAGAAAGTTAAATTAAGGGATACTCATGCTGATGGATGTAAAGAAATACTGTAAATTTTAAGATATGAAGTACTGGCACCCTGGGCATTACCAAGACTTTAGGTCTAGGAAAAAAAAAGTAGGTATTTTCATTTGGTGAAACAACATGCATGTCCTGTCCCTAGGTCTGCACCCCTAATGGTACTGCTGGTACTAGGAGTTTCTGGCAGCCCCTTGGATTTATGCCACATCTTTGTCCCAGGATGTTATTCAAGCCATACCAACAGCAGTTATACTCTGAAACCAAATGAAATTATAAAATCTGATGATCAGTGTTCTGCTGATGGGAAAAAAACCAAAATATAACTTCTAATTTAGGTTACTTATTTATGTGTCAGCTTGCCACAATTACTATTGTTAGGTGTGAGAACTGTGTTTAAACTGCCCTGTTTGGAGAGCCGATTCTGTATCAGAAACATAAATTGTGCAATATACCAACCAATTCAACCAGTAAAACACCATTTCCAGTTCCAATGTCAAGCACAGAACTGTCAAGGGGGACCTTTTGTTTTTCCAGCCATCTGATTATGCGCATCATGCTTTCTTCTCCAAACCTATGAAAAACAAGGTAATGAAGACTGCAAAAATGTATAAAAGATGCAATAAATTTATTTCATCACTCCCTCTCTCCAGCTTTTGCAAAGCATCTTTTATCAAAGCACTTGAGTCATGACTGCCATAGCTAATGTCCCATGTTTCCTCTGTTTAAATTAAAATTAATCATATGGCCTCAAAACTCTCTGAACAACAACTCTGGGAGGTGACGCCCTCCACATAGTAAAAAAGATGGCAGCACCAGCAAGGTGTGTAGTTAAACCTGAGCTCAGGGATAAAAGCCACCTCTATAAGCAACATACAACTGCCAGCTTTCTGTATAACGACAACTGTCAAAGTGCAACTCTGGAATCTGCATTGCAAAATTAGGCAAGAGAGGAACTGCTGGCTTCAAGATTAAAATTCCTCACATTTGCCAACACCCAGAAGTATTCGGTGACCCACTGACTCACTGCTGTGTTTTCACAATGTCTATTTTCATAATGAAATAATAGAAACATTCTGGTGAAGTTATTTACCAAATTTCCCCAGCATCTCCAATATCTTGAAAAGTCTGCAGTTCTCTTTCATATGCAGCATCCCAGCTAGAGTCAGGAAAGGAAAGAAAAGATAGGATATTGCAATTAATACTGGAAAAAATTAAAGAGGGGAAAGGCGAGAAAGCTGTGTTTATACAGCAATGCCACTTTATGCCCATTGTATCATCCAGATAAGATAAATTACTCGGGAACACACTGTCTGCCAGATACCAAGCCGGCGATGCCCGAAGAAGGAAGGCTGAGGGTTACCAAAGTATCTGGGGCACAGCCCGGCTCTCCAACACTTGAGAGCTGCCGGGGGTACCTTGCCTGGCCCTGACCCACAGACGCCCCCCACCCGCGGCAGCGGCCCCGCCACTCACTGCTCTCTGGTGCCCAGCACCGAGGGGTTGAAAGGCTCCTCCCCGCACCCTGACCCTGGCCCCACGGGGCACCCGGGATACTGCCCGGTCACCGCCATGCCCGGCCAGTGCGGCCCGGAAGCACCTCGGTACCATAGAGCGCAGCAGACAGAGGGGCTCCCCTCGGCCGCCGCTCTGGCGCTTGGAGGACCTGCCCAGCTCCGTGACGACTTTCCCTGAAAAAAAATTTCCAAACGTTCCAGAGTTTTGTTTCTAAGAAACGGTAATGCTCAAAATTGCCTTGTTTAGACTGAGGGATTGGATCAGGTCTTGAGTTTGAAAATGAAGCGGTAATGAGCATGGAGCTTAGCATTTAAAAGTGGAGAGCTCTCTGTAAAGGGAGAAGCTGTATTGAGCAGCAGGGGACTGCAGACTCTACCTGCAGTGCTGGGTTCAGCTCGGGGGCCCACGGAGTAAGGGAGACATGGACCTGTTGGAGCAAGTGCAGAGACGGGTCAGGAAAGATGTCCAGAGAGGTGGAGCACCTCCCCCATGAAAATAGGCTGAGAGAGTTGGGCTTTGTGGCCGTTCCATACATAAAAGGGGCCTATAAAAACGGTGGAGAAGGACTTTATACAAGGGCATATAGTGGTAAGACAACGGGTATTTGCTTTAAAGTGAACGAGATTAGATTTAGATTCAATATTAGAATAAAATTGTTTGCAGTGAGTGTCATGAGACACTGGACAGGTTGCCCAGAGAGGTGGTACATACCCCATCCCTGAAAACGTTCCAGGTCAGGTTGGACAGGACTTTGAGCAACCCGCTCTAGTAGACATCCCTGCTGACTGCAGGCGTGTTGGACTAGATGACCTTTAGAAATCTCTTCCAACCCAAACCATTCTGTGATTCTATGATTGTATCTCACAGCAAGGCCAGGGGTACAGAAGGATCCAGGCTTGGGTAAACGGCATGAGGAAGCCAGTGCCCGGCTCAAAGCACCTAGCTCGCTTCGAGCCGCATAGAGCTAACCCTCACTTCCCTGACCAGGCAAAGATGTAGTCTGTACCCCATTGCGGGGTAGGGAAGACCCCATTGCGTCTAGTCCCCATGCGAACGGCACTACACTTCCCAGGGGTCTCCGCGCCGCTGCCGGAAGTGGGCGGGCGCTCCCTGTCGCGGTGCCTTATGGGCGCGGCGGCGGCGGCGGTGGTCTTCATCATGGCGGCTTCCATCTCGGGCTACACGTTCAGTTCTGTCTGCTACTACAGTGCCAACAGCAGTGCCGACCACGTAGGTCCCTGGGGCCGCAGTCTCCCGGTGCGGCGAGGCGGGATGCTCCCCGGGTGTCGGGGTTCCTCTCTGTCCCCGAGCAACGCTGAGGCTGGGCTGGGCCGGGCCCCGGCCGGCGGTAGCGGCCCCGTTCGGCTCCTGCCGGCGATATCGAGGTGTCCCTTGCGGTCTGAGGTGTCTGCGGGGTGCTACTCTGTCCTGGCTTGGCAGGAGGTGGGGAGATGGCTGCAGACCCCCGGGTTCCACTGCCGGCAGGGCCTTCGGCCGGCCTGCGCGTCCGGGGCATCGCGGGCTGGTGGTGGGGCGCCGAGGCTGGACTCTGCCGGTGCGGGGCTCTCGCATGACACCCAAGAGACTGTCTGTGGGCAGAAATCGCGTGTGTAAAAAGCTGCGTGAGTCTGCAGCCACATTGCAGTTGCGCTGATTTCCAGCTCCCATAGCTTACAGTGCAAAACTGGTGTGTCTCTAAAGCCTTGTCTTGTTGACAAACTTCCAGTCAGAGCTTGCTCTCTTATCTCCACTCCAGGAAATCACATGCTGCTTTCCGTGTTTATACCAAAAGCACCTGATTCCTGCTTATTCTTCCTCATTTTGGGCGGGGATGAAAAATGAAAGACTGCTTTAAATATTTTATGCATTTTATGATCCCGGGTATTGGTCAAGGGCCAGCCTAGTCTCTGCATGTAATTTCAGTGAGCCTCTGTGTATGTAAACTCCATTTCTAAGCTTTGAAGGAACAAAGCAGCAGTGGTACAGTGTGACTCAATGGTTGAACTTAATGATCTTAAAGGTCTTTTCCAACCTAAGTGATTCTATGATTCTGTGTTTAGGCCTCCTCAACTGCTGCATGCTTACATGGTTTGATCTGGAGGCAGAGTGCTCCTTTAATCTATGCTTGCATTGTGTAAGTTGGGTGTTAGGTATGGAAGGTTTTGGTAGAACATTATTTTGGGACAATTTACCTCCTGTAGTGTTGTAAAAGGATGTTGGCAAACCAGAAAATCAGTCTTGGTAAACCTAAGTACAAGTTATACCTATTGCAACTCAGATTTATATTTCAGATTAAATACTTGTTTCAATGTTTCCTTTTAATGCTGTGTGTAGTGTTTTGGGTGTTTTTTTTTCCTATTTTTTAGTTGTTTTTGGTTTTTTTCCCCTTTAAAACTATAGGAAGGATTTCTGCTAGGAGAGGTGAGGCAGGAGGAGACCTTTAGCATTAGCGATTCACAGATCAGCAACACTGAATTTCTACAAGTGATTGGTAAGTAGCAGAATTTTGAGAAATTCTGAAGGAAGCACTGTAATTTTCAGTACAATTCAATTGTTTCATTTTTGAGACCAGCACAAGATATTCCACTCTTTCAGCTTGGCATTTGTTACAGTGTTGGTGTGTTGTGGTTGGGATGTGGGTTGCTAAATACAGGGGATTTATGGCAGTCTTTTTATGGAGAAAAAATCATTCATTGAAGACTTTTATCAGCATTTCACAATTATTTGTGAAATTGTTCATATTTAAATTACTTTTTTGGGTTTTGGTCCTGCAGGGAGTGTCCTGCTTCGTGCAGTTGCCCAAGTTCAAGCACGTGCTCAAAATAAAGTACATACATTGCTTGATTTACTTGTACTGAAAGGGTACAAATTGCCAGGAGTTTTTTCCTGGACATCTGGTAATTGATGACATCATGAGCTGCCACATCAAGATTCATCAAGGAATATTTGTCAAACAATTAATTGCTAAGCACAAGGATTGTACCAGATCAGCTGTATTATGAAAAGTGAAAGAGGATCCAAGATCTTCCTGTTAAGTGTTGTTGAAGTAGGTATTTTTATACATGAGTGAGGAGCTGTTACATGTTTTTAGCTCTGTAGTTTATAGAAAATGGGAAACTCCTGAAAGAAAACACATTTTTGTATGTGTATACATATGTTGATGTTGAAATACATCTTAAGTTTCTTCACTTAAAAAATCAAAGCTGGCTTTATGCATCTGATTCTACATGACATAGCAGGGTCTGTGTAAAGCTTAGCTAACAGACATCTCGGGACTGGCTCTCAAATGTTATTCTGATAAAGAACTAATGATCTGTGAATGTGTCTGCTATACTGTGGTACATATCAAGCTTCTTGTCATGTTAAACAGTGATGTTTGACTGTACAAGAATGCAGGTTTCCCATTCCACTTATTCCTGAGGAAACATGGGTGAGAAATTGACTGTATGATGTTTCAATTAGTAATAAATTAAATGAGCTAAATGACAAAAAAAGGCATAAGATTTTTGTATGTGTAAATGATGACTATCAAAGTGTTGTATAATGGAAGGCAGCTGGTAGTTGTGTCTGTACTGATCTTGGTTATTGTTGACAGTGTCATACAGCAATGTCACCAACTGTAGCTTCAGTGAGATTTCATAAACCAAGTGTTAGAGCTGTTAAAAATTACTCCCTTCCTGGATCATTCTTAACACATTCTTAGCTACAGCTATTTTCTGAAAAGGGAAATTACCCACCCCTGGAGATCTTCTGGGTATATTTTTTTCAGCTGACAATTTTTTTACTTCATATTTATTCATTGACTCCTGAATTCCCAGTTTGGTTTGGGAACTGACACTGATTTTGGCATGCTCAGGGTGACATGAGAAGGGGGAATGGATTGGAGCTTAAGGAGGGTAGATTTAGACTAGATATTAGAAGTTCTTTACAGTAAGGGTGGTGAGATACAGGTTGCCCATGGAGGTCATAGTATCAGGGTTGGAAGGGACCACAAGGATCATCCAGCTCCAACCCCCCCCTGCCATGGGCAGGGACACCCCACACTAGATCAGGCTGGCCAGAGCCTCATCCAGCCTAGTCTTAAACACCTCCAGGGACGGGGCCTCAGCCACCTCCCTGGACAACCCATTCCCAGGCTTCACCACTCTCATGGTGAAGAACTTCCTCCTCATGCCCAGCCTGAATCTCCCCACCTTCAGCTTCATTCCATTCCCCCTAGTCCTATCATTACCTGATATCCTGAGACGTCCCTCCCCAGCCTTCTTGTAGGCCCCCTTCAGATACTGGAAGGCCACAGTAAGGTCACCTCGGAGCCTTCTCTTCTCCAAACTGAACAGCCCCAACTCCCTCAGTCTGTCCTCATAGGAGAGGTGCTCCAGCCCTCTGATCATCCTCGTGGCCCTTCTCTGGACACGCTCCAGCACGTCCATATCCCTCCTGTAATAGGGGCTCCAGAACTGGGCACAGTACTCCAGGTAGGGTCTCACCAGAGCTGAGTAGAGGGGGAGAATCACCTCCCTTGACCTGCTGGCTATGCTTCTCTTGCTGCAGCCCAGGCTCTGATTGGCTTTCTGGGCTGCAGGTGCACATTGAGAGCTCATGTTGAGCTTCTCATCCACCAGCACCCCAAAGTCTCTCTCCTCCGGGCTGCCTTCCAGCCAGTCATGGATGCCCCCTCCCTGGCGGTGTTCAAGGCGAAATTTGTGAAGTCATACTGGTTATGTCACTCTATTTAAAGATAAGCAGAAAATATAATTGGTTTTCTAAATCCTTCAGTTTTATCAATTACATAATGATCCCAGTGACAAGTTTTGGAATAAAGGACTTTAATCTGAGTTCCAATGCAGTGAAAGTAGCAGAGATTCTTCCCTGCTGTTCAAAGGAAGCCAGATATTGCACAAACATGACTTCAAACTATGTGAAGGAAGTGATCTCTTTCAAAGAAATCATAGAATCGTAGAATTGTTAGGATTGGAAGGGACCTCAAGGATGATCTAGTTCCAAATCCCCTGCCATGGCCAGGGACACCTCACACTAGGTCACATTGCCCAGTGCCACATCCAGCCTGGCCTTAAAAATCTCCAGGGATGGGGCCTCCACCATCTCTCTGGGCAACCTGTTCCACTGCCTCACCACCCTCATGGTGAAGAACTTCTTCCTAACATCCAATCTGAATCTACTCACTTCTAGTTTTGCTCCATTCCCCCTAGTCCTGTCACTACCTGACACCCTAAAAGTCCCTCACCAGCTTTCTTGTAGGCCCCCTTCAGATACTGGAAGGCCACAATTAGGTCTCCTCGGAGCCTTCTCTTCTCCAGACTGAATAGACCCAACTCCCTCAGTCTGTCCTCATATGAGAGGTGCTCCTGCCCTCTAATCATCCTCGTGGCCCTCCTCTGGACATGTACCAGCACCTCCAGAACCTCCCTGTAATAGAGGCTCCAGAACTGGACACAGTACTCCAGGTGGGGTCTCACCAGAGTGGAGTAGAGGGGTAGAATCACCTCCCTCGACCTGCTGGCTATGCTTCTCTTGCTGCAGCCCAGGATCTGATTGGCTTTCTGGGCTGCAAGTGCACATTGAGAGCTCATGTTGAGCTTCTCATCCACCAGCACCTCCTCATCTCTCTCCTCCGGGCTGCCTTCCAGCCAGTCATGGATGCCCCCTCCCTGGCGGTGTTGAAGGCGAGGTTGGATGTGGCCTTGAACAGTCTGGCCTAGTGGAGGCAGGGGGAGTTGGAACTAGATGGTCTTTAACCCAAACCGTTCTACAAATCTAGGCAATTCTGTGGCACTGTTGTCACAGATAAGTTTTAGCATTCTGCTTTCTCAAAGTCTAGTGGTAGTGTTTGAGTACAGATGTGTGTGTATACGTATTGTATGTACTACAGACATAAATAAGTCTGTGTAGAGCTTAGGTTTAGAATGATGGCTGCTTCATGTGTTCTGAGCAGTAGGCTTGTTGCCTAGGCTTGTTGTCACTAGATGTGGTGGAAGAAGTTTCTCTTGACTGGCGTAATTACAGTTGCTGACTTTGTTTAGCAGATTGTTTCCACAGATTCCTCTATGCCAGTGTGAAAATACGGGATTGATACACTTTGAAACCACTCCAAATAAAGGAAGTCACTAACAGCAGCATCCTGAGGAATTCTTGCTAATGGATGGTTTCTCAGGCAGTATGTCTGTCGTGGCTGCTCAGGGCCTGAATATGCTGAGATGCTAATGCCTGCAGTCTGTTCATGAGAGCTGTGATCTGGGTCTAACTCTGCTGAGATGGCAATCCTGAGCAGCCTGTGACTCTCAGCACAGCAGGTGGTGAGTCACTCTCCAGGAAGGAAGGCTAAACAAAGTTGTTGCTAAACACTCCAGCGGGGTTCTGATAGAGGATCTTGAAATAGTGCTACAGAAGTGCTAGCTAGTCTGAGCAAATAGTTTCAGACAAAAGTTATGTGATCAAGATATATGAATAAATAAGCAGCTACATTTTATAATAACTATAAGTCAGAAGAAAATTTTAAAGAAGCACTGAACACAACAAAAAAGTAAGTTGTGCTTGGTATTGGATAATGTGGGTTGGATTTTTGCTCTTTTCTTGCTCTTCTCCAAGACTACTGGCAGGTTACAACCTTTGCTGCTTAAATAAGCACTTTGGCACTTACTGCAGTCTCTTCAAGGAAGGCCAAATACTGCTGTGACTTTTTAATACTTCATATAACCATTACAAATTGCAGCAAACCATTTTGGAGTGGTGTTTAACCCCTTTTCTCTTCTTAGATTCTATTTACCTTGTCTCTTTAAATATTCCAGTGTATAATGTTTCAGTCATTCTCTTCCCCATCTCTTTTTTTTTTTTTTTTTTTTATTCTTTGCTGCTATTATTAACAGTGTGGATAAATGGAAGTAAACTTAGGTGTATGAAAAATTAAAGAGTCATAAAAGCTTTGGTGAGGAGGTTACAAGTATAAAATGGTATCAAAAATGTGCATTTGAGGCTCAGATAGATCTGTGTGTATCTGAGCAAGTGTATGTCTTGCTGATTGTTAAAATGTTTTCCTCTGTAAAATGGCAGATAGGAAAGAGAAACTTGTTTTCCAGGCATGGTGCTGTGTCATCAAGTGTTGCTGAGACATTAAGGGAAATGTGTGGTCTGACACAAATGTTTATTTGCTCAGTAGCTGTGATGTGGAAAGTTCCTGCAAGATGTGCTACAGTAATGTCTCTTTACCTTGAGCAGTTGGACATATGTCTCTTTTTTTTGTTTGTTGTTGCAGAAGTCCATAACCATGAGCCTTGTTCAAAACTCTTTAGGTAAGCATTTTCTCTTGTCCTCCTGTGTTGGCTGCAGAATATAAAACTGGTAGCTCACTGAAATACATCTGCATATTAGATGTACCTACCGATGCTTGCTTTGTTTGCTTACCCAATTTTGATCTGATAATACAGAAATACATGCAAAAAGCACCAACACGATAATGAATGTGTGAGTTTACAGTTTCAGTAGCACTTGCAGGTTTATTCCTCTGTCTTTGAAATTTCACCTCATATAGCTAGTGCAGGCAGGACAGCAACAGATCAAACCATATGATAATTAGGATAAATGTCAAGTCCAGCTTCAATTATTGTAGCCCTAAGTCAGCCCTTCCTGGGCCTGGTGAGTCACAGAACAGCTTGTGTGCTCTGAACTTAGTAACTTGCTAGGTTAACAAGTTGTTTTATAGTCAGTTGTACTGAGTTGCACCAACTAGATATTTTGAAACTTTCAGCTTATTAGCTGGTTTTTGCTTTCTCATGTATTTTGTAATCCAAAATTTAAAATTCATAAATATAGTCTAACAAGTTCTGTTTAGGAGCTTCCCATGTACATTCCCATGTAGCTTTTCCCCACAGCCTTCACTTGTTACACAGTGATGGCTTCTGAATGGCTGTCCTTTTTAGAAGGAATTCCCAATTAATCTCCTCTTGTCTTTATTTGGAGCTTTCCAGCCAATTAAGAAGACACAGTACCTTACATATTATGATTGACATTGGTTACATTAGAGAAAAAAGCTGCAGTCTGTTATTTGCTGCCTGATAATTACAGAGAAGGAAGTCTCAACCCAGTGATTTAAATGCTGGAGACTCTATGCATCAAGATAATATCCCACTGTCTAGTAGACTCTTTCTGGTTCCTAGCAATGCTTTGTGCAGGACATATCAAAACCAGTCACGTTTGCTGCTTCTCCCCAGTCAAGAAATTGCTTGTTAGCAACTGAGCTGATGGAGGAAGGGGCAGAAGCCTGCATTTCACTGCATACTTTTTGTGCAAGACAGCATGAATTTATTTACTTCAGAGCACAGGGGAAACTCCCCCGGCTCATGACAGCTTTTATCAGTACCAGAGCATGCTGGTGGTTTCTCTGTTTCATTAGATGCAGCAGATGCTGATTTGGGGGCCTTTCTACCTCATCCTTTCAAGTGTAACCAGTCTGTGAGGAGGCCTATTGCTCACCACTCTGAATTCCTCTAAGCTGGCACTGCTGATGCGGAGTGTAACAGGCTCAGTTCCAGTACACTCACCAACATGTAGGAGCTGAATAAGAAGCAAAGATTTTAAAAGGATTGATTTATCTCTGTGCAGTCTTCAGATGAAGGCATTTTGCTACACACTCATAATGCTCACACATTATGCTCATCCCATAAAAACAAATTCTTAGAAGGCATTGAAAGAGAAAGAATTCGATATCCATAACTTAAAGGAATGTATAAATGTTGTAAACAATTGACAACATTATGCAAAAATTATATAGTCTCTCAAATTATTAACTAATTGTAGTCTTAATATTCACAATAACTTTCATCTGGAAATGTATTTTATTTCCAGCTTTATTTACCAAACAAGTACTAAGCTTGGGGTTTTCTGTTGTGTGTTATTTTTACCCCTCGACAAGAGCTGACATCATAGAGCTCTAAACCAGAGTGTTCTCCTGCACTGCTTTAGGTGTTAGTGGTAGCAGCTCTTGAAAGCGACTAAGGGCTTGGCAGTTAAGAAGGACTCTATTTTCAAATGTTTTTCCTTTTGCCATGAAGTGTGATTGACTTATCAGGCTTATTCTCAAAATAACAATATATCAGGGTTTGGGCCTGAGCTCTGTAGGCAGAGCCACGTGAAAGACCATGATACTTTGAATTCTTGCAGACCTCAACTTAACTATTTTGGCTTCAAGGGTCCAGTCATGTGAGCTTAATTGCAGGACTGGAGCTCAAGAAGTTGATTTGTAGCTGCATGTAAAATGGCCTTGCTTTCCTTTCTTCTTTGGCAGGTAGGCCTCTTATTATCAGGGCAGGGTTTTACAAAATGCTGGTAAAATAGAATTACACAGTCCATTCCTGTACACAGTGCCAGGGAAGTACCAGGCATCAAAGTAATATGTGTAAATCACTGTAAAACTAATAATTACAGACATTTTGTATTTCATTACTAGGGGTTTGAAAGAGGTTAGAGTTTTCACACCAGCTAGCCTTACACATCTAATTTAAATGCTCTGCACCTTTGTTTGTAAGCAACTGCCTTTAGTAGCTGGGCAGTCAAACCTAGGCTTTAACTGTGCTCTATATGGCACCCAAGTTGGATATCCTAAATGGTGTGAATCCTATACTGATAAAGGTAAAGCACTAGGAGTTTCTTTGTACTCTATAGAATGCCATGTATTTGAAGAACACTCAAAGTATTATTTACTGTAAGTATACTGTGTGTGTGTAAACTCTGTACATACCTTTCTCTCCCTTTTTGGTTCAAGCTTTTATGACTATGCAGGCAAGGTTAATGAGGAGAGTTTGGACAGGATTCTTAAAGACCGAAGAAAAGTAAGTTTTCTATCTTTTCCTCCTGTTGTCATTAGAGCCTATGATTGGAGTGGGTTTGGAAAGCAAACAAAGGTAGTTAACTGGAAGAAATATTTTCATTCACAGGCCTAATTTTGACCCATGGTTTATCCTGTAGGTGGATTTGTGGTACTTAGATTAAATTTGGGGCAATGTCTGATTTCTCTTGGGGGAAGGCAAAGGTTTTAAGTTTAGACCTCTGAAGTGAAGGTCTGGTATTAACCCACTGCAATTTCTAAGTGTGCTCTGCTGCTGAAGCCAACAACAATGCAGCTGATCTGAAAATCTGTTCTAAAGAGTTTGTTTAGGAGTTGTAATGACACAGTGTTGTAAGTGCAATTTTGCACTGTCAGTTTTAAACTGGAAGAACTGTTCTATCAGTTATGCCAGCTGCTGTTCTAGTTTTGTCATGAGTATGTTATTAGTGGCACAGCTGGTATTAAACTTCAGTGATATTTGGAGAAGAATCAAGCCATTTTTAAGTGTTTCAAACCATACTTGCAGTGCACTGTCTTTCTGAGTATCTGATAATTAATTCAGAAGTTCCCATGAATCTGAGACATCAGAGAGCAGAGCTGAAGATATGGTTCTATAGGTAGGGATGCAAATCCACCTGCCAGCTTGCTCTGGCAAAAGGATGGATGTCTGAACTACATGGTTCAGTTTGTGGCAGCAGTAGACCTTGTTAGACCTAGCAGAATAGAGTCACTGGTATCTGAATTTGGCTTACCAGGTCTGGGTAATGCCACAGCTAATACAAGGTAGGGGTGGTTTAAACAAGAATGAATCAATGTCTTTATAAAGCAGCAGCAAACCAACGTTGTGCCAGCTGCTTGTAGAGCTGCCACTTGAATTTCACTGGTGGCAGAACTCACTGCCAGGGCTGGACATGTTGGGATTTCTGTCCTCTCCAGGTGGCTCAGGTGTAACTTTTTGTTACTCTAGTCTGAGTAACAATGCTGTGTGTGACTTGATTATTTTCATGCAAAGTGTGTAATGGCACTTGCTCAGTTGTTAATTGAATGTGTAGTCATGATTTTCTGTTCAAGTCACCCACCTGAACTGTGGACTTTTACTTAACAGTTGAGGAGGGATCTTAGGGAAGCAAGTCCTAAATCTGTACAACTTCTGCAACACTGCGATGTGCTTTTCTTGTCTGTTTCTTCCAGCAAATCTTCTCGCAGCAGGCTCCTCTGTGCATACCAGTGTATTTATGCTTAGTGCATAGGTTTTTTGTGTGTATATTTATATACAGACATGTACATCTCCATGCTGCTGCTGAAGTTTCCAGTCTCAGATCCTGAATTTGTAACCCCACAATTCTGCTCTAGAGCACTATAGAGGGTATTAAGTTCCCCTTTCAGGAGATAAGGCAAAACCCATCATTTAAAAATGCTTGTCTCCCATTAGATGTCAGTTAAATTCTATTTTGTTAAGACCTGCTCTTCAAGGAGCTTCTGGCAAGGTTTAATTTCTGCTTTTGTTGGTGTGTTGTGTGTTTTGGTTGTGGGGTTTTTGTTGTGTTGTTTTTGTGTTGTTGTTTCCCCCCTCCCTCACACCATGCTTTCTCACCACAGGTAATGGAAATGTGGTGTGACTAAAGCACCACAGATTTAATGGCTAATTGTCATAATGTCAAAAGAAATAGTGCTGTCTGGGAATCAAGGCAGTCTTGTGTTGTGTTTTGTTAGCAAATAAGTACATTTTATTACGTTCAGAGTAACTAATTGTATAGTTCTACTATGAAAAGTTGAAGACAGTGCTTCCAGTTTTAATTAATGGACTCGTATTGTTCTGTTCTGCTCTGTCCCATTGAATACAAATAAAGAGTTAGTTGAAATATTCAGGCTGAATAAACCTCACACTTGCTGTTTGAAAACAGCTTAAGTGTAATAATTTGCAGATGCTCCAAGGTTTGCTGCTAAGGTTAGGCATTTGAGTTATATTGGAAGTGGGACCTTGAATGCTACTGGGGACATGCAGGAGTCTGTAACACAGTGAGGTTGATCAGTTAATAGTCATGTTGGAACAGGATGTCACTTCTTTGAGATGCAAGGCCCTAGTAACTCAGTCTGATCTTTGTTGTAATCAAGCTACTTCAGGTAATATCAGTTTTAGCAGCTTTCTTACCAGAAAGTAAATCTGTATCCCTTGGTTAATACTTTGGGGGTGTGTGTTTTTTTCTGCTGTACTTTCATTACAGAACGTTATTGGATGGTACAGGTTTAGGAGAAACACTCAGCAGCAAATGTCATACAGAGAACACATTATTCACAAACAGCTGACACACATCCTTGGAGTGCCTGATCTTGTCTTCCTCCTCTTCAGCTTCATTTCCACTGCAAATAACTCCACACATGCTTTAGAATATGTGCTTTTTAGACCAAACCGAAGGTAAGCAACCTCTGTGTATCAACCAGTCCTCATTTTCTGTTCTGCCTATTGCTGTTCTTTATAGAATAGAATAAACCAGGTTGGAAGAGACCTTCAAGATCATCGTGTCCAACCCATCATCCAACACCACCTAATCAACTAAACCATGCAACCAAGCACCCTATCAAGTCTCCTCCTAAACACCTCCAATGATGGTGACTCCACCACCAAGTTTGTGCAGTCATACCCCCTTCCTGGAGGTGTTCAAGGTCAGGTTGGACAAGACCTTGAGCAACCTGGTCTAGATGTTTAGAAAGGTGTCCCTGCCCATGGTGGGGGGTGGAGGGGAGGGTGGAGGTTTGAGCTAGATGATCTTTAAGGTCCCTTCCAATCCAACGCATTCTGTGAAGGTTTGCTGTTTGTCAAACGATGTCATGTTGTACATTTTTTAGTGAGGACAGTTTGTTGTTTTTTTCCCTATGCAAGCAATTTATCAGTTAAAGTTTGAGGGTGAGCAAAGTTCTTTTCAGTCTTTAAATCTTCAGCCAACAACAAAAAATATCTTTTAAGAGAAATCATACCAGTACTGTGTTTCATGTAAAGACCTGAATGTAGCTACTTTCATAGAATGGTGGGGATTAGAAGGGACCTCTGGAGATCAGCTAGTCCAACCACACTGCTAAAGCAGGGTCACCCAGAGCAAGCTGCTCAGGATCACCAGACAGCTTTGGAATCTCTCCAGAGAAGGAGACTCTACAACCTCTCTGGGCAGCTGGCTCCAGTCCTCTGGCACCCTCGCAGGAAACAGTTTCTCCTCCTATTGAGATGGAACCTCCTGTGTTCCAGTTTATGCCCATTTGCCTTTGTCCTGTCACTGGGCACCAGTGAAAAGAGTCTGGCCCCATCCTCTTGCTCTCCACCTTTTACATATTGATAAGCTTCACTGTTCCTGGTAGTTTGAATACACAATTAAAATGCTTTAAGTGGTACAGGGCTCATGTCAAGAGTGGGCTTGATCATGTATTTATTTTAAACACAACTTTTAATATTTAGCAGCTTTTATAATAAATGTAATTCAGAAGCTTTAAAACTGTGTTGATGCTTGATGATGTGTTCAACTCATTATTGTTCAGTGCATGATGATGTGTTGTGATCAAAGCTATTAATCTTTTGAATGTGAATTAAGAAGTCTTTCTGAACTTTCTCCACAGGTATAATCAAAGGGTGTCACTTACTATTCCAAATCTGGGCAACACTAGTCAACAGGAATACAAAGTTTCTTCAGTGCCAAATACTTCTCAGAATTATGCCAAAGTTATTAAGGAACATGGGTAAGGATATTTCCTTTGTGAATGAAGTGAACTCTGCATTCTGTACCTTCCAAAGAATACTACAAATTGCATTTCAAGCAGGAAAAAAGCACTTCTGGAGGAAAATGGTCAGTTCCTACTGTACTTCAAATGGAATCTTCCAGAAGAAGGTGCACTAATCAGAAGAATAGAGTTGATGTGGCCAGTTGGTGCTGTGGACTTTGTGGCTGGAAGCTTCTTACTTGATTTCCACTCACTCTCCCAAAGGAATTTTGTGTGGAAGCTTGATTTAGGACTTGAATTCTGACTTGGAAGTGTGGATGTCTGGTTCTTTTTACAGCATTTAATTAAAATTACTTGAGAAATGGGGAGTAGCTCTTCTGGCTGTTAACAATGAAATGATACAAGCTTAAAATTTCTGCACCATTTTAATCTTGGACAAATGGAACTTCATAGTTCCAGAAAGAATTTCAGTATTGATTATGCTGGTGTCCAGATTTTGGTTCTTGAGAGTATGATATGATTTTAGCCATAAAAAAAAAATTAAAATCCATTTTTGAAATACAGTGATATTTGTTTAACAGCAAGTGAAAGACAGCATGAGCTAGGAACTTGTGTTGTCTTTCCTGACTAATGATTTCTGGTTTTATTTCTTTTAGTACTGATTTTTTTGACAAAGATGGAGTGATGAAGGACATCAGGGCTATATATCAGGTTTACAATGCACTTCAGGAAAAAGTACAGGTAACTTTCTTTACTGAGTATTGATAAGTATTTGTTGTGGCATCTTATGTTTGTCTTTTGGTTAAACCAGGAGCTGAGAACTTGGAGATTTTTTAGAGCTGAAACAATTTATGAACTGTAGGAAAATAAGTTTGATTTTAATAGTGAAATGTGTCAGTTTCTCTTTAGTGTGTGCATTTGCTGTGGATGCTGTAAAAGGGGTTGATACAAACATCATCAGTTCTTTCTGTCTTGGAAGTTAAAATGATTTAACACTTAGTGATTTCTGGGAGACATTAGCTATTTTTAAGAATATGTGTTGAAGAAAAGCCTTGCTGAAGGCTGTAGGGATTTGCACAGGTTTAAAGGCTTTCCTCTGTGAGTTTAAAAATGACTCCTGGCTCTTGGTGTGTAGCATGCAGCAAAGAGCTCCATCTGTTAGTTAAAACTTGTGAATGCTTTGTGTGGAGCATGAGTGAATCCTGCTCCAAATGTGGCAAAGCATCTGAAAGTGCCTTGAGTGTCAAATCTACTAAATGTAAGCTTGTCAATTCACAGCTTGTCCTGTGTGAAGAGCAGCAGAGCTGTGCTGCCTCGGGAGCGCACACATCTGCTAATTGTGCTGTAGTCACAGCTTATTTCCAGACTTTCCCATTACATCTGCCCTGGAGGGATTTGTGTGTCTGCTCCTGCTGGTTGGCACAGAGCAGAGAATGAGGCAGCAATTGCTCCAGCCATGCCTTGACCCTGCTCTCACAGGAGCTGTTTCTCAGTGGAAGCTGCTGTTTTCTAACCTGCCTTGTAAGAAGGGTAACTTACATTGAGAAGGCAGACAGCTTTTGTTTCAGCTCCAGTTCAGGAGATGTGTAAATTTATTTCCAGAGGTCTCTCCCATTAGCTAGCGGTATTACTCTGTAACGCTGTCTTTGCCAGGAGCATGTATATCCTTTTGTGCTCTTGTTCTTGTTTGAATCATTGCCTGGAAAAATGGAAAATGTAACATCACTAGGGAGTTGTCTTCCTACCTGTTAAAACCATGATTTTGTTTTATTTTCACCATGTAAATCATGCTGCTCTGTCATCTACAGAGCTTAAAAGTACTTGGGTGTTAGCTAACTTGAGGAGCTTTTATCTTTTAAATGACTGTTTCACAGAGAATGTTACAAGACTGAGAAGAAATTTTCTATTAAAATGGCTGAGACGTATTTGTGTTATTCATCAGTTAGTTGGGAGGGTTTAAACTTTATAAACTTCTAAAAAGTAGATAACTGAAAGCATAGTTAAATGTTTTTCAACTCTCTAGGTCAGATCAGTAATAGCATAACTTCTTGGGGAAGAGACAGTAACTAATGACTTGTTTAACAATCATCAGTGCTTTTAGAGCTGTGTACTCCTCAAAACTCATCATGTTTAAGGACCAACACTTAATTCCTGAAGAAGTAAACAATATCCAGTGTAACATGTTCAGCTTTAAAAAAAATAAATCAAATTATCCAGAACTAATTTTCAACTTTGATCCTTCTATGAAAATTTCACATTCATTTCTTAACCAGTATAGGGGAATCTTGTTGAAAAATCCACAGGGCTTGTTTATTTACTAAAGGTATCACTTAGGAGATCAGCTTGGGATCCTAAATTTGAATTTCATACCTCGGTTTGAGATTTCATACCCCAGTTATTACCTTTATTTGGCAAGACCAATTTGGTCTAGTATGGAAAACATGCACCTCTATGCTACACTTCAGAAGCATGCTACTATAGCATTGTTGTTATGCTAATATTTTAAAAAGGCAAATTTCTTCTAACAGCTAGGAAGAACTAACTTTGGATCTTAGTACAAACCTTCCTGTAATGGATTAATTATTTGGAAATATCATGCATCAGTTGGGAGTTGGCAAAAGCCAATAAGGAAAGCAATCTTCAGATTGAATATTGTATTCTGATTTAGTTAACTCCTGCTCTTGGATTTTTGCTTTTAATGGCTTCTTGTCTGGTAGTAGCTTTACTGATGTTGCCATGAAAGTCCTTCATGTATTTTTGCAGCCTCTTGGCATATCTTCTGTTTTTCTCCTAGGCAGTATGTATAGATGTAGAAAAAAGTGAGCGTGTTGTTGAATCTTTTCAAGCTGATGTAAACAAGTTAAGAAGGCAAATCGCACAAAAGAAAAGTGAGAAAGAGCAAGAAATAAGTAAGTTGCCTTTTGATGTTTTTGTTGTTGTTTCAGAAGCAGATGCTGTAGGGACAAAACATGTTGTGGAATTATTTTGAGTTGTATTCCTGATAGCTCAAAGCAAAAGAAAAATAAATCACATTGGGAAGGGTATGTGATGGATTTAACATTGAATAATACCTAAACTGTGATATGTCTATAGGAGTTACTCACTGTTAGCAAACTTCAAACACAAGAGAGCCAAAGCTGTGGAGAAAGGAGGAGAAAGTCAGCTCTGGAAATGATACAGGAAAAGATTGGTTGTAGGAAAGGAAAAGTAGAGCGAAGCCAGGAATGGAAAAGCAAATCTAAACACTGGAGGGACTCCTTCTCAAGGATTACATAGAAACAGGCTATTGCATTTTGGGCCAGTAACTGTTGATGTTCTTTTCAAAACTTCATTCCCTTTCCCACTCCCCAGCCCCACTCCCAAATATGAGCTCAGCACTGATTAAGTTGGAGTTCAGTTAAATCACTGGGCACTGAACCACCTGGGTGAAGGGAAATGAGTGCTTAAGTGATGAACATTGATGTACAACATCCCAAGTGTCGTCTAAATGACTTCTGACCTTGTAGTTTTAATGAGTGTTTTTCACCACCAATTTAGAGGAGACCATTTACATTTTTATCCTCCTCCTGCTTTGTACTGACTGAATCTGACTTTACTCAGCAGTTTTAGTGTTATTCGCTTACGTAGTGGTGAACATGATTAGCATTGAAAGCCACTTTTCAATGTCAAGCTAAATCTTCCCAAAAGTCCATTTTGTAGTCATTCCTATCTTCAGGAGTACCTGCTAGAAAGTGAAAGAAACTATCTAATGCAGAATATTGTTGGAACTTGCCTTCCTATGTCAAGTCCCATAACATTGCTGATAGGAATTTCAATCTATTAATTTTAATTCAATGAAGCTACTTAAATTTTGTCCTTGCAGTGTGTTGGGGGGTTCCATTTTAGGGGAAGGTGAACCAGTTTATTCTTCAATATTTTTTGAAGGGTGATAGAAGCACGATGGTCTTCTCTTGCTAGAGAAGCTCTGAATGCAGAAATTACACTGCTGCTCTGTTTTTAAGACCCCTATTAGTATTGTGTTATTTTGGTTTAAGTTTTCATGGTGTGGCTAAGTCCCATTAAACAGTCCATGTTTTATTAGGGTTGATTCTTCATGCTGTATTAAAAGTACAAATTTTCATAGTGCATATTTAAGACTACCAGGGAAAGCCAGCAAAAGAAGGTAAACATACACTTTTTTTCTGGTTTTCCCTACTAGCCAGCAAAAGGTGTACGTTCATCTCCTTTTGCTACTCCATAACTTTCTGAATCAGTGAGACCTGTTTTGTGAGCATACTTGGCTGGATGCCGCACTGGCCCTCCTTCCTAAAATTTGAATGTGGCTTCAGGAGTCTTGTATTTGGCAGTAGATGGGTTTTGTGAAGGGCTTGGACCTTTCCAAGGAGACATTGCTCATCTAAACTAATTCATGAGTGTAAGGGAAGACTAAAGGTAGAGAATAGGAGCAGAGAATAGGCAAATGGGAAGTATGATTTTAAAGCATTTACTGTGATACATAATTTATAAGCAGGTTATATTTTTCAGCAAACACTGTCTCTTTTTGCCATGCCTTGAAATAAGCAAATGACCAAATTTTGTAATTTAGCTACACGGCGGGTTTTTATTGTTTGTGCATCCTGTTACCTAATGCTGGCTTAGATGGTTTAACACCCCAAGCTGTCCAACAGGCTCCTTTGCTGCTATGACTGGATATTATTTTCACCAGGCAGCATTTTACTGCTGTCACATGAGCATTGCAACGCAAAGTTTGATCTGTCAGCCCAGGTTCTTTTCTCTGAATCTCAAAAATAAGTTAAAAAGCCATCATCAGTCAGAGGCCATTTGAGAGATGCAAATGTCATGAGTCACTGCTTTTTCCTGCTTGGCTACAGATGAAACAGCCAGGGAACTGCTACTATGCATGTTAGGGAGAACTAGAGATGGGTATTTAGTGTGACTGAAGCTGATCCCAGCCCATATGGCAAGAGATGGGGGGAGGAGGAGGAAGAGCAGTCAGTGCTAGCCTCTAGATACTACCAGTGAGATGCAAATGCTGGACTGAAAATTTATGCCAGAGCAGATATTCATGTGAGAGGGCTGAAACAAGAAAACATGCAGCTTGTATCTCTGAAATATTTTTAGATGTGAGTAGCTAAATACTGAAGTGGCCTTCTGTTCTCTCTCTCAGCACTGGGAGAATTTCCTTGGGTTTACTGAGTTAAGGGTTCCAGTTAATCATTGCCTGAGCTGGAAGAAGTGGGAGCGTTTGAATCAAATTCCTGTGGTAGTGTTGTGTGAAAGCTTGTCACTCTGATAAATTTTTGATTAACAGGTTATGACTTAAACACTCTAGCACAAAAGTCAGTTGAGACTTGCCAGATCACTCAAATGATTTTGTCCATGTAGTAGCATGTTCTAGTGCATAGCTAGTGCTGTGACTTCCCAGGTCACAGGAACAATCCCCGCCCAGTTCTTCTATTATGGACAAAACCTGGAGTTCTGTTATGTAGTCACTTGAGGGAATATGCTCTTTTTATTCTTGAAGTCACTGACTTGATTAAAAGAACTCTCCAGCCTTCAGTTTTGCCTTTTCCAGAAGCATGGTGCCACCTTAAGCAGAGCTGACACTATTTTGTCTATCACCTAGCTGCAAGGCAGCTTTTTATATGCCAGTGTCAATTCTGACAGACATTAGGCATTTAACCAATTAAAAAACAGTCAAAAACTTTAGTCCTCCCAGTGCTTAACAAACCTTCTTCCAAGGAAGTTTCTTGTAACGTGTTCTACTCTAATTTAAGCTGCCTTCTCTTTTAGCTTTCCACAGCAGCCTCTTGGGTACATTGGAAGACTGAAACTTGTTCCCTCAGTCTTCTATAATGATTCCAGTTACTGCAGAGTTTTCTCTTTGGTCCTGATATCCAGACCTCTGAGTAACTTTCTTTTGTAGAGTTTCTCCAGTTTATTTCTTAAACTGTGGTATTCAAAATTAGATCCAGCATTCTAGTTGTAGTCTTGCCTGCTGCAGTGCCTACTGAAATGTACTGACCTGTTTCTCAACAGCTGAGCACACTTAATGCATGTTGGTATTTATAATTTACATAAATTAGGTTGGATATTGTGAAAAATTTTGTCCCCCAAAAGATTCTCAAGCCCTGGAACAGGCTGCCCAGGGAAGTGGTGGAGTCCCCATCCCTGGAAGGATTTCAGAGACGTGGAGGTGGAGAATTTTGGGAGATGGTGTAATGGTGGATTAATGACCGGACTTCATCTTAAAGGTCTTTTCCAACCCAAACAATTCTGTGATTCTAAACCAGGAGCAAACCTGTGTTTCTTTTCTGCAACAGGATGTAACTCTCTCATTCTGCACTTTGTGTATTCATTGTTCCTGTGCATCTTCCTGAAATTACTTTCCAAACAATCTCGTTTAAGATCACTTTCAAATTCCTCTTCTGATATTCTGTTATACTTGCAGCTATTACTAGCAGAGTACCCTCTGCAACTTGCAGCTATTACTAGCAGAGTACCCTCTGCAATTTTAATAACCTTGTGCTGATTCAGTTCCATCATTTAGGTCGCTAATGTGAGCATAGTTCTGTTGTGTTGCTGTGGGAGCTTCATCTTGATGTCTTTCCAATGTGGCTGTTAACTGTTTTAATTGTTCTTTAGCTTTTTAAAAGCCTTATAGTGCTTATGTCACTGCCTGCTTGATCTGAAATTTGGGGGTGCTGTGAAATGATAGAATGGTTTGGGTTGGAAGGGACCTTAAAGATTGTCTAGTTCCAACCCCCTCCCATGGGCAGGGACAGCTTCTACTAGACCAGGTTGCTCAAAGCCCCGTCTAGCCTGGCTTTCAACACTTTCAAGGATGGGGCATCCACAGGTTCTCTGGGCAGCTGTTCCAGTGCTTCACCAGGCATAATCATGTGCACCAACAAGTTTCAGAATGCACTGCTAAATTTGTTCTTTGTGTAACTTGGAGTAGGATGTAAGATTTGACAACATGGTTGGGGAATAGTGTCTTATATAGTCATCAGGAGGGCTGCAAAGATGATTAGATGGCTGAAGCACCTTCCCCATGGGGACAGGCTGCGAGAGTTGGGGTTGTTCAGCTTGGAGAAGAGAAGGCTGTGGGAAGAGTATAGTGGCCTTCCAGTGCCTGAAGGGGGCCTGCAAGAAAGCTGGGGAGGGACTTTTTACAAGGGGTTGTAGTGATAGGACAAGGGGCAATGGATTGAAGCTCGAGGTGGGCATATTTAAACTGGATATTAGAAAGAAATTCTTTACAGTAAGGGTGGTGATATACTGAAACAGGTTTCAAAAGGAGGTCATGGATGCCTGATGCCCCCTCTGTGGAGGTGTTAAGACCAGATTGGATGAGGCCTTGAGCAGCCTGGCCTAGTGGAAGGTGTCCCTGCCCGTGGCAGGGGGTTTGAACTAGATGATCTTTAAGGTCTCTTCTAACCCAAACCATTCTATGATTCTATGAATTGATACAGAGGATAGGTTTGCCAAAGGTGAGTAGTGGAGTCTGAAAAGGAGAGACCCAGTGCTGGAGTCTGAACGTGATGGACATTTAGTAACAATCAGAAGGAAGGAAGAGAGGACAGCTGAGAGCTGGGTGGATGGGGTGCATTAGAGCTAGGTTGTGTAAAGTATATTGCAAAGCGAGCATTAAGCACACCAATGTTCTTTGCCTTTTAGGAATGCAGCAGGCGATTTTAAGCAGGCAGATGCCAACAGATAACTTGGAACCTATGTTTGTTCCACGAATGTCCTACACTGGGTTTGCTGTGGAAGGCTGCACACTTGAAGATTCAGATGTCTCTGATCCTCCCCCTCCATATTCTGATTTCAATGCAACCAGTCAGGAAAGTACTGTTGGTCACAGTCTCCTGGAAAGCAACATTTTTATGCCTCGACCTCAAGCAGTAGGCTCTTCCAGTTATGTTTCCACAAATGTAGGATTGAAATATTCTGGTAATGGAGCATCCATGCCATCTTCCCAAAGAGCGGTTGGTGACAATGTTGATGAATCAGAAGACAGTGATTATGAAAACTTGCTTGAACCTACAGAGTCATCTGACAGTGAATACTCACAGACAAGGGATTCACGACCTTCAGCACATCCTGGTGGAGATTCCAGGAACACTCAAACTTCTCAGATTTGATGGCGGGGGAGAAGAAATCCACGTGACACTGGTTTGTTTTTTCCCTTAATTGTCACAGAGATTTTGGGGATTTAACCTGGAGGAAATGAACTACACAGGATTGCTGTGCACACAGAAATGTAGAAGACTTGCACTAGATGGTTTATTCCCCCGTGATACATTTTGCAAGTTTTATAATGGAATCATTAGGATAATCAAGTTGTACTAATACTGATGAGGTTCATGGATGTACTGGTAAACTTAGGCAAGATGAAATTTATAGAGATCTTGTAGCTTTTGTTGCCGTATTTTCTTTAAGACAATAAATTGGGATGTAGTAAAAACTAAGCACAGTTAGTCAAGAAAATAATGTTCTCAAATCAAAACTTACCTCTTGCACTATCATGCCTTGAATTTTAATTTTTGAAAGGGAAATAAATCTTATCAGCCGCCTTCAGAATAGCTTTCTATGATAAGCCAAGCTGGCCTTTGCAAGCAGAGAGATTTTGATAGTCCTGAGAAGCCTGATGGGAGCAGATGTGGTCTACCTTCTTGTATGGGCATGCTCTTTGAACAGAGAAGGGGTTTGTTTCAGCTTGGTTCTTAACTAGCAGAATGTGTGTTTCACTTTGAAATGATGGTTGCCTTTCTTTCTGTAAGGGGTGTGTGGGGTGGGTGGGATGGCTGGTAAATCATCCAAGTGAATGTCATAAATAGAATTATTCCGGTTTCACTGGGTTTACAATGACTTTATGCCACACTAGCCTCGTTTACTGTCTCATTTGTTATTTTAGCATCAGTACAAAGTGCACATACAGGAGTAAATGACTGCCAGAAGTAGTAAATCCCGTCACGATTGGACTTTGGAGCCTGCAAATTACAAGCATCAGAGACTGCTTCTTGGTTTATTTGCATCTGAATCTTGGATGTACACTTCTAGATGAGTTACTCTGTGTAATAAACAGGGGAGAAGGTAGGAGAAGATTATTTGGAGAGTCCCCTGGGTTTATTACCTCTTTTTCCTCTGGGTGAAATGTGTAAATGATTATTTTAATTTGAATTTCAACTCCTTGTCAGCAAATTGTTGTTTGGGATAAATGAAATGTGGTATATTTAGAGAATTTCATGTTCAGATGCACTTATTTTTATTTAAATCCTGCTTGTATGCTAATGTTGCCCAAAATATGTGAAATTGTGCCACTGAGAAGTTTGTCTTACTGGACTTTATCCCTGATCTGTAAATGAGAAAATGCCCCTTTTAAGATGAGGTTATCTTAAGCATTTATGGCTTTGAGGTGTAAATAACCACTTCTTCAGTTTACACCCAGAAGAACAAAGCAGTCACTTAATTTAAATATACCTGATTTACAAAAGACTAAAATTTCAGTCTGTATTGTCTGTGTAGGCAAAAGTCTGTTCATTAGCCTCTCCTTGAGCAAAATGACTGGGAAAAAAGGTGATATTGAAGTCCCCACTCTTCTGTTGAGTGATTCCACCTTTAAACATCCAGTGGTCTGGTTCAACTCTTTTACATTATTCTCATTAGCCTTAACTGGGTGCATTTTTGTCTTGGAGTGGTGCAATTCACTGAACGGAGACCATGCTGTTGTGTTATTGCTGGCTCTCTGCAGGCACCTGTGGGTCAGGCCCAGAGACTTGTGTGTATTGAAATTGGGACTGACAAGATGGCAACAAATGGGTTTATTTTTATTCTGCACAGAAACCTGCAAAATGTACATCTCTGACAAAGCAGTTAAATGGGACAATAAAATCTTACTTAATCCTGTAACTTTAATATTTGTCAGGTTCCACTTGCCAGAAGCACAGCTCAGAATTGATGAGGATGGATAAATCCAGTCTGTCTGTAGGGGTTCAGTGGAAAGGGGGAGAGCACTATACCCTCTGTGCCTGCCATGCATCCTAGGGTCATGGTGGTATGAAAATCCTCAAGTTCTGGAATATTTTATTAACACCTGAAGTTCTACTTGTATTTACTTATCTGTAGGTGTTTGGAGGTGGAACAAGTATGTAACAGTGTCCTCTACTCAGTGCCTCCCTACAGGTACTTTTATTTAATGCAGTTGCTTATTCATAACAAAAGGTGTAGTTTTATTTAATTTTTTAAAATTCATGCAGCATTCTGGTAAAAACACACGTGAATGGACTTTGTGGTTTTCATTGGACTGCTTCTAAAAATAATGGTGTTTGGCTGTGGTCAGTCTGAAGGCAACAGGGAGCTGCTTTAATCCTAGAGAAAACTGGAGTTTCCTACCCATGAAGTACCAAGTTTCTGCATCTGACTTCGGAAGAGTTTCTTTTGATTTCAAGAGCACAAACCCAGCAGCAAGACCTGTAGCAATATCCTGTCACTAACAGGTAGGTGGCACCAAGGAAGAGCTACTTAAAACTGGTTCAGAATGCTGGAGTTCCTCTGGTACAGTGAAATGTTTTTCTGGTTTATTGTTGTGAAAAATCTTGACTTGCTGTTTCCTTTATTTCTGAATTTACTTTGATTTTTCTCACCTCCTCCCCTAGAGAAACCTTCCATCCCAAATGTATTTCCCTAACAATGCATGGAGTGTTAGGCAAGCAGTGGATCCTGAGGTCTGCTGAGATCTTTCCTCACCTAGCAGGGAGATTGGAAAACTAGGTTAGAAGGATAGATCTGTGTTGGTGGTGTTTTTTCTTGGTGTTGTGCGTTGGTTTTGCTGTGTTTGGGGTTTTTTGGTGGTTGGTGGGGTGGTTGTTTTTGTTGTTGTTGTTTGTTTGTTTTTCCCTGTCTTCACTATCAGTTTGGGGATTATGCCAAAGCCTCAACACTGGACTATGCAGGTATGAAGGGGAAAGGATTCTGTGTGCTTGGAGCACCAGTTGGACCCACAAAGTTCCTAGGAGTTGGTGAAGGGAGGGGGATCTGTTGTATACTGGTTAGCTGAACACTGCTAAGATTTTGCTGTGATCCTTGTTTGGAAATGCTGCAGAAGTCTAAAGAGTCATGAAGGAACTGGATAGGAATTAGGCAGAGCTTGGGGATAAGGCAGCCCACTTTTGGGGAGACCTCAAAAGAGTGGGAATGTATAATGGGAACCCAAACCCAGCTGCTCATTGAACATTCAGAAAGAGGAGCATGAGCAGGATCATGACCCCTCAACTTCAACCAGCAGTGAACTGACAAGATAACTTTTTATTTTGGACCAGATTCCATCTTGCAATCAAACCTCTCATCCTTTAGTTTCTTGGAGCCTTTAGAGATCTGGACCATTCATCTGCTGGCTGTCACACAGTGAAATAATACAAGGTTTTGGTGTGCAGAAAGATTAATGCTTTGCTGACTTTGAGTTTATTAAACCAGCTGTCACTTACTAAGAATAACTCTTAATGTAGTGATGTTAAATTTAATACAGCCTGAAGACTTGAAGGAACAGCAAGCTGAATTTCCAATGAGTACCAGTGTGCATCAGCCACTGAGCTGAGGGTGGGAGTCTTGATTCCCAAGCTACTAATTAAATATTGGGTAAGTCCTCCCACATTCTGTCTTCACAGTCTGTCTCTTGTACCATGCTTCCTAACGTCTTGGAGACATTTCCATTATTGCTCTACCACGTAAGGGTCTCAAACACCATACAAGTGGTCACTGAAAGTATGGATGTTTACCCATAATGCAGAAGCTGCATTATTGCCATTGTGCAGGAGGTGGTGGTGATCTCTATTATGGACCTTGTATGCTCTCAGAAAGCGTGAGAAATGCTGCTGAGTAATACAAGGAGAAGGTGAGGCTGAGGGGAGATCTGGCTTTCTACCACTTCCTGAAAGGAGGTTGGAGCCAGGTGGAGGCCAGCCTCTTCTCTGAGGTGACAAGTGACAGGAAAAGAAGAAATGGTCTCAGGCTCTACCAGGGGATGTTTAAATTGAACGTTATGAACAGTTTCTTCCCCAGAAGGGTTGTCAGGGCCTGCACCAGGCTGCCCAGGGCAGTGCTGGAGTCACCATCTCTGGTGGTGTTTAAAAGATGCTTGGATGAGGATGGTCTAAGAGTTGTGTGCAGAGAAATGTTATGATTGGACTTGATGATTTTAAGGTCTTTTCCAACCAGAAAATTCTACGATTCTGAGGAGACCAGGGAAAACACAAAGAGCTATTTTAACAGAGACCATGCTATAGTTGTGGAAGATAGTTGCACCAATATGGTGTCACAGCTGCAACATGGGAACTGTCTCCTCTATGCAAAAAAGACTACCAGAATTTAGAGAGGATGAAGAACACCACTCCAGCTCACTTAAGCAAGGAAGGCCTCTGGCTCTGTTAATCCTAGATCCCAGTTCAAATTTTAAAGTGCTGTGCAATAAATCCTTCAACAGAAAATGAGGAGATAGTCTGACCAGATGGACTGTGTTGCTGAGCTCCTCTGGGGTGGCCACCTCTTGGACCTGCACTCATCCAGCTGGAAAAGTGTTGGTACAGTACTGTGAGGATGTGCCTGTTATCCTTAGAAATCCCTAATCTGGGCATTTTGGTGGTATTAAGGCTGTTGTTAACTTGTTTCTAACTCCTCCTGGTCAATCCCTTGGCTGCTTGGTGGTGAAGGTAGCTGAGGAAGAGATTGAGTCTCTCTGCCATTTATATGTGGTTGCAAATTGTCCAAGCCTAGATGAGCTGCTGACTTTTGCACATTTAAGGGATCTTAACCTGGCAAACCCAACCATGGTGCGTTTCCCTAGGAAATAAAAATGGGCATGTTATGGTGGGTACATGAAGGCTATCACTGCTGTTTGCATTTCTAGCCACTCTCCCACAGATTGCTTATGTGGAAATATCTTCTGTCTTGCTGTGGTTATGATTTTGTACTAAAATCCTTAAAGAAAGCCTTTAAAACCAAATTCAAACTTTTCCTGTTGAGCCCATCTCTAATAATGTGCTATACCATGTTCTTTGAAAATAAAGCCCCGTTGTTTCCCTGGGCTGCTTGTATTACCCACCCATGACATCTTGGTGGTGAGTCTGTAAAGCATCATAGAATGGTTTTGGTTGGACAAGACTTGTATGATCATTGAGTCCAATCATCAACCTAACACCACTATGGCCATTGAACCTTGTCCTAGGTGCTATGTCCACATGTTTCTTGAACATCTCCAGGGATGGTGACTCTGAGCAGCCTATTCCAATGTATGACCACTTTTTCAGGAAACATTTTCTTCTTAATATCTAACCTAAACACCTCCCCTGGGACAATTTCAGGCCATTTCCTGTCATTCTATCACTTGATACTATGGAGAAGAGTCACTCCAACCTCCTTTCAGGTAGTTGTAGAGAGCAATGAGGTCTCCCCTCAGCCTCCTCTTCTCCAGACTAAACAACCTCAGTTCCCTCAGCTTTTCTCCAAACCCTTCACTAGCTTTGTTGCCTCTTCTGGACACTTCCCAGCACCTCAGTGTCTTGTAGTGAGTGACCCAAAACTGAACCCAGTACACAAGGTGTAGTCTCATCAGTGCTGAGTACAGGGGCCTGATCACTTCCTTAGTCCTGCTGGCCACACTATTCCTGATCCAGGCTGTTGACCTTCTTGGATAAAGGAGCAGGTGAAGGAAAAGGGAGAGATGCTTTAGCAGTGATTCAGTGAACAATGCTGTGAAAAATGACTTGGTGTTTGTAGTTCATGCCGAGCTACTTACCCATGCAGCATGGGAGCCAGGGAACTTCTCAGTTAATTTATCAAAGCACTTGCTATTCAAAGCAGGTGAAGCACTAAAAAACTGAGCAGCAAGAGATCATTCCTGTGGTGTGTAGCTGCTCTGTGATGTGACTTATTTTGGTCATTACTTCTGCACTGATGTTCCCAAGGACAGCAATTGATTTGGGGAGGCTTATAAAACAGTCTCAGCCTTCAGCATTGTGAGAAGGGTTGTCTGCAAACCACCCAGTGCTGAATTAACCCCCAGGTTTTTGATGGGCTTGCCCCACTTGAATCAATTTTTGGACAACAGGAGCTCCCCATCCAGACTTCATTGTGCAGTGAGTCCTTTCATAACACTGGAGCAAACACAGTGGAGGAGGCAGAGCAGTAGGATTGCTTTCATCTTAAGATGATGCAGTTTATAGCTTGTAGCAGTGGAAATCCATGTGTGTAATCCCAGCATCCTGTGGAAAGCCAAGCAAATCCTTTTCTCTAGCTGTCCTAGAAACTCCACTGTAGCTGGTTTCACCCTTTGCTCTTGGGAATCACATCTCAGAGGTTCCTCCTCAGCAAGAGAAAATGGATCAGTATTGAGCCCCCTGTAACCATGATTTCCTGTGGCTTTTCTGCTTGGCTCAAACATTGTTTTCTCTGTTTCATTGGTCATGTTTTTGTCACTAGGTGCAACTGTCTGGATTTTATTGTTCCATTTCATGGTTGGGTTTGATCTGAGGCACTATAAAGTTAGAAGGATGGGATGCTGAATGCACCTGCAGCCCAAGTGTGAAGGGCCTGGAGCACATGACGCACAAGCTGCATCTGGGGGAGGAGGGGTTGTTCAGTCTGGAGAAGAGGAGGCTGAGGGAGACTTCATTGTTCTCTATAACTATCTGAAGGGAGGTTGGAGTGAAGAAGGGGCCAGCCTCTTCTCCCTGGTGGCAAGTGACAGGTCTAGAGGAAATGGGTGCAAGCTGCACCAGGGGATGTTTAGGCTGGATGTTAGGAAATATTTCTTCATTGAAAGGTTTCTCAAACATTGGAATGGTCGGGCCAGTGCAGTGATGGAGTCACCATCCCTGGGGGTATTTAACTTGTGTGGATCTGGAGCTTAGAGACATGGTTTAGTGTTGACCCTTTATTGCTGGGTTAGGGGTTGAACTGGATGAGGACAAGGCTCTGGCCAGCGTGATCTAGTGTAGGGTGTCCCTGCCCATGGCAGGGGGTTGGAACTAGATGATCCTTGTGGTCCCTTCCAACCCTGACTGATTCTATGATTCTATGATCTTTGAAGTGTCTTCCAACCAGGTATATTCAGTGATTGTATGATTCTTTCTCCCTCCACCCCTGCCCTGCTCCATGATCAAGAGACTTCTTGGCTGTCTCCCCCTCTCTAATTTGTTTGGTCCTTGCTTAGAAGAGCTTCAAATCTATCTTTCTGAGACCTTGACTAGGGTAGGCCTTTACTCTGTATTGTCAAGATTTGATTTTAAGTCAGAGCAATTTGGCATGGGATTGCAGCAATGAGAATGAGAGCTGCTCTTAGTTGTAATGTGAGGCCTTGAACATGGGGAAGATTTTTCCCTAGTAGAGTCCAGTGGCTGTGAAGCAGCACAGCACCAGCACTCTGAGGCTATTTTAAGTAAGTAAATGCAAATGATACTGGGATGATTAGACTTGTGCAAAGACTGAGTACAACTGATGGAATCATAGACTGGTTTGGGTTGGAAGGGACCTTTAAAGGTCATCTAGTTCAGCAGGGACATCTGCAACTAGAGCAGGTTGTTCTGAGCTGGAATATTTCGAGAAATGGAGCATCTATCACCTCTCTGGGTAACCTGGGCCAGTGTTTCACCACCCTCAGCATGAAAAAATTCTTCCTTCTCTCTAGTCTAAATCTCCCTCTTTTAGTTTAAAACCATCACCCCTTGTCCCGTCACAACAAGCCCTGCTATAAAAAGGCTGTCCCCATCTTTCTTACAGAGCCCCTTTAAGTACTGAAAGGCCACCAAAAGGTCTCCCTGGAGCTGTCCTTCAGGCTGAACAACCTCAACTCTCCTCACAGCAGATGTGCTCCAGCCCTCTGACCATTTTTGTGGCCCATCCAAATCTAGAATTATTTTTGTGTTTCAGATTAACATATGTTCATCACAGTCAATTCCACAACCCAAAGCCCATGGGAACAGAGCTTCATCCACCTCATACAAGCAAGTTCTTATCCCACCTGAAGCTCTTTCCATGAGCCCACAGCCACTGGACCAGCCTATTGACTCTGCAAACCTGTTACCAGCATTTTGAGTTGGAAGAAAAACTGAAACAAGCTGCTGAATCAAACTAAACATTTTTCAAGCTTAACCTAATCCTCCCTAAAGCTTTCTTAATGTCAACTTAAATTTAAGCCTATCTGTACATTTTTGTGTACTCTTAGGCTTTACTCCTTATTTGTTTGAACTATTGAGTGAGTCTTTTTTAGTGTCTTTTTTTAGGACTTGTTGATATCTTGGTTTGCTTTCAGAAAGGAGGAAACATCAGAGTTCTGCAAACCAGTAAGTTTTCATTCCCTTTTCATTTAAAATACTTCCATAATTTTGGGAAACAAAACACAGTAGCACTTCTAGATGGAATATGTCATGTATAATTTGGACACTTCTGCTTTTAGAGTGATGACGTTTTTGCTGCTGTCAGGTGCACTTCTACGAGACAGGTTTCAGCCAGTGGTGTGTGTTGGTTGCTTTTCTGTTGGAACAGTGGCTGAGCCTTCAGGGATATAAAGACATGATTTTATCCACCACTGAGGCGAACCAAGCAGGAGCTCAGTAGGACACAGGTGCTGAAGAACCTCACTTGTCAACTGAAACACTTGACATCTGATGGCAACAACCTGAACTTTTAGTAGCAGCAAAAAGGGCTTTCCTTCTGCTTCTGACAGCTGCTACTTACACAACCTTTTCTAGCCTCCTGTTCCCTGACTTGTATCTGCTCCAAAACTTGACTATTTATTTATTAATCACGTTTTACAAGAGACAGACGTTGCTCTGTGAGTAACACAGTCCTCCAGATCTTCCCAGAGCAACCTTCATTTCTCCACCCTGCTGTTCCTCAAGGATCAGTGCAGGCATATTTTCTCAGGCTTTCAGCACAGGTCACAGAAGGGAGCTGTTGACCAAGAGCCTCACGGTGCTTACATCCTCCCAGAGTGTGGGACCTGAAAAGACAGCAGTTTTTCTCTTTAACTGGGAGCCCCTCTCCTGCACCCTGAGCCAAGCAAGCTCTGCAAACCCAGTGTCCTTGTACATGGTGTGTCTCTAATGCCAGTTTTAGCTAATTGCTTCCTAATCCTGCAAAGTACCAGGGAGATGTCCAGGGTGATGCAGTGGGATGCCTTTTGGAGGATTTACCCACCAGGGGGCTGGCTGAGGCCTCCATCAGCTGTCCTCAAGCCAGTTTTCTGCACAAAAACATGTTGGTCCTACACAGTGAGGGAAGGAGGGAGCAGAGCTTGCAGCAGTGTGGGCTTGCATCAGGTTGCTTCTTCCAGAGCACTTAACCTCAGTGTGTGTGCCATGTGCCAGGGGGATGTGTGTTATTTAGCCTAAGAAGCTCCAAGGCAAAAAGCATCCCCTTTTCCAGCCTTGAGCACAGAGCAACTTAGCCTTCCACCTCCATCTCCATGGAGGCTTGAGAGGGGTCAGGGCAGGTCTGCCAAGAACTTGGCCATCGATTTGTCTGTCAAGGACTTGGCCATTGACCTTGTCCTTGTCCATGCTGCTACTGCTGGGCAGGAGCAGTGCCCTGGCTGTGCTGCAAGGCTTATTATTGGGGGATTAGCATCTCCCCTACGTGCTGTCCTGCTAATCATATCTCATCTCCTCCCTCCAAGCACCATCATCTCCTGGCTGCACGCAGCCTCACCACAATCTCATGTTTCATGTGACAGTAGCAACTGGCAGGTTTAGGGAGTGAGGACACAAGATGGAGGTTCCCCATGGTGGCACAGGTGACACCGAGCATCCCACTGTTGTTACCATGACATCGCTGGCATCCTCTTCCCTGGCTTTTGTCCCCCAGCCCTGGGTGTTTGAGCACTGTCATATGTGCTCAGACAGCAGCACAAGTGCTCTGCTGTCAGTTTAAGATGCCTCACTCTCCTGGGTATTGCCAGGCATACTTCTCCTTGCAGGACAGCCCTCTGTGTGCTTTCCAAATAAGATAAATCAAGAAGCAGACCAAAGTCGGCTCCATCCCAACATGCCCTCTGCTGCTCTTGCTGCAAGCACAGAAATGACAGCCAGGGCTTTGCCTTTCAAGCTCACCCCTAGCAGTTTGTGGCTGAAGCTCTGTTTCTATTTATCACAGTATGGTGGGGGTTGGAAGGGGACCTCTGGAGATCTAGTTCAACCCCCCTGCTTAAACAGTGCCACCCAGAGCAGGTTGCTCAGGATCACATCCAAGCAGGTTTTGAAAGTCTCCAGAGGAGGAGACTCCACAACCTCTCTGGACAGGCTTTTATCTGCTAACACCTCTGACCCACTCACCAGGGATTCTGTGAGGATCCTGATTAGGGTTTCCTTTGGGTTTTTTTGTTTGTTTGCTTTGTTTCTATACTGTTTCAATGAGTTCCAAATACTGGTATCTTCCTTCTATTGAAGTAGAAGATTTAAGTTATCATTGACCAAATACCTTGGGGAGGTGTGGTGTTCCTGATGGCATGGATGCAGAGTCAGCTTAAAGCACCAGAACTTGGCCATTTAAAAGGGGGAAAAAAAGATCCTTTTCTTTAAAATTCCTCCTCCAGGATTTGTGTGGAAGTGGAACAGGCCCTAATTTTCCAAGAAAGCTGTTCTCCAAATGGCCAGCTTCTGCTTATGGGTGATGAAAACATTTGCCAGAAGCTAATTTTTAGAGGTCCCTGAGTGCACACAGCAGTGCTCACAAACCCCCAGATGTACTTGCACTCGTTTGGCCCCTGAAAGAGGCACTCAAAGGCCCTCAGGCACTTCTACTGGGATGGCCCCTAGTTTTCCAGGGCCATCATGGTAGTGGCTCAGCTGCATCCAAGAGAAAATGCCCCCATGGAGGAGTGATTACTTCCACAGAAGGAAAAATAGTAGTTTGGGTATAAAGTATGAAATGTTTTTCTAGACATGCCTCTCTGGTGCTCCCAGCAAGGCAGGGGTAAGGGTTGCTCCTGTGGTGACACCCAGCTCTTCTACCAAATCCTCTCTGTCATTGCTCCTCCAAGCCAGGGTGCTATTTGCACAAAGTGCTGCAAAAATAAGGATGCTTTCTGAGTCTGAGAGATGGCCTCAGGCCATTGTAACTGGTGGGACTGTGTTTAGCTTTGCTTTCCCACCCTCAGCTATGTTATCTCAATTACTCTTCAGGCTGGTCTCTGCCTCTGAATCAGTAATGGGAGATTGAATGCTGCATGTGTCTGTGATAGGAGAAAAATAATCCTGCTGGAAAATGTCACCTTCTCACCTGAGGAACTGCAGCAATAGGAGCTTTACCCTCTGCTCTCACATGTCCCACCAAGGTTGCCTGAGCCAGGCATGGTTGTGAAAATCCCAGGTCAGCTTCATCTCCTGTCTGCACAATTCAGCAGTGTGCCCAGGTGGCCAAGAAGGCCATCAGCATCCTTGACTGTATCTGGAATAATGTAGCCAGCAGGACCAGGGAAGTGATTGTTCCTCTGTACTCAGCACTGGTGAGGGCACACTGCAAATACCAGGTTCATTTTTGGGGCCCTTGCTGCAAGAAGGACACCGAGGTGCTGCAGCATGTCCAGAAAAGGACAATGAAGCTGGTGAAGGGTCTGGACAACAGGCCTTGTGATGAGCAGCTGAGGGATATGGAGTCTTGGGGAAAAGGAGGCTGAGGGGAGACTTCATTCTCTATGACTCCCTGAAAGGAGGTTGGAGTGAGGTGGGGGTTGGTATCTTTTCCCTAATGACAGGTGTTTGGATGAGAGGAAATGGCCTTGGGTTACACTAGGGGAGGTTTAGGTTGAACATTATGAAAAACGTCTTCCTGAAAAGAGTTGTCAAGCTCTGGAACAGGCTGCCCTGGGAAATGGTGGAGTCCCCATCCCTGGAGCCATGTAGGTGTGGTGCTGAGGCACATGATTTAGTGGTGACCTGGCAGTGCTGGATTAGTGGCTGGACTCAATGATCTTAAAGGTTTCTTCCAACCAAAACAATTCTATGATTATTTTCCTCCTCATTTTTTCCTGGCTGAAAGGTGAGCTGAAGGAGGCCTGGCACGTCCAGGCCAACACTGAACTTCACCTTACACCATGCACTGCAATGGGGCAGTTTGTATACTGGAAGGAGGCATGTGCTGGAGCACTTCACTGAATTGGAGTCTATATTTGGAGATCAGCTGCAGGAGGCTGCAGACAGCTTGAATGCTTTGAATGTGGACTTGGAATAAGGTGCTCTTTGCCTTGGGTGACCCCAATGCTGTCTCAGAACTACTGTCTGCTGGTGGATGTTTCCAAAACAAAACCCATGCCAGCCTCCTCTACAACAGCAGACCAGTGTACTCAAGGAGCAGGAAGAAATCTTTCAGGTCTGTGGAGATTTGTTCCCAGCATGTTTTTGAAAGAGAAATTGAGTTCATTTGTGAATACCAGCCTATCTTGGTCATGCCTTTGAGCTGCAAGCTCCAGCTGGGTTAGGTAACCAACAAAGAATCATGGAATCATCAGATCATTTAGATTGGAAAAGACCTTCAAGACCATCAGGTCCAATCATTAACCCTACTCTACCCAGTGAACCTGAGTGTTCCTCAAATGGACAGGACTTTTTTTCCCCAACATCCCACCCCATCTCCAGATGGGGTTCCAGCGTACATTATGGCTGCAGGGTGTTGCAATTTTAATATGATATAAAATACTCAAGTGTTAGAATAATCTGCTCAGGTCTAAAGTGCCAGCTTAGCTCTAGCTGAGAACAAGGACGCAGAAAAATTGATTTTCTTTATGAATACTTTTTTTGAAGTTTTGTTTGCTAACTGTAAATGAAGAGACAAGAGGCTTGTTCTGGTGTTTAACTTGCCCAACGTTTCTGGCAGGCTTCAGGATTATGAGTGGTGGACTGGTAGCATTCAGGTTCAGATGAGTTCATCTATGGTTTTGGAGACAGCAAAAGAGACTGTGTTGGAGATGACTTCACTGGTCTCATGGGGTTGTGAGGGCATTCAATGAGACTGTGTAGGGTAGCAAAACTAATTAAGAGTTTACCCATTTGATGATGAGACCACACCTGGAATACTGTGTCCAGTTTTGGGCTTCCCAGTTCAAGAGAGGGAGCTACTGGAGAGAGAGTCCAACCTCTGTTGGACCTATGAAAATGATTAAGGGACTTGAACATCTCTTCTATGAAGAAAGATTGAGAGACCTGGGGCTGTTTAGTCTTGAGATGAGAAGGGTTAAAGGGTACCTTATTAATGTCTATAAATATCTGTAGGGTGGGTATCAAGATGAAGGTGCCAGTCTCTTTTTGATGGTGCCCAGTAACAGGACAAGGAACAACAGGCACAATCTGAACCATAAGAAGTTCCATCTCAAAATGAGGAGAAACTTCTTTTCTGTGAGGGTGACAGAGCCCTGGAACAGGCTACCTAGAGAGGTTGTAGAGTTTCCTTCCCTGGAGACTTTGAAAACCTTCCTGAATGTGTTCCTGTGCAGCCTGCCCTGGGTGATCCTGCTTTGGTAGGGGTTGGACTTGATGATCTCTAGAGGTCCCCTCCAACCTCTAACATTCTCTGATTCTGTGATTATCTTAGGAAGATGGCTCAGTCCCTGACCTGGCAGAAGGTACTGGTCTGCCTCATGATTCCCTCCCCCCCCCCAAATCATTCCTAATCCCTTAGAGTAATTCTGAGCTGTAACTGCACAGTCATTGCAGGGGGGAGGGGGATTATAATCAAAATGTCTCTGATATGAACACTTTGTGCTCTTCCCTTTTCCAGGAATACTTTTGCAGACTGACACCTACTATTGTGCTGCTGCTCTTTTTTTGCTCCATCAAACTTCTCTGCAGATATTTCATCTACTCTTTTTAAAGTTATGCTTACAAAAGGCACTGACTCAAGTCTTTTAGAGTTGTCCTTTCAAAAATGGGTAAAAAAAAAAACAACACACCAAAACCCCCCCAACCAGCCCATTATTTTTCAGGGGAAGGAGAAAAAAACCCAAAAAGTACTAAATAGAATAAACTTGAGCACAACTTTTTAGCAGGTGCTGAAAGAGCACATTACCACATTTTTCATCACTTTGGTCTCCATCTGTCAGGTTGTTTTATGTATAGATAAGACCTTGAAGAAAACCAAGCAGAGTTTAGGAGCAGTTTGTGTCATCAGATTGTAGAATAGAAAGAGTCCCTAGAATGAGGAGAGGCTGAGGGAACTGGGGTTAAGTTTGAAGAAGAGGAGGCTGAGAGGAGACCTTTTCACTCTCAACAGCTGCCTGAAAGGAGGTTGTAGTAAGACGGAGGTCAGTTTCTTCTCCCTAGTATCAAGTGATAGGATGGGAGGAAATGGCCTCAAGTTGCACCAGGGAAAGTTTAAGTTGGACATTAGGAAGAATTTCTTTACTGAAATTGGTCAGGCATTGGAACAAGCTGCCCAGGGAGATGGTGGAGTCACCATCCCTGTAGGTGTTCAAAAAATATGTAGACATGACACTTCAGGACATGGTTTAATGGGCATGGCAGTGGTAAGTCAATAGTCAAACTTGATGATCTTAGAGATCTTTTCCAACCTTTATGATTCTATGAGTCTATACTGCAGCTCAGCCAGCCAGATAGTGCAGGTGATCCATAGAATAGTTGCAGTTGGAACAGACCTTTAAGACCACTGAGTCAAATCATTATCCAAGTCTAATGGAAAGAACACAAAGATGGAGAGCTGAGATATACAGGAGAGGTCCCTAAGGAAAAGCAGGCTTGGCCCTTGCCAGGTGCTGACCCTGGAGGGTGCAGAGAGCAGTGTGATGTGATGTGGCAGCCTGCCCGCTGTGGCCAGCCCACCAACAGCATCTGCCAGCTTATCTGCTGTGAAATGTAATGTGCTGTGTGCCATCTGCAGAGCATTAAATGACCGAGCCCCTCCTTCCATCAGAGACTCTCTTGACAACTGCTGTCTGCAGCCAGGCTTTGGCTGGCTTCCCTTAGTGGGAGGCTGGAGGAGTGTGAATCTGTAGTTGGGGAGAAGATCCACTGGTGAAGAAGGGTGTGGGGTTTTTAAAGTAAAGCAGGTGGAGTTTTTCAGCATGTTTAAATCCACTGACATTACTTATTTGCTGAAAATCCCCAGGGCTTATTTGATTTTTCTACATTTTGATAAAATCTTCAGAAAACATTTCACTTGGTGGAACCAGTTGGGGTGAGTAGAGAAGTATTTTGAACACCAAGGAAGAGGATCTACTTCAAGGCACAGAGACTGAAGGTCGAGTGCTAGGAGAAGGTAAGCTTCTAGCTTATGTCTGAGTGATATATGTGTATTTGTTTTCAGAATGTGACCTGCTGGTTTCTGATTTCATAACTGGAAGAACAGATGAGCTTCTGAGTCCTTGGGCAGCTTCACTTAGTCTCTTCAGTTTTGGGTCCCTCATTACAAGAAGGGCATTGATTGTCCCTGTGCATTTGGCACTTGTGAGGCCCCACCTTGAGTACCGGGTTCAGTACTCAAAACACCGAGGTGCTGGAGAGTGTCCAGAGAAGAACAATGATGCTGGTGAAGGGTCTGGAGAACAGGTCTGGTGAGGAGCAACTGTGAGGAATCTGGGGTTGTTTAGTCAGGAGAAAAGGATGGTGAGGGGAGACCTCAGTCTCTACAACTCCCTGAAAGGCGGTTGTAGTGAGATAGGTGTAGGTTTCTTCTCACAAGTAACAAGTGATGGGACAAGAGGGAATGGCCTCAAATTGCACTAGGAGAGGTTTAGGTTGGATATTAGGAAAAATGTCTTCCCCAAAAGGGTTGTCAGGGCCTGGAACAGACTGCCCAGGAGGGATCTAAAAGCTGTGTAGATGTAGAGCTGTGGGACATGGTTTAGTGGTGACCTGGCAATGATGGGTTAACAATTGGACTCTCTGATCTTAAAGGCCTTTTCCAGCCTAAACAATTCTATGGTTCTATGCCTCTTGGAGCTCCTAATTTTTAATGAACTGATCCATGCTATCCCATTGCAGCTGGACTAGATGATCATTATAGGTCCCTTCCATTACTCTGTTCCATCCCATCATCAGGGACTTGACTGTATTGGATGCCAAATGAGAAAATCAAAATGTAGTGCCCAGACATCTTGTAAAGGTCTGTACCAGCCTCCATCACCTCCAGTCACATGCCTGGTGGAAAAGAGAGGACAGCCCATGACATGCAGAGCCCTTGGCCGTGGACCATGTGCAGCAGGATTCAGAGTCCAGGAAGCAGCTAAAGCAAAGGAGAGAGAGAGACCTTCAAACAGGTGAAATGCTCATGGTTGCCACTGGCAACATCTCTTGATTGCACAGTATTTGATAAGATGTGGGAAGTTGAGGAGGTGGTTGTTTTATCCATCTAACACTACTGTAAGATGTGAATGTGTCTACCACCCATTTTCAGCTGAGCTCATTATAGAATCTACACTGGCTATTGATCATAAATGTTCTCCATTTTAGGGACAAAAGCCTTTTCAGTCCAGAGTGAACCTTTCCTGACAGATTTTCAGGTTAATCGACAATTCTCATCCTTTATGGAAAATAATCATGCAGCACATGCTGCCTGTTCTACTGCAGTTCTCTTTCACTTGCAAACTTTCCCCATCCTTTATTTTTTCCCCCCAGTGTAAAATAATTAAAATCAGTGGTTGATTTGCATCCCAATGCAGCTATTTTTTTAATGTTAATGAGAAAAATGGCACAGATAACTTTACCATGAGAATATTGTAATGCAAGTTGGGATATTTTTCCCCGACAGTACAGACATTACAGATAAAAGCTTTTATATCTTGTAATGGGTTTGATCAGTTTCCCTCTCATGCTGGGGTGGTGTCACTCTCCTGGATTTGTCCCAGGAACCAAACACTAGCTCCTGCCCCCTGCTCTGCCCAGCACATTATTGCACCCATAGAATGGTTGGTGTTGGAAGGAACCTTAAAGATCATCTACTTCCAAGCCCCTTACCATGGGTAGGGACACCTTCCACTAGACCAGGCTGCTCAAGGCCTTCTCCAACCTGGCCTTGAATGCCTCCAGGGAAGGATCATCCACAGCCTTCCTGGGCAAACTCTTCCAGTGTCTCACCACCCTCACTGTAAAGAACTTTTCTGATATTCAGTCTAAATCACAGAAAACATCTGGTTGGAAGAGACCTCAAAGATCATCCAGTCCAACCCACTGCCTACCACTGAAGGGTCAATACTAATTCATGTCCCTGAGTGCCAGGTCCACATGCTGCTTAAACACCTTCAGGGATGGTAAGTCCACTGGGCAGATGATTCCAATGTTTGATCTCCCCTCTTCCAGCTTCAATCTATTCCGTCTCATCATATCACTACAAGCCCTTGTAAAAAGTCCCTCCCCAGCTTTCTTGCAGGCCCCCTTCAGGTACTGGAAGGCCACTATAAGGTCTCCCCAGAGTCTTCTCTTCTCTGGGCTGAACAGCCTCAATTCTTTCAGCCTGTCCCCACAGGGTAGGTGCTCCAGGTCTCTGATCGTCCTTGTGACCCAACTCTTGACCTGCTCCAACAGTTTGATGTCCTTCTTGTGTTTCCCACTTTCTCTGCTCCATGTGGGCAAAACTAGTGCTCTATCTGAGATGAAGAGCTTTTGTGCATCACCCCCTGCTTGCTGCAGCTCCAGCAGCTCAGCCCATCTCCCGACCACATTCTCCCCTGCCCCAGAAAGGGGATAATGATGCTGTGTTGTGCATAAGGATTAATGTTTCAAAATGGGTTGAGGCTAAAAGGTGTCAGGAGAATCTGCTCTGTTGTTGAAGGCCAGCAGAAGCTTTAGGGTGAAGTAATAATACTTTTTTAAAAAATTAAGGTGTTTTTATTATTCTTATTTTTTTTAAATCCAATTATTTTCCAGTTTTAGTGTAATGGCCATGGAAGTTGAGCACAAGGCATGCAAACCCTGTGTGATTCACCATGCTTGCATTAGCCCTAATGTTTTCTCTCTTTGGTATTTTAACTTCTCCTTGCAAAATAGTTTATAGTAAACTCTCAATACAGTCAGTGTTAAAACACATAATCAGATGATTCCCTACATGTTACATTTTCCTTTGCCCCACCAATAATGTTTACTGGCAGCAGTGGCACAGCACTTTGGCCGCACAGCACTTTGGCCCACAGCCAAATCCAGGCCACATAGCTCCAGGCCATTTGTCCCATGTGATGTGCTTCTGTGGCTTGGACATCACCTCCTGTGTTGTACCCAAGCTGCCAGCTGATTATTTTTTTTCCTCAGATGAATTTTCAGACATAAACTCACCAAAGCAACTGCCTCTTTGTTGGCAGGCAGGATACCACTAGTCACCTGCCTCCATCTGGACATTGAGCCATTGACCACTACTGCCCTTTGTATGCGATCATCCAGCCAATTCCTTATCCACTGAGCAGTCCACCCATCAAATCCATATTTTTCTAGTTTAGGGAAGGATGGGTGGAAGAAATTTAGAGCATTTTCTTCTGCTTGTTGGCATCTAGAAGGTTATTTGCATGATTGTCTATGTAAGGTCAAGCTATACAGTTGTATGTGGGCACCGGATGCCTACCTGGTTAAATGTGCCCACTGCTACACATATTCACCACAGTGCATCCCAGCACACCCAGGTGTGGAATCCAGTTCCTGTGAAGTGGATTCACCTCTGCTTTTATCCTCTGAGTGAGCAGGCAGTCCTGGGGCCATGAGCTCTGCTAGTATTTGATATCAGTTTGTTGGAACACATTGCCCATTGTCTTATTGAACATACTGCATTATTAATTGGAGAAGTTACAAAATGGATCAGCTGTTGTTGGTCCCATTTAAGCTCTTGGTTCCTGCAGCATTGAAAAGAGCAGTCATTACCTGTCTCCTCTTTCACGAGAGATTCAGTTTGCCAGGATGCATATTTCCTGGGAAGCTCCAAAGGGCTCCTCAGAATTGGGATGATTTATTTATAGGAATGACCTTAGCACCACTTTGAAGGTCTGGTGACATTTGTGTACTGCATAGTATTTGTGGCAAGAAATTCTCTGTCATTCTAATTCCCCCTGCAATTTGAAAAAGTTTAGGTGAGAGTCAGGAGGCTGCAGCAGGATTCTTAGCGGTGTCCAGTAACAGGACAAGGGACAACAGGCACAAACTGGAACACAGGAGGTTCCACATAAAGAAAAAAATTCTTCACTTTGAGCATTGCACAGCCCTAGAGTAGGCTGCCCATAGTGATTGTGAAGTCTCCCTCTCTGGAGAGATTCCAAACCTACCTGGCCATGATCCTGTGTGATTTACTCTAGGTGTCCCTGCTTTAGGGGGTGGTTTGACTAGATGATCTCCAGAGGACTCAGATGACCCCTAGGACTCTGATTCTGTGACCTGTCTTATATTTTGTTAAACTCCATATTAAACCATGGGCTGGAGATACAGCTTGGATGCCACTGTGACTCACTCAGATGATGTCCTTTTTTTCATGCCCATGTTTTCATGTTTCCTCTCTTGATGCAAAGACCAGCACTGATCTACTGCACTGAGCAGCACTGATGCATCTTTCTGCAGGTTGCACCCCTGCAGCAGTGCCACAGCATGCCTTAGGCCCCCAACAGATGTAGAGGTCCTTTTCCCTTGCGCTGCTGCCTGGATGTGCTGGATGAAGTATTGTCACCAATTAAGCTGCAAATATCTCCAGGGACGTGGAGCATCACCTAAACCTGTGATGCCTGTTCTGGCTATGACCTAGGCAGACTAAGGAAGAGCAGTTGCATGACCCATGGGCTTGGCCATGCCCAGCTCCAGGGATGTTCTTGACAAGCGGGACTCTGTGCTTATCTGGGCAATGTGACTGGCCTTTTTAGTGTCTATAAACAGCCAGGCTGGGCTGACCCAGAAGGGTTTTGTTTGCACCCGTGGTGTGTTGCTCTCTGAAGGGCTTTAAATAGCTCCTGACAATTATTTTGGGATTTTGAACTGGGAAAGAGCTAGTAAATATCTTTGGAAAGGTCTGATTAATGCAGTGGGAGAGAGCAGGTTGCTGGGTGAGGGAGGTATGGATGCAGAGGACATGTGGGCTCCCCATGTGTGATGGGACCTGCAGTTAAATGATGTTGCTGACTATTGCTGTGTATTTGGTAGAGACAAACTTAAAACTTATTCTTCTGTTGGAGATATTAAACTTCTCCAGTCTGGTATCTCTGTTAGCCAATCATCTATCCTCTTTATGTGGCTAAGAGTAAAGAGAAATAAATTACCCTAAAACTTATCACTGATTCACTGCCACAGCAGTGATTAACAGTTTGGCAGCTGATGCCCCACTACCTCCCCCAGGTGCTCCTTATCAGGGATCTCAGCAGTATTATAAGTCCCCAGGCATTTATCAGTTGTGCACCACATCCCTCCAGGTTCCTGCACCAACCCCTTCATCCAGGTTGAGTCTCCCAAATGCCATGGTGTAGTTATAGAATCATAGAATTGTTTTAGATTGAAAATATCTTTAAGATCCAAACCCTATCTAACTCTACCAAGGCTGGTGCCAAACCATGTCCCTCAGTGCCACAGCTCTGCATCTGTTGATCCATTTTTGAGAACCCTTTCAGTGAAAAAGTTTCTTCTACTATCCAACCTAAACCTCTCCTGGTACAGCTTCAGGCCATTTCCTTTCACTCTACTGCTTGATACTAGAGAGAGACCAACACCCACCTTGCTCCAACCTCTTTTCAGAAGTTGTAGAGAGCAGTAAGGTCTCCCCTCAGACTTCTTTTCTCTAGGCTAAACAACCCTAGTGTTCAGTCACTCCTCATGAGTTCTGTTCTCCAGGTCCTTCACCAGCTTCATTGCTCTTCTCTGGACATCCTCCAGCACCTCAGTGTCCCCAAAACCAAATCCAGTACTCAAGGTGTGGCCTCTGCACCTTGTCTGCCTTTCACTGGGCTGATCAGAAACCCAGCCCACTGCTGCTTCAGCAGAGAAACAGAAGAAAAGATCCAAGTCCTTCACAGAAGGATGGGAGAGTCAAGTAGATGTAATGTGCTGCTGTAGAGAAAGACTAAGTGTGAGGCAGGTCTTTCACTTTCTGAAAATGAAGTGAACTGAACAGTTAATGACTTTTAAAGTGTCTAATGATGAAAGGATTATTAAATCCTGAAATTATGGGATCAGGTCTTGACCCTTGGTTTAATTGTTTTCTGTGGAGACAGTAGAGGGCTGTTCAAATGGTTTATGCTAGAGCAAATAGGTGAAAAAAGTACTGAGCTGCATTTTGGATCAGGGATGAGATTATCTGACAAGCTATAATCTGAAATCTCTGAAGTCTAGGGGAGAGCAGTCCTTTTAAAGTATCAAATTGATGGTGGTTCCAAGCTGGGACATCATGAACATTAGGGAATGGCAATTCAGTCATGCAAAACAGCTGCACATAACTGCTAAAAGAGATCCTAGTTTGTGGAAGAAAACAGGGAGGCTGGCCCTGTGATTTGTTGTCTGCATGTTCTCCATGAGGATTTTGGAAATACCTATGGAGACAAAGCAAATGTTCTGCCCTGCTCTGCTCCAGATCTCCCCAGTGCCTCTGTGTGGTTAAGAATTAAACCCTGAAAGCCATCTCTTAGACAAGTGTCTCAAACACCTTTAACATCAGGTAAATTGAAACCTGACTTCAAGCTCTTCATCAGAAGACAGCTTTCAGCCCGTTTCTGAGAATTTCTGCTGAGATTTGTGACTTGACTAGAAATCTGAAAGCAAAGCTTTTCTCCAGCTGAATTTACAGAACATACCAAAGTATTAATTGTGGCCTTGACCACACAGGGGAGGTGAGGCAAACAAGGGAAGATTATCTCACATCTGACCTACCAGCAGTTGTGGTGACCTACTATGAGGTTTGTTTTAGGATATTGCTTTCCACAAGCTGCAGTTCTGGGCGTTTCCTTGCAAAGCTGCATCTTTACCTAAGAAAACGGCAGTACAGAGGCACCCATCCATGGAAACCTCTGTAGCAAGTTGTGTTTTCCCAGCCTCACCCAGAGGAGACATCTTTAGAAAGCTTATTTACAGTCTTCCATGGGGTTTCTGCCATAGGGTTCCCCACCTCTGTACAGATGAGAATTTTCTTCCTGGTCATAGTCATTCTTTTAGTCATTCTTTTAGCTTCTAGTCACGACAAATACTCATCCACTATTTTTTTGACTTTTGTGTGCAAGGCCTCTATGTTTCTTCCCACTGTGCTGACTTCTCCCATCTACATACAATTCATTTAGTCTTTCCCAAAGGAGACCAGGGAATTAGATTAATGAGGCAAATTAATAAACTCTTGTAGCTCTGAGACCTCATGCACTTTACTTACCAAGTACAGCACATCAGCCCTAACCCAGAGGTCCAGAAAAAGTCATTAATGATCAAATTTTGCCAGCCTTGATGCTATATGGCTACTGCTAAACAGGGACTTAGTGGCTGTGCCCTGAGTGCCAAGACAGTGGGCATCCAGGGGTTGTCTGCTACAGCTCAGGCATCAAGGTGTATCTGCTGCTGTGGATCCGTGTCAGGGAAATGCAGAGTATAGCTGGAGATTTTATCACAGACCATTGTAACTTAACAACAACAAAGCAATTAGACTTTGGGCCTGAGACTTCAGCACTTGGAAGGATGGTGGACCTTGCCTTTATGGAGACTAAGAGCAAGATTTTGTTCCCCTGTTGTGGCTTTATCCATCAGTCTCAACAGCAGGCAGATTTGTGCAGATGGATGTCCGAGGGTTACCTTACCATAGCTCCACCTAAACATGAGGAGAATTTTTTTTTTTTTCTTTTTCCCTGTGAAAGTGTTAGAGCACTGGAGCAGGCTCCCCAGAGAGGCTGAGGAGTCTTCTCTGGAGATATTCAAAATCCACCTGGACGTGGTGATCCTGGGCAGCCTGCTGTGGGTGCTGAGATTGTGCTTCAGCAGGGCGGGTTGGATTAAGTGATCCCCAGAGGTCCCTTCCAACCCTCACTATGCTGGGATTCCCTGCAAAGGTTGCTTTTGTATTCCAGCACTTTTTGTGCACTCAGAATTTGCAAGAGGTCCATTTAAGAACAGTAGGTGTCTGCACTCTCTCAACACCTCCAGTCCTTTTGCCAGGGTGAGGTGGGAAATGATTAATGTGGTACAGGAAAGAGGTAGCTGCCTTCAGGAGATGCACCCATACCTCACAGTCCGTGCCTTGATGTGGCCATAATGAGATGCTGTGTGCTCTGGACAAGCTCATGATCTAAGACAGGAATGGAGACCATATATCTGATACTGATCTTTGTTTAATATAATATATTAAGCAATTTAAACAGCAAGTACCTGGCAGAGCTCTTTGGCAGGCAGTCCATGCTCTTGGGAGAATCATTCCCCTCCTTTGCTGTGCCCAGCCCCTGTTTCCTCTCTGCCAGCAGCTTCAGAGAATGGCACAGAAAGCTGGGAGGGACCCAGAATTACTTTCTCTGAGCAGGCTGGGGCTGGAAGATCCTTTATTTTGGTAGCAATATTGCCTTTTCTTGTCAGCTTTTTCCTTTGGGATGGGATACAGAGGGAACATCAGGGCAGGCACTCTGGCAGGTAGCTGCTCTTGCTGTCCATAGCAAGGAGCACCAAGTGATAAAGGAGTGCACAAATCCAGAAGAGATTTGGCTTTTACTAGTGGCTTTCTTCCAAAGTGCACCTGTCCATGTCTGGAATAGTTTTAAAGATACATATCTCTCTGTGTGCAGGGAGGTGAGACAGAGCAAGGGCTTCCATCTGACCCATTCAAGATGATCACAGCAAACCTGATGGATCCTGACCATGATGGCGATAAAACCATCCTCCTGGTTAATCTAATTCTCTGTTGGCACAAGATGTGAAGAAAGGCTCCTCAGAAACATGGAGATGTCAATGCAATGATTGCCATTAATTTCTCATCTCAGTGCTGGTGGTAGAAATAGCAGCTCTTTACCAGGGAACACAGAGTATCTGCTGGGAAGCGGTTGCCTGGCTGTGGTTTAATCAAACTCTAAACTTCATCCATCCAGGTTAGAGATAGAAGCATTTGTCTCACCAGGGAGAGTAATTTCTGAGCACCCTCTAATCTGGGAACCCCACCTTTGTTAGGGAAAAACCTAATGGATCCAAGGACCTAGGAACATTTTCAGAAGGGAGCAGACTGGATCACTGCCTGGGTCTAAATGCCTTCCCAAGTTCCTTCAGTAGAATTTTCTACTTGTTTATGTCAGTTTTGCTGTATGTAATCTGTTTGGCCTGCCTGGGGCAGCAGCAGGGCACCAATTAATTAATGATCACAGGAATGACTCACTTTCCTTTCCTGCAGCACCTTCTTTGTCACAGTAGGCAGCAGGAGCACACATCCTGTTCCAGGCAGCTCTAGCCTAGCTCCTAAGGAGGCCAGGAAAATATGAATTTACAGTGACTGTGCAGTGCTTGCCACTTGCCCAGTGTCACCACAGAAGAGCAGTCTTGAGTGTGAGCTTGCCCCATGAACAGCCATTCTTCACTTACTGGTTCTGAGGAAAGCTGGAAACATTGAGATTTTAACAGTGTTGGGATGAATGCCGCCTGCTTGCATGAAGTATGTCTGTGATTAGTGTGACTTCCTAAACAAAAATGGGGAAACTGCTTGCCCTGCTAGTCAGAAAAGGAGCCCAGGCTCCTTTGTAGGGCATACTGAACTGTGAGGTTTGTACATCCCTGTTGCAAAGTCTTGTACAAGCTCCACCACTTGTACAAAAGCTGTCACAGTCTGTGCAGGCATGCAGAATCACTGGGAGTGAGAAATCTTGCAGGAGTTAGTCTTTCCCTCACCCACTAGCTGTGGGATAGGGAGAGCACAGAACTTACACCACATGTGGGAGAAAATAAACTCACAGAAACATAGAATGGTAGGGGTTGGAAGCAACCTCCAGAGATTATCTAGTTCAACCTTCCTAATAAAGTAGAGTCACCCAGAGTAGGTTCCACAGGACCATGTCCATGTGGGTTTCAAAAGTCTCTGGAGAGGGAGACTCCACAACCTCTCTGGACAGCCTGTTCCAGTGCTCCAAAACCCTCAAAGTAAAGAAGTTTTTCCTTAAGTTCAAGTGAAATCTCCTGTGTTCTAGTTTGTGCCCATTGCCCCTTGTTTTATCACTAGTCACTACTGAAAAGAGCCCAGCCCTATCCTCTTGACTTCCACTTCTTAGATATTGATGAGCACTAAGAAGATCCCCTCTCAGTATGCTCCTCTCCAGGCTAAACAGCCACAGGTGTCTCTGCTTTTTTCCCTCAAAAAGATCCTCCAGTTTCCCGTAGCATCTTTGTGTTCCTGTGTTGGACACTCTCCAGCAGTTCCCAGTCTCTCTTGAACTGGAGCTAATACTCCAGGACAGAGTAGAAGGAGAGGAGAACCTCCCTTGACCTGCTGGCCACACTGTTCTTAATACACCCCCAGAACACTGTTGGCCTTCTTGGCCACAAGGGTACATTGCTGCGCATGTAATCCAGTTTTGACCACCTGGACCAGAACTGGAGAGAGCTGAGGCTGTCTCCACAAGGACCATGCTGACTAATGAAAACTCTTGTCTTTGGTGAGTACAAAGGAGATAGGATGCTGGAGGAGTTGATACTGGGACCATTGCCACGGAAGGGGTAAATTGTCTTTGTGGGCAAGTAGCAAGCTCTGTGTTGTGGGGAGATTCTCTTCCCTCTGAGATCATCTCAGGTAAGTCACCAGATGTGGCTGAATTCTCCATCACCCAAACAAGGCTTGGTCATATCCTCTTATGACAGCTTTGAGTCTGTTATTACTGTTTATTACCAGACTGACACAGGACCGCAGGTGATCTGCCTGCAGCTGGAAGAAGCGTGATGAGTGCAGGATTCAGGAACCCTCATGCCATTAGAAATCCTACAAGAAAAAAAGCCTCTGAACCCAAAACCTGCAATAGGCAATGTCACTGCATCAAAATAAAACAGATCTGCAAAGGGCCTAAAGAAAGCTGGGGTCAAGCTTTTTAACAGGACCTGTTGTGACAGGACAAGGGATGATGGTTTTTAACTAAAAGAGGGAGAAGCAAGGAGTTCTTTACAATGAGGGTGGTGAGACACTGACCCAAATGGCCCAGAGAGGTGGGAGATGCCCCATACCTGGAACCATTTCAGGTCAGGTTGTCTGGAGCTCTGATCAGTCTGTGCTAGTTGAAGATGCCCTTTCTGACTACAGGGGTGTTGAACTAGATGACCTTGAAAGTTTTCTTCCAACCCAAACCATTCTATGATTCTATATTTTAATTGCTTTTTAAGTGAAGAAGCGGATTTCCAGGTAACTTAGCATTGGAGGACAGGCTGAGGATTGGCTGACCAAGCTTTATAAAGTTCCACATACAGTTCTTTTTTCATGCTGTGCTGTGCAAAAGTAAGACCAAACACCACACAGCTTTCTTTCTAATATTTTCAAAGGTTAGGAAATTAATTTTTAGTGTTTTTTTTTTTTTAATGGACATGTTTATCCACCAGTTTAGCCAAGAAGGATGTGAGCACAGTGAAGAAACTAACATACAGTGAAAGAAGAAATGACCCCCTCAACGTACTCTCCTTTTTTCCCAAGGATATTGTTGAACTGGAAACAGACAACACGGTACGGATCTCAGCAAATGCATTGAGGTGAGAGCTAAACTGGATGTTTACTTTTCTCCTGCTTACATTTGTCACCTGTAGCTGGGAAGGGAGATTCAGTTCCCTATTTGTTTAATGGGAGATGACAGAATATTTCAGGATACAGAAGCCGATGTTCTGCCAATTCACAGTGTAAACAGACAAAATACTTCCTGGGGTTGATTTGTAAAGAACAGCTGTTCTTTAAGATGCTGTAGGTATCTTTCCCTTGAACTAATTTGATCAAGACTGAAAAAGAAGAAACTCATTAATACTCGAGAACTCAAGCAGATAGTGCAGCTGCTGGGTGAGGAAGGCTTGAGTTATGAAAATGGGGAATTGCTACTCTACAGGAAGATGCCAGCTAAATATTTCCTCTGGTGTGGGAAGTATTGTCATGGCAATGGAGAAAAACAGGGCACCCAAGGAAATAGTACCACGAGGAAGGGTCATTAGGCTGGGTCATCTGGCTGGCAGATCTAAATCATTTTGCTCTGTGCTTGATATGAACCCTTAAGGAAAAATACAGTGGGTCAAGAGTCACCTTTTGAAAGTATTCTATATAAGAAGAGGGAAAGACTGTGCCTAAGAATATCAGAATGTCTTATTTTGGTCTTTTTTTTTTTTCCTTCACCTCCTCTTAGTCATCATTTTTGTGGCTCAATGCTTTATTTGTCACCAAATGCAGTTCAATTTTCCATCTATACCAGGTAGCCTCCATTGTCTTTTCAGTTTTAAAACTACACAGTGTTTTTGAGATAATTTATTTATATATATATAAAAAAAAAGCACTTAAAATGAAGGTGGTTGTATTATGTAGCCCCTGAGAGAGCTGTCTGGAAAGCTACATAAATTACAGCCTCTTCCACTGATCATTTAATGTAAGTAAGATGAAAAAAACCAACACAAAGCAAACCAGCATGCAGATGATGATGGAAGACAAGACTATTTTTCACAACTCCAGGTCTTCCTGCTAAGAATAAAAATACTCTTCTCTCTGCTGGGGGTGACCTTGTGCAAAACAGCTTGCATGTGTATTTCAAAATGTCAGGACTAAATTAGGTCTTCATAATGTGACTGTAGTTGGAACTAGACTGTGCTCCCCTGAGGGCTCAGTGTGCCTAGGATGTAACTTGTTTAGCCTAGTTTAGATGCTGTGAAATGCACTGAGATGTTTTCAAGTGTGGTAAGCTGCAGAAGTTGCTTTCTCCTTGCACTTAGAAGACAGGACATCTTGGGACCACTTGTGGTAAATGGCTGTTGGGGAGATGGCTGCTAGATGATAAGCAAATTATTTCCTTTTAGGTAGGAAATGTTGCTTGCTAGGCAGTTTCAAAAAATGCAGATGCTGTGGTAAATGACAGTTTGTTGAAACCAAATTATTTTGCATAAGCTAAGGAGTTTCAGTGCATTTTTGAGCTACAACAAGTGCTGCCAGTTTGCCAGTAGGACTGTGCCTGGACTTGATGAACTGTGCCTTTGTGGAAGCCTTATGTTATGAAGAGGAACACCCATCACTTCAGAGGCCATCTCTAAACCAGCCATGTTGGGCTCCTGAGCTCCTTGGCTTGCACACTGGAGATCACACAGAGTTTTGGAGAGCAAGTTCCAGAGTTTCTGGATAAATTATAGAAAAGTTGTATGATCATTTTATTTTTGTTTTAAACAACTCTTTTTTTTTTTTTTTTTTTAATGGCAAGTTTTCAATATGTTGTCTTTTGTAGAATTAAGTATTTAGCAGAAAAGAATTAATGACCCTTAATCAGTTCTTGAATGACAAATATCAAGTAAATAATAGTTTTTGTCATAGCCCCTTCAGTATTGTGCTGGGAAAAAAAGAAGCCAAAGTTTTTCTTAAGTTAATGGCTTGTGTTTCTAATCTCAAATCGCTTATTTTGTGCAGCCTCAGCACACTTGGGGCTTCATGATCTCTAGTCATCTTATCTCTCAGTGGAAAACAAGTAAATTAAACTTCACATAGACTTGTAACAGTGAAAAGAGGAGGAGTGTGGATGTTTTGGAGACAGCCAGTGCAAACTTAGACTACATATCAGGAAAAAAACACCCTGTGTCACTCAGACCCTAGAACAGGGCTCAGAGAAGCTGTAGGATCACCATCCTTGGAGATATTCTCACTCAGCTGTACAAAGCCCTATGCAACATCATCTGAATTTCAAGCTGGATCTAACCTTAAAGTTGTTCCTGCTTTGAACAGGAGGTGAAGCAGAACATCTCCTGAGGACCCTTCCTACCAAGTCCTTCTATGATTCCATGAAATTCTGACACACATCTAACACGAAAGCTATGTTGGGATGGACTAGTGCAACCCTGCAGTCCAAATGCAGTGACTGATGATATGGAAAGAAAAGGAATATGTAGGTATTCTGCTGTATAAGAAAATCAGCTAAACAGAGCACTTCTACCAAAAATGCAGCTGAGAACATAGATGCTAATATTCCTTCTTTTTCCTAGTAAGTTTTAGGAAGACCATGATTATTATCAGATGTAAGGATCTTAGCGTGAGTGACCTCTTGGTGAGAGCATATCTTCCTCTGTACACCTTCCTCTGCACTAAGCTGGGGTATTGGTCCAGTAGTGGCACAAAAGAAGAAAAAGAAAAAGGTCTCTTCTGTATTGTGGAACTGGCAGTCAAAGACAGTGTGTGTGGGGGAAACAAGCACAACTTAGCCAAATTGTCATTCTCAAATCACTCTGAAATACATTTTTCAGTAATGAGTTTTAAGAACCACTATTTGTGGTGGTTTTGGTCTTAACTTCCAGTTTCTGAACCTTCAGACTGAGGTTATATTTAGTCCAACTTCATGCCTTTCTTCATTGCCTTGAGGATTAGAAATCTACTTTGAAAGTAAGACCTCAGAGTTTAACTTAATCGCTTGACTCGAGAAGCAGGAGGTCTAGGACAGAAAGCAAATATTCCAAGAAAAACATTAAAATACTGAGAGCTGACAGAACTGTGATTTAAGAGTGTTTAACTGAGAAGGTCTAACAGGACTATGTGCCGAGGCAGTCATCAGCTCAAAAGGCAAGTCAAAGTCCAAGGGACTTTTCTCAAGGGGTTATCAAACTTAAACAAGATAAAGCTATTTTGATTTTGAGCAATACACCAGTGAGACCTTATTTGGAATATTGTCTGATGTGAGAGGAAGACAGTCAAGAAATTATATGGTTTGGAGATGTGTGCTCTGAGGGAAGACCAGCTCCACTTGACCTCTTCAGTGAGTGCCTGAGAACAAGAAGAAACCTCTTGAAGATACACTATCTGGACAAGGACACTTGGAATAAGAGAGTTGCAAATTCGAAGCCTGGATATCAAGAGAAAAAGCACCAAAATGAAAGGTCAAAACTTCTGTTTCTTTCACAGAATGCTAAAAAGGCATTAGTCCAAACAGATTTTTGTTCCATCTGAGAAATAAGCTTCCTAATTTGATGCAAGTAACCAGCTCGATTCATCTGGACAACCTTCTTCTGCTTCTGACATGTGAAGCCTGGATTCTGTCTCCACCAGTTGCGTAATAAATGTTACTAATATACTCAGTGTAATGTGATTTTTCCATACTGATCAAATACAGCTTGTGGGCAAAGGTCCAAACCTTTGTCACTGCGCCTTGGGTATTAGCCCAGGCCCCTTGACTGTAGCAGTTGACTTGACAGAGAGATGTATGGCGGGAAGTCTTGCACAGACTGGGCTACATGAAACCTCTGTCATTGCAAGAAGAATCACAGAATCTTTTGATTGAGAGAGACCTTTAAGATCATCGAGTCCAACCATTAACCTAGGTCACCAGTAAACCATGTCCCTCGGCACCACAGTGCAAGAGCAGGGCACCATCCAGGAAGAAAAGCATGCACATAGCCCTCCCTCGCCGGTCAAGGCTTTCAAATGTTTGTTGGGGTTCAGCCTCCAGCAGAGGAACGTGACCTTCATGAGGCTGCGCAGCTTCACCAATTTCCAATTATTTCAGCAGGAGCTCAACATTTTGCATAATTTTGCCAAATTGGTTTTATTGATTACTCAGAATTGCACTGGGCAAATGTAAGTCAATGGCTCACCCTCTCTGCTGCTGTTTTACTTGGCCAGTAATGAGATGTACAGACAAATGATTATACATGGATCTGGCTGGCTTATTGTTGAGACAGGGGTTTACTCCTCAGTTAAATATACTTCTGAATTCTCTAATACTCAGTCCTTACTCTGACCTCTATGGAAGATCTAACTTGCTGTAACATTTAAGCAATTTCAGCTGCATGCATACTTTAATTTGTCCTTTTGTGTTAAAGCCCTGTTAATTTCAAATTCTCCCTGGAGACTGGCAGCTCCAGAGCTGTCTCATGGAAGTGGAAGCTGTTGAAGCTTTTTGAAAAAGAAGTTTAAGCTTAGGCAAGACTCACAGTTGAGGCATGTGGTTGGAATACTGGAGGAACACATTCCTGAATCTCACAATCTGTATTTCTCAGGGTGGCAAGCATTATCTGGGAATCAACAAATATATTCTTTATATGAAAGCAGAAATGCGTGCTACTAAAGGGCTGCTTATAATGCTGCTTACCTACCGGATAGCCATGTAAGAGCTATCAATGGGAGAGAGTCCTGACAACAAGCTAATGAGCTCCTGCTGCTCGATAAATGTCTTTGCTTTGCTTCAGCATTTCTTTGTGCAGTGGGAGTGAGACAGTAATCCCAGTCAGTGCTCTAGTGCAATTATTTTATTGTTTTCAGACATCATTTTAGTATAACATACAAGAAAGGAAGGCACAACAGCTTTTGTGATGCCTGACACAGGAGAACTATAGTTGCTCAAGGTATAATTATTGAATTATTTTCTTTTAAAGTTAGGAATAACAGCAAGCAAAGATCTGTTCTTCCAGGGAAATGATCTAGTTTGAAAATGATGTATTTTTCTCTTTCTCTGATTTGTTTTCCCCATGGTGTATCAGTAAATAAGGCATAGCATTGCAAGTTATCCTGCTAAATGGCCTTCTGTAAGATTAAGAGTAGGAGTATAAGATTGAAAGCTACTTTTTATCCAGTTGTTGAAGCTGATGAGAAATGCTGGGAGAATGTACAGATTTTTTTGTTTTCAGAGGTACCTTTAAAATAGAATAATGGTACTATGAATTTATGGCCTAGGCTAGAGTGGAATTAAAATACAAATCTAGTATCTTCTGAAATTCAGGACTTCCCAGAAACCCATCCTTTCCACGTTTTAATTCCAATCTCATATATTCCTCAGTTTCTTCAGTTACCATCCTTACAAGGTCTCCACTAATAGCATTACACAATGGCAAGTGGCACCACTCTGTAGGCAACACTTCTCTCGAGTCTCGCTCTCAAGTGTTTTGTTTTCTGATTTTTATTTGAGCCATATGTCTTTAATCCTAGATTTGCTCATTAAAAAGGGGAAAACAAAGAAAAGAAAAAAGCTGAGCCTCAGTGAATAGGTAAGGGAAAAGCTTCTGAGACAGAATGACCATATGCAGAATCCTTAAGCAGTCTATTGGTGGATTACGTCAACTCAAAGATAGATTTTGCTCCCTCTGGCTCATCAAATAATCTGATTAGCTGGCACTGATTATGCTCAGCATGATGTACTGTGTTCTGTAAACCAAACACAGACCATCCCTTCTCTGTTACCTCATGAGCTCCTGGACAGCCTGATTTTAAAATAAATTCCCATTTCGCTTTTAACAACCACTTTGGCTGTGATTTGGGGCATATTAATGCCACCTGATAATGCTGCCTTGCTACAGAGGAATAGTGTTGTGTTCACCTCCAGCAGAAACATGCATGAGTTCTTGTTTCTCAGCTTTACAGCCACTGAGTTCAGCATTGAGTTTTATATGATGTTTGGGGAGTAGTGATGCCATCTGTGGGGCTCACAGAAACCAGTACTTGGAAAGAGGGAGCTGCCTGACCTAGGCATCAAAAACAGTATTTGTAAAATGTGGTAAGTGGTGCTGGAGGAATCAGTGTTATGCTCACCCCACAATTCTGCCAATGCCTGTTTTTCTGCTGGAAGGAGCATTTTGGAGGGGTTGCAGTGTTTGATAGTAGTTAGAACTGTCGTTGTTGAGGATAAGAGAGATGCTGGCCATTGCACAGTGGAATCCAATCTCTTCTGCCTTGACATTTCTATACAGCAATTAGTTTATGGATTTTAGTCCATTCTTCCCATGGATTTTTGTCTCAAAACCTCACAAATGTCTTACATGCCCCTAAAGGGACTCGGGTTGTTGCTTCCTTTTATAGCTGCATTGTTACTTGTCCTCCCTCATGACTTTCTTTGAGAGTGCATTCAAAGAGCTCTTTGCATTTTCCTGTTTTATTTTGCTTTCCTCTTTGTTTTTAATACTGTGTTTCACATTTTCATTTGTTCTCTCCCTTTTTCTCTCCTCTTCTCTTTGTCCTCCCCCTGCATTCTTTTGCTGTGACAAACCTGCTGATGCATGCTTAGAGCAGTGGCAGCAGCCATGCTGTGCTCACCATCTGGGACAAACAGATCCTGCAGTCTCCCAGTCTCCAGAACCATACTGATTTGTGGACGCTGGAGAACAGCCACCTCATTATGTCCCAGTTTCCCATTTTACTTAATGTGAGTTGCTTTTCTGTTGGCCATTCAGCACAGACTCCTTCACTTACTTAGTGTCTGCCCAGCTGAGCTGAGTTTCTAAGATTTCCTGCTCACATGGCTCAAACCTTTCAGCATGAGGAAAAATATTTGCTGTGAGGGTGCTGGAGCCCTGGAGCAGGCTGCCCAGAGAGGTTGTGGAGTCTCATTCTCTGGAGACATTCCAAAACAGCAACAACATGGTGATCCTGGGCAACCTGCTGTGAGTGACCCTGCTTTAGCCGGGGAGTTGGACTGGATGATCTCCAGAGATCTCTTCCAACCCCCACCATTCTGTGAGTCTGGTATTTTAAAGTGATTTAGGACATAACACCTCAGTACATACTTTAGTCATGTTTCTGCATGGCTTTTTCTAGCTTTATTTATGTCTTCTCTATCTTTCCTAGATATTTTGTGCCTAAAAGAATCACACACCTCCTTGTCATCTCTGCTGAAGTGCCTTTTGCTGGTCCAATGAAGAGCCCTGGTGCTTTTGAAGTGGGACAGCCCCATAGCTGAAGAACAGGAGGAACATGTGGGTGAGTGTTTAGCTATGGAATGTGAACTGCTCCTACCTCTGGCTACCCTCTGGGAAAAGTTTGCTACCTCTTCCTGGATATGCACACACTGAGGTAGAAGGGGCTACTTTTCTCTTTGGCTGCTCTTTAAGTGGTCTTTGTGCCAAAGTTGTTAGTGCTTCAGAGTATAGAATAAACTTTTGCTTGTAGTAAATAAGACCAAAAGGAGAAAACCTTGCTCCACATGCTTCATCTTTCAGAGCACAAAGCCCCTGAGAAGGTCAGAAGAAAACTTCTGACTCTAAAAATATTTTATGAAGGGTGGTTGGTTTGGCTTTTTCGGAGAAACAGCTGAAAACTGAGCCAACAGAACAGGTAGAATCATCAAAGCCATTTTCCCACTTCATGCAGCTGTAAGCCTCATGAGCCTCACCCTCAGACCAAGCCTAATACAAGGGCAGTAACACTCCCATCCTGACTAGAAGCATGTGGTAACCTTCCTTCCATGCCCAGAGGTCAGCTGCAAATATTTGAAGCTTGTTCACAGGTCTCAGGGTGGCGGCCTGTAACAACACCCAATAGCTGTGGCAGGGAAGAAGGGATTTGGCCAGGGTATTATGCCTTCCCTGATACCATCCTCATCTGGTTTGGGGTGTACTGATACAGCTATAGTTGAATATTTTTCTGTTCCAAACTTATATGCGAAAAAGAGCTACAAGTATGAGATTTACTGAATGTAAAGGCTGAGGCTGACTCAGAGAGATGGATAAAATGGTAACAAATCAGCCAACCATTTAAAATATCCTGTTCTCAATAGCTTCAAAAACTCTTCCTTTGGATTTCTGTGCATTTCTATTCCTCACCCTTCATCAGCTCCGTCCTCAAAACACTGAACAAAGCAATGGCAAAAATAGGATATGAGGAGCTGGTGTGAGCAGGGAGTCCTGTGTATTCAAAGTTCAGCTGGTGAGAAATAACCATCTGGTGAGCATGTCCATCTCTGCTCCTGGATAAGCTGAGGATGAATTGCCTAATGGGAGCCAGCACTCTGCCTGAGAGCGAGTAGTTACCAGGGTAAAGAGAATTACATAAGAGCAAGAGCCGTACTTATACATCACTAACTAGATGTAATCATTGCACTTGGGCTGAGGCAATTCTGCTGCAGCACAAAGCCACTTCATGCCAGCCTAAAATAATTTGGTGTTTGTCTTTTTGCTTACCTGAAGCACAGTTTTGCTTCCCTAAGTCCGCCAGCTATCATATGCAACATCTAGAAACATGCTCCTGTGAAATGTCTTGGTGCTTTCTTTCTAATTACAGCTTTTGGTATCATTTTGCTCAGTTATAAGCAGGGTGAATCAGAACAGAAACACCACGGAGGGGTAAGGGAAGAAACCTTTTTCCAACAGGGAGCATCAAGAGAGAAGAAACAGGGCAGCCTGTAAGGCAGTGGGGTGGAAAATGCCTTTGTTTAATAGGAGATAGCAGCAAATTGCAACTTGGTTATTCTTGAAAAAATCCTCAATTAATAAATCCTTTGCAGAAAAGGGAGGGAACTTCCCCACCATCTGCCTTGCTGGCTGCCAGCAAGGCTGGCACTTCGGAGGCACAAAGGGTTCCTGCTTCAGGCAGTCTGTGCTACTGGTTGCTGCACAGGTGCTGGAGGTGCAGCTCCAGGCTGACAAACAGGAGGAACTAGGTGGGTTTCTTAGCCGGGTTCCACCAATATCTCTGCAAAATTGTGCAGATTTCGTCAAATCTGTGACCTCTGACAAGGGAATTTACTATCAGTTCTTTCTTGAGCAGTTCTTGTTCTAGAGGAGCTGGAGGGAAGGAAAAGACATAGAAGAGATCTAGGATGGCTAAGGAAGGTGGGGAGAAAGCAGCAGGCATGAGAAGAACAGATTTATGATGATTAAGAAAAAAGCAAGCTGGAAGACATATGTGTGCAAATTGTATTTTTAATGTGAATGTGCATAGTTTTGCTCTGGGTTTACTCTGAGTTACTGAGGGCAGTTGCACACCCAATTAATGAAAGCACATCATCTCCAAGGCAAGAGTGGCTTCACAAAGCAAAGTTCCCAAAGTAACGTATTAAGCTGTCACATGGGCGTGGCTGTTTGAAATTCCTTACTAATGAGTTAAAATTTGTCCTTAAACAGGTGGAATATAGGAAATTAGTACTTGCATACAACTTGTGCTGCCTCTAACAAAGATAGAATTCTTTCTGACATTTAGAAAAGAGATGATCAAATACCAGATCTATTGAGAACTGGGTTATTAAGTCATGTAGATGTTGATTTCTCTCTAGATTAGAAATCTGAAAGTCGTTATTGAATAAAATATAAATATCAATGTTCTGAGCTGTCAAAAGGTCACTCCTATTGTGTTTTAGTTAAGTCTAGAACAAATAGCAAACTCCTCCAAGGTAAATCTAGTGGAGGATGACAACAGGCTTCTGAGGTAAAGCCAAAGACACGGACTTAGGAATAATGTCACCAACATCAAAAATGTCCAGTAATTTGGAGGTGCAGCTGGGATTCACTTTGGAAACAAACAGCTCTGAGAATAATTTTCAAATCCAACGTTACCACACATGTTCACCTTCATGTGTTCACCTTCATGTACTATATAGGTACCTGTTTCACTACTTTTGATCCTGTTGTTTTGCCAGAACAATTATGCAGATACGAAAATCACTTCATAGATTCATAGAATGGCTTGGGTTGAAAGAGACCTTGAAGATCAGCTGTTCTAACTTTCCTGGCACTGGCAGGGACACCTTCCACTGGACCAGGTTGCTTAAGGCCTCATCCAACCTGTCCTTGAATACCTCCAGGTAAGGGGCATTCATGACCTCCCTGGGCAATCTGTTTCTGTGTCTCACCACCCTCACTGTAAAGAATTTGCTGTCTCCAGAGTTCTTCTAATACTTTTTTGTTATTGTTCAGAATTTTTTTACCTATGCAACAAAAGACTTTGAAATGAGATGAGTCCAACTTCATCAAAGCTCTTTTCTGTGTTGAGAAAGTATATTACAAACTCCTGATGTGCTGCAGCACACTGTATTGTTTAAAATGGGTTTCTGGGCTCACCAAATGATTTCCTGACAGGTTTCATGGAATCATAGAATTGTTTAGACTGGAAAAGACCTTTAAGAATGCTGAGTCCAACCATTAACCCAAAACTACCCAGTCCACTGCTAAACCATGTCACTCAGCATCAAGGCTACACATCTTTTAAATCCCTGCTGGGATGGTAACCCTACCACTTTCCTGAGCAGCCTGTTACAGGGTGTGACAACCCTTCTGGGGAAAAAAATTGTTCCTAATGTCCAACTTAAACCTTCTCTAGTGCAACTTGAGACTGTTTTGTCTCATTTTGCCCCTGCTTCCTTGGGAAAGAGACTCACCCCATGTCACTCCAGCCTCATTTCAGGTAGTTGTAGAGGGCCAGGTATTCTCTCAGCCTCTCTTTCTCCAGGCTAAACAACCCCAGTTCCCTCAGCTGCCCCTCACAGGTCTTGTTCTCCAGACACTTCACCATCTTTCTTACCTTTTTCTTGCTCCTTTGTTGTTCTTAGATTGGAAAATATTCTGTAAGTGATACTTCCCCCCATGTTACATATTCCTTTCATTTTCACATCTTTTTAGTCAGTGTGGTCTATAACAATTATTTCCCATCGTTGTACAGCTGTGGCAGCATTTATGGCTGACCCTGTTTGTTGTTCGCATCCATGACAGCTCTACCATCACCTTTTCTGGGTGCCAAGGGCAAGGGATACGTTATCTCTAAGCACAGAAATGGCACAATTCCTTAAGATAAGGAATATTTCTTTTACATGACTTATCCAAATTCACCTGGGTCTTCTACATGGGTGTGTGAAAGAAAATACAGTTGTCTGTATCTTTCCTATAGCTAAATATACAGATTGGGGCCCAAGTTGTTCAGTGGAGTCTAAAAGAGAATTTAGTAAATAATTAGTCCGGGAAAGGCAAATCACGTTACCTTCCCTCCAACAGTTTTTGATGTTTATAGGGATCTAATTTAATTGCAAATGGAGACAAATTTTTATGTCAGTCTCCACAAGCAATTACATTTTACTTGTCCTGACTCCAGTTCTGGTTGTTTGTCTGCTGGACAAAGGGATTTTCTCCAGTGCAAGGCAATACTCTGCTTGAACATCTCAAGTGCCTTTCTTTTATGCTGACTGATGGATCCAGCTGGTCAGAAGAGGGTGAGTTTCCCAGTGCAATGCCTAACCCAAGGCATTAGCTAACAGTACCCTCTATCACCTTGGCTGGAAGAGGAGAATGAAACCATAGAAATAAAAGGTGCTAGAACACTTGAGAAAGCCTGAAATAAAAAGTAGGAGCTGTGGTGGGGGGAAAAAAGGGGGAAAGCAAAAAAGGTCAGGTGTTAAATGGTGTAAAGCTCATGAGAGAAGAGCAAGGATGCGGGCAAGCACCCTTTTTTGAGCTGCCAGGAGCAGCTTGAAGGAAGATGCAGACCTGCCATTTTTGAGTAGAAAGCAAATTTAAAAAATGGTTGCAAAGCTAGCATGAGGACTGAACCCAAGGGCTGGCAGAACACTTCTTACTGACCTTTTTCCCCCAGAAGAGCAATGGGCTTTGCACTGTGTGGCCACTACTTGCCTGAAGAATCCTTCAAGCCAAGGTGAACAGCCTGCACTCCAATCCCACACACACTTAGGAATAGACAGAATTAACATAGGGAGAAAAATCACAATAGTTTATTTCTTAGGAGTGCTCAGGGAAGTATTTTGCCGTGGAAGAACTGAAGAAATTAATGGGAATCTACCCCAGGCTCGAGGCAGTACAGCCTGGACACAAGACCTTCCATTGCAGTTTATCACATGCAGCTGTTTTCCATCAGGACAGGGGAAGGATCAGGTGCAACAGAAGTGGCATTTTTGATACCGGCTGTCTGGCTGTGTCCCACTGCCAGGGGTTTCAATGAGGGATTCTATCCAAGGAGAAATTTATGTCAATATGAAGAAACCTTTTCCCTGAAAGGATTATCATGACTGGAATAGGCTTCCCAGGAAGGCAGTGGAATCCCCATCCCTGGAGGTGTTCAAAAGAGCCAGAGATGTGCTCAAGGATATGGTTTAGCACCACACTTGGTAAAGCGAATGGTTCGACTTGATCTTAAACCAAAACGAATCTGTAATTCCATGATGTAATACCTACAATCAGGTATATCAAGCCAGGCAAATGGTCTCGTTTCCACAACTAATGCAGCCTCTTCCATGACTTCCCACAGCTGCTGACCCCAACGCACAAGTTTGGTACGGGAGAGGGGCAGCCGACCCAGGGAGGCCGCTGAGGTGGCCCCGAGAGGACCGGGCGGCGTGTGAGAGAAAGGCCGCGTTGGGGAGTAGCGGGGACTGAGGGGAGGCCGGAATACAGCAGGCAGGAACGGGACAGCGCTCCTCATCCAGCGCTGACGCTCCCCAGGGCGGCCGCTGAACAAACCCCACCAGCCCCGGGGCAGCGGGCATGACATCATCCATTCTGCTCAAAGAGGCGTGCGCCCATTGGTGGAGGGGAAGGTGCGGGCTCCGCCAATGGGCGCCGCGCAGGGCGGCAGGCCGGGCTGACGTGCGGGCCGCTGGCCGTATGGGGGTTTATTTTGCTTTGGGCCGCTCCAGTCGCCGCCATTAGAGGAGCCCGGGGAGTGGGGTGAGAGGCTTCCCCCTCCCCCCTCCCCCTCCGTGTTGAGTGGGAGCGCCCGTGCCTGCGGCTGCCCGCCGTCTTGGGAGAGACCATGTCGTGAGTGGGGAGAGGACGCCGCAAGCCAGCGGGCCGAGGGGGGGGGGGGGGGGGGGGGAACGGCAGCGCGGGGCGCAGGCGGCTTCCAGTGCCGAGCGTGTGTTGCCTGAGGGACGGCTCCCGGCGGCGGCGGCGGCGAGGTGAAGTCCTCTTCCCGGGCGGCGCTGGGTAAGGAGGGGGGAACTGCCCGACGGTGGGGGCGAGCCGAGGCAGCCGGTGGTGGCTCCGCGACCTGCTGGGATTCGCCCACTGGTGGGGCGGGCACGGCTGATGGGCGGTGTGACCGGTCAGCTTCACCGGGACCCCACCGGGGTCGGCTCGGGGTCACTGTCCCGTGTGGAGAGGGTTGGGGGGTGTGCTTCGGTGGTAAGCGCAGCTTGCTCGGCTGCTGGGGCGTACGGCGTTTTTCCCCACCGTCCCGGCAGCGCCGTGAGTGTACCACCGCGTTCGGAAGGTTGTGATACAGCAGTGAAAAGCTCGCTACAAAGGCAGGAAACTGAATTTTTTCTCTTGTGGCTGCTTTTCCAAATGCTGGGCTGCAGTACCTCGGTGTGCTGGGGTGAGATCATGCCTTTACTGCCTCCCACTTCTTTCTTCCCACTCCTTGTTTTTCTTTTTTGGATATGCCTGTTTTAGTCTGTGTGCCGTGGTGGAATAACTGATGGAAGCTACCTGCTTGTAGCTGTGAAATTTGGTTGGCAGAACTTCCATGATACTGCCTGTAGTACAATGTCTCGCCTTGGCGATGCTTCCCACGCTGTATTTTATTTCTGATAAGTATTTCAAAATTGAGCTTGGTTTTGTAAACCGAAGTATAATAACAAATGAGGAAAGTTCGATTGAGGAGTGAGACAAAGCTTGGTAACCCACACTTCCAGTGCCTTTCTGGCGCTACCCTCGCAGTCCCACACTGCGGCAGCTTCCAGCCGGAATAAGGTAAACTTCCCTGCAGAGGTCACGGATGTGCCTGCGAGTCCTTCCTTCGGCGTGACAGCAACCATTCCTTCCAGCCTTCAGCCCACATCTCGAGCACTCTGTCCTCACAGTAGTCACCGCTCTCTCCAGAGCAGCGAGTGGGAGAAATGATGGGAGAGCTCTAAATCTCCTGCATGGCAAGCACAGCGCTGCTGCTGAGAACTTCTTGTTGCTATAGCGGCTTTCAGCGATTATAACAATGACAACTTTTTCTAGAATTCTTGAGAGTTAGTGTAGTAAACAAGTGGTATTTGGCTTTGTGCTGTTCTTGAATAGTCTCTGCTTACTAGTTACCTACTGTGTCATAAGTGGTGAAACTGACATGTGACTTTAAAATCTTGATACGTTGATGCAAAAACTGAAACGTGAAATGTTCTGTGTAATGCCTCAACTCTCTCTAACGCTACTGTGTTCAAGTAGCAGAACATAGTAACAGTAGTTCAGGAGAGATTTGTTGCACTTTATCTTCTCATACAAAATTTTGTCTTTGGAGACTGTAAGAGATTCCCTCCCCCTTTCTTGAGTTTTCAGTGTTTTGTTTTCCCCCCTCCCCTTTTTGAGTAGTTTACTCAGAGTGAAGGAAACGCATAAGCAGCAGAAGGTATTTTGGAAAACTTACTTGCCTCCTTCCAAAGGCCAAGTTGAGTTGGTGTCTCAGCATGTGTAGTCTAGCATGTCATATGCAGAAGATCGCTTCAGATCTAAGTCTGTCATAGCATTAAAAGAGAATAATGCTTTTGGATGTGTTGCATTTTGTAGGAATTGAGAAAATGCTAATTATGTTGAGTAATTCTCTTGAAGAAAAATTATTACCTTTTCTTTATGCTGCTTAAGTAAGGACAGACAGATGGGGATGACCGATGAGGCCATAATTTGTTATTGTAGAGTCGTAGCCATTAGGATTTTCTCAGAAGTGTAACTAAAAATATTAATTTAATTGGAATGCTGAGTGGCATAAAAGCATCAATGGGATTCATCACAGAAGCATGATGTAAAGTGGGGACTAGTTAAAATGCAGAATTGTCTAAGGGAACATCTTCAGCCTTGCGTATGGTCACTCTGACTGTATGTCATTCGATAAGTAAATTCTTTGGGGACAGGAAGTCCCATCCCTCTTTGGTGTTCTTTGCAGGGTGCGTCTGTAAATAAGTCAGAAGTGTAAGTAGAAAAAGCTTTAGTGATTGTCTGGGAGATTATTTTTGATACAGCCAAATGTTCTCTCAGGCACTTTAATGTGAGATTTACTGGCTCCTTCATGTGGTATCGGTGTTTCTCCTTCCGCCTTCTCTTTGCCATATCAATTTTGCACCAGTTTGAGATTGTGTGGAATTGTAGGCAAATACATTGTCATGATGGACCATCTACTAATTACAGGAGAGCACACAAACTGCTAATGCCACTTCTGTTAGTAATCTTATGCCCCTTTGTGCCCCCAAAATTTTAAGACTGGGCTACTTTGAGCTGTTCAAAATGTATGGCAAGAAGTATTTCTCATTTTAACTACATGAATTATGATTTATGGTCTCCTGGTACTGAAATGGAGCTAAACTTTAGTTTGGCAGCTGAAAATGTCTGGCTTGTTTGTGACAGAGTCCTTAATTTTTTTTTCATTTTATTTTTTTGGTAGTACTACATGCGAAGAGGGAAATGAGGCAAAGTTGAAGAGAGTCTTTTTTCAGCATAGTTGATAAAGAGATTACCCCTTTACTTGTCAAATGGTATAGCTTGGTAAAATCACTTGAATAACAGACAATTATGTCTTTGTTAATGCCAATTGAATGGAATTTATTGTACTGTAAAAAAGAAAATGTTTGCCTTCTAATTAAGGTCTCAAACATCAGGAATTCAGATAACCTTCCTGGCGCTTACTCTCTTGCCTAGCTGATGTTGGTTTAACTTGCACAGAATCAGACTGATTTTGTTTCTGAGTTCGTTTTTGTATCATCATTTGCTGCAGCACAGCTTCTCATACGTATGTAGCTGATTCTTTTGGAACTTTCTTGAGATACAAGATTAATAAAAGGATTTAGCTCTTTGGCATCTTAACAGTTAACATACTTTAAAAGAACAACTGTACTACTTAAACATCAGTTCTGAGAACATGCCAGACTGTAACAGTATGGATGATTTTGTATTTTCTTCCTCTGTCCTGTGAGCAGGTTTTCAGAAGCTCAACTGAAGTTGTATCTGTTTGCCATTTTTCAAAGCACCTTTTTTCCTCCCTCTTTGCTGCTGTCCCATTTATGTGAAAAGTGATTTTTGGTGAAGACATAGAGAGGAATGGTGTGCAGGGAGTGGAGCGGGTAATGAGTGCAGTGGTGTTTGAAGAAGGAACTGCCTTCAAGAAGGGCCTGGTATGGAGACCTTGATTCAAAAGCTGAGGGAATGGTAGATTACAGGGCTTTTTTCGTAAGGGACATGGGAGAAACGGGAAAGAGTGATGGCTGCTGGAATACGCAGAGTATCTTGCCTATGAAGCAGCAAGTTTTCAGGCCTTTTGCATCTTTGGCATTTTGCCCTTTGGTTATTTTAATTTCTTCTGATATAATCTGTTCTGCCTGTTCTTTAAACAAAGATACTATTGCATAATTACTATTTTATTATTATTTCTAATAAGGTGGATTATTTTTTCTTTCTCCGTGACAATGGCTGCTAGCTTGCTTGTGTTCACATGCGTTTTAAGTTAACTGGAGTTAGTACTTCTAAGGCAAATACTTCTAGGACAAGCACAGAATTTACATCTCTCTTTAAGGCTGAGTTTGGAATTGAGCTGAAAATACTTGAAGTGCTCAGAGCTAAGTACAAAAGGAATACCAGGCTGCTGTCCAGGGGATGGGGGAACTGGAAGAATGGACCTGTGTCTATTTTGGTAGGTGTAAATAGGACTAAAACTGTCAGTTGTGAGCAAGGAGGCTACAGCCTTTTTTTTTTTTTTTTTTTTTTTTTTTTTTTTTTTTTTTTTTTGTCTTTTTCTTTTCTTTTTTTTTTTCCTTTCTCCTCTTCTTCTTCTTCCTTCCACTGTGCTGGAAGCCAATACTTGGTGATGTTTTATTTGGGTTACATTTGCCATTATTTTTGTAAACAAATATGAAGGTTTAAAAATCCTCCATGTGATACTTTGACTTGATTTAGCACCTAGTCTTGAGTAGGTGTTTCTAATGAAATGGAAAAAGGAGTGGAGGCATTTGGAACTTTAAGTTTCGTTGGCGTTCTATTGTCTTTTGGATATTTGGGACTTAGCTTTCCCAAGCTTTTCCAGCTCTGGCACTCCCAGCACAAGGACATGGAACGGTTAAGAGTGGGTCTAGAGGCAGCCACAAACATGATCAGCGGGCTGGAGTACTTCTCCTAAGAGCAAAAGCTGAGAAGAGAGTTCAGGTTGTTCAGCCTGGAGAAGAAAAGGCTCCACAGAGGCTGTGGAGCAGCTTTCCAGTATTTGAAGGGAGTTACAGGAGAGCTGGAGAGGGACTTTGTAAAAAGGCATGGAATGACAGGATGAGGGGTAATGACTTCAAACTGGAAGAAGCTGGATTTAGATGAGACATTAGGAGGAAATTCTTCCTGTTGTGCATGCTGAGGCACATGAACAGGTTGTTCAGAGAGGTTGTGGAGGCTGCAGTCCTGGAAGTGTTCAAAATCCAGTTGGATTGGGCCTTCAGCAACCTGTTTTAGCTCATGGTGAAGGATTGAAACTAGATAATCTGTAAGGTCCTTTCCAAACCATTCCATGATTTGGTGACAGAGAAAAATGTCAAAACCATGGTTTACATGATTCTGGACAAAAAAATCTCAAACAGCAACAAACTTGAGTGGTCTGGTTTGTTTTCTATAGATGAGAATAGTTGTGATCAAGTAATGTTTTGGTGGCTTTGAAGTTGATCATCTGGAAAGAAAAGCAACGGTTACAAATGTCATGAATGTGGATAATTCTAGAAAAAATAGGTAGTGTGCTTTGTGAAGGTGATTGTCAGTTTGAGACAGTCCTGTTTCTTATGGCTGTGAAGACTGTAAGTGCACTGTGTCAGAGTTGACTTGTACTTCTTTCAGCCTAATGGGCTTGAAAGTGTTTCTGCTGTCTCCATTCATCTTCCAGGATCTAAGCAGGGATTCAGTTGAGACAGCTGGCATATTTATTAGCTGTTGCTGCCTGAATACTCCCCTGAAAAAGCTTCAACCCACTGGGCTGAGTCTTAAGTTCCAAGAAGTGTTCAGTCTATACTTATATTTTCATGCTCCTTTCTTTTTCAGTTCATAAGTCAGAAGTACTTTGTACTTCGTGTCTTAATGATATCTGATTGTCGCTGAGGTCATTCATGGGCCTGTGGGTTTAGACTTTGGCTACAAAGGTTTCTTCTTCCCCTAGGTGATCCTGCTTTGGCAAGGGGGCTGGACCTGATGATCACCCGAGGTCCCTTCCAACCTCTAATGTACTGTGATACTGTTTCCTTCTTCACTTACTGCAAGCTTGAGAAGCTAAACTTTTATCTTCCTGAAGGGGTTGGGAGGGTCTGCTGGACTATTTACATTTTTCTTGACCTTCACATTACTGTTTATCTTGGCAGAGATAAAAATAATTGTCACCTCATGATTTTGAAATGGTTTATTTAAAGAAGGTCATTCAGTGTTGTCTGGAGCAGAAAGTTATTCCCAATGCCCCAAAAGCAGAAGGCTTCCTGTTTTAGAACTGTTACTCTGAAGCTTTCTAGCAGCTCAGATCACCTTGCAGGGATTAACTTGGAGTTGTAATTTTTTTGGCTCATAATACATATCCTAATCATAAGGTTAAAAACCCCAGAAATTATTTAAAAAGAAAAGAACTGATGTTACTCCTATAGAAGAGTTTGAGTTTGTTTTACCTGTGGTATTTGATACTAGTTCTTTGCACTGTATTAAGCAGTGACATTTGTGTGTGCTGTGAGAATTGCATTTTTACTACTTTCTCTTTTTTTTTTTTCCCTCCCTTCTTCCCCCCCCCTTTTTTTTTTTCCCTTGATACTGTTCATCCAGCTCTCCTTAAGGTAGTGGTTAGATGGCAGTAAGTGTCCCTTATATGGCTTACCTGAACTAAAACTAGTCTTAACTATAGCCTTGTTGCATATGCGTATTCCAAAGGCAGTCCTTAACTGTATCTGAAAGTGGCTTGCCATTATTAGGAGGAAAGTACACGATCCTTGATACTAAGTGTGTGTTTCTTTGTTTCATTTGAAGGCAGGTGTTTTTTCTCCACCAAATGGTGACTATGTCTGCATGTAGCCATGATCCGATTTGTTGTCAGCAAGCATTGAGGAGGTCCAGAGGATAATTGCTAGAGCTCAGTGTCAAATGCACAAGTTTTAATATAATGTTCCTTGGTTGTTGGACAGGTTTAACTGTTTTTAAGTTTTGATGTCAGACTCCACAGTGTGTTTTCATTCAGGGCACGACATCTGGTTTTCCTCATCTTGTGTGAGGATGGCTGAGATCTAAACAAAAATGAGTGTGGTGTTTTGGGGCATGTAGTCTAAACACAGAGAAACTATTTATTTGTGTTTGACCTCACTTTTTATAAAGAATCTTCTTGTTCAACCTCTGTACTCTTAATAACAAAGTTTTAACAATTCTTCTGTATTAAGTATGTTAGTTACACTGTTGTCCATCTTACCTTGAGCTGAAATTCCTGTGACTGGTCATGATGATCAGATCCATTAAAAGCTTCTGGCTGTATTTATGTGAATGTCCTATCATAGGTCATTATTTTGAGTCGCTTTGTGTGGTTTTTGATTAGTGTTGTGTGGGAGATGCTGTGCATTATGTAACTGTTGATCTGCTTACTCTGATTTTCCTAAATGGTATTGGTTTCTAAGTAAGCAGTTGTAGTTAGTTCATCCTAATGGACAACTCTCATCTACAGAGTTCTTCACTTTTAACGGCTTCGAATAAAACAAAAAACCTTGAAAAATGTAGCTTTCTCCTGAAATAAGAACAAGGACTGAACAGCAAGCTGCTGCTATTGCTTTTTATAGGTTGTTTTTAGCAGTTAAGGTTTTCCTAGGTTTTAGTCACAGATTCAGTGGAGCTGTATGTAGTTTGACCCATTTGAGATGAGTAATAGATAAAATAGAAACTTTTACTTTGCAAGTTACACAGCAGGACTAGCTGTAGTGGTTAAGGGCACAAAAATGCTTTAAAGGATAAACATAAGAAAGAAAGCCAGCAGAAGGAGTGAAGGTTTAGTATTGTCAAATGCCTTGTAAATTCAGTGCCAAGTTTTCAGCTTTTGCAGGAGAGTCTAGTTAGGTCTACATCTTAACCTGAAGTTCATGGTAAATTCTTGTATTTTGGATGTCTCCTAAGATCTGTAATCTCCCAGATGTTTTCCTTCTAACTGTGTGGAGCATTTGCAGAATTAGGCATATTCTTGCATTAAAACTGCACGTAAATTCTCTTGCTTATGAGAGGTCAGGCTGTAAGGTTTAGCTGAAATGATTGCAGTTGGATTGGAACTTTGAATAGACTATTAAAAAAAAACCTAAGGCACAATCAGTGTACTTTTTCTGAACACCATAGATATCTTAATAAAGCAGCCCTAAGATGCTTTGTGATGAGATACAAAGCCATAAATCAAAATATAAGCAGTATTTATTAATACATATAAATGAAGTCCATCAAAATTAACTTGGTGAAGTTTTCAATGGGTACTACATAGTTTCTCAGATTTTTGTTGTTGTTTAAGATGAGTCCAAGGGATAGGATGAGAGGAAATGGCTTCAAGTTGCACTGGGGAGGTTGAGGTTGGTCATGACAAGAAACTTCTTCACTGCAAGGTTCTCAAACACTGGGACAGGCACCCGGGGCGTGTTTGAATCTCCATCCCTGGGGATCTTTAAAAGACACAGAGGTCTGGTGCTTTTGTGATGGGCTTTTCCAACCAAAATGCTTCTGTGATTCTAAGTGTATTTATTGCAGCTTGTTTCTTTGTGAAAATTCAGGTCTTCTGGGGTTTAACTAATCAGCCACTAGATAGGAAGTACGTAATCAAGGAGGGAGTTGTAATGCAGTTGTAGGTAATGAAGACAAATCTGTAGTACGCAGTATTTGTTGACAGCCTAAACTGTCAAAACTGAGTAAAAATGTTTAAACTCCTTTAACGTAAGAATGGTAAATATTTACTCAGTTATAACAAAAATATTTTCAACTTCTCTTTTCTCATGCACTATTAAAGTTACTGTTTGTGGATTGTGTTGTGACTTACGTAGCGATGATTTGATCAGTAATAGAATTGAGGCTTGTGCCAGTCTGAACTTGATGATGTCTTCCAGGATTTGAGGGGGCCCTACAGAATTGTTGGAGGACTTTTTGCAAAGGCATGTAGTGACAGGACAAGGGGTATGGTTTCAAACTGAAAGAAGATGGATTCATATTAGATATTAGGAGGAAATACTTCCTCATGAGGGTGGTGAGATGCTAGAACAGGTTGCACAAAGAGGTTGTGAAGGCTCCAATTCTGGAATTGTTCAAGGCCAGGCTGGTTTGAGCAGCCTAGTATAGTAAGTTGTCTCTGCCTATGATGGGGTGGATGGAGCTAGATAATCTTTAAGGTCTCTGCCAACCCAAACCATTTTATGATTTTATGCTGCCTTTAAAACACCCACATTCTTCCTGTGGTTCATGTTACTGGGAGCAAAGGAGCAGCTCTACAGCTCAGATGATCCTTGTGTGTTTTGAGAGAATGTTCTTAGTGGGATGAAGATGGGAAGGATAATGTAGTCTGACAAAAGCTTCTGTCTTCCAACATAGTTATTTGTATATTTGTAAGAATTTCTGTCTTCTGTAGTGATAATTGCAGTCTGAGGTCAGTTCCTGCTGTCTGTACTGGAAATAGCCAGCTAATGTTCTTCAAAGATAAAAATTTGGTAAGCAAAATCTCCCACCTGAGAGAGCAGCTCACAGAAAGCGATTTCAGTGCTCTCTCTGTGGGATGGCAGAGGATCTTCTCCCTTTTGCTGATCTGTTTGGGACAGTGTCTTTTCATTTTTGAAGAATTGTACAAACAGCCAAGGCAAATTACTCTTGTTAAATTCTGTATTTCAGTGTATTCACGCTAATACAGAAAATGCTTTTACAATTGTGACTTTGCAGTAATCTTCCTGTTCTTTATTCTATTGCCATTACTGTAAAACTCCCAGATTCAGCACTGATGATCTGATTTGGTTGTCCTGTTGACAAGGTCAGTGTTCTTAAGGAAAACAAAACACAACAACAAAACCTGACAAACCAACCCTGAAAACAAACAAAGCAACAGCAAAACCCCCTGACAAAGCAACACCCAAAAAACTAAACTGAAGAGAGAAGAGAGCTTAATGTTAGTTCCCTTTAAACTATAGAACTATGGGTTCAAGTGTAATGCTTTTAATATACTGATCTGTTGAGGCTTATGCTGAGTTCTTGAGTCAGGTGAGATTAGCAAATAGTTGAAGATGGAGTAAATAAGTTTAAGAGGAGAAAAAGTCACTAAAATTCCACCTTGGCAAATGAGGCAAGGCAAATTTCATGTGAAAAATTGATTTCTTGATGCTTGGTAAATTTGATAAATTTCAAATAGGTTATTTAAAAATGTAAGTTGTCTTTGTTGAAGTGTATGGACAGTGTGATAGTTCCCAAGGATTCTTGAATCCAGTTGTTATCTTCTAGACTTTCCTACTGGCTATATTTAAAAATTGGCAAAATTATTGTTGTGGTACAGCTTATGTGAGCTTTAAGAGCATCCCCTGGTTAGAGACAGCAACAGGGTGTTTATGTTTGGAAGAAGTGAAATCAGGCCATTGCTTTGTTCTCTATGGTGAGCAGCTGACTCAAATTCATCTTGGAATTATAGAAAGTTTAGGCTGGAAAAGATTCCTAAGATCATTGAGTCCAACTGTCAACCTCATAGTACCCTGTCTGCTGCTAAACCACATCCCTCAGCACCACCTCTACATGTCTTCTAAATCCCTTCAAGGAAGGTGACTCCACCACTGCCCTGGGCAGCCTATTCCAAGGCTTGACAGCCCTTCTGGGGAAGAAATTTTTTTCTAATATTCAACCCAAACCTCCCCTGGTGCAACTTCAGGATTTTTTTTTTTCCCCTTTTATTACTTGCTACTTGGGAGAAGAGACCAATCCTTACCTTGCTCCACCCTCCTTTCAGGGAGTTGTAGGGAGCCAGAAGGTCTCCCCGAGCCTTCTTTTCTCCAGGCTAAACAACGCCAGTTCCCTCATCTATTCCTCACAAGATATGTTCTCCAGACCCTTCACCAGCTTCATTGCCCTTCTCTGGACATGCTCGAGCACCTCAATGTCCTTCTTGGAGTGAGGGGCTCAAACCCCAGTATTTGAGGCATGGCTTCACAGGCGCTGAGTACAGCGGGGGCAGTGCCTGGTCCTGCCGGCCACACTTGCTGATAGATGGCAGGATGCCCTTCTTGTGGATCTTCACAAAACGTTCTGTATTTTTACAGAACAAAAGCAGCTACAACTGTCTGAATTCGGATGAGTGCATGTTTTATAACCATTTAAGGTGATTATCCAGATGTGTGATTCCCCCCCCCCCCCCCTTTTTCCTTTTACAGCCTTAATTTGAAAGCATAATCATGCGCAAATGAGCTACAGTTTTCTAAGAAATATGCTATTTTTTCTGTGTAATTGGAAGAGAACTTAAGGTAGTGATGAACAAGGGGGAACCCTTCTGAAAATGTGTCATACTATGTGGGGTTAATCATAGGCTCTTTTTCTTAAAAAGCTGTTTGTCCATTGTCTAAATACAAACTCCACAGCAGCGTTATCCAGCTGTTAGTGAACAATTCCAGCCATCAGCTTGAGCCCCTTTCTTGGTAATCGGACTTTTAAATACAATTTCATAATGCATAAAGAATACAGTAGGTGAAAGTGCTGCTGTTTGATCATCTGCTTTGACTTTGCCTTGTTCCTCTCTGCTGCTTTTTGTAGTTGGATGTGTGAAAAGTGCTTTTTCTACACATAACTCTTAATAGATTCTGTGTTTGCTTATAGAGACTTTATCTAAGAATGGGGTGCTTCTGCCTATTTTGTTCTTCTGAAGCGACTTTTCAGTCTTGTACAATGAAAATAAAGGCATCCTGCCTTACTATTTGGAGCAGCCTTAAGAGGAGAGGAAAGGACAGTGGATGCTGCCTTGGAAGTCTTGTTGAAGGCTTAAATTGAGAACAAAGTTACCTCTTCCCTCTAAATCCAGAAACAGTTAGTTTTATTCAAAAATCCCTACACATGAGCAAACCAAGGTGGAACACTGATTTGATCAGCATAATTACATAAGGTTTCTGCCAGCATGGATGCCAGCAACGTCCCAGTACAAAATATGTAGTGTAGACTGGTCTAAATCAGCATCTGGCTTACTGATGGGTAAGGGCTTGATTATTTAATGAAATGGAGCTTTGTAGTGTTCCTTGTGTGAGCCGAAGGAACAGAGTGAGTAATTAAATTGAGGGGACTATAATATGTCCTGTCAAAAACATTATTTGAGGACTTCAGAGTTTCTTCCCACTTTGTTTGTCATTTTGTGTGATGAATCATTTTGGTTGGGAAAGGCCTTTAAGGTTATCAAGTAACAAGTGATAGGATGAGAGGAAACGGCCTTAAGTTATGCCAGGGTAGGTTTATGTTGGATATTAGGAAACATTTCTTTAATGAAAGAGTGGTTCAGGCATTGGAACAGGCTGCCCTGGGAGATGGTGGACTCAGCAACTCTGGAGGTGTTAAAAATTGTGTAGATGTGACGCTTTGGGACTTGGCTTATGAGTCATGATGGTGTTAGGTTGATAGTTGGATTTGATGATCTTAGGTCTGTCTTGTCCAACCGTAAGGATTCGATGATTATCTAAAAGTTCCAAGTCTAGTGTCAAACGATGTCCCTCAGCACTGCATTTCTGCCTGTTTTAAACACCTCCCAGGGCAGCCTGTTCCTGTGTTTGAGAACCCTTTCAGTGAGGATATTTCTTCTGATCTCCAACCTAAGCCTCTCCTGATACAACTTCAGGCCATTTCCTCTCATCCTATCACTTGCTACTAGGGAGGAGAGACTGACCTCTACCTCACTCCAGCCTCCTTTCAGGGAGTTGTAGAGAGCCAGAATGGCTCCCCTCAACTTCATTTTTTTCCAGCCTAACTGAGGGAACCCCAGTACCCTCAGCTGCTCCTCTCAGGACCTGTTCTCCAGACCCTTCACTGCTTTTCTCTGGCACTGCTCCATGACCTCCATGTCTGTCTTGTAGTGAGGGGTCCAAATTCTGAGGAATTTTTTTTTTTTTTTTTTTTAAAGTTGAAATAAAGCAAAAGAAAAATTTGTGACTCTTGTAGGTGGCCTTTTCTGACTGACTTTATATAGTAAAAAGGTAATCTGATAATGTTCTGATTTAGCAGATTTTAATATAGTCTCCTCTTCAGTGTACTCAGTTATTCTGTTAGTCTGCCCAGAAGGTACTCAGCACATTTTATGAACTTGCTTGGAGTTTTGTGGGTTTTAACTTCTTGCCTGCTCATGCTTTTTGGGCACTCAGGCATGCACCTGCACTCCAGTCACTGTTGTGCTATTTCTGTGAGAGAAGGTACTATATGATTCATCTCCTCTGTGAAGAACCTAAAATAGCAAAATAGCTTGAAGATGGAATGCCAAGGAAGTAATAATAATAATAAAATGTAACTAGCTTCAAACTACTTAGTGGCTGGCTGATGATCCTGTATTGCCAGTAGATCAGAGGGTTCTGGTGTCCCTTGGGTAGAGGGCAGCTGAGGGTCAGACCAAGACCTAAATGCCAGAAAACCCTGATACTTGGAAACACTGAATTTCCTCATCTAGCTGTGCTGTAGTGGGTGTTGGCAAAGCTATCAAAGAAGAGAACTTGCATTACTCCATTGAGCCTTTTAATATTCTTTACATCATAATAACCTGAGGCCTCATGTTCGGAGGTAGTGACCTCATGTCTTGTAGGCTTTCAAAGCTGCAGATGCTCAGCCTCTTTAAGAGTTATGTCTGAAAGCATCTAGCTTTTCAAGGGGCACCAAGAGTAATTGCAGCTAAACCCCTAATCTGATGATATATGTGAAAGCTTTTCTGTAGCACAGTGTGTACTCAGTATCTCAGTATTTACTTAGATTGCTTTTGCCATTAGCTGCTTTCCAACTTGAGCAGCAATTCCCACTCTTAGTGTCAGTAAAGCAGGTGATACTTTATTTCTTGCCCCGTCTCAAATGTGGGTTGGGATTTGTATACTGGGTTCAAGGTTTTACAAATTAGGGCAGGTAAGAGACCATTTGCAGTTACAGATCCCTTTTGGGGCTCTGTCAGCCATTGTATACAGATCTGGCTTTTGATTGAAGGCATTAGGTATTCAAAACAGGTAGGAATTATTCCCAAGCTTGTATTGGGATAGCCACTTTGTGGTTGTCCATGGTAGTGCAAATGAAACTGCTCGTGGTTCTGTTGGTGGGAGTTGGCAAGTGCATGGATGCTGTGCTGCTTCCTTCTCTTTTCTGAAAACCATGTTCAACTGCCTTCTGTTTCCTAGGAAATGTTAATGTCTCAGAAAACTCTCTAGAGCAAATAAGATTATTAAGAACTGTTAAAGTAATTAAAAAACTTATTTGGGGAGTTGAGGGAAAATCCCTTGATCAAGTGCAATAGATAAATCCAGCACATAGTGTACTCATATGGGAGGTGTTTTGGCAAAGCTTTAGTTTATGGAGTAGAAAATCTGTTTTTCCTCCAAGTTCCTGAAAAATCTTCTTCATAAAATTACTTTTATTAAAATAAGTTTGATTTTGTATTTGTGTGTGTGTGTGTATATACATACACCTTTTTTACTCATTTTGTTACAGAGATGAGGAGCTGAGTATAATTTTGGTCCTTATTTTTCCATTATGCATGGGCATGGACATTTAGGAGGAATGGTGGAGGGGAAGCAGTAGGAAGTCTGACTGCCTTCTCAGCACATTCCTTAGACTGACACAGTTTTAGACCATTATGGGTGGGAGTGAAGAGCTTTGCAGGCTGTTCAAGCAAGTAACATTAGAACCTGAACTTCATGAGAAAGCATTCTGTATTCCTGGTTGCTCATCTGCTTTCATGTAGCATAAATATGGATTGCTGCTGAAAAGGATAGTGCTGTCCTCTCCTCTGTCCTGGCCATGTGATAGCCCCTCATTCATGCAGCCACCTGATCTGGTGAATAGATCTGCTGGAAAAAACCTATGCTGCCTGCTGGAGTCCACAGAAAGGAGCTAGCAGCAATAAGGGTGACAAATTTAAGTGAACGTCTAGCTATTCCTTGGTAGAATGAAGTGTGTGAAGGTATTTCAGTGAAGAATGTACTAAGCCATAAAAGATTTCCTGTCCGGAGACCAGGTATAAACTACTTTTGAATTTTATGTCTCTAGTTTTGAACTGAATCCTGTTGTGTAACAGAATCCTGAGTTGTTGGTTTCTAGACTCTGGGTGTGTTGGTAAGCCAAGAGGGTTGCAATATGATGAATAAGAATTGCCAGTCAATTGATAGGACAAATTAGTATTTTAAACAATTTAGCAGGCTTAAAAATAACATCTAATTGAGTCTTAGATCTTGGGTAAGTATTCTGTGGTAAGGGAGGAAACAGACTGTATGGGTTTTTCTATTTGTCCTTTATCTACCTGCCTCACCCTTTCCCTCTATTATGCCCTCTACACAAAGCTTTTTTTCCCCTCCCCTATCCTAAGTTTCAGGCTCCAGTAAGAGTGTTCATGGATGTTTCGGTGTGATTTTGATGTCCTTTGGATCTGGTTCTTCAGCAGATTGATCACTTGGGTGACAACTTACCAGTCTCTGTTAGTCTCAGCAGGTCATGACTGAGTTTAAACAAGTTAATTGGGATCAGCATAGGCGTTGCATTTAATAATTAACTTTCTGGTTAGTCAGGTCCAGTAGGAAACCTATAATGAGTCTTGTTTTCATCTTGTTTACAGGAATAGTTATCTGCTTAGTCTCATCCTTCATACTTGGCCCTCTGAGGTGGAGGTCTGAGCCAGCATGAAGACAGAATCCCCTCTTCATTAGAGAAAAAGTGAGTTGGAATTGGATTGAAATCTGTATTTGTGGAATGAGAATACTGCGTTAGCTTGTCAACATATACAGCTTGTGCTTCTTTCAAGTGGCATTTTAACTTTGTAACCCTACTGTTATGACTGATGTCCAATCAAGGCCTAGTCTTGCTTAAGCACTTCTATAGTATTTTCCAATGTATGCGTTTAATGTCGGTTCCTACACCCTACTTTTCCAGAACAACTGCTTACTCATTGTATAACTGCCCACCTGGTAACGCTCCTTCCTTCCAAATCCTGTGAGGTCTTGTAATAGACCTCATTCTGAGTTTTATTTTAATAATTGTTGTGGCTGTTCTCCAATATTCTCAGGGCTTTATGCATTTCTGTTTTGCAAGCCTCCTGAATTCTTAATCTAAAATGTTTAGCGAGTCTCAGTCTTTTCATAGTGGTTTTTCCCACTTTAAATGTTGTATTAGTATTAAGAAAGCAGGATTTCCTGTTTGCTCAGCCTGATTTTCCTATGTGCTGCAGTACACATAAACTGGATTAAGTCTTGCTTTCTTTTGAAGCAGAGGTACTGTGCAACCCTTGTCCACTAATGATGTCTTCTGGTTCTGTAGCTTTCTGCCTGCTGCAGTTAACTTCAAGCAGTGCACAATGACAGAGCGTGGAATGAAATGGGCTTGTGAGTATTGTACATATGAGAATTGGCCATCTGCAATCAAATGCACCATGTGTCGTGCTCAGAGACCTAGTGGAACAATTATCACAGAAGATCCATTTAAAAGTGGTTCAAGCGATATTGGTAGAGACTGGGATCCTACGAGCACTGAAGGAGGGAGCAGTCCTTTGATATGTCCTGATTCCAGCGCAAGACCAAGGGTTAAATCTTCTTACAGTACAGAAAGTGCAAATAAATGGTCATGCCACATGTGCACCTACTTGAACTGGCCCAGAGCGATAAGGTGTACGCAGTGCTTGTCTCAGAGGAGGACCAGGAGTCCCACAGAGTCTCCTCAGTCTTCAGGTTCTGGGTCAAGACCAATCCCTTTTTCTGTTGATCCGTGTGAGGAATATAATGACAGAAATAAACTGAACACAAGGGCTCAGCACTGGACTTGTTCTGTTTGTACATATGAAAACTGGGCAAAGGCCAGGAAATGTGTTGTGTGTGATCATCCCAGACCTAACAACATAGAAGCAATAGAACTGGCAGACACAGAAGAAGCTTCTTCAATCATAAATGAGCAAGACAGAGCTCGATGGAGAGGGAGCTGTAGTAGTGGTAATAGCCAAAGAAGATCTCCACCCACAACCAAACGTGAATCTGATGTGAAAATGGACTTCCAAAGAATTGAATTGGCTGGAGCTGTTGGCAGCAAGGAAGAACTTGAAGTTGACTTCAAAAAGCTAAAGCAGATAAAAAACAGAATGAAAAAGACTGACTGGCTGTTTCTAAATGCTTGCATAGGTAAGTTGTTTCCTGCTACCTTATATTGTTATGCCTGTGGTTGGGTATTTTGGGAGGATGAAGAATGAAACCAAACTTAAGATGTGATTTTTGAAATAGCTTGTTTATTAATCTCTGCATTTGAATTTTAAAAAATAACCCAAATGTACAAGTTCCTGAAACAGCACCTACTATGAAGAGGGTGCAGAGTTCATCCATCATCTGAACTTAGATGTGTTTCTGTACCATGTTTGGTCACTTTTGACCTTTTGGATATTCTTGCAACCAAATCTTGTTGTTCTATGTAGTTGTTGAAAGGTGGAAAAGAAGTAGACAACTAGCCTACAGAACAATGTAATGCATGTAGTACTGTAGAGGGGGAAAAAAAGCCATTCCTGGATAATTAAAATGACTTTTCTGTTTTTGTGGGTTTTGTTTTTTTGTGGTTTTTTTTTTTTTTTTTTTTCCCCTGGCAAGATATGTTAGTAGAATCAGCAGCTGCAGCTTGGGAGTATTTGTAAACAGTGTAGAGCTCATAAGGGTACAAGATGCTCTGTCAGATGTTAAAAATAACACCAAAATATGTAGCTCCAAGAAACTGCATGTGTAATACTGACCTTGAAAGTAATAATGTTGTATTAATACGGATACTGTGTTGTAAATGTTTACAGGCTTTCTGAAAGTATTTTTTGTAGTCAACTGCTTCCAGAAAAATTCAAATACAGGTTTTGTTTTGTGTTTTAGTGCTTTCCTAAGGAAATTCTGGATAATTCTTCCAATGCTGTTAAAGAACAGAGACATATGAGAGCAGGGTTTTCTTCAGTTGTTGACCTTGTGAGTTAACTTTTGTGCTGTAACTTCCCAGAGGCAGATATCTTGTGCCCTAGTATACAAGCAGGTTAAACACTTGAAATACACAACTGTTTTTAGAGTAAAACACTTCATTTGATTCTCTGGTGCTCCTAATATATCTCATACTGTTTTTTAATGTTTCATGCAGTCACTTCATGGTGGTTACAACTGAAAAACTGATTTGTGGAACTGCTTTGATATTTGATCAGGTCTAAATGTTTTCATAGGTATCATGGGTTTGATTTTTCTGAGCCAATAAATATTCCACTTTGTGGTGCATAATTAGTTGGACAAGCACATTTCCTTTTGAAATACAGTTAGATGCCTCAATATTTCTTTATCTCCAGCACCTTACAGGCTGGCAGTGCTTCTTTCTTCTGAAATGAAGCAACTGAAAATCTGTCTGGTGTTCCTTAAATTGTTAAATACCCAAGATCAGTTGTTGGAGATTGTTCTTGAGCTTTACAAGTATATTTTGCATTCTCATAGCCGTTGTATTAAATATTAGGAATGCTGTGTTCCCCCCTGCTTGTTGAAAAAGGAATTATTTTTGACTATTCTGATTCTACTTAAAATATTTAATACTTTCAAAATTAATCTATATGGACATGGTTGTGTTTATATTTAAGGATGTGAATTGTGCAAGTGTTTAAGATTGCTTTAGACTGTACAGTTGTATATGAAACTAAAAATATTGCCATTTCATAAGGCAATAATGATTTAGTTCTTTAAAATGCAAATAGTTGGAAGGGATTTTGATGAGAAAGCCAGAAGTCAAATAGAGTGTGGTTCTATTTTTACTACTGCTCCTCTGAAAGCTTTCATGCATTGGTTTCTGTATCTTAAGCACTACAGCTTTTTTATCGGGGGTGTGTGTGTGTGTAACCAGCAACCAGAGCTGTTAATTATCAGTCCTTCATTTCAGAATTTCATTTTGCAAATCACAGATGTCGTATTTTTCCAGATATTCCTTGTAGCAGAAATAACCTTTTGTGGATTGATGAAAGATTCATGGACTTTGTGACTCTCTGAATGTTTTGCAGAGTGTATCACTGCAGAAAGGTGGACCAGTTTAACCAGTAATTGGAAAAGTGATAAGCCACTTCTGTGCCAGTTTGTTGACTCAGTGTGACATGGTTAAAACAATTTAACTGCCAACTGAATAATTTTGTCTGAACTTTGTGTGCTTACCATTGAAATCAGTATCATGGCTTGGTGAGTTCCTGTGTTAGCCAGCTGGAGCTCTTGTTTAGGTGAGCTGAATATTTGTCAGTTCTTAGCCAGTTACAAAATAAGACAAATTCATAGTAAATGTCAAGTTAAGTTGGTGAAAATTGATGGAGTAAGAGTTACATACAGCCTGTTACTACAGTCTAGCTGACAAGTGGTGGCTTGTTAGGATTTGGTAACTTCACACAGTGTACTTCTGAGTTTAACCTCAGTCAGTTGTGGAGAGTCTAGTTGCTTTGAGTCTATCTTATGTGGAAGAGATGTATTCATTTAAAGCTTTTGTGTGTATGAAGTGTAACTTTCACTGAAGTTAAAATGAAGGATTAGAGGAGCAGAAATAGGAGTAATTCTTGGCAAACCAGTTTTTTTTTCTGTGAAGAGCAAGGTGTCAGTCTCTTTTCAATGGTGTCCTGTGATAGGACAAGGCAGTGGATACAAACTGAGTTCTACCTCAACATGAGGGAAAACTTCTTTACTGTAAGGGTGGCAGAGATCTGGAACAAGCTGCCCAGAGAAGTTGTAGAGTCTTCTTCTCTTGAGACTTTTTTTCAAGACCCATCTGGATGCATTCCTGTGTGACCTGCCATAGGTGATCCTGCTTTGGCAAGGGTTGGACTCGATCTGCGGCGATCCCTTCCAACCCCTGCTATTCTGTGGTTCTCTGATTTTTGCTGTTGTTATTTCTTTTCTCTTAGAAATTGCCTTTCAGAAGGTACCAAGTAAAATGTGTGATACTTTAGGAGAGCTGTTTAGTTGAAGTACCTCTTTGCATCTCATCTCTAGTGTAAAATTCTTTTTGCTAGATGTTTAATGTCAAGATTCATTAAAACCATGTACTAGACTGGTTTTTCCACATTTGTTCTTTTTAGCCAAAATATGAGGATAAAATGTGTATCTTGTGTGAAGTTAGAACAGTACCTCTCTGTGTACGTCTGGACATCCAGTAATGCTCTACCCCTCTCTGTAAATGCCATTGAGGATTCTAGTCCTTGCAAACCTAGGCTGTGCAGAACGTGAGGAGTGTAACTCTTGCATAGCTAGTGACCTTGATGGAGAGTATTCTTTTCAAATAGTGGCATTCTCCCTTTCAAACTCCCCAAGTGTAATTGAATGTTGTTTTTGTTGTTGACTTGGTTTTTGCAGCAGTGAATGTATCCATCAGATGATTCTTTCTCAAAAGGGTGAGACTTTAGAACTGATTCATTTGGGTAATCAAAGCAGAACATGTAAATATGGCTGCTGAATAACATGTCTTGCTACAAGTGCCAGTTTGAATGACAAGAAGAAATTACACATGGCTTCTACAGGGACATCAGTGCTATCTCCTGGCCTTGTACAAAGTTAGTGTGAAGTCTAAGGTGACTCATTTCTTGGTGTGGGGGGAAACTAATGTATATTTAAAATTAAGCCCTACTATCTCATATATAACTCATGGTATCTATGCCAAAAAGAATGTAAGAGAGCTTTGGTGGCCTGTGTGGCTTAGGGACTCTGATGTGCAAACACAACATTACTGCTGTGGGGCCTGGTGAAGCTGGTTACAGCTGGCTGTAAATTTTACTACAAATGGGTGAAGATGGTCATGACTATAAAACCTTTTGATCATTCTGAGTTTGTTTGGGGCTTACACTTCAGTACTTGCTGAAGCTTCTTCTCTTCTGGCACTTCAGGGCTGGGTTTTACAGTGATGTTAGCAGAGTGTGTTTGCTGCAGGGCACTGCTGAGGCTCCATGGGTTGTGTACTTAACTCCTGAGCTTCAGTTGTAGCCCACAGATTAAAAGGAAAACACCTTTCTTCTTCTTTTCCTTTCTCCTCCAACCCTGCTGATTTACTGCTGCAAGAATATGCTCATCTCTTGGTTCAGGTCAGTAAGGAATTGTGGAATGGTTTGTGTTGGAAGGGACTTTTAAAGGTCATCTAGTCCATCCCCCTGCAGTGAGCAGGGACATCTTCAACTACAGTAGGTTGCTCAGAGTCCCAAACAACCAAACCTGGAATGTTTCCAGAGATGGAGCATCTACCACCTCTCTGGGAAACCTGGATCAGTGTTTTTCTCTGCCTTCAGGGTAAAAAAAGTCTTCTTTCTCTCTAGTCTAAATCTCCCTCTTTAGTTCAAAACAGTCACCCCTTGTCCTGTCACAAGAGGCCCTGCTAAAATGTCTTTCTTAGAGGCCCGTTTAAGCACTGAAAGGCCACAGTAAGGTCTCCCTGGAACCTTCTCCAGGCTAAGCAACCCCAGCTCTCTCAGCCTTTCTTCATAGCAGAAGTGTTCTGGCCTTTTCTGTACCTTCTTCAGCAGCTCCATGTCTTCCTTGTGCAGAGGACTCCTGAGCTGTACCTGGCACTGCAGATGTGGTCCCTGCAGAGTAGAGGGGCAGAATTGCCTGCCTTGACCTGTTGGCCCCAATCCATCACAGACTGGAGTTGCACTGCTGGGATATGGTGACTCCAAAACCAAGTAGATGTGCATTCCTCTTAGCTCTGTGAAACAAAACTGAGTGTGTTTCTTAAATCCAAAATATTTAAAGCAATCTGTAATGACTCTTGTTTTGCAGTGTGTCCTTAAAAGGACTGTTAGTTCATTCGTAGTGTTCCTGTAGATGTGGCTGCATGCTTTCCCTTTTGTCAGTTACTTTCTCTCTCTTACAAGTTATTGTATGGTTTTTTTCCTTCCCCTTTGTCCTTTTTCTCCTTTCATTTTTTGAAGTATGTGTTCAAATGTGTTACCCAGGCATTCAGAAACCCCATGGGAAAGGAGAGCCATCCAGTCCAGATATAGGTATGAAGCTGGTTGGGCAGTGTCCCAGACTGCCCAGCAGCTACTGGAGATTTGGAGGCCAGCTCCTGCTCTGTGTCTTGCAGAGCACATGGTTCTTCACTAACAACAAAGCCTGAAGGGACTGATGTACCAAGGTGCTTCCAGCTGGCACTGCTATCCCCAGTAGTGCTCCAGGCTGCTTGTTTCTGTCCTCCTGGAATGTTTGTGTGCTAGTATACAATGAAGTGCACCTGAAAGCTAATCTATAGATCCATAGAAAGGTTTGGGTTGGTATAGTGATTTGAGCCTTAAGTGGAGTTTAAGAGCTCAGATGGTAGCAAAAAAATGAGAATTCCTCCCTCTACCCCTGAAGAGACTGTAAGTAAATTTACCAAATAGTAATCTGGAGTTGGTTTGGAAGTAGGAGAAGTAAATTTTAAAATTATATATATATAACAGTAACAAGGAGGATTTACAAGGGTGAGGAATAAGGATGAATAGGAAAATACACAAAACCAAATTTGGATGGCCTTATATCTCCCTCAATGTACATGGATTTCAGTCCTTTAGGGAGGCATGGATGTGGCAGGGAGAAAACCAGGCCTGACCACGTGGCAGAACCAGGAGGCTGGCAGCAGCTGTCCTTTTGAACAGGCAAGGCAGGAGCAAAGAGCAAGATGGCTACCATGCCCTCCCCTTTATAGTCTTGCTGGACAAGAAGGGGTAGTGGAACAGACCAACTTAGACCTTGGGGACCCCTCCTCCTGGAGGGGAGAGAGGGGATGCCAAGTCCACCTGGATAAGGTTTCTTTTGTCCCCTGGGGGAAGCAGGGATCTCCCAACCCTCACCCCCAGGATGGGTGTAACCCAACACAGTTGGAAAGGGGCCTTAAAGATCATCTAGTTTCAACCCCGACTTTGCACTAGATCTGGTTGCTCAAGGCCTGGCCTTGAACACCTCCAGGGAGGGGACATCCACAGCCTCCCTGGTCAGCCTGTTCAGTGTCACACTACTGTCACTATTTCTTTCTAATATTCAGTCTAAATCTCCCCTCCTTAAGCTTCAACCCATTCCTTCGTGTTCTCTCACTACAAGCCCTTGTAAAAAGTCAAAATCATTGCCATAATGAAGCTTGGTAAGCTTGATTAGGGAATATTTTTGTGGAGGCTGTGATAGTTATTTTGTTTGCTGGTTTTGCTGTCTTAGCACACCCAGAGTGGTTTCCCCATGACATCCATGGTAGAGCTAAACCTTGATGGGGCTATTTGTGCTGTAATAAGCAAAAGAGTGTGGGTGGGAGCAAGTTGCTGGAGACGGTCAAGGGTCATGCACCATTCTGTGCTAGTGTCAGAGTCAGTTTAGGCTAGCTTGGGGAGGTATAGCATGAATTAGTCACTGACAAGTGATTACCTGCCGTGCTGGCCTTGGCTAAATATGGTAAACTGCCTGTTGGGGTGATTGGGAAAGAGTCCCTGGTGTGAGCTGTACAGCCTGGCTTCCTTCCCCCATTCCTTTGTGGTGCTGGGATGTACGACTTGACACCCTTGTCTGCTTGCTGTGTAACAATGATGTAAGTGTACAGCTTTCACCTGGGTAAGAAATCTTGTTGGAGTGGTGTCTATGTCCCATACATCTATCCTGTCATAAAGACTTCTGCGTGTGTGTCTTTCAGAGTTCAGAAAACTTCTATAGGCCTTGCTGGTGGTAGAAAATCTTCACTCCAGAGAGACACTTTTATTTCTTGGCTACATTTTTAAATGCTCAGAGCTATTTGATGTCATAAATAGTTACTGATATTTGCGATATTTGCTTTACCAGTACTGATGGTTAACTTTAATATAATTTGTGATTTTCCACCCGCCAGCCTCCCTCAGGGTGTAACCCTGCAAGCAACTGATTGGCTTTAACAGAACAAGGAAGTTGTGTCTAGGAGAGGGCATAAGAACATCTTTAAACAAAGGTGGTGGAGTCGCCATCCCTGGATGTGGTGCAGAGGGATGTGGTTTAGTGGTAGTGGCTTAGCAGCAGTGGTGGGATTGTGAGCTCTAGGCAAGTTGTTGGACTTGATCTCAAAGATCTCTTCCAACCTCAACAGTTCTGTGGTGGTTCTTCCATGTTTGCCACTTTGCCTTGTAGTGATAAATTAGCAACATATCCCTATACACAGTCTGTGTAGTAAGGGATGTTTGGATGGAAAAAGAATAGGTGTTAGTCATGCTTTCATGCATAGGATGGCTTCAGGTTTATAGTATATTTTTTTTTCTTGGAAGTTAGTGACTTACTTTTGAGCTGATGCAAGTTATTAAGCACAAATAATTAAATTTAATAATGCAGAAAATTCTGTGTCAAGATGTCATAGTGACAAGGGAGGTCCTGGAAAAGAAAGAGGAGAATGAACAGAAGGGTGTGGTTAGGCCTATAGAGATTTTTCATACACTCTCTTTGTATTAATTCATGTGTCATATTTGTTTGCAAAACTGTTCTTCCTCTGACAGGAGAACTTGGACTAAATGGTTTTCGTGCTCAAAATGCTGAAATAGAGTAGTTATTGATAATAAAACTTTATTTAAGGTTTTCTTATTCACCCTTGGTGAATAGTTGGGTGAGGACTGAGTTCCAGGGAATGCTACAGCTTGTGTGGTCAAACCACATCCTCGGCACTCTCAGTGCTGTTGCAGGACTAAGATTTCTGCCAAGCATCAGCATTAGGTTTTATGGGTCAGTTGATCAACTCCTTATTTGCTGGAAGGTCGCCTTGGCACTTAAACCAATCTTAGGATCAGTCTGTAGATGAGTAAATGAGTGCATGCATGTGATGTATACCACTTGCAGTTGTATCTCTAGCAGAAGAGAAGCAGTACAGGGCTCTGTTTCTGATCTGGTGTATGTTACAGGGAGATCTCTCTCTACTTCTGACTTCTTAAATGCGTACTTTGGTCGCTGGAGAGGTATGCCTTCTGTTACCAAGCAGTTCAGTAATAGTGACGTTGATTACAGTCATCCCACACGTGAGGCATAATGACCTCCTTAAGGTGATGTGTTTCCTTTTGTAGTCTGCTCAGATGTGGGAACATGTTTTCTTTCTGTAGCATTGCTACCTCCTTGAACTGGAGAAATCTCAAATCTTTGGGTTGTTCTTTAAATACTTCATCTAAAAAGAGGCATCTTCACACTCCTCCATTAATTTATCAAAACATATCTTTATTTTAGCAGGTATATTATTGAAATGAATTCTCTTTTCCTTTCACCTTCATTGTGGTCACCCTTTTCAAAGACTTAGAATGCTTTCCCTGTAGTATGTACAAGACTGTATGTGTGCTTTTTAAAAAAAATATATATGTAGTGATGGGGTTTTTTAACAGGCTTTGAGGGTCAGGAGCCTACTGCAGAATCAGCTGCTGTAGGCTGTCTGATCTGCTGCATTTTGCTGCTCTACAGTTGTTCACTTGTCTTCATAGCTGTTCAGCTGAGGTATTGTGGAGGAACCTTTAACTAAATTGACAGCAAATGTGGTCAAAGGGAAGGTTACTATTTCCTGTCTTTGCTTTTCATCTGTCTCACAGCATATTGATACCTTGCTGCTGTTGGAAACTGTGTGTGGGCCATGTCCTGACTATCAGAGGCAGTGCTGCTGCCCAGGTCTGTTTCCCCCAGGCCCTCTACTGCCCTGTAAATAAAAAAAGGCAGAACTGCATCAGCCTATTTGAAAGAATTTGCCTATTTTATTTGCAAGTCGTGCCAGCCAGTGTGCTCCAGAACTATCAAACAGAGAGTGAGTAAATAAAGGCTGCAGCTGTAGTATTTTCTGGGGAAACCTACAACAGGTTGTTCTATCATCATTCATTGGGACTGTGCAATCAGGGCAAATGGGATTTAGGTTTCTGGATGGACATGTAAGCTTTTCTGTGTTTTTCATATTTTATTTAACTGCACTAAACCCTGGAAATATTTACAGAATCACAGAATTCTAGGAGTTGTAAGGGACCTCCAGAGAGCATCAAGGCTAACCCCCCTACAAAGCAGGACCACTTAGGGCAGCTCACACAGGAATGCACCCAAGCAGGTTTAGATGATCTCCAGAGTCGACTCCACAATCTCTGAGCAGCCTGTTCCAGTGCTCCATTACCCTCACAGTAAAGAAGCTTTTTCTCATGCTCAGATGGACTCCTCGTCCCGTCATTGAGCATCACTGAAAAGAGACTGGCTCCATCCTCCTGACAGCCACCCTTCAGATGTTTGTAGACATTCATAGGGCCCCCCTTAGCCTTCTCTTTTCCAGACTAAACAGGTGCCTTTCTTGGCCACCAGGGCACATTGCTGTCCCATGGATAACTTCTTTATCTACCAGGACTCCAAGGTCCTTTTCTGCAGAGCTACTCTCCAGCAGATCATTTACTTGTTTTAAAGAAAAATGTAATAGCACCTTAGCTGAAGCAGTTTTGGTTTTAGCAGCTAGGCTTAATTATGGGCTTATTTCATATGAGCAAGACTGGCAAACCTGCTTTAGTAGGGAGGATGGAGTAGATGTTCTCCAGAGGTCCCTTCCAAACCCCGCAATTCTGTGACTGTGCAATACTGATTATTAAAGAAGATAGTTGTAGCAGCTGTAGCAGGAAAACCACAGTGGGTTGGTCTTTCAAACAACCTTAGTCTCTGTTGTCTTGTGTATACTGAGATTGCTTATTCCTGGTCTGTGCTCTCTTGTAAGAGTCAGGATTTTACTAGAAAAAAGAAAAAATGTTGGCTTCTGGTGCTGTGAAAGAATGTTCCACTAAGAGGAAATGCCTCAGTTGCAAATGGGGATACCACTGAACTTGTAAATGCAGAATATGAACTTGCACTTTATTTCCTCATGGCTTGGGTGCAACACTTGCCATTCCATCCTGTCACTTAGGAGGTCAGGTTATAGTAGGGTTTGTGCATTAAAGAAGGCAAAACTTGGTGGTGGCAACACACACAGACTGATGTTTTTAGCTGCAGCATCAAAAGAACTTTTCAGAAGTCCACTTCAAAGAGAAGCTGTTCTTGCTGTGGATCAGAAACAGACCTCGAGTACTAAGGATTTGTTTGCTGTTGTATAGTTCTTGCAGCTGATCAGAGCTCTGCCCTCACAACAGGTCCAGCTGCTTGAGTGCTCATGAGTGCTGTGTGAACAATCTTAAGGCAAATGCCACTCTTCTTTTGACATTTCAACAGCCTGAGGAATGCAGTGGGTGTCACTGGGGAAGAATCCAACTGGCACAGCCCCTGCATTAGAACACAGTTCAGAGACTGCTCATGGAAGCACTCATGCACTTGTATGTTATGAAGTGTAGTGAATTCTGACATCAGTAAATATTGCTGTAATATTTGTTGTAAATAGCGTTTTGTTAAGCTTTATTTAAATAGACTTAATAAGTTGGAGGCTGTCATTCATCTGACAGAAATCAAAGCCAGTGTAGGAATGTGCCTCCTATTGTCAGTAGAAGCATATTAAGGCCTAGCTTTGGAGTGGAGATTCTGACTTTAACAAATGCAGGCAGTTTATGTGCATGTTGCATGGAGGCAAGTTTACCCCATAGTTTTGGGGCAAGATTTGTGTTTTCTAGTTCAGATTTCTGGCAGTCTGCCAGTTACTACTCTATTTCTGCTCAGTATTCACTGCAGCTTTAGACTTCTGACTGATAGTGGAAGCAGGCTGGCACCTGATAAGCTGTCAGGAATTTTCCCTGTTCTTTTGAAGGGGCTAAAATGGAGCAGATATTTGGTAGAATGGGTAAAGGGAAACTTGGACTTTTCTTGCTGTGGCTAAGAAGAACCCAAGAGATGACCATAGAATATCAACCCTGCAGTAGTGATGCTCTGGATACTTGGGTCACGGTATTTCAGTGTAGGTTAGTAGAAGACATCAGAACATGCAGTAGGTTTGCAAGAGGAAGCTTGCAAGGAAATAAACTTGTAATGGGCTCTGTGCAAAAAAATATGCAGAAGAAGCTCTGTGTAGCTTGAATTTCTTTATTTTTAAATTTATGTGTGTGTCACATTCATCTGTTGAGACTCAACTACAAAATGGATAGTGTATCCAGGAGTGATTTTGTCTGGACTTGGTCTAAAAATTTCCTGATGCTCTCTGCAGCAGAAATAGTCATTTGCATGTTTGGATTAAGGAACAGAGGATGACTAGATCTGATGCCTGCACGTAGTCACATCACCATCCCTCCATGAGCTATGAATGTGCTAGTTTGATGTGTCATGTAGCACACCATCACTGTTCCTCAGTTCTAGATAAAGTGTTGCCAACCCTATACATAAAACACATTTTCAATCTCTATTTTTAAATAAGGCATAGAAAGCTTACACAGTTTGCCTGGGTTTTTTGCGTCACTGAGGTTTAGAAATCAGCCAGCAGGAAAAGGGCAAGGATCCTTCCCCTGTATTTGGCACATGTTCAGTTTTGGACCCTTCACTATCAGAAGGACATTGAGGTGATGGAGTGTATTCAAAGAAGGGCAGCAAGGTGGTGAAGGATCTGGAGAAACAGGTCTTCTGAGGAGTGGCTGAGGAAACTGGAGGGTTTTGTTTAGCCTGGAGAAAAGGAGGCTGAAGGAGATCTTCTTACTCTCTATGTGAAAGGAGATTGTAGCAAGGTGGATGTTAGTCTCTTCTCCTAAGTAACAAGCAACAGGATGAGAGGTGGTGGCATCAAGTTGTGGCAGGGCAAGTTTAAGTTAGACACTAGGAAAAATTTTTTCACAGAAAGTGTTGTCCAGCCCTGGAACAGACTCACTAGTTGAGGTGGTTGAATCACTATACTGGCAGTGTTTAAAATCTCATGTGGATGTGACGATGGGGGACATGGACATGGGGCTTTTAGGAATGTCAAGTATTGCAAGACATGGGAATAAACTGCAGGAACTGGCAGAGCTGCCTGCAGCACATGTCACTGCTTTTTGGAGCCTTAACGGCAGCTTGTAGTAGTTAGTACTGGAAGGCGTTGCCCGACCTCACATGGCCACCTCTCAGCATCAGTCTTATACCTCAGTTGTTGCTGAGGTTTGGTTAGGAGTGGGTTGGTAATAAGTTGCCTCAGCAGCTGAGGGTGGGGGCTTAAAAGAATGGTGACAAATACTGACTCAGCAGTAGGCAGCATGTTGTATACTGTGTAGTTTGTACTTGATAGCTTGGCCACTGCATCTGTTATGGATGATTTAAGTCTGATCAAGTAATTGAAAAAATGATTTGGGGATGTTTATTTGAATTTTGAAGTAATGCTTGGATATTTGGATTATCAGAGTGGCTACCTATCAGTCTTGGTTAGCCTTTGATATGGTTGCTGTTGGGTGGCATGGTGGAAGGTTTCAGTAGAAATGGTTAAACTATGAAAGGGAATGAAGTAGTTATTAGTCTTTAACAAGAGGTCTTCCCTGAATTACTTTAAGAAGAAGAAATCAAGGATATTGTGATATAGCAGAAAATATGCTTTTCCATAAAAATTCTTCTTTCCCTGTGGATTCTCAGTTGATGGTGTGCCAAAGCTGTAGTATAATTCATTTTAAGAGGGGAGGTCATGAGAAATTACCTGGCTTTAGCTGTGTATGCATGCATGGCTACAGAAGAACCTCAGCAAGCCAGTTCTGATGCATGTGGTTGGAATCATACCACAGGCAGCCTTGGTTTTGCCTTATCAGTGGCATGAATGTGATGCATGGAAATAAAATGCTGCAGTTGCCATTCTTGTTATGGATACAGCATATACTGACAAAGCTGGACCTTTTGGTTATTTTAGTTCCATATGGAAGTGAAAATCTTGCAATAGGAGAACAGCTGATCACAGTTGATCACATTTCATGCTGCATTTGATGTGTGCTTTGGAGAACATCTTGAAAATTAATGAATTTTCAGTGTTCATTTCCCTTCACTGAAGTAACTTTGCTCCATCAGTAGCAACTCTCCTTGAAAATAAAATATGATTGATATAGATATAGTTCTCACTTGTACAGACTGAAGTTTTATCTAACTGGTTATGTAGCTTATAGAATCTTAGAATGGTTTGGGTTGGAAGGCACCTTAAAGATCATCTAGTTCCAGCCCCCTGCCCTGGGCAGGGACACCTTCCACTAGACCAGATTGCTCAAGGCCTCATCTATCCTGGCCTTGAATGCTTTCAGGGAGGGAGCGTTCATCCAGGGTGAATACACAGTCAGGCACTTAAGCAGAAGGAGACATTACTGCTGGAGTGGAACGGGATTGTCTTCTGTATAGAGAGACCAGAAACATGCATCTGAAAAGTAACAATGTGTCACATCTTGTTTTCATTCTGCCCTGGCATTGGCGTTTGAGTCTTTGGTGAATGGGTAGATGTTGGGTGAAACTTGCAGGTGAGTTTGTATTCTGGAACTTCTCTGCTTTAGAGCACTGTTAAAAAGAATAATCTAACTTCTATCTGTCGAGGCTTAGTAAGCAGAGCTGATAACTTTGTAGAGAAATGTCTTTCACTGATAATCCATTTCCCTACTGCATTTCTTTGGAAAGCTTTGTAATCTCAGCATTGAAAATGACTGACTTTTGGGCTGAACTAAGAATGCCTTCCTAAATCCTGGATTATCCAGCAACCTGGTGGTTAGTGTGCTTCTCTGGTAGCAGGCAGTTCAGTTTATGTGGGGATTTTGGGGTTTGGTGGGGAGTGAAAGCCCTTCAAAGTGTTTGAAATTTACCTCTCTGCCTTCTGATCAATTTCTGAGTTTTGTTAAGCAAATTGATTGAAGGGTAAACTGGAGTCTCAGTTTGTAGCTTCATGATCTCTGCTTGACTGGTGACTCTTAGGAGTTGGCAGGGAGGATTAGCTACAGAAAATAGGGGAAAAGATTTTGTTACTTCTGTGATCTGTACTCTTACTCCACTGTTCTTGAGCTGCTGCAAATAAAGCTGCTTCTCAGTAGCAAATTAGAACTGTTTACTTCTCTCTTAAAAATGGTCTTAACATCACTTTTCCTCAATTCACTGTTCAGTTCACAATTCAATTACACTGTTCTCGTGTGAAGCAAATACCTGAAATAAAAGGAGTTTCTAATTTTAGGAAGTCTTCTACTAGAACCCATACCACCACGTTGTGTTGATGGTGTATTCTGGTAACTGCAGCTAAGGAATGCACTCAGCACGAATGGCTTTGATAGGAAACATGGTACAGAAGCTAAAGGTTCCCAGGGACTCTAGAAAACATTAGGATTCCCCTGCCTCCACAGTCTTGCTGTAGGAAGTACATACCGTGTGTGCCTCATTTCAGTTTTGAGTACCTTGAATAACTGCATAACTTCAATCAGTAGCAGAGATGTACCCTCTTCTAGCACTGTTTTTAAACCATATTTGGGGAGAAACAAAAAGAGGACTTCTATTCCAAAAATAATAGACCTGTTTCTTAGGTCCATTATTTTAAGATAAAAGGGAAGGTGGCATACTCAAACTAATCTCTGTACTACGAATGAATGACTTCCTGTCAGTCCTGCTGGTGGAAACACCACTGAGTATGTTATGCCAGGTATTCCACAAGGGTCCTCAGCACCACTTCACAACTGTCTTTTGACCTGCCATATCTTCAGACTAGTTTGGATAGTGGAAATGGTGTAGGAGGTGAGGTAAGTGTAAATACTTTTGCAGATTTCATGCTTTTTTTAAACAGAAAACTATAGTTTCTGGGTATGCTGTTGATCATTGATGTTAGGTCTGTAGTAGAATAATGGTAAACTGTGTTAAATAAGGTAGTTTGATTTAGAATGGCTCAGTCAGCATGTAAAATGATTTTTTTTTTTTTTTTTCAGGAGTTGTAGAAGGGGATTTGGCTGCTGTTGAAGCTTACAAGTCATCAGGAGGAGATATTGCCCGCCAGCTTACTGCCGATGAAGTACGCCTGCTAAACCGCCCTTCTGCTTTCGACGTGGGGTACACGCTTGTACATCTGGCCATACGCTTCCAGAGACAAGACATGCTAGCAATTCTGCTCACGGAGGTGAGGTGCTTCGGTCCTTCAGCAGGAACCTTATGTAACCACACCATTGTTTGCAGGCAGTGACCTGTATTTGCTGGAAGATAGAGGCTGGTATTGTTAGAATGCACAAATTGCTACTTTGTGCCTTTGAGGTTCTCCTTAAGAAGCAAGTGTACTTTAAGACTGCATGTATGTAATGGTTGTGTTGAGGATGTTCGGTTTTCTCATTAATGAGCAGTTTTGGCACACGTTCTGACCTTACTGGCAATGGAAGTGAGCTATTGCGAGGCTTCCTGTGCTTGGGGTGGGGAAGAGGAAATGGCCCGGGACCAAAACAGGGGGATCAATGACAGCGTATTTTTTTTCCTGACTTTTGTTAATGAATAGGTCTACCTGCTCCTCCTCCCATGGTTTTTCTGGGAGTTTCTCTTCCAGAGAAGGGCAAATTTCTTACTTTGGAAAATGGCTACATCTTTCTCACGACTTACCTGTTTTATGGACCGGTTGGTTCCTCACTGTGGCCTCATTATTCTTGCATGTTCCATTTTTTTGTGTATTTTTGTATGATCCATCTCAGTAGTGTGTGTGTGTGGTGTGGTTTTGTTTGTTTCCCCCTGCTGTCCTCCTCTACCTTTTTCTTTTCCTCTACCTTTTCTCTGCTGCTAGACCTGTAAGTAATTCTGTTACTTTTTTTCTCTTGTTTTCTTAAGTTCAGAATTAAGGTTCTTCACCTAATCAGAGTTAAATTTTTATTCCTCCTTCTTTCCTCTTGATGCTTAACACAATTCCAAAAGTGTGTGTTCCTGAGAAGTAGCAGGCCCAAGAAGCACATAAAGATGATGGCCTGCTTAGGGTTGAGCAATTAAAAGGACTAGATGAAGCAAGACAAATGTAGCTAAAGCCTTGAGAAGTGTATATATTTACATATGGCTAATACCAGCAATTTTGTTCTGCTTACATAGCTGTCTGGGTGGATGGAATCGTGTTTAAAAACAAGTTAACTAGCTAAAATACTGTCTCACAGATTTTTCTGTTGGGTTTTGTTTCTGTTGGGTTTTGTTTCAGTTTTAAGGATACGTGTTTAGTGATGTTTGAGCCTCAGGGATACTTTCCTTTGCTGGGATATTAACTAGTGAAATTTGTGTGTGTTAAAGCTTTTTGTAGTATATTCACTGTCATCCCTGTATCACTGAAGGAGTTCTATCCACTGATGATTAGAATCTGGCAAAATTTATCTTAATAGTTCTGGGCAAGAATCTTTGTAGGAAAGATTCTCTTGCTGTGATAATGAAGTTCTTTGTTAAATGTAGACTGGGCTCATGTATAACATTTGAGATGTTACCTGTTATTATCCAGTTTTTATCTATTCTGTTTTTCTTGCTGGAAGTCGTTATCTGTTAATTCACCTCTTAATTTAAAGGTGTTCTTAACCAACTTTATTATCATCTACATGAGAAAGGAGACTGAGTACATTTAATTTTTCAGTGGCAGTGTTTATACTTTTATTACATTACTTGCTAACTAAATACTGTCTGCTGGTGGTTATCACTCCCAAGTCTTTGTATTTAAGTAGAAATAACATGGAGTCCTTTTATTTAACTAGAAACCACAGAGGGTGCAGTAACTGTGCTGTGTTACAGGTATCCCAGCATGCAGCAAAGTGCATTCCTGCCATGGTGTGTCCAGAGGTCACAGAACAAATTCGTCGTGAAATTGCTGCATCTCTTCATCAACGGAAGGGAGACTTTGCTTGCTATTTTCTGACTGACCTTGTGACGTTTACCTTACCTGCAGGTACCTACCAAATTTTTCTCATTAATGGAAGGTTGTTTGGGTTTTGTTTCTTTTTTCCACCTGGTTGAGAATTGCTTGTTTTGGATGTGTGCTTTGACTTTGTGATGGTGGTGGCATGTGTATATAGGTTTTATTTACCAAGTTTTAATAGCTTAGGTCAGATGTAATTGAAATCACTAACTGATGCTTGGTGTTTGCACACTTCAACCCATACATTGTTCCTGTGAAGTGAACATCTGTTGTCCTCTTTAGACATGGGGAAAGTGAAGAAGAGTGGTGTCTGCTAAGGAAAGGCTGTGTTTAAAGTTAAGATTGGAACACAGATGGTTCTGTGCTCCAGTATGACTTTTCACATAGCCGTGTTAGCTTTCATTGCTATTGTTAAGGTCCAGAGCTATTCTTAGGTGTACCTAGCTTTTTTTTGTGTGCTTTTGAGGTGCTCTGTGAGCAAGACAATGTTTTTTCTATCAACAAAAAACTATTTAGAAGATTTGTAATCTCCATAGCTGTTTGCTTCGCTTACCAGAGGTAAGACAATGTGTAGATGGAAACTCTGCTAATCAGCAGATCTGTTTGTCTTTATAAAAAGGCAGTAGCATTGTAAGAATTGTATTTGAAACCTCTTTCTTTGATTGTAAACTCATCTCCTCTTCAAAAAGTCAGGACAGTATTTACCACTTGCCTACCAAGTACCTGTATGAGGTGTTGTATTCAGTCTTATTCTGAGAGTTGCAGATGTGGGTGTATGAAATATAGGAACGCTTCATTACTGTTGGGGGGAGAAGGGTAAAAAGGGGCAACAGCATGACTCTGTAACACATGAGCATTGTCACTTTCACCAGAACTGATGAATTTATTCAATATTTTTCAAGAGACATGTTAAACCACTGTGCAGCTCTTTTACAGATGTAATAGTCATTAAATAGCTAAGGAATAAGTGTTCAAAAGCTTTTTTTCTGTACATCAAGATTGTCAGTGTTATCTCCACTGTCATTTGCACCTAGTCAACTGAATAGCTCTTGTAGTCAACATTTAGCAGATGGTCTCAAGACATTACTTCCAAGGATAGTGATATAAATCACAGTCCAATCCAGATGTAGACCTATTTGATGTAGTTCAGCAACCAGATTCCTCTTGATCTTTCAAAGAAATAGACAGAATCTTCCTGAAGAGCCATTCAGCCACATATTAGAGTGCAGAACTTTTTGAGTTGATTGCTGACCAGTGTCAGCCAGGTTCAGTAGAAAGTCCCACAAAACCCCAGTCATTCAAAACTGGCACCCTACCTGCACCAACAATTATATGCTTTTGTAGCAACTCATGGGCCTAAACGTGAATTTCACTTTCAGAAGCCTTACAGTGTTGGACACTTGAGCAGGGCTAGCAGATATGACACTGGAGTTGGGAGAGACTCTGAAATTAGGAGAAATCTTCATGCCCTTGAAATACCACTTAGCGCCCAGTTATTTGCCCCTAGCATGCCCAAAGGGATGCTAGATACTTCTGCTTTAACTATTTGATTTACTGCCTTAACTTTCATATATTTGTTTCACCACTGTGCAGAAGCTGCGAAAGTTTAATTGCTGATCTGCCTAGCAACCCATCACTACTTGTCCTGTGTTGAAATGCAGGCCAGGAGCCAATCTTGAAGGTCTAGCTGGTGAATGTGTGACAGCGTTGGTTGTCTTGCACGATACAGAAGTCAAAGTTTTGCCCATTGTTCATTTATTTGTTTTAGAGATAGATCCACAGTTGCAGATTCTCTCTGTAGAGCACTTGGAACACTTGTCATTTGTGTTTTTTTTTTTTTTTTTTTTTTTTTCAATTGGCATAGCTGAGTAGTTCTCCCATTTCTTGTTTTCTAATCTGCAAGCCATTGGGGTTCTCTGAACTGTTTCATCAAAGTCTGAGGGAAATGACTAAGGAAGTCTCATGGCAAACTGTACCTGTCCATTAGGGCAGAGTAGGGAAGGGAAGCCATTCAGATAGGTGGAAAACTATTGCTTAGGATTGATGCTGTCCTAAATAGAGTAGGTTTGAAAGTACTCTTTATTTTTCCACCTCAAAGTGGTTCTCCACTTTCTCCTTCAGAGAACCCTGTTCTTAGCCTTCTTGTGCTGTAATGATCCTTTCTGCATAACAGATCTGACAGTCTGAGGTACATCTCTGCTTCAACATGCTCTGTGAAACCTGTGGTCACAAATGACAGAACTGAAAATAATAGCAGCTTTTCAGAGGAGGGGTGATGAGGTGAAGATTAGGGATGATAGGGTTAAAGGTCTTGTGTACATCTTGAGCATTAGCTGGTGGTGTGTCTCTCTCTTACGTCAGCATTAAGGCGACTGTTGTATTTGCCTTCTTATTTTCCAGACATTGAAGACTTACCGCCCACAGTCCAAGAAAAGTTGTTTGATGAAGTACTTGATAGAGATGTTCAGAAAGGTAAATGCTTTGAGGATGGCTATGATCTCTCCTTGCTGTTCATGAGAGAATTTGTTGATTGAAAAGCAATGCGTTTTTTGTCTAAGTGTGCTTCAAATATAGATTTAATGCTTTCAAGTTAATCTTCGCTCCATAATTGTTCTAGTTTTAACATTTTTGGTCTGTTTATGAGCAGAGAAAGAATGGAATCTGTAGGAATTGTGCTCATAATGTATTGTTTACATTGTAAAGATTTGTTAATGCTTCACAGTTTCAAGTCACAAGCTTTTTAAAGAAAAATGAGCAAATCTTTGCACTTCACCGATGATCCTCAACAGACTCTGGTTTGGGGGCTTGTTTTTCTTTGCTTTCTTGACAGTGCCTTGCCTGAGGAATGCTTTTAACTTTTGCAGATCACCTGGTTTTGTAGTATGAAGGAAAGCTTACTCATGTCATGGGACCAGTCTTTTTTCAGTGGTGCCTAGTGACAGGACAAGGGGTAATGGGCACAAACTTGAATATAGGAAGTCCCATCCAAACATGAATTGGAATATCTTTAGTTTAAGGGTGATGGAGCCCTGGAGCAGGCTGCCCAAAGAGCTTTTAGAGTCTCCTTCTCTGGAGACATTCAAAACCTGCCTGGACATGTTCCTGTGAGACCTTGCCTTGGCAGGGGTGTGGGACTTGATCTCCAGAGGTCCTTTCCAATCCCTGCCATGCTGTGATTCTGTAAATGAGTAATTTATTAAGATTATGCCTTGCTGTTTGGATTCTCTGGGATTTCAAATGAATATAGATTTGAAAACCTGTTCATGTCGTGTTGCAGAGCTAGAAGAGGAATCTCCCATCATTAACTGGTCGCTGGAACTGGGCACACGCTTGGAGAGCAGGTTATATGCACTTTGGAATCGGACTGCAGGGGACTGCCTGCTTGATTCAGTACTGCAGGCCACGTGGGGCATTTACGACAAGGACTCAGTGCTGCGGAAAGCGCTTCACGACAGTTTACACGACTGCTCGCATTGGTAAGTTGGTGTTTTGTCAGCTTTGGAGATGGCTTTCCACGGAGCCTGGTATGTGATAGTACCATTGAAAGGACCTCTGGAGATATAGTCTAACCCTCCTACTAACATAGGTATGCCTAGATCAGGTCGTACAGGAATGCGTCCAGAAGTGCTTCGAAAGTCTCCAGAGATGGAGACTCCACAACCTCTCTGTGTAGCCTGTTCCAGAGCTCTGTCACTCCCCAAGTGAAGAAGTTTCTCTGTAAGTTCAAGTGAAGCCTCCTGTGTTCTAAGAAATGCAACCACCAATTTACTGTCAAATTTGTGCCTCAAAAGATGCTGTCATAGCAGGATTCACAGAGTATTCTAGATCTAGCTTCTTTTAAATGTCAGCACTGGAAAGTGGGATGCTCTGAACTCAGTGATGGTACATGATATGCACTAAATAGCATTGAAAAGAGTAAAATATTTAATGCTGAATTCTTGTCAAGAGAGACCTAACCGCAGTCACTAAGGCTGGAATTTCTGTATGCTTGCAGTATAAATCATGCACATGCCATGCCTGGCTTTGTGGTGAAAGCTTTGCAGAAGGTTGTTAACAGAAGATAGCCTTTTATTCCTGTATAAACTCTTCAGTATTTTCATTCCATCTGCTTAGTTACAGCTTTATTTGGTATTGCTCTTTTTGTCCCTCTTCTGCCTGCTAAAATCATGGCAGTAAAGCAGAGTGCTGACATTTTAACTAGTACTGTCACTTGGCCATACAATCAATTTATCCTTCTGTAAAACAACTTTTGTTGTTTTGTGTCAGCCTTCTTCAGTCTGATACTGTGTGGTTGCCCCTGCCAGAGGAAAAGTTCTTATTGTTGGACCCCTGTAAGTGTCTGACCGTTCTCAAATGTGTATTGGGACTAAGGGAGGAGGCTGATACAACCTAATAACTTAAGGCACAGGTGATTAGTTTTGTGTTCTGGCAGGCAAGGACAAGGGAAACACTATCAGCAGGTAGTGAGAACGAGCCTGTTCCCTTGCTCTGTGTGATGTGCAGTACATCAACAACAAAGGCCAATTATAGGGGTACCAAAAGTAGCTGCTGTGCTTTCTGTTTCAGACTGTCTGCTGTATGGAGAAAAGTCCCAAAATTAGCACCTAGATCTAATTAGCATCCGTAAACTGATGCTTTGGTAACAGTTCTCCCAAGAACCTGTGTCCAGATGGATCTGTCACTGCTTTAGAGTTGTGTGCATCTCAACTATGCAGAAATGTCCCTGGCATCACAGGCAGTTCCTGCTGAGGCCAGAACAGAAATTTATGACAGATAGGTATTGTGGTAACAAAAACAAGCATGGTATCCAAAAACCATGCTGCAAACTATCGAGGTTTAAGCCAGTCTTCCAGAGTGTTAGTGTTAACCATTGTTGATTTACTGTTGTAGCTAAGGTAACACTTGGTATTTGGAGCATATTAAATCTGGCTCAGCTTTTTAGTTTGTGTTCTAGGCCAAATTTGCATTTTACTCTGAAGTCAATTGTTATCCTAACTGGAAGCACAATTATTTTTTTTTAACTGGCTCTCATGTTCCTTTGTAGCTGTTTGAATATGATTTCCTACTTTCAGTCTGGATAATCTTATTTACTAACTTGTAATGGGAAAAATTAGTACAGATTCTAGCACAGACTTGTACAGAGCTACATTGTGAATGAGAATCGTAGAATGGCTTGGGTTGGAAGGGACCTTAAAAATCATCCAGTTCCAACCCTTCTGCTGTGGGCAGAGACACTTTCTACCAGGCCAGGTTGCTCAAGGCCCCTGCTCATCCACCCTGGCCTTTGAACACTTCCAGGGAGGGGGCATCCACAACTTCCCTAGGCATCTGTGTACCATGTGCTAACCAGAAACCCTGGGGCCACGTTAGGCATCACCGTGAGCCAGGGAAGTTCTCCTTTCCCAGAAAGGGAAACCAAAGCACAAGTAGATTTATGGTTTCCAATGGCAGAGAGATGTGGTGTCCCAGATCCAACTGGTTGGACATCCCTGCCTACATCTACTGCAGTGCCTGCGCTTGAACCATGAAGGTGGTTTGCCGTCCAACCTAGCCCAGGGCAGAAATACACCAAGGAAGGGCAGGGAATCAGGATGGTTTTGGTTGGAAGAGACCTTTAGGATCATCAAGTTCAACTGTTAATGCAGAGATCAGCACCCAACATAAGCTTTTATCTCAATTACATCCCACCCCAGAGCATCCTGTTGAGGACCCTGGTTATGTATTCAGTGACTACACAGCCATATCAGCCATGCCCTTCCCCATCTTCCTTCTCCTGTACTGCAGGAGAGGATATTAGTGATGGAGTGCCTTGAATAGTCAACTGATATGTTAGTGGTGATACTTGATCAGACTTGAGTCATTCATTCCTTCCAAAAACTCTGGATTGAGGGTGTGAGAAGTCTCTTAGTTAAGCTCTTCTGTAAACTGATCATCCTGTACATCCTCTACTTGCTGTATAGATTCTGTGTGGGAAGATGTGTTTGATTTTTGTGGGCTAAGATGTGTAGCAGCTAGGGAGTGATGCTGCTGTCACTGGCTTTAATGACAGTTGCTGAAAGAACAGGCTGTTATGCAATCACTACTCAACAACAGCATGATTAAACTTTTATCTGGTGGATTTGTTCTTCAGAGCCTTCACAAAGGCACTTAAACCTGCATATCTTTGTAGTCAGACACTGAATGTTCATGTAACTCATTTGGCCTCATTTTGTTGTATTTGTTTAGATGCTGAACAAAGAAGAATCTATTTACTAGAGACAGTCTACTGTCTGCTACTCAGAAAAAGCTCAATAGTGAAGTTCCCAGAGGCCCTGGCCTGTGGAGTCTTTTCCACTCACCCTATAAGTGACCATGCTTTTGTACATTACTCAAAAGTGTGTTCCCATTTGTCCCTTTTTGTATTCCACTGTTAGCTTTTGGTGGACAAAGGGGCCTGTGCCCCAAGTTGGCTTTCAGTATTTATTTTATTTTATGATTACAGATGCATTCAGTTCTCTTGTGCTAAACTGAAAAGCTTGTTTTAACAGATCAAACTCTTGAACATTGACTTCTGTCTGCATGGCTACCTCCTGTGAACATCTGCAGATGACTTTGTCTGTGGCTGACTAACACAAGGAAAAAAAAAGAAAACGTTTTTAGGAAAACACTTTCACAGTAGAGCTTTTGGTGGGGGGAGGCAGGGAATTAGGGAATCCCCCACTTTGCATTTTTGCTTTCTCTTCCAACACCTCCCACACACACTTTTTGCCCCCTCTTTCCCCCTCTTTGTGTTTGCCTTCTTTTCCCTGCCCCTCTTTTTTTCTGCCTTCCCTCCTCTTTCCCCCCACTTTTCAGTTTTCCTTCTCTCTTCTCCCTGCTGCCCCTCTCCCCCCACCTTTTTTTTTTTTCTTCCTTCTTTTTTGCTTTCTCTCTTTAGCAGAATCTTTCAGGAGCCCTGGCAATTAATTCATTTATCACAAGGTGTTGGGCCAGAGAATTCTGGAGAAAATAGACAGGACATCGGTGGAAGCAGCTGATGTATTTGGGTAGAAACTGGAGTGTGAGGAGACCCAGAAGATTCCCTGTGCATGTGTTACTGGGAGTGAGCACCCAGACCTATCAAAGAGTCTTACTAGTGGGTCTTTTAAGCCAAGCAAAGGTTTTAGCTGCACTTGGGAAAGCCAGCCTGGTTGGTGGTGGCTGTTACATGCATCAGGATTTTAGGATGATTACATCTTTACTGAAAGGTTTCTTCTGCACGCACTCACTGCCGGTTAATTTTCTCAGATTTTAATTAAAATGAGTTAGTTTCAATTACTTTTTAATAAGCTAAACTCCAGAATGGTTTCTTTGTACTCACAGTGAAGGCCATTGTTCAGAAGTTGGCTTAGCACTCCTCACTAGACCCCTGCTCCTGAGCTGGAGTTGTGGCCTTTCCATAGTAGCGATCAGGCAAATTTTGAACCTTTAAGAAGCCAGCACCTGCTTTTTAAAGTGTAGGTCACTTTTCTTTGTAGTGGATTAAGAAGAATAAAACTAAGGCATACAAAAATGCTAATTTAAATGGAAAAATAGGAATCCTGTGAGTATAAAGCTTTCAGTGTAAATCTGATTCATCCCACTTTCTATATTCAATTCTTACCCACGCAGCTTTATAATTATTCTTTATAACATGAGATTGCCATACTCTGTGCTCCAAAAACTGATACAAAACACATGTGGCCTCTTAACCGTGGTCTGTTTGGTACATGAGTACTTCAAAGTTCATTTACTCATGATATGGTCAACAATGGCAAATACTTGGTGTGTTTATGTGAGAAGGATGAGCAGCTCCTCCTCTGTGAAATGGAATGTCTTAGTAATGTTCCTTGTGCACCAAAAATCCTAAATAAGCCTTCAAAAAAACCCTGTTACATGAAGTATTAAAAGAAACCAGGAACCTGTTGGGAACTTGCATCTGTTACAGAGTGTTTGCTGCAGTCATTGTCATCCCAATTGATTTCTTGAATATGGATTACCCAATGCAGTCTCCTGGAGACTGAAACAAAACTCTGTTTTCCTGACACATCTTTCTTTCCCCTTCTCTACAGGCTTGGGATAAAGGATTATCAGGATTGAATACAAGGTGTATGGTGGTTGAATAAATATTTTTGCCTTTACCACTCTCTCCCTAATGTTCTAGGTTCTATACACGCTGGAAAGAGTGGGAATCGTGGTATTCACAGAGCTTTGGTTTACATTTCTCCTTGCGGGAAGAACAGTGGCAGGAGGATTGGGCATTCATTCTCTCTCTTGCAAGCCAGGTAAGAAACCTGCTTTATGAGATGGCTGTTTGAAAGGTTATGTTAACTTCTGAGGAGAAAGGTGCTCTTCAGGGATAAGAATTTCCATAGATTAAAGGAAAACATTCCTCTTAAGCCAGCAATTCAGAAGTATTACTTGCTGAGCTCTTCTGCCAAGATGGAAAGGTTCATGTGGAATTCTTAGTTTTTGAGCTTACCATTAAGCAGCACAGTACAAAGAGTCTGACTCTTTTGGTGTGTAAATAAAGTCTGTAGAATAAACTAACATACAAATAGTTATTTAATATGTCCTGCTTCCTAGCTCCTGCAACATTTACTCCCTAGAACACACCTACAAATCTGGAAGCTTACACTGCTTAAATGTCATCAGGGTGACTCCCTTCCAAAATGAGATTTACATTCCTGAAGCTTCCAACCAGAGGAATATTTTTATCTCTCTTTTCACATATAAACATGATTTGGATGCTATTTTCTTGTGATTTGTTTTGGATGTGATTTTTTGTTTTGTTTCTGTCATCAAAAGGTATTTACCTTAACCTGTCCTCTTTTTAGACTAAACATTATGTAGAGCTTCATTTGTAAGTGGGGAATGAAACATGTTAGATTGAATCTAGGCAATAGGGCAAAGAATTATCCCTGACAAATGAAATTCTGCAAGCTGACATGCTTTTGCTTATTCCCAGCTGATGTGTAATAGTTCTCCCAGTCTTTCTCTTTTCCTGTCAAAACTGGATCACGCTTAAAAGCATTTTCTGTCTCAATTTGGGGATTGTTTTTCAAATATCAATATAGAAAATGGTTAAGTTCTGTTTCAAGTGATGTCTTTTTTTTTTGTCTTTGGTTCAGCCTGGAGCGAGTTTGGAGCAGACACACATTTTTGTACTTGCACATATTCTTAGAAGACCAATTATAGTTTATGGAGTAAAATATTACAAGAGTTTCCGAGGAGAAACATTAGGATATACCCGCTTTCAAGGTAAGCCTTTTCTTCTGCCAGTGGAGTCTTAGGAAAGGTTCAGCTATAAATCATAAGGGAAGTTGGGAGTGGCATGAAGCTGCTAGCTGGAAAAAAGACCAAATTGTGTCATAAGCAAATTCTTGTCAGGTATTAAAACTCAAACCAATCCTCTCAAACTTGCAGTTTTTCATTGTAGAGCGAGCATGCTACCTGTAGTGACAGTAAAAATGTGTTTTGACCTACCCTCAACAGGCCTTTAGTCTCTAATGTATATAAAATACTCTGTGCAAACTTATCAAAAGTTGTGTGGTTTGTACTGCTGTAAGACACAAGAGGTTTAGTAAAAGGGGTTGGGAATTCCTTTTGCCGCTGGTACTGCTGGCTGTAAATGTTCATTTTAGAAGCTGAGCTTTTTAGCATTTCCCAGAGGAGGCTCATAAAGTTGGGAGTGAGGCAGGCAGAAGATGTTTGCATTGGCAGTGTCTTGCCAGTGTGACAATGGTGTCTGCTGGGTGCTCTTTCAGGACGAAGGGACATGCCTTGTCTCTCTGCAGCAGCCCACTTGAGGAGCAGTGAAAAGGTGAATTTCACAGTGTAGTTAAAAGGAAGTTCTAAAATGTATGTTTCAGAAATGCACCTTGCAGCAAGCGTGACACAAATTCTGACCTGCTTCTGAAGTAGAACTGTAATTCTGTGCAGCTTGATCAGGTTCTTTCTAACTGCTGCTCCTCCTAGTTTTCTGGGCAAGCAGCCTGATTATCCTGAAGATAAATAAGATGATGTTTAATTGACTCAGTCCACTTTTGCTCAGACCTATGTCTGTAGGCTTCTACAAGCCAAATGTGTGTTTAGGTGACTTCCCTCTGCATTACATGGTGATGCTTTGTTATTTACAGCACAAAGCCATGAAAGGGAGTGGGAAGGATCTGTTTGTGCTCAGCAGAAAACAACCCCTGTGGAAAGAAGTGTGTTTGATCTGACACTGTGGCTCTTTTACAGGCTGGCAGGGTGTTTGTTTTGCCCATGGTTCATCTTCTTGGCCTCAAGTATTTCTGCTTTATGCTTGCCCTATGGATGTTGTCACCAATACAACACTGTTTATTTATAGCTTAGTAGAGGACTTCCCAAAACATCTTTTTGTGAGTTTAATAAACACATACTAACTTTTGGAAGGAGACAAACCCACAGTGTGGAACTCCAAGCTATGGACTTATTGTCAAATGTGTGACCTATTATAGCTGTGTGTCATAGCCTGGCTTAGCTTGGAAAGAACCTTAGAGATCATCTTTTCCAACCCCCTGCCATGGGCAGAGATGCCTCTCAACTAGACTTGGTTGCTTAAGGCCTTATCCAGCCTGGCCTTGAATGCCTTCAGGGAGGAGGCATTCACGGCCTCCCTGGGCAACCTATTCCAGAGTCTCACCACCCTTGTACTGAAGAACTTCTTCCTAAGATCCAGTCTAAACCTACTCTGCCTCAGTTTAAAACTGTTCTCCCTTGTCCTGTCACTGGACACCCTTATGAAAAGTATCTCTCCAGCCTTCCTGTAAGTTCCCTTCAGATACTAGAAGGCAGCTATAAAGTCCCTCCAGAGCCATCTCCTCTCTGGGCTGAACAACCCCGTGTCACTCAGCCTGTGTGCACAGAGGTGCTCCTTGGTGAGTCCCTATGCAGAGTCTTCTGAGAAGCTGGCTTATAAGTTTGGAGCAGTGACAAAACTTTTTAATGTGAGAAAAATTACTTATTTTTGTTAAAGACTATAAAAAATTGGGTGCTTTTTGTAGCTTTTTTTTTTTTTTTTGTTTGAGGTGATGAGAAATAGATTGGGAAAGAACAGTTATTCATCCAATACAGATGTGACACCAGGTTTGTGTGGCTGAGTGGTTTGCTAAATGTTTTTATGTTATAGGCTGGGCACCGAGGCAGAGAAGTGTTACATGGCCTAAATATGCTTTTCAAAATACATTTTACAAACTATTTTCTTGCTCTCTGAACCAGAAGGCAGCCCAGTGTCTGGGACAACCTTTCGCTAGGCACTCGTTTCCAGGAATTTAGTCAGGCAAATATTTGTGACTTGTGATTTGCTTGCCACAAGCTGCATCCATCCATCCATGGGAACACATGAGACTGTGAACAGGTGAACTTAGGAGTCCTGTGTTGGATTACCTACAATTACTTCTGTCCCTGTCTAACCACATTTTTGTGGTTAATGTGTGGTAATTAAGTGCAGCACAGCTGAAAACAAACAGCTCTTGGACTCAGACCAGTGTGGGCTGCTGAGACAAGTCTCTTGTAAATGGCACAAAACTTGCTGCACTGGGCCTATGTGAGCTTTGGTCAGCATGTGCCCTCTTGGTGAAGCTTGGAGTACTGTCTGGGCTTTGCTAATCTGCTGTGCAGCACCGTACTTTTGTTTCAGATCACAGTCCCCCAAAAAGAAAGAGGAAAGAAAAATTGCAAGTTGTAATAGAGAAATAAATATTCTTAATGCTTACTTAACGTCATGGTTCAGTTTGCAGCACTTTGGAAGGCACTGTAAACCCCTCTTGCCCCCAGAATCTCCCTGATCAGAATTAATTTCTCAAAGGATTCCTTGTTCCAGCTTGATATCCTTACTGTGACTGCTCTAAGTCCTGTCACTGACAGCTTCCCCATTTCCTAGATTTTAATTGACTCTTAATGCTTCTTTAAATATTAAGGCTTCAACAATGAAAGATCCATTTACTTGGCCTTGACTGTGCTCCTGCTCTAGCTGCATGAATGTACAGCTTTTAAACAGAAGTTATCACCACATCAGGGTGGAGAAAAATCCTATGTGGATGGCTTCCAGGATAGGTGTTAGCCTATGCTCTTTATTTTCCATGGCTTATGTGTACATCAACTGTTTTTACACTACTGTCTCAGTGTATAGCAGTTTGACTTTTATGAGTCTTAGGAGCAACAAATATTCTCCATAGTAATGCTTGAAATTCCATTCTTGTGGAGGTCATCACATACTGTTGAGGAGGAATGGGAAGTGTAGCATGTCCTTCTGTCTTGAGGAAATTCTTTGTGTGGAATTCTTACTTAGATAAAACAATGGTGAAAAAAACCCCACAAAACCCAAACATTGCAAAAAGCTGTGGAATTTCAATGTGAAGATTGTTCCACTCTTGAAAGGTCACATAGCTATGCCTGACCCAGGAGTTGTGTGTAGTTAGATGGAATGTGAGATGTCTGTAGAGATGAGACCCTTTGCTCATCTGTGATTTCTGTAGCTCTGATAATGCTGGATAGTGCTTGGGCCAAAATCTATCGGGTTTGGAGAGCAGGGCATCAACTGTCTGTATTAATTAGAATCATGGAATGGTTTGGTTGGAAAGGACCATAAAGATCACCTACTTCCAGCCCCCCAGCCATGCCTGCTAGATTAGGTTGCTCAAGGGCCCATCCAACCTAGCCTTGAATATTTCCAGGCTTAGAGGCTGGGCATCCTGTTCCAGTGTCCTACCACCTTCACTGTAAAGCATTTCTTCTCCAAATGGAATCTATTCTGCCCATGATGGTAATTGTCCTTGTCCTTAATGCATGAGCTTTTTGATGTTTTCACCTCCATCTTCTGAGGAGGGGAGTGAGTGAATGGGTGGGTAAGGTCAACCCACTGCACTAAGTATCCTGAGGAGCTGGCACAGGCTGTGAGTGGAAGGAGTGGACCTCTTGAGAAAAAAGCTCTATGATCGCATCTTGTGGAAGAGGAGGGGGAAGCAGTCATCTTGAGGGTGCTGATGCTTTCAGTTCTGAAAGGCCTCAGTGACCTAACCGCTATAGATATAGACAGCACCATCATATTTAAATGAAGGACCCTCAGTTCCTTGTTCTGCTGATGATTCAGACTAACTTGGAAAAAGGCTCATAAAGCTACTTCTCAGTGTGAATGAACAATGAATTTCCAGGAACTGAGGGAGTGTCTTCATGATGTTTGACTGTCAGCATGCGATTTGCAGTGCAACTATAAATTCTGACTGGATGTTTGGGCCTTTACTTTAAGGGAAAGGCTTGAAGTGTTTTAACTGAAACTTAACTAAAAACTTACCCCTTCTTCTGCATCTTCTGTACTCTGCATTGAATTAGTGAGACTTCATTGTGGAAGGGAGTGCCTAGAAGGTATTAAATGGTATTTGTCCTTAGATTTAGATGTTGTGTTGTGTGTGTGAATTGTAATGTAAAGGAAATGGAAAGATTTAAAAGAAATACACTTCTGGTATTTCTTGGTTGCCAGTTCAAGAAGTGATTTAGGGACTTGAAGATCTCTTCTATGAGGAAAGACTGAGAGAACTGGAGGCAGTTTAAGTCCTGAGAAAAGAAAGCTGAGAGGGGATCTTATCAATGTCTGTAAATGCCTGAGGGCTGGGTATTAAGATGAAGGTGCCAGTCTCCTTTTGGTGGTGCCCAGGAACAGGACAAGGAACAGTGGGCATGATCTGGAACGCAGGCCATTCCACCTCAACAGGAGGAGAACCTTTACTGTGAGGGTGACGGAGCCCTGGACCAAGCTACCCAGAGAGGTTGGCCTGTGTGGCCTGCCCTCGGTGACCCTACTTTTGCAGGGGTTGAACTAGATGATCTCTAGAGGTCCCTTCTGTCCTCTTAATATTGTATGATCCTAAGATAATAAAAGGGACAAATATTTACCGGTAGCCCCCACTAATTTTTGTTGCAGCAAAGAAAGATGTACTCTGAACTTCAGTAAACCCCCTCAAAGCCAGCCCCTGGCTCAGATTCCCATTTCAGCATTGCTCTTCCATCTCCATGGCTATTGGAGAAGTGAAGTGCCTTGTTTTGCTGCAGTGTCTGTTCCTAACATGCTGGCAGCAGCTGTACTATGAAAGGTTGCTATGCTACATGTGCTCTTAAGTTTATGCCTGGCTATTTTTAAGCTGTCACAAGGTAAGGCATTGCTTTTGCTGAAGTTGTCTTGCACCAGCACACACCAAGAATTATTTATGTTCCTAGAAGAAAGGAGTTTCTGGGTTTATTTAGAGACTTCATGCACCTCAAGCAAATCACTGGCTTCCTTGCTAAAAATGGTGGGAAGCAAAAACTGCAGCTGTTTGCAGAATCTCTGACTTAAATAATCTGTTGTATCTGAGCAAAAGAGTTCAGCTTCTGTGTTTTTATTTTATGCTGTGGGGGGACTACATATGTATGATTGATATGAGTTAATGTAATCTATTCAACCAGTGCTTAGGAGGGATTGGGCACATAGGTTCCTGAATAATGCTTTGTGCAGTAAAGTTCTGTTAATAGTAAGTTTTGTAAGCAGATGGTGGAGTTTTTGTTCTGGTAAAAATAGACATGTGACTGTCGCTTTTAGTTCTGTGCTGCAGAACCTGATTTTTTTTTTCCCCATAAGTTGTTTTATGTTTAAGAAGAATTACCAAGCATAAAGGGCTGCTTTTTGCTAACCTTGTTTTTTGTTCATTGCTAGGTTATAGGGCAGTAGTAACATGGCTGTAATTGTAGTGGTTTTTATGTCTGAACTTGTACAGTTGCAGAGATACTTGACTGATCTCCTGTTAACCCATTAATAATTACCTGTACTGTACCTAGTTTAGGCCAAAACAAGTAGGTTTTAAATCCCAGAATCGCAGAACGGTGGGAGTTGGAAGGGATCTCTGAAGATCATTTAGTCTAACCCTGCTGCTAAAGCAGAGTGTCACCTTGCCTATTCATCTTCACGTGGGTCCAGCTGGGTTCCAGTTTGTGTCCTGTTCTGTCACTGGGTACCACTTAAAACAGTTGGGCCCCATCATTTTGAACCCTGCCCTTTAGGTAATGATCAGCATTGAGAAGATCCCCTCTGCCTGCTCTTCTCCAGGTTGAAAAGCCTTAGGTCTCTCAGCCTTTCCTTATGAAAGAGATGCTTCAGTCCCCTCATCATCTTCCTATCACAGAATCATAGGAGAACTTAGACTCTCTCCAGAAGTTTCTTGTCTCTCTTGACCTGAGGAACTCAGAACTGGACACAATACTGTAGATGAGACCTTACTAAGGTAGAGCAGAGGGGCAGGAGAACCTCCCTGGAGTTGCTGGCTACACTCCTTGAAATACACCACAGGAGACCATTTGCGTTCCTGGCTACAAGAGCGCATTACTGGCTCATGGTGAACTTACTGTCCACCAGCACTCCCAAGTCCTTCTCTGTGGAGCTGCTTTCTAGCAAGTCAACCCCTCACCTGTCCTGGTGCAGGGGGTTGTTCCTCCCCAGGTGCTGCTCAGTGTGCTGCTGTTACTACTTTAGCCAAAAGCAGAAGCTTTGTCTGAATTTTTTGTTGCTGGTCTTTGCAGTTCTGAGTCTGACCCTTGTTTTAATTCCTCCTAGGTGTGTATTTGCCTTTGTTATGGGAACAGAGCTTTTGTTGGAAAAGTCCCATTGCTCTGGGCTACACCAGGGGCCATTTCTCCGCTCTGGTTGCCATGGAGAATGATGGTTATGGCAATCGAGGTGCTGGTGCTAACTTGAACACTGATGATGATGTTACTGTTACCTTCCTGCCGCTGGTGGACAGTGAGAGGAAACTACTGCACATTCACTTCCTTTCTGCTCAAGAGGTAAGTAGCAGCTGCCTGGCTGCTACCCTCTGCCTGGGGCCTCAGCAGTGTCTGTAGCTTCCATGTGTTCTTACAGGTCCAAGAACTACAGGGCATCTGCTGATCCATTTGGTTAATGCTGCTGCTTTCCCCAGCATTGGAAGTGATGCTGAAAGATGTTTCCCCTCCAACTTAACAGCCATTTATAGCTCTGTTAATGGAGTGGAGCTTCACTCTGCAGGTGACTGCAAGTGTACCTTGAGCAGGAACCAGAAACAATGATGCTGACGCAAATGTGAGACTGAAAAATACACCTTGCTTTAAGGGAAGCAACATCAGTGTTGGCCAGTAGAATCACAGAACGTTTTGGGTTGGAAGGGACTGTAAGGATCATCTAGTTCCAACCGCCTGCCGTGGGCAGGCACACCTCCTCCTAGACCACATTGCTCAAGGCCCCATCCAACCTGGCCTTGAACACTCTGCAGTTTCTCCAGGCAATGTGTTCCACTACCTCATCACCCTTATGGGGCAGAATTTCCTCCTAATGTCTAATCTAAATCCAGCTTCTTCCAGTTTGAAGCCATTATCCCTCATCCTGTCACTCCATGCCTTTGTAACAAGTTCCTCTCCAGCTCTCCACAGCCCCTTTCAAATACTGGAAGGCTTCTCTAAGGTCTTCCTGGAACCTTCTCTTCTCCAGGCTGAACAATTCCAACTCTCTTAGCCTGTCTTTGTAGGAGAAGTGTTCCAGCCTTCTGATCATCTCTGTGGCCCTCCTCTGGACCTGCTGTAACAGTTCTATGCCCTTTTTGTGTTGGGGGCTCCAGACTGGACACAGTATTTTAGGTAGGGTCTCTCCAGAGCTGAGCAGAGGGGCAGAATCCCCTCCCTTGACAAGTGTGGGAAAGCTATATTAGAAATACAAGTCAGGAAAAGTTAGAAGGGAAGAGTAGCTGGAGACTATTTCCAGAAACTTCAGACGGTGGTTGAAAATAGAGCCTGGATCATTGTGGCTTTTGGAGAGTCCCAGCTGGGCTGAAGTTGTATGGTAGCACCAAAGGAACTGTGTTGCTCCCCTGGGCCTGGGTGTCTCAAGAGTATCACAGGTGGCTTGTTCAAAGCCTGATGGTTGTGTCTCAGGGCTCATTCTCAACCTGTTCTCTCTCTCTCCCCCCCAAAGATAGGCAATGAGGAGCAGCAGGAGAAGCTGCTGCGGGAGTGGCTGGACTGCTGTGTGACAGAAGGAGGGGTTCTGGTCGCCATGCAGAAAAGCTCTCGCCGGGCGCAACCACCCACTGGTCACCCAGATGGTGGAGAAGTGGCTTGATCGCTACCGGCAGATCCGTCCTTGTACGTCCCTGTCTGACGGCGAGGAAGACGAGGATGACGACGATGAATGATGGTGCAGAAATGGAGACGAAAATGAGCGGCGCGGAGCACCTGACCCAGAGTTAGCATTGTGCTCCAGCAGCTCGCTGTGGGACGACGCGATGGGAGGGGGACCCGTGCTGTGGAGGACTTCTCTAACCAGCATGGAGAGAGTGGAGAAGCTCATGTGCTGCCTGAGGAGAGCGCAACGGGCTGGACTGCCCTTTGTATCCAAACAAATAAAGAGAAACAAAACACAGCTAATTTTATTATTGACACAGAGGGAAAAAAAATACCACAAAACACCCCCAGTTTTAATTTCTGATTGTAAATCTGTCTATAAATGTCCTGCATGTGGTGGTGTAAGAGATTGCGTGATGAGAAGAGCTAATCCCTGCCAAGAAGTTCAGCTAAGGGCACTTAAAGCACACATTAGATGGAGAACTCTTCCTTCCCGAATTCTTTTGCAGTAGAACTTGGTCTTCTGTGTCACCTTAGACCCTCTTGACACATTTCTGTCAAAGGCCCTTTTATGTGAAACCTCACCAGTGCCCAGGTCAGGTTGTGAGGTTGTTTTGTTGTTGTTCTGTTTGGTTTTTTTTTTCCCTTCTTTTTGTTTGCACAAAATCTCCACAGCAAGTCCTAAGCAGAAACCACATCCATTATTTTACTAATCGTTTAGTTACTGCTGTGCCCCTAAAGTAAAATCTAAACTCTACAGAACAAACTGGAAGAGAAGCTACTTTTTTTTTTTTTTTTTGGTTGAGTGGCATGATTTTTTAAAGTTTGGTTTGGTTTCCCCCCTTTCTTTCTTTCTTTTTTCCTTCTCCTGATAGTTACTAGATTCAATATGCATAAGAATATTTATTCAGAGAAGTGACCTAAAATAGAGGGATTTTTATTCCAGTGAGCACATAAATAACAAAATGGTGTGAAATTGGGAGAACTTGGACATGATTGAGAATTCCATACTGTCAGAAGTCCACCTTGCTGTGACAAACTATGTTGTTACCATTTGTTCTTTCCTCAAAACATGGCTGCAAATGAAAACCCACCTCTTTGTTTTTAATTTATTTTTGTGTTTTGTTTTTTTAAAGGGTTGCTCCTCAGTCATTTGAATCCAGTGAGAACAGCCATGGCAGTTCTGATTAAAAGAGAAGAATCTCTGCTCAAGTTGTTTCTAAAAGCACTGTGTTATGTATTTCTCAGTATATAAACCTGGGAATTTCTTGCATGTTGGTTGATGTGGCCATACTTTAAAACTTCTGTAAGCTCCTGAGATTGTAAGTTCAGAGTATATTCTTCAGTAGAAATTTTATTATATTTGATAACTTTAGCCATGTAACCTGTGATGGATAAAGTTTGTCTAAAAATCCCACTGAAAACACTAAAGGTCAGTGCCAGTTTTTACATGTTCAGTGCAATTCAGGTTGGTCTTGAAAAGCACTTTTTGATGGTGTGGTGGTTGAACGAGGAGTTTTGCCGTAGATTAAGTTTGTTTTCTTTAGAACTTAGCAAGAAGCCCCCATAGCACTATTTTTGTGTAGTTCAGAGCTATGGAAACCCTGAGGAACTTGCTGCTTTTTCTTCCAAATGCTGCTTTTGATGGTGTTGAAATGTGCACAGCTCCTCCGTGAACTTGGTGGTGACACCAAACATATAGAGATGATGAAGATGAACTTCACAACCCTCCCATCACAGATTCCACTGAGGTTTGTTCTGAAATGTCTTCAGTTGTTTTGGCCATCAGATCTCCTCCAAAGGGTGCATGCTCAAACCTTCAGGTAAAAGGATGCATGCTTCTCTGTGATGTACCTATGGTTGACCTGAACTACATAGGCAGATACTAAAGAGGTTCTTCACAAGCACATGGTCCTGCTTCAAGTTTGCTTTCTAAATTGGTATTTTTGGGTTGGTGGTGGGTTGGTTATTTTTTGTTTGGTGTTTTTTTTTTTTTTTTTTTTTTTTTTTTTTTTGGTTGTTTTTCATCTTGCAGTGAAATCCTTCTATACTGTGTCCAGCTGAGGATATGAAGGTTTTCTGTCAGGGGAACTGAATACAGAGTAAGCTGGAATAAGAATTTCCATGATCTGACCTGGCCTGTGCTGTGCTGGCATTGCTGAGGTGTAACATAGTACACTTCTGGAGGTCCCTCTAGTTCTGGGCTGTGCCACCTGTAGAAGTTCTCGTTCAGTGGCTAGATTGCTGTAAATTCAGATTCCAGCTTACCCAGCACTAGCTTCCGGTGCAGACCACCACCTGAATGAGCAAAAGGATGAGCTCCTGCCTTCAGTAGACTCTTTCAAGGGGTGTGCAAAATGCTGTGCAGAATTTGAAGGTCCCACCCACCCCTCTGCTTTCTGCAGCACTTTTCCATTGAAGGAAGCAAAGCTTCCTTGTAACATGGGGAGAATAAACAATGTGAAACTCTACGTTGAGCCAAACTTGACAAGCATGCCTTCCCTCATCTCCCGATGTGCGTGGGCAGTCTGCCTCGTGGCCTGACCACCCCATCCCCCACCAGCACTCCACCATAGCAGGTGGAGGTTCACCGTGCAGTCAGTTCAGGTGTTCCTCAAACGCATGCGCCGCGTGCTCCGGTCGTTATCTCCTCCTGGTTTGAGAGGACAGTTCTGGTACTTCAGAGCTCTTGGCTTTCTTGGTCGCTAATTGTTTTGTTCTGATGTGCTGTACAATGGTTTGTTCAGGTGAAGACACTTCACCGGTTGCTTTGGAACTGGTGAAGAATCAAAGTAATCCAAACCTCATGTACCTGTAGATTAAAGAGATGCAAACCCCTGCTTTGTGCTAGCGCGGTGCTCAGTGTATGTTCATGGGTATTCTCTCTCCTTCAGTCACACACCTGCAAGGTGCATTTGCACATGCTCCTTTGCAGCTTGGTGGCAAGTTCTGCTCTTTTCAGCCATGCAGAGATGCCAGCAGCCCTGGGCTTCTCGGTGGTCTTTTCCTCATGTTACTGCTGGCATCAGCCCACACTTTCCTGGCACAGAACTTGGCTTCTCGTTGCTACCTCCTTTACATCTGGTTGGTTTGTCCTGGTTTTATTTATGAATTCTTCCATGAAAATCCCTGTATTTCTTTTTGGTTTTAATATATTAAAATTTAGTTGTTCTGGATTCTTCCAAAGTTCTGCTGCACGGCTTCTTACAGGTATTTCTGGATTGGTTGCTCCATTAACAAAACTGGTTTGTATGCATTTAGAGACCCTCATTTAATTGCTACTTTTTCTTTTCTTCCCCCCTTGTTTAGTGATTTCCTTAGCCCCCTTGTTTTTTTTTCTTTTATTTAGTGTCTGTCACCTTAAAGTTGCCTTTTTTTGAGCCTGCCTGAAGCATAACTGCAGCAGCATGGCTCTATCGATGAAGCAGCAGCACCCAACTTAGGCATCAGCGGTGCATCTCCCATGTCCTTGCCCAGTAATGTTCCCTTTGAGAGCCGCTTCCTGCTGTGGTTTCATCAGGATGATGCTCCTCCCATTCTTCTTCCATGGATCTTAGTGTGTTTTCCTGGTGCTTGTGCTGCAAGTGCGTAAAACCCAACAGTGAAGGAGACCTTTTGAAACCAGTCTGTTACCAAAACATGCCAAGTGTGAGACCCTTGGGATGTCTAATTTCTCCTGGTTGAACTTGGCAGTGTTGGTTTAATGGCTGTGCTCAATCTTTAAAGGCCTCTTCCAACCAGAGTGATTCTGTGATTGCAGCACTTCTGTAGAAGCCATCTACCTACACTTGCATCCATCCTTGGGTTTTGTTGAGAGAGAGGTTGGGTGTTGGATGAAAACTACACAAATTTACTGTCCCCAGTGGGGTCTGAGCTCAGCCTTTTGCTACCCTGACACAGAGTCCACCACTGGCAGCAGATGACTGAGGAACCAGCACGGAGATCATATCACACAAAATTACTTGCACCCACCTGCGATGTGACTGCTTATTTAAAACCAGCTCAGAGTACAAGAATAAGTTTATTTTTAAAACAACTCTAAACCTTCACATCATTTAAGTGGTTTCTTTTTTACCATCATTTTGCTGGTTCCCAAACACCTCTGTAATTAACCTGGTTTATCCTGCTTTCGTGCGATGTTGATGTGCTGTGTGGATCACTGACAGAGTGGTCGCTCCTCTGACAGGTGTCCCCCTTTTTCACATGTTTGAAGCTGGCCACTAGTTTTCAGTTTAATTTAAAGCAAACAAAATACAGAGTTTTGTAACCTAGACATCTCTTGGGTTCAGTTTTTTTTTTTTCCAGTCCCTTTCAAGACCAAACTCTTGGCCCCATCTAAGGCCATGTGTGCTGGCAATGTGACTGGAGGAAAAAAAATGGGGTGGAAACCATAGAACAGGCCTCTTGCTTAGTGAGGCTGGAAGCTGCACCTGGAAGCAGCACCTCTTGGGCATGTTTTCAGTCTTTTTCCATGGCCATTTGTTACTGCTTCATTTCTTGAGTAGGTACCAAAAAAGCCATGTTTGACGTTTATCTGCCTTTGTAGCTTAATGGAAAGCACAGTGATTGATTTATCCCCCCCGTGCTGAGACTGCTGCTACTGTCCCAGCTGATTTTAAATATTCACAAATTACAAGTTTACATCTTGAAAGCTTGGGTAGGACACTGAATTCAGCATGAGTTTCCCCAGCCGTGCAATCCTGAAGCTGACCTGCATGCAGAAACTGAGGTTCTACAGCATTTCTTGAAGTCTGCTGTCCTTGGCTTCCTGCAGAGCCTTGGCTGATGCCAGCCCTGGCTCGCTCCGTATTACTCTTTTGCTGACTGGCAGGAGCAGATCCCAGCTGTTCCTGAGGACAAATTAGACTGGATATCAGAAAAATTCTTCACAGTGATGTTGGTGAGGCACTGGAAGAGGATGCCCAGGAAAGTTGTGAATGCCTCCTCCCTAGAGGTGTCAAGGCCAGGTTGGATGAGGCCCTGAACAATCTGACCTAGTGGGAGGTGTCCCTGCCCATGGCAAAGGGGTTGGAACTCGATGATGTTTAAGGTCCCTTCTAACTTAAACCACTCTATGTACTTACCTGCTCTCTGCTGTGGGATCCTATTTGGTTTTGGAGGAGGGCAGACTGTGGTCAGAACGTTTCTGTACTTCACTGTGCCTTCTCAATATCCTCAAGCTGAGGTGCTGGACTGCAGGGAAAGCTCTGACCTTCCAGAAATTATAGAAATTTTGTCACTTTTTTTATTGAAAACTGCACTGAACGCTAAATGTCCACCTTTACAATAAACAAATACAGTAACGGTAACACTCTAAAAACAAAACATACTTCTGATAGCCATTGGTTTTGCGGGGGTGGGGGGGGGGGGTTGGTTTGTTTTTGCTTGGTTGATTTTTTTTTTTTTTTTTTTTTTTTAATGTTTGGGACAGTTTTAAGATTTCTTTGTTGCTGTTTTTTGTCACAGAAACAGGAATGTATTCATACAAAGGCTCTTAGTTGGCCGTCGTTTGCCAAACAAAAAGGCCGTGATGATTCACAAAAGACTATGAATATAACAACATGTAACTACTTGATACAAATCTAAGAGGATTTGTTAAAATCAGTCACGTCTAATAGCACATCTCAAAGTGTTCTTGTATAAAATAGCACGTGAGGAAAAAGAAGACTTTTTCTTTTATCAATGTCTAAAAAAGTGGGGGTTTGTTCATAGACAGTCTGACAAGTTACCATAAAAAGTGTTTTCCTGAGACATAAGGAAATGCAACATTATTCTTGAACCCTTTCCAGCTCAAGACTTTTTTCTTATTTTTTTTTCCACTTGATAAAATAGCTGCAGATTTTAAAACTGAGAAAATATATTTGAGTACAAATAGTGTGTGAAACTTAATACTTTCTTCTATTTTTTTTCTTTCCTTTTTTTTTTTTTTTTCCTCCTTTTTTTGTTTTGTTTTGTTTCGTCTTTTTCTTGCATCGTTGCAGGGCGCAGGTGAATGCACAGCTACTTTTCTCAGGGTGTTGGGCAGAGAAGCTCCTGGCAGTTTGTGTTTGGTTTTGTTTTTTTCCTTCAGTGCCACAGGAGCTCTGTCTGCCCTCCCCATCCCATGGATCCTGGCTGGAATGGTAAGAACTTAAACCTGGCAGGAGGAGAACTTCTGTTACACGTCACTGGCCCTGGGAGACTGCAAAAAAAGGATTATTAGTGTGTGGGGTTTTTTTATGGTTTGGTGGTTTGTGGTTTTTTTCATCTTCCACTTCTAAGCCAGTCCTGATGCCTCCTGTTAGAAGAGGTAACCAGACACAAGAGTGAGGAAAGGACTGAAGCCACATCATGGTTTCCTCTTAGCATTTCTGGGCTAGCTCTGTAAGGATGGCTTAATGCAGTGGTTTGAAAACAGGTGCAGGAGCCCTGTCCTCCCCGAGCAATTGAGGGGGGAAGAAAATTCGTATTTTTATTCATGTGATTGATGCACAGACGAAGGAAACTTAACACACAAGAACAGAAGTTGACCATTAATGTATCACATCCTAGTTTTCAGCGCTTCAGTACGCAGGTGACTGCTTCAGGGCTTCTCCCCGTCTTGACTGCTCTATCCCGTGGTGGGTAACACTGGCACACCACTGATGCCTCTGTCCGAAATCAGCGTTACAAATTGTGTATCAAATGCCTTTTTTTTCTCTTTTCTTTTTTCCCCAGTTCAGGTATAACTTCTCCAATGTCTCTTGGTCCTAAGTTTATGGAAGGATTTTTAAATTATCTGCTATTGCTCGTTGGGATGTTCCCTGTTGTCCCCGTGTTTTGTGGGCTGGTTGGGAGATGGAGCTTGGGAAGGGTGTGCCACTGTGGGAAGGTTGTGGGTAACGGGGATGCCTCCAGGGATGATGCCCTCCATAGCTGCTGGTATTCCTCCCGGTGTGACACTGACCATCCCAGGTGGATACCTGGGAGAGGGGACAGAGAGAGGGCAGGTTTGTCACATCAGGCAAGCACCAATCACTCCACCACCACTGTGGAAAAAATGAGCAGCAAAGAGATTCCACTTCTCCACTGGAGCTGAGTTGAGTTTCTCTTTCAATTACAAGGGATGTGCTGATGTTAAACCAGTGCTGCTGTGACTTGGGTACATGTCCTCCACTATGATACTGGGAACTGCATCTTGCTCTGTACCTTCTAAGAGGTGGTTGACCCATAAAGCAGCCTTTCTTCAAAAACTGGGTAAGGAATCAGCTGGAATGCTCTGTGAAACACCAGATACTGGTATGCTGGCTTCATCATCCCTGTGTGTGAAGCTCTGAACACCTACTCCTGGTTTGTAAGCTTTCTCTCTCTAGAAGGTGAGCTTCATCTTCCTCATGTAACCAGAGAGCACAGCTGAACCCTAGCGTTGGCCCTAGCCACTGTCCTTCCTAAGAGCAGAGTGAGTTGTACTCTGCAGAATGAGCTCAAGAAATGACAACCAGTTTGAGACAGAAGAACTGAGAATTTCTTGAGCTGTCCACAGGAAAGCTGTCATGTGGGGGCAGTAAGGCCAAAACCCTCAGGGGGTCGGTGGGACATGAGAGACTTTAAGGACCCCAACCACAAGCACCTTCCACTGCCATCACCTTAGGGAGAGGCAGAAAGGGAAGTCAGGAAGGTTCTACCTGCCCATGAAGGTGCTGAGCTGATCCCAGCCTACAGGGGCACCAGAGCGGTAGCTCCTGAGGAGCTTAGCAAGGATGAAGCACCCCACAGAGACTAAGCTGTAGAGGCTTGTCCTCAGAGCAATGACATTATCCACATCAGAGCAGAGAGGAGCAGGACCAAGTGGGATGACTTCATCAGCTTTGGCTGTTTCAGTCTCCATGTTGTCAGCCAAAGTGGGCAGCTGCTGCCTGTGACCTGTCTGCAGGGCCATGGCGCAAGCGCTGAGCAGGGCTGTGCCTTCCCAAGGGCTCTGCTGCTGGGTGTCCTCTTGCCTGCTGCTGCCCTCTAATGTGACCTGATGTGCCCCACAGGGCTCTTTGTATCTCGAAGTATTTCTGGCAATGGTGACAGGCGGAAGGCTGCCTGTGCTCCAGCCGAGTCCTTCATTCCTGATGTCTCCCGTCAGCATGCTTTGAGCTGGCCAAAGTGGAGCAATATATACCCCTAATCTCAGGGATTTAGGTGGAAATGAGACCACCTAGCTGTGGATCTGTATCTGGAGTTTTTACCTTGGCTCATTAACTCACAAGCTAGGCCATGCAGGGTCACAGTAGCCAGGGCATGGCAATCACTTCAGTTTAGATGTCATGTCTTATTTGCTGTGGGTTTGGGGAGTCTGGCCACTTGTGGAGATGCTGCACAAGTGACTTCTGGTCCACCAGGATTGGTGCTTTATAACTGGGAGGCCTTATAATGGTGTCCTGTGATAGGATAAGGAGCAATGGGTACAAACCAGAGCACAGGAACCTCCACCTCAACATGGGGAAAAAAACTTCTTTACTGTGAGGGTGACAGAGCAGTGGACCAGGCTGCTCAGAGAGGTTGTGAAGTCTTCTCTGTGGACTTTTGAGACCTGGATGCATTCCTGTGTAACCTGCCCTAGGTGATCCTGCTCTAGCAGCAGGGGTGGACTCAGTTTCTGGAGGTCCCTTCCAACCCCTACCACTCTATGATTCAATAAGCCTATGTTTAAATCAGGCAGCATCAGTAATCCCAGTGAAGTGACCTCTGCCTCCCAGGGATTTTGCCTGCTGAGCCAATCTAGCAATTAGTTGTTGCTGGGCCTTTCAGCCTGGCTCTTTGTAGGTGGAATCCCAAACTGCAGGGGAACCGGCAGCGTGGCAGGCCGTGGTTCTCCAGCTTACCTGTACGTGGCACCATTGAGCTCTGGATGGATTGCTTGCTGATCTATTACTGACCACGGAGCTGTTGTGACAAAGAATTCCTTATTCACGCAGTTCCGTAGGCTTTCTGGGATGCGCCCTGGAATTGGTGAAAAAGGTAAGGATGTGTCAGGCAGGTCCTACCTCATTTTCTCAGCTTCTAATAACCTACAGTTTCCTTACTTCACTGTATTTGTCAGTGTAAAGGATGGGGGAGAGTATCCCATATCTCTTGTTTCAGGTGGCTATTTTGGCTGTCCCATGGTGCAGGGCTGAAGGCCAGTCTCCTCCCCTCTGTTCCAACCCTGTTTTAAGAAAAGCTGTTCCCTTAAGCCCAGGGCTAGCCAGATGTGAAGCTATGCCTGCCACAGCAGCAAGGATTTCTCCACGCATTTGCTGGAGTAGCAAGACCACCATCTTGGAGCAAGCTCAGTTACAGCAAGAGTTGGACACAGGTGCCTTCACTGCTTTGGGACTTGGTAGGCAATTGGCCATGGTCTGCACCGTCTTTTGGGTTAGCACCATTAAAAGGGGCATCCATTATTGCTTCACTGCCCTTTTCAACCAGAGAGGTTGTGGAACCTCCTTCTCTAGAGACTTTCAAAACCTGCTTGGCAGGTTCTGTGCAACCTGCTCTAGGTGATCCTGCTTTGGCAGGGAGGTTGGACTAGATGATCTCCAGAGGTCCCTTCCACCCTGTACCATTCTGTGGTTCTTCCCAGTCACAGACACCAGTCTTTACCATGCTCAGAAAAGCACCCCACTGCTTAGAAGAAAATGCACAAGCAACCCCCTCAGCCAACCACAAGCATGCCCAAATGACAGAGAAGTCAAGCCTAGTTTCTCAGGTATTTCTCTGAGACAAAAATGAGGGTGGGATCCTCTTCCCAGTCTCCTGCTCAGACAGGCAGGGCGAAGCCCTCTCTCTGTCCTTCCCGGCTCCCACTCCAGGCACACCCAGGAGCTGTGGGGCTGGTACCTGTGATAGCACGCCGTATTTCAGTAGCAGCAGCTTCTCTCATCTCTAGTGATGCCTGCTCGCTGTACCAAGCGGTGTGGGGGGTACAGATTAAGTTAGGAGCATCTTTCAATGGGCCTTGAGCAAAACTGGGAGCAGTGGGGAAAAAGAAAGAAGATGGATTAGTGTTTAAAGAGAGGATAAAAGACGTTACAAATTACAAGAGGCTTGTGGCTTGCCCTCTATGTATGCAAGCCTAGAGCCCCAGCACCTCTCCTGCAACACCTGAGCTAGAAGGCATATCCTGCCAGCCAGAAGCTCCTGTGCAGGACACAAACTGAAAATGCAGCAAATCTCCCATCCCTCAGGGCTGAAAAAAACAACCTACTGCATGGCTGTTCTTAATGCTCCCACAGGAATAAATGCTTGGGGATGTCTCTGCAGCAGTGTGGAGATGCAGGGACAGGCTGAGGGTCACCTAGAACAGGGTGGGAGGGAGTAAACACGGCATTTGCCCCTTTGTAAGAGCACACAAGCTAGCTACTTGTCCTACCCCACGTGCATTTTGCAGTGAGAGGAGCTACACTCACTCACAACCATTCCCATTCCCAGGCAGCAGCAGCCCATGGGCTAAAATGCCCAGTGCTCCCACAGTGACTCTGCTCTCATGCACTAGTGAACGCTTTGCCTTATTTCAGAACCCAGGCTGATGGCTTGCTCTAACCGCCCAGTGTCCCTTCCACCACCTGCAGCCTGCTGTGAGGTGCCACAGCCTCTCTTCAAATCATCAGGACCATCCCCCAGCCCCGGCACTGTGTGACAAGGCACATGGGTGTTGTGCACCCCGTCGACAGGCCACTACAGACAGCAACCCAGGAGAAAGGCAGAGCTTTACCTGAACGGTTCTGACTCGTGCACGTCGAGCGCAGCCCCTCGTATCCGACCCTCCTTCAGGGCTTGAGTTAAGGCCTTTTCGTCCACCAGCCCCCCACGTGCCGTGTTCACCAGGAATGCTCCCTGCCTCATCTGGTGGTGGTCAGGAAGAGAGAGATGACTGTGAGCTCAGTGAAGTGACCCAGGCCTACCCTCCTGTGGACAGGACTGTGCCTCACTTTTTGTACTGAGCGGCTCCTACTCCATAGAAATTCCCATCCTGGTGCATGTGGGCTTTCTGTGGAAAGCCTAGGAGCAAACAAAACTCTGCTTGCTGAAGAGAGGTTCTCCTCCCCCTCTGCTCTAGTGGGGCCATATCTGAAGTACTGTGTCCTGTTCTGGGCTCCCCAAGTCAAGATAGGCAGGGAACTACTGGGAAGAGTTCAGCGGAGTCTACAAAAATGCTGAGGGGACTGGAGCACCTCTGGGAGGAGGAAAGGCTGAGAGACCTAGGGCTGTTGAGGCTGGAGAAGAGCAGCCTGAGAGGGGATCTGATCAATGCTCAGCAATATCTAAAGGCTGGGAGTCAAGAGGATGGGGCCAGACTCTTTTCAGTGGTACCTAGTGACAGGACAAGGGGCATCAGGCACAAATTGGAACCTGGGAGGTTCCATCTGAAGATGAGAAGAAACTTCTTTCTTGTGAAAAGTGCTGGAGCCCTGTATGAGGCTGCCCAGAGACATTGTGGAGTCTCCTTTGGAGAGATTCTAAACCCACCTGGACATGATCCTGGGCAACTTACTCTAGGAGAACCTACTTTAAGCAGGGAGTTTTAGACTAGATGATCTCCAGAGGTCCTTTTCAACCCCCACCATTCTCTGATTCTGAGTGAAAAATGCTCTCTTGCTGTCTCCTCCATGCCATGGGCTCTCTTATCTGGTAAACACCGTGGGGAGGGTGACAGGGTCTTGGTTGCCACTAGCTATTTTGGAGGTGACCTGTAGGCACTCAGGTAGTGGCTTGCTGTGCCTGTGACCACAGAGGAACCCAGGGTCAGCACAGACCTTGTACTGGAGAGCAGAGCACTCTCCACAGCCATATGGGCAAGGTGCATTACCTGCTTGATGGTGAAGTCATTGATGAGGTGGTGGTTGTGTTCGTTAAGGTTACAGTGCAAGGAGACACAGTCGCTCTGATAGAGCAGGTCCTGCAGCGTGTAGACCCGCTGGACTCCCAAGGACCTCTCTATCCCATCCTGCAGGTATGGGTCATAAAAGATGACGTTGAAGCCGAACGCCTTGGCTCGGACTGCGACCGCCTGCGCAGTGCGACCTGTGTGAGAAGGGCAGAGAGGAGGTGAATCAACCGAGTCCCACCTCCTGGGCTCCATGTGCCTGAACATCATTTGTCATAGGAGGAAAGGCTGAGAGAAGTGGGACTGTTTAGACTGGAATAGAGAAGGCTGAAGGGGAAACTTATTAATACTGACAAATATCTAAGGGGTGGGTGTCAGGAAGATGGGGCCAGATTCTTCTCAGTGGTCCCCAGTGACAGGGCAAGAGGTAGTGGGCATGAACTTGAACACAGGAAGTTCCATCTAAACAGGAGAAGGAACTTCTTTACTTTACTTTAAAGGTGGTAGAGCACTGGAATATATGGTAGAGTTTTAGTCTCTGGAGAATTTTAAGGCCTGCCTGGGTGTGTTCCTGTGTGAACTGCTTTAGGTGATCCTGCTCTGGCAGGGGGCTGGACCAAATGATCTTCAGAGGAGCCTTCCAACCCCTACCATACTATGATTCTGTGAACTGCTATGCAGCCTGAGCCTCAGCCTGGCTTGAGGACTTCTGTGCAGGTCTCCTGAGCTTCCAGGACAGCCCACAAAGGGATGCTGGCTGGAAAGCAAACCTGGGCCACCCTGCACAGGGAGGGCTGTGCTTGGCTCTTGCAAACATGAATGGCTTGAATCATAATTGTTAAAAAAAAGAACAGAATTACAAGGGAGGTCATTAGACCCCTGCCAGCTCACGGCCATTTGAACACCATCCCTGGCCACACAAGTCCAGCAGGGAAGGCACTGTGTGGCTCAGTCCCACCAGTGTGCAGCTCTGGAGGCTGCAGGGGGATGCTCCTCTGTGGTGTTCTGTCCACAAACATCACCCCCCCAAAAAAAATCCCCAACACAAAAATCCTGAAGAGAAGAAAAACACTTGCTGCTTTTCTTAGGCAACTTGTTTGTGATGGGTTTTCAGCCTCTCACTGCATAGCTGGGCATCTGGGCATGAAGAAGGCAACTGTCATGGCTTGGGAGCAGAGGGCTCCCAATGCTGGAGAAGGACACCTGTGGTGTTGGTGGAGACCTCCCCAGTCTGTCCCCATCATGAGGGCTTCACAGGCTCCATTTTACCCATTATATTTTCCAGCTAGCAGTGGTGGAGAAGCCAGCCTGGACTTCCTGCTCTAACCTCATTCACTCACCTCACCTCTTGCACTAATTAGCTGAGGGCTTTGCAGCAGAACAGCATCAAACAAGTGGGGAAAATGGCTGCTGCAGCCCTTGTGGTCTGGCTCCTAGCTGGGGTTGTCTCAGTGACAGCTGTCCCCAGTTGCTGAGGGGTATGGAACCAGTAATGAAGCCAGAACTGCTCCCCAAATCTCCTCTGCTCAAGGTTCTATCACTTTGTGTGTGTCTGGCCACCAAGTGCTGCTTGAACACACCTCCTGAACCATCTCTGATCGCTGGGCTTTGCTTCCAAGAGGGATGTCCATGAGGGCCATCAGGAGAGGTGCTAAAGCTACCTCTGATGATGAAGCTCTCAGCAGCTACGGGTGAACTGAAGATAAACTGTTTTACACAGTCCTGCCACCACACAGGGCGGGATGGCTCAGGGAGAGCTGGCCTGGTGCAGCTGTGGCTCGGGATGGGGTTCTTCAGGAGAGGATGGCAGCACTGCCCAGTGTGGTCCCTCTTGAGGCACAGTGCTCCTCCAAGAACCCAGTCAAGGCTCATGGAACAGAGCTCCTTCTCCAGACAGTCAGAGTACCTCGCACCCATCCATGGTGGTGGGTCCTGCTTTTGAAAATGCTCATTTCAGGTCCTCCCCAGGGCAGCGAAGCGGTGCTGAGCCTCCCTCAGAGGCTGCCCCCTGGGCCTGCTGCCCCTTGCCAACATACCAAAGCCGATGAGGCCGAGCGTCTCCCCTCGGATGCGGGCAGCGCCGGAGGCCACCTCCCGGATCTGCTCCACGCTCTGCACTCGCGTGCCCTCACGCAGTGCCTGGTAGAGCCACGTGTTGCGCCGGTACAGGTTGAGGACGTGGCAGACGGTGGAATCGGCTGTCTCCTCCACGGCGGCCGAGGGGATGTTGCAAACAGCGATCCCTGCAGAAGTGACACCATGAAGCTTAGGGTGGGACAGACCCTGCTGCCCACCCCATGACAAAGCAGAGGGGCTCATGGCCCTCCACCATCACATCTGTATTCCTGTGCGACCTGTGCTAGATTCTATGGTCTTGCTCTGGCAGGAGAGTTGGACTCAATGGTCTTTGGAGGTCCCTTCCACCCCCTAACATCCTGTCATCCTGTGATCTCCCAACCAGCTCATCACCCTTTCAAGCATCTGCAGTAATAAGAAGAACCTTCCTTGCTTGGAGGGTGCTGGAGCAGGCTGCCCAGAGGTTGTGGAGTCTCCTTCTCTGGAGAGATTCCAAACCCACCCAGACACTGTAATACTGGACAACCTGCTGTACGTCATTCTACTTCAGCAGGGGGGTTGGACTAGATGATATCCAGTGGTCCCTCCCAGCCCCTACCATTCTGCTGTGTTTCCCAAGGATGTGCGTGATTTAGGTACAGCAGCCTGAAACCCCTGCAAAAACAACCGTGACCAATAATGCTGAGGGGTCCCCTAAACACTGACGTCTCTCTGGAGTAAGAGCAAGTGCAGATTCCAAGTGTAATATGTACGTAGGAGGAACTCCAGCAGCAAATGTTTGATTTGCAATGGGAAATCTTACTCTTGTTTAGTTTAATCTACTTTCAAAGTGACACAGATTGCACTGGCAGAAGTTGTTCCTCTTCCACAATAAGACTCTCCAAGCATTAAGTTATGCAGGGACCAGTAATTTGGTGCAGTTTTCCAACCTCCTGTCAATGTCCTTGCTCCCAGGAACTGCTTTTCTCATTTTAAAACTGGTTTCCACCATATGGCTGTTCAAAAAAACCTACAGGAAGTGGGAGAAAAATGCACTGACCCTACAGAGGTGGTAGATGCCCCATCCCTAGAAACATTCCAGGTCAGGTTGGTCTGGGGCTCTGAGCAACTTGTTTCATTTGAAGAGGCCCCTGCTGACTGCAGAGGGGTTGGACTAGATGACCTTTAAATATTCCTTCCAACACAAAGCATTCTAGGATTCTGTGATCTAGGGTCAAAAAATCTCACCACCATCCAACTCCTGAAAACACTTCCTTTCAGGTGATGAGGACATGATGCTGGGGCAGGTCCTGAGAAGGGCCATGAAGATGATCAGACGGCCGGAGTACCTCCCCTATGGGGACAGGCTGTGAGAGTTGGGCTGTTCCGATGGGAGAAAAGGCGGCTCTGCATAGACCTTATAGCAGCCTTCAGTACCTGAAGGGGGCCTACAAGAAAGCTGGGGAGGGACTTTTTACAAGGGCTAATAGTGACAGAATGACAGAGAATGGATTGAAGCTTGAGGAGGGAAGTTTTAGACTGGATATTATGAAGAAATTCTTTAGAGTGAGGGTGGTGAGACCCTGGAACAGGTTGTTCAACTTTAGGTTGGATGAAGCCTTGAGCAACCTGGTCTAGTGGAAGGTGTCCCTGCCCACGGTGGGGAGTTGGAACTGGGTCCCTTCCAACTCAAACCATTCTATGATTCTATAAGTCTATGAGAAGTGGTCTCACCAGCCCAGTACGGTGCTGGCAGCCACCAGTGAGCAGCCAGGCACCGTGTTCAAACACTGGCCATTTATTGACTGCACAGTTTAAAAACTACCTTATGGAGAGCAATACCAATTAAACTTTACGCTACATTTGTGGCTAGTCATTACATTTTCTACTCAAAACTGTATCATTTGGCCACCCAATTTGCCAAGTATAAAGGGAGGGATTGTTCCGCAGTATCCCATTACTTTCTGTGTTATATTTTTCCTTTCTTGATGTGCAGAGCCTCAGAACATTGTTATAATGGATTATAACAATAAGAGTTAAAAACATGAGGAAACCATTACACTGAGAAGACACTGTTTTCTTCTTGAAAAGAAAATAATAATACTTCACTACATTGAGAATTGCTTTTTAGGAATGGCTGTTTAAAACTCTCTTATCGCAATTAACTCTGCAAAATGGCTCACGTGAGCTAGCTGATGTTCCTCAAGTCCCCTGAGATAACCTCTAACACAAGACAACCTAAACAATACTGTAGGACTTCTTGATAGACTGACTCTTGGGATCAGAGGATCAAAACTGGTTGTAACTTGGCTGCTAAAATCATGGATGCAATCAAGCGCTGGCAGCTTCTCAACCTCTGTGACTATCCAAAGCAGTATGACAACTGAGTGGCCCCAGTACTGTCTGACAGCCATGAAATGCAGCCTGCATGCATCCTCCAAATCCAGGCAAGCAGAAAAACCCCAAAGCTGGACATAGGGGCTCCTTTCTGACATGACACTCTGTGAAGCTGCAACTTGTAAAGTCACATGGGAGCCCTGGTTGATAGTTGACTAAATATGAGCCAGCAGTGTGCCCAGACAGCCAAGAAGACCTGTGGCATCCTATCTCATATTAGAAACACTGTGGCCAGCAGAAATAGAGCCATGTCCCTGTACTCAGCACTGGTGAGGCCACACCTTGAATATTGTGTTCAGTGCTGGGCCCCTCACTCTAGAAGGACATTGAGGTGCTGGAACATGTCTAGAGGAGGGCAGTGAGGCTGGTGAAGGGCCTGAAGTGCATGGCCTATGAGGAAGGTCTGAGGGGGCTTGGGTTGCTCAGGCTGGAGAAGAGAAGGCTGAGGGGAGACCTCATCACTCTCTACAACTACCTGAAAGGAGGTTGGAGTGAGGAGGGGCCAGCTTCTTCTCCCTGGTGGCAAGTGACAGAACTAGAAGAAATGGATGCAAGTGCACCAGGGGAGGTTTAGGCTGGATATTAGGAAATAATTCTTCACTGAAAGTGTACTCAAACATTGGAATGGTCTGGCCAGGGCAGTGGTGGAGTCACTATCCCTGGGGGTGTTTAAATGGCATGTGGACCTGCTGCTTAGGAACATTGTTTAGTGGTGACTTTGCAGTGCTGGGTTGAAGGTTAGACTAGACGATATTGAAGGTCCCTTCCAACCAAAGCTATTCTGTGATTTTGGCATCCCATGTAGCATGTCCCCACAGTGTATGTCTTTTTCAAGTTCCTGAGGGACATTTGATGGGATGGCAAAGGAGGAAGCAAAAAGCCAACACAAAATTCCTGGCTACCACACGATACATTGACTTTCTAGCAGTGTGGGCACAGCTCTGAGAGACAGATAAGACACTAATCTTGCTTCATAAACTATAATCAAACACCTTTTCCTCCTTTTTTTCCAAAACCAGATCAACTCTCCTGTGCTACAAATAGACCAGACACACAAATACTCGTTGGGACAAAGGAGTACCTGGAACTAGGGACAGCACAGGAATGAGAAACTCCGACAGGGCAATTTTAACATTGCATGAGCCTAAAAGCTGCCTTCTGAAACTGCATCATTTTGTTGACTTCATGGTCAAGTTTTCTTGTCACAATACCATCTACATGCAAAGAATGTAAACTGGACCTGTAATTTTAGGGGCTGAATCAACCTCCTTTGGGAAGTCCTGTCTGCAGCTCCTCTTTTCCAGCATGCTCCCATGGGAAGCAGCTTATTGTGCTGATTTTAAAGACTCAGAAGGACATGAGAAGGAATCGCGGTGAAAGAGACCTACCAAGCTCCCCTGCAGCTTTGATGTCAATGTTGTCATAGCCGCTGCCTATTCGAACAATGACCCGTAAGGCCTTGAACTTCTCTAGATCTTCTCGAGTCAGCGTGATGGTGTGGTACATCATTGCCCCAACAGCTTCATTTAATACCTACAACAGAACAGAGATGTCAGGAGCCACCGGGACCACAGGGCAAGGACACCTACTATTCCTGAATCAGGAACAGTAGACAGTAAATTGGACATTTTTACTGCTGACCTGCTGTCTGACCCAGGCACAGTGCAAGCTGACACACCCAGGTGTCTCCAGAACCATCAGAGGTGTGACCCACTGACATTGAGGCCATTCCCTTTGGGAACAGACCAGATGGGTATCTGAGAATTATGATGTTACATCTGGGAAGACAAGGCAGAGGAAAACTAGGCTCACCTGGACCCTTTTCCAGGGGGTTATCTGTTAATCCTGCTTCCAACAGCAGTGCTTGTGCTGTTATGAAGGAATTAAGTGTTATGGCAGCATCTATGGGTTCTGAACACAGCTTTGTGTCACTCAACTCCTCAACCTTCTTTTGTATGTTGGAAGTACGAATGTCTGTCAGACTGTTCTCATGCCTTCAAGATGTACCTAAAAGGATTTGTCTGAGGCTCTACAGTTACATAAGGCTGTACTCCATGCTCTTCAGTGGAAATTCAAACCTTCATCAGCACCCACCACAAGGTACCTCAGTACTTTGGAAACCTGAAACTAATCCAAATTCTCCAAGACTGGCTAAATCTATCAGGGCCTCATAAAAAGTCTCTGTCCTCCTTGCTGTTCAGCCCAGAGAAGAGAAGGCTCCAGACCTTATCACAGCCTTTCAGGAGGAAAGATGGGGAGGGACTCTTTACCAGGGAGTGTAGTGATAGGACGAGGAGTAATGGCTTTAAATTGAAAGAGGGGAGATTTAGATTAGGTATTTGGAAGAAATTCTTCACTGTGATGGTGGTGAGGAACTGAAATAGGTTGCCCAGAGAAGCTATGGATGGTCCCTCCCTGGAAGTGTCCAAGGCCAGATTGGAAGGAGCAACCTGATCTAGTGCAAGGTGTCCCTCCCCATGGCAGGGGGAGGTCGATGATCTTTAAGGTTCCCTCCAATCCAAACTATTCTATTCTATGATTGTGATTTCCCCTACATTTAATATTCAAAGTACTGCAAAGATCAACACTGAAACTATTTGTAAGCCCCTTTCTCAGATCCTAGAAGTGATTTCTGACCACTTCAAACTTCATTTGATTTATCTAAATGTGCACAAAGAATAATTTTAGAAGTATTTACAAGAAGTTGAGCTTCCAAGCAGAAACGCCCATGCACACTGCATGGATCTGCTGCACACTGCCCAGACCTCACCCACTCACTGCTGGGGGAGGAATGAGCTACTGAGGTGCAGCCAGCACCCGAGGAGACCCATCAGCTGCACTGTGGGATGGTGTTAGCAAAGCACCCGGGGGAGGTGCAGGGTGGATGTTACTGCTGCAACCAAGCAAGCAGCCTTCAAACCCCATGAGAAACGTTAATAATATTGATGTAAAAAGCCTGATGTGAACAGATGAGGTGACTTTTTTTCCCAAAACAACATCTGGCATCTAAAATGGCCTCAATGAATTTTAATCTGCAGCGACTTCTGATGTGTTATCTGCTGATGGGCTCAAAGCACAACTTCCTACTCTTTCTGCCCAAGAAGAACCATAAGAGGACAGCCAGAGAAACACTGTCCCCCAGCCCACCCCTGCTCTCACAGCTCCCATTACCTTCTCATGAATCTCCTGAGTTGATTGTGCGTCACAGAATGCCACCGTCGCCAGGTCCTTCAGTATGGGCATCTCCACTGTGCAGTCCCTGCCATCCAGCAGTGCCACCAGGGGCCGGGGTGCATGGGGCCATTCATGATTTGAGGACGAATACCTGCAAGCAGAAGGAACACGGCTTTTACACTGGGGGCAGCAGAAGGTCCCCCCAGCAGTGGTAGCCCCTGTGTGTGGCTCCTGTGTTGGATGAGGGGCAGTGGCACATGGCTTCAGCTCATACAGGAAATTTTGGGGGTGATGGCAACTTCCAGTTTCTCTCTGGGAGTATAGCTGTGGTTTTGCCCTGGGTGGAGAAAAACACAGCAAGGCTTGCTCTCAGGACTGGGATGGACAACTCTATTTGTCTTTGGGAATTTATGGAGGTTTATCTTCATTGTGCCCATCCTCACCAAAACAGGACCCACTTCAAGCAAGCCACCTAAGCCAGAGCTGCTGGCCTCTTCAACCATTTTATTTAGCATCTCAGGAGTGAAATGAAACCCAAGACAGCAATAAATTTTTCCCTGCCTGCAGAAGGGTTGGGATTTCATCTCACAGATACACACTGGCACTTGTTCTGTTTTTTTAAGGAATGACTTTACCATTTTGACTACCTTGGAAAGAAAAGCTTAAACAGACATCTACTAAGAAAACAGGACTACTGGAAAATCCCAGAAAGAGCAGGACACCCAGGACCTCTTAAGCAGGCAGGTTTATATTCTGTTACATTACCAACTACCAAAAGGCTTCAAGCTGTGAATGGAGAAGCTCAGCTTACTCTGTAAAAACCAAACCTGCTCTGTCACCACAGGATGCTCTAGGATGTGTAGTCTGAGTTGGTGTGAAGGACCAACATATATCAGATGAAAAGGCTGCAGACTTCACTCCACCATCACAGTGAGCACACTCACTGCGTCATAGAATTGTTTGGGTTAGAAAGGACCTTTAAAGGTCCAAGCCCCCTACGGTGAGCAGGGACATCTTTAACTAGATGAGGTTGCTCAGAGCCTTCTCCAGCCTGACCCTGAATATTTCTAGGGATGAGGCTTCTACTAGGACACTGTTCTTTCCACCCTTGCAGACACCTCACCATGGATTGCCTCCTTGAAACCACTGATATTCAGGGCTCTGTTCAGCTGTACTGCATTTTTCTCATTTCATAACAACATGTTCTCCAGACAGAGGTGAGGAGAGGAACAATCACCACCAAGGGCCATGGAAGCCTGATTTTTATATCCTATTTATTGCTCTGCTGAGGATTAACTGGTTCATTTTTAGACAAATCACTTCACCACTCAGTAAAGACACTTGCTACATTAGGACTGTACAAAATATCCCAGTTATCTTCTTTGGAGGTTTCTGGGATAAGTGTAGGTGGGGGGAGCAGGTGATCTGTGCACAAAGTGGTGTTTTATTTCTGTTACCATACCATGGGATGGCCAGGCCTGGAAGGTTTGTGTTTGAACCTTCAAGTCCCTACACTAGCAGTCTTAGATAAGCTCCTCTCCTTACCACAAGAACCTTCCAGAGCTACCAACCAACATCTGCTTTGCCTTTAAGCACAGCAGTTGTGCAATCCTTTTATAGAGGAGCTAGCAGATACTACATCTGGATGAGAGCATTCTCTGCTGCATCACATCACAGGTACCTCACAGTGAGCTAGGCAAGCATGGTACTTGGCTGAGGAACTCTGTGGAGTTGTTTGTGAAGGAACAAACATCTCCCATAGAGTATTACAGGACAAATGCTACTGTCTGTGGCACTGTTTGAGTAAGCTGGACTGAAGCTAAAAGCTGGAGGCTCCGTCACTGGTCCTCTGTGGTGCTGTGCTCTCCTTTCTCCAGTGTTTCCTGCAGCTCTGCTCAAGTGGTAACCATTAGTGGTGATTGTAGTGGATGCATCTGGACACATAGATTCTGGGGAAACAGACACAACCCAACAGCCAAGGGCTCATTTGAGCAATGTGCCCACCTAACCACAGTGTTGGGCAATGTCTGTCTCAAGCTGAACTTGGAAGAAACTAACTTATGTGCTTGGTATGTAAATATGACTGTGAGTCAGTTATCTCACTCCATACCTACTGGACAGCCCAGGGCCTGTTAAGCTGCACACCAAGATCTCCCCTTGAGCAGGGATGCTTCTCAAGGATACTCCTCAAGGCCAAGAGACTCCTTGCCACAACAGATTCTCAGTAAGCAATTAATAGCAGGCTAAACTTCAAAATCTTAGCTGAGTAATAGAAAGGATTGGCTGCACATATATAATCCTGTAGACTTAAGTAGTTGACCCAGTCTGTGACTGGAAGTGGATCCAGCTGTGCCTTCTCCTCTCTGAGAAGGAGTTTAGAAAGCAAGGGGGTCATTTCGGACCTCATGACCCAACTGCCTCCCTAATAGTTTTGTCTGGTCCTGTCCTCTAGGCAGTAAATAATCAAGTGTACCTTGTCATGGAATCTTGTTAAACCACTGTCACCTTTATTATCAAAGTTCATTAAATTGCTGCTTTATATCAATAAACATCTTGCTACATTTATGAGGGAATTGTGACACCCTGTGACACCCTCATGCACACTGGCTGGTACCACTCCAGCCCTCTGGACTGTGGTCAAAACCAAGAATCATGTCACTGCAGCCCCACACACAGAAAAATGGCAGTGAGGGAAAGAAACTAACTACAGGAGCAGCACACTGATTTAATTAGTTATTTTTTTAAAGGGAAAATTAATTATAAGTGCCTTTTTGTCCAGATTGCTGCTGGGTAAAGTGTTATCAAGATCTCCAGCAGCTGATGTGCATGTGACAGACATAGATGCTGTGGGTCAGAGTGATGCCAGCACCGAGAACATCGCCCCGGGGAGGGATCTACACTGCTGTGTACAAAATGTGGGGTAGCACCAAGTTACTTCTCTTGTACACGGGGAAAAAAATAACTCTGTGGTTAAGCAGGCAGGCTTAAGGGAGTGGGTGTAATGGTTCTCTGTTACAGTTTCATTGAATCTGCATTTAGAAATGAAGAACTAACCAAGCTGGCAGACCTGACTGGAGATTTTCAGCATTACATGCGAATGTTTTTAGAACAGGTCCTTCTCTCTGTCCTTCCTACCGAGGTCTCCATTAGCATGTACTGGAAGTAATAGATGATGGTACGTGCATTTCATCCAGATGGAAGTACGACTGTGTCAGTAGGCAGGGTAGAGTGCCGAGACGATTTGGATAACCGAAAGAAGCTTGCCGTAAGCAGATAAGCAAGAATAAAAACATGCACAAATCTCAGAGGGCTTACACAATCCCTTTGTCAAGCACCATCCTGCAGCTAGATTATTTTCTCAGGTTAACGAGCAAGTGAATTATAACACTGACTTAAATGCTTACCAACATGCAAGATCTCCAAGGCTTAGAGCATCACCTAGCAGCCTTACACCACAATCATAAATAAAAAGGAATCTGATGCAGGACCAAGGTGGCCGTGGTGGTCCCAGCCCTGGTGGCTACCATCCCTATCCCCAGTCCATAAATCTTTATGCCTCTGCCTAGGCATATTGATTTTTGGTGCCTGCCAAGGACTAGGACAGTCCTTAGGCAGAGCAGCAGGCACACAGAGGCTGGTGGTGGCTTTCTGTGAAGTCCCATGGAAGATGAAACCAAGGGTTATCTGAAACTTTGACATTTCATCTGAGCCCCAAAATAACGGTTTTATTATGCTGCCATTACATAAGCTTCTTTCAAAGTCAAACCAAACACAGCCTTTTTTTTTTTTTTTTTTAACCAGCATCTGTGTCTTTGCTCAGGATTAGGGATGTAATTGTGCCTGATGACACAGGCTTCTTAGGCACTGTCACCCTCGCCTGCACACAAAAGTGCAGTCGTCAAGGCTGAATGGTGGCTGGAGACCCCGAGGTAGGCAGAGGAATGCCACGCACTTCTGCTTCAATGAGGGCATTTACTCCAGCTTGACAAGGCAAGTTTTGAAGCAAATCAGTATGACATGAAGTGCATAATGTATGGAAATTACCTTTTAATAAAACCAGTGGCAGGTTTGCAACTTCAGCCATGGTATATTTTCCTCACCTGCCTCTCTGGGTGCCTCTCCACCACCCTGCATCTATTCTTCACCGTCCTGGTTCCTACCTCCTGCATAAACACAATCAAACCAAAATCATTGGGCTGGCAAAGCCGAGCTAAACTTAGCCTTCTTGTCTTTTTTACCCAAGCTCGTACACAGTACATTTATTCTGCGTGCGACTGCTTCATTAAGAACAAGGTATGCCATGGATCAGAAAGTAATTAAACAGCTAGGCACTCCCCCTAAATTCTGATCAAACATCACAGCCGTTAACCCTTTCGTTCTGCAAGAACTACCAGAGTCTCTCCACCAAGGTCTACAATATTGTTTCAAACAAGACCCATGCATGGGCACCACAGCAAGCCAGGGTGGTGAGGGCAGGAACCAGCAGAGCAGTTCTCCTTGGGGCTGGGGTGGGATCAGCTCTCGTCCCAGCAGTGCCGGCAGGAGCCACCCGAGCAGCTCTCTATGGGGCTGGGGTGTGATCTCTCTCCCTCTAGCCTCCCAAATTCGTTGGCTTCCCGGCCATCTGAAGCTGATTTTGCCGATCAACCCCCAGCCGCTCTGGCAAAGTTGTGGCAAGTATTGTTCAAGATGTATTTTTATATTTTTTTAGGCGTTTTCAGCTGCCCGCGGATGCTCGCCAGCACTGCAGGGAGAGAAGGGAGGGTTCATGGGAAAAAAAAAAAAAAAAAGAAAAGAAAAAAAGAAAAAAAAAAAAAAAAGAAGAAAAAAAAGAAGGGAAAAAAGAGAGAGACAGAGAAGAAAAAAAAAAAAAAGGAAAGGTTTCGCAGTCACACTGAGAACTCAAAACTCCACCCCGGCTCACAGGCAGCGCCGCTTGTTGCACGCAGCCCCGCGTATAAAGTGCTTTTGTTTCATTTTTAATACACAAAGCCTGCTTGTCCTCTCCTGCCGCTCCTCCCCTTTGCCACCCACTTGTATCCGATCCCAATGGCACCCCTGCCAAGAGAATTAGGGAGTGCTCCCTGCTAAATGGCAGCCTTTGTGTGACCGCAAGACGGCTGGTACTATCTCACAGAAACAAAAGCAGAAGCCATTTGCCTAATTCTTATTAATCTCAGTTGCCTACGCCACGCAGCATTTAAAAAAAAAAAAAAGAAAAGAAAAAGAGAGAAAATAATAATAATCAAAAAGGCTTTAAACATGGTCACTTGCAGTATATAAAAGTGCATCAAGAAGCAATCCTGACACTCGCCTGAATTACCCCATCACAACAAAGTAGCTACAGTTTTACAGTCAACTACACACTTTATTAAACAAACAGAAAAGAAACAGGAAATTTCCCCTTGCCTGGAAAATGTTGCCTCCACATTCTTCTTCTTATTAAAAACCACACATGGCAGTGGAGGAGGAGGGAGGGAGGAGGAAGGGGGGAACCCACACACGATAAAATACTACCACTTTTTCAGTGCGTTGCCTCTCCTTTCGTCTACGAGGGGTATCTTCAAACAAGCAATCCCGCGGCCCACAGCTGCAACATCTCAAGACAAATGTCTCTTTGAACACGGAGGGAAAAGAAAAGGCTTTTGTCCTGAGCCACGGAAGAATAATCTGAAATTGCGAGAGGAGTTACAGTCACCTCTGCGCGGCTCCCAACTCTTCAGAGCACTCCCTCCAGACTTTGCCGAAGCTTTTAACTAATCGTAGTTCTTTCCCAGCCCTTGAATAAAATCATGTGAGTGCCAGCCAAAAAATCTTATGCTATGCACACTAAAGGGTTTGTATATGTCACAGTTGCTTTTCCCCCTTCCACTCCCCTCCTCCTATTGACTTGCACATACGGCGGGTTGGTTTTTTTTTCCCCGAGTTGTCTCAAATGGATTTAATCTGTGCCACGCTGCGTTTTGTGTTTGTTTGGTGGTTTTTTTTTTTTTTTTTTTTTTTTTTTTTTTTTTTTTTTTTAAACTCAGAAATGAAACATGCCTTTCCCTGCAGAGAGTATTGAACCAGGCTCCAGGAACAGGCTGATAGCCTTTAGCAGCACCAGGAAAACAAAAAGCAAAGCACTGGGGAAAGCAAGGCTGCGCTGATCTCATCTAGCACCCAGAAAACAAGGGCCAAATTCTTTCTTGATGTGTAAATCAACTGGTTTTCAGGATCAGAAAGGATATGTACTAGCACAAGACATCTTCTTGGAGATGCCCAGTTTGTCCCAAATAGGTAACAGCAGACCCATATCATTGTCATAATGACAGGACAAGGGGCAGCGGTTTTAAACTAGAGCATGATGGATTTAATTTAGACATTAGGAAAAAGTTCTTTACTATTAGGATGGTGAGGCACTGGAATAGGTTGTCCAGAGAAGCTGTGGATGCTTCATCCCTGGAAGTGTTTAAAACCAGGCTGGATGAGGTTTTGGGCAACCTGGTCTAGTGGGAGGTGTTCCTGCCCATGGCAGGGGGTTTGGAACTAGATGATCTTTAAGGTCCCTTCCAACTCAAGCCCTTCTGTGATTCTGTGATGATTCTACGATCCCAGTCCCACCTCCCTGCAAAGTGTGGAGGGAGGTTCAGAACTGTGCAATGCCCTGTGTCCAGAGCACATAGCAGCACATGGCTTAGAGCATTTTTTCCCCCTCTTCTCTCATCTTTCCAGTCACCATCCTCACTGCCAGTGGCAGCAACAGCCAGAGACAACCCTCATCCATGAAAAAATCTGCATCTCACTCTCATTTAGTACCATTAGTACTAAACCATCTTACTCTTTCTATAGCTAGAGAGTACTGCAGGTTAGTTAACAGAGGGATCTAGGTGGGCTTTGTTCCAAATACCTTGGATACATCAAACTGATCTTCAGCCATGGAAGCCAAAACTGAACCAGAGCAGTGCTGGTGCACCAGTTCTTCAACTGGGAGAAATGCAGTAGGTGGGGAAACTGGTCAGCAGCAAGGTGAGCCTGTGCAGACACGTGTTTCTCCATCACGTTTTATCACCATCCCACGGGTTCAAACAGCATCATCTTTCCCCTCCTCAGGCTAGGCAGGCTGCAGCGCCCAGAGCTGAGGGAAACATCCAGGAGAAACAGTAAGCAATTCATCAGTACATGCATCTCTGTTGGATGCTTCAGGATGCCCAGGAGAGTCTTGGAAGTGAATGATGGGGTCAGGAATGAGGAGAACAAAGGTTTATTACCTGAAGCTAGTCCTGACTTACAACATAAACACCAAAAGACCTGTCAGCATCTCTAAAATTCAGTCTCTGAGTATAAAACAAAGGGATTTAGGCATATCTTTCTCTTGAACTTACTAGCACCTATTGCTAGGGTGCTCCACTTCTCCCCATTGTTCACTGCCCCAGCCATCATACCCACAAGCCAGAAAGTCCTGTATTGCCTTTCTGAGGTGGCTCAGTAGTCCCCACTCCATGGTGGCCCTAGGCCACTCTCTTCATGGGCTGCAAATCAGTATTGTATTCTGATTCAGGACTGCATAGAGGGGAAAACTCTGGAAAGTCACCTCTGCAGGTCATAGATAGCAGATGGAGTGGTGCTTGCAAGCAGAGAGGTGTAAGGAAGTTGCAAAGATGTCATCAAACGAGTGCTGAAAGATTTCTGTGAGGATGGGGATGGTTTTGGAAAGCAGTGCAATGCTGCAAGACCAAGAGGACCACCCTTTACTACCACAGCATACTTACAAGTGATGATCTTTCTTTAACTTTTGCTGCTCCTCATAATAAATACATGTAAAAAAAATGAGGTAAGACCCAATCTTTCTCTCCCAGTCAGGGGGAAACAGATACTTACTGTTGTTTCTCTGGAGGCACTGGCTATTGTACAGACAGAAGCCACACAAATGGAGCAGCCAGTTTAGAAAGGGATGTCAAATCTCTTTTTATAAATAATCATGATGTACTGTTTTTTAAAGCAAAGCATCTTTGACACTGCCAGGATCCTACCAGGAAAAGACTGGGAAATCATTCTTGTTTGGAGGAGACCTGAGTGTTTGAACCTGTGTCTCTAATGCAGCTGGAGCTGATGGCTCCACCCTCCCAGCCAGGGCTGCTGTGGTAAGAGAGATGATGGCAAAGTGGGGATGACTTTCAGTCCACTGGGAAAAGCCACAGGTCCACGACAGTCCCCTCTGCTCTGGCAAGGGAAATCATGCTTCAGAGAAACTCCTGAGCTCAAGAAATACGGGTAAGGAGGAAGCAAGGCTCGGGAGGAGCATTGTCCTGGCCGGAAAGCAAAAAACTCGTAACTGCTGTTGGGAAGACCCCGTGCAAACTCCTGACCTCCACAGCATATTTCCTCCTGTCAGCATACAAGAACTGGCTTTTTGCCAGTTCCCTTCTCAGAGTTTCCTTGAAGAATGCATTTTTAAAAATTCATAGGAAATTCCCATATAAAACTATATCCTTATTAGCTGATACCAACACAGCAATTACAGTCCCCAGCTGAACCACAGAAGCACACAGCAACCAGCAACCACAAAGAAATGCTCAAACACAGGGAGTACATTCACAAGGTATTTTCTTACCCTTATTTCAGATCCTGGAGATACACCAGAAACAGATGCACCTCTTCACCTCCTTTTATGTATCCCTGCAGTCCTCAGTACAAGAAGGACCTGGGCCTGTTGGAACAAGTCCAGAGGAGGCCACAAAAATCATCCAAGGGCTGGAATACCTCTGCTCTATGGACAGGCTGAAACAGTTGGGGTTGTTCAGCCTGGAGAAGAGAACTGTCCAGGGAGATCTTCTGGTGGCCTTTCAGTACTTAAAGGGGGCTTCTAACAAGAATCATTGTATGATTCTATGGAAGTCAAGCATGAGCTTAGGAAAACTCCAGAGCACTCCTCTTACATGAAATAATCTCTGAACTACATCTAGGAGCACTCTAGGTGCAGCCACAGGTACATAAACTGGTGTAATACAATATAGCCAAGACCCTAGGGTGAAAATCCTGATGGCCAAACAAGGTAACAGGAAATGGGGGATGCCTGAGGGATGCATTTGCTCCCAGGGCTAGCCAGGCACCTCAATAAGCAGGAGTGTCGAGCTGGGGATGGACAGAAAGAATGGCAAGGCCAGGAAGGCAGCAGAAGCTGCCAAGGCATGGGAGAGATACGGCAGAGCAGATGGGAAAGGTCATCTGGGGTGCTGAGGGATGTACCAAGAAAGCTAAAAGAAGCACCTGGAAGGAAGGAAGAAAGAAAGAAGAAAAAAGAAAAAAAAAAAGCAGCTTGCACAGAGTAGCTCAGTTTCTTGCATTCATTGAGGTTTTTTAAGAGAGAAAAAAAAAGAGGAAAAAGTCATTTGGGGGTGAGGGATTCAGATGGCCTCTCAAACCATCCCACCACCCAGGGCTGACCTTTGGAGCTCCTATTAAAAACAATATGAAGGCGGCAGCAAAACGCCCAATAAATTCTCCTTGAACGTGCTCCATTACCAAGCCCAGTACTGCAAAGGAATTATACCCATCGTGCTCAGGGGATGGATTTCTTGATATTATCCAGAACCCTGAGAAAATGATTTCTCTCCAGTGCTGCCACTTCAGCTGCAGTCTATATTCTTTACATTTCACACAAGTGACGTTTGCCTCTGAGAGACACATTCCAGCCACCCAGCATCATGCAGGAGGGATGACACCCTGTCCTAGCTCTCCTTTGGGTCCCTCCTTATCCTCTTTATCCTCTTTTCCCTTCTATCCAAGTGGAAACAAGTGACAGCAGTACAAAATAAATGAGCTGCTTCGGGAAATGGACAGCTTTCCTTGTGTTGGGGTTTTTTAACTGAATGACAAAATAAATAAATGGAAGGAGAACGATGCTGATGCTTTATGCACAGGTGCAGGGGAGAGATGCTGATATTAGCCATCTGGGCAGGAGGCTGCGCAGAGTTCAAATCACCCCGAGGGAGTCAGAGGCTGCAAAGACATTTTGGAAGATGTAAAAATCAAGGCTGAAGATGAGCCTGCTGACCAACAGTGACAGTGCTGGCATGGGGACAGCCTCAAACGATGCTGCCCGAGACCACCACAAGACCAGCAGTGGGACTGCTAACAGTGTACCAGCACTGTGGGGGGCAAACTCTTGGTTTAATCACAGACAGCTGACAGCCCTACAGTTTAGGCTGGAAAATTTCCTCAAATGAAGAAAAGAAAGAAGTGATCCATCAAAGCAAACACTTGGATCCAGTTTTTGGGAAGCAAGAGGGGTTCAATCACACTCACTGTCTGCATGCCATCCTCATCTTTTAAATGTGCATTGGCACATTGATAGTGAGGATTCTGAATGGAAAACAAAGGAAACATCATGTTGTGAGATACTTGTAGGAACTAAATTATGCTGGTGTTAAGCATAGACATTAGTCCTTCCTATTATGCTGGACAGAAAGTCCTACCGACCTTTTAAGCAAGATATACACAGGGCTTTCGGTATGCTGCTCTGATTTGCTGCTGCCATTGCTGGAGCTTTTCTGTAGATAATAGAATGGTTTGGGCAGAAGGTACCTTAAAGATTACCTAGCCTCAACCCCACTGCCATGAGCAGGGAGACCTCCTCCTAGACTGGGTTGCTTAAGGCCCCATCCAGTCTGTCTGTGAATGCTTCCAGGCTTGGAGCCTCAACAACTTCTCTGGGCAACCTGCTCCAGTGCCTCACCACCCTCATAGGGAAGAGTTTCTTCCTAATGTCTAATCTAAATTAAGCGTGTTCCAGTTCGAAGCCATTTCACCTCATCCTTTCACTCCATGCCTTTGCAGAGTCCCTCTCCAGCTCTCCTGTAGCCCCTTTCAAATACTGGAAGACTGCTCTAAGGTTTTCCTGGAGCCTTCTCTTCTCCAGGCTGAAAAATCTCAGCTCTCCCTGAGGAGTAGTTGAGAAGGCATTGAAGGATTTTCTGTCCTGGGTATGACAATGGTTGCTCTTATCTTACAGTATTTCCTGTACAATGATGTTTTTACTGCACTGATGAGCAAGCTGGTGAGGCAGGACCACTTTGCTGGGCTGGAAGCCTGGGAAGCCTTTTGGAAAACGAATCCTCCTCTTCATGTCCACCTGTAGCTGTTGTCATCTCAAGTCATTCATTTGCAGCAAGAATCATAGAATCAGTTTGGTTGGAAAAGATCATTAGGATCACTGATACCAACCTTTATATAACCTTACCAAGTCTGATGTTAAACCATGTCCCTTAGCACCAAGAAGGGAGAAAACTCATCAGTGATCCAGCCCAGGGTTTACTTAATGCCCTTTCCATGAGGGCAATGTGGGTGCTTTCAGTAAGAGCCCAGCTACATTGCTAAGAGCCTCCCACCAAAGCAGTCTTTGGCGGAGTGCAAAGAGCCAAAAAAGGCTGGCAGCTGCTTTAGTTCCTCTTGCAAATGCTGCAGATGGACTGTGGGATGTGGCAGGAGCCGAGACCACCCTGAGAGCACCCAAAGCCCTGGCTTGGGATGACAGATAGTTTCAATTCTTTAAATCCAGCTGGACATCTCCAGCATCTTCACTTAAAGTGATAAAAAGCACAAAACTTTGAAGCCAGGGGCAGTGAGTGACACTGTGGTGACATGCACCAGCAGAAAGAGAAGAACGTGGGTTGTCCCTGAGCCCTGTGAGACACACCATGTGTTCTCCTGGGGTCTCTTCCACAGCTTGAGTGATACTTGCTAGCTACTAAAGGAAAAAGCATGGTGAGCTGGCTCCAAAACCCACAGGTCTTGTCAAGGCCTTGTCCCTTGTAAGACCTATTAAAATAGCTTTTGGGCACTTGCCAAGTGCACAAGCCCAGCTGGAACCGTCTGTTCAGTGACCCTGTAACAAGGTCATTCCTTCTGGAGACTGAAACAGCCACTACAAATGCTTCTGCTGAGGGCACTGGACCTTCGATAACTTTCTCTCTTAATACCATGGCTCCTGGCCGTGTCCTTACTCTCAGATCCACACTCCTCTTCCACAGCAAAGATCAAATGAAGGAAACCTCATCGTGGAGAGGAAGCCCAACCACAGCCACATTTCCAGCTTTTCTGTAGCCCATTCACAGCCTGCACAAGGCTCCTGCTTTTGTTGTCCTAGTTTCCTGCTTCGCTTTTTTTCCATTTCTTTCCCTGTCCCAGTCTGTACCCAGAGCCCCCTCTGCTCTCTCATTGCCCTTTGAGGAATTTGAGACCAATTCCACTTAGGGCAGAGAGGATGACAAAATGGAAATATATGAATGAGAGAACAATCCTGGAAGGTCCTGAAAGGTTCTGAACACCTGCAAATCCCACTCATTTCCCTAAGATAAACACCCTCACTTCCCTGTAGCACAGGATCATAATTGAGAAAGAAAACCACCTAAATACCAACATTTGACAGCACTTTACTACAACCCACTTGCTATTAAAGTTGATTTACTTTTACAGCTAACGTTTTACAAGTATAATGTAGGATTTTAACATTGAAAAAAACCACAAACCAACAACCAACAGGGCACACGCTGAATTCTTGTTGACATTTCAAGCAGCCCAGAACCATAAAAACACAGCAAACAAAACTTTGTGCTTGGCAGCGACTACCAAATCTCACCTGTTCTCCCAGGGTTACCAAATAAAATCTGCACTCCAATTCTGCAGCCCCAGTCATGGCCCCAGCCTAGGCTGGGGAGGCCTCCCCGGCGTGCTTCCCCATGGCAGGGTGCCCATCCTTGAGCTCCCCAGCTCTTGGTGATTCTGCTCTCACCCAAGGAAGTAATGGAGACCACCAGGAGACCCACCATGGGGGAGGGCAACCCTCCAGTGCTTACATGAGCTTGGCACATATTTCAGTGTGCTATCCTTAACAGAAACACTTTCCTAGATGGGGCTGATATTCCCTCCAGGCACATTATCAATTATTTGCCAGGCGAGAAGGCACACTGTCATGGGAGATCAAGGAGATGATTGCACTACACAGCACAGGAAAGATGTATCAGAGAACTGATTTTATCCTTTGGAGAAACAGTTTATGGAGGAAGGCCATTTGCTTGTGGGTCTTCCAGCTACAGAGGGTAAGCAAGCAAAGCAGCTCACGGGGAGCATCATCCTTTGGCCACCCCAGAGCAGCAGCTTGGCCCTGGGCTCGGTCCTGCAGGTAACGGTTGTGCTGGGGGAACAATGAGCTGGCTCTGACTTTCCCCTTGGGTTACACGGGTTACACTTGCTGAATGTTACAGAACCCCAGTATTGTATGTGGTTTTTACTGTGTAATGACTGGCTCTACCTCAGGCAAGATTTACTGGTGATGACTGTATTAAGAAGACAGGGTTCTATATGTAAAGTCCCAGGAAAAGAAACTTAACTACTGCTTCAATCCATGTTCCTTAACTAATATACTCTAGGATTTTTCATACTGTTGTAAAGCTGTCTTCCCAGATACATCAGTACAACGAAGGAGGATCCCACATGGTGCTTGCAGCCCCTTGCCAGATGAACAGGGTCTGCTGGAAAGTCCAACAGGAATGGGGTGATGTGGGGCCCCGCAGCATCTCCCTCCCTGATGTTTTCTTTCAGAGTCACCTGCAAGGCTGCTCACTCAGCTAGAATCAAAACCAACCCATAGCCCCCTCCAGGAAGTCTCAATCTCTTTATCCAACTTCTCTGAAAACACATTTTAGAGATGCCACACAATACAGCCCTTTTTAGCTCTCTGTTCCCTCAAGCCATGCATTAATACAGCAGAGACTAAGCTGGATTGAGGGAATTTTAAATTGGTGTATTGGACAACATAGAAGGCTATAAAAAATAACACAAAACCCCACAACCAAACAAAAAAAGCACTCCAAATAGAATAAAGGAAATACTCAACACAAAATTGAATTGTAAGCTGTAGATTTCATGTGGTCAGGGTGAACCTACAAAACCTCTCACTAGAAATGTTATTAATAAGAGCATCTTATCTCCTGTAATGTAGAAAATACACTGATTAATTACAATACACTGATTAGTAAAAGCCTCCAAAATCTTAGAATGTTATCACTTAATCATGGTTTCTTTGAGACTGAGGGGGAAAAGTGGTGGTCGGGCAGAGAACTCTGTATTTTAAACTCATCTCTTTGAAATCTTTGACTTTTCACCTTTGCAGAGCCTTACTAGCTGCTCACTAACACTGTACCTAAAGCATCCTGAGGTTGCAAGAGAATATTGTAGGCATTTCAGGAAAAAAAAAAAGCGCATCTCCATACCTTTACAAAGACTTCTCAGGCTGACAAAAACCCCACACTTTTGAGACTGCATGAGAAATTTTGACTCTGTGGATAGAGATATCAGGTTTCCACAGGTACATTTCAAGCCAGGAAAACATCTTTTGTAATTCAGGGGTATCAAATCTTTCTTCAAATGTCCAAGAAGCCTGAGCAGTAGTGTCTTAATTTAAGATGACTGACAACTACAAATATAGGTAGCAGGTTTTTATAGCACCTAATATTTTCATCTGGTTTGTAAGTTGTTTGTATTTTATAAGCCCATCTGTGTTCCAGTGAGATTTAGGAACTGGGCTAGTAAATCCTGAAAATGTTGTGAAAGTATGATTTTCAATAAAAGCCTAAACAGCACTGTGCTTGGTTTAGTTAAAACCTTTTGTGTTTGAGTTTTTCAGCACTACAAACAAACACAATGAATTAATTTTTGTGAGCGGCTTTTAAATTTGGTTCTTCCAAATACTCATTAAATATTTTGAAAACTGAAATAATTTAATTTTTAACGTACTGTGCAACTGGGGAGAGCTCAAAAGAAGCATCTGGTGCCAAAAGGATGTGTGTTTTTCTAACTATAAAAGTCAGTCTAACAAAAGAGATTGTCTTTCTCTGCAAACCTTGCCTACCTTCAGTTTTCCTGGTTGAATAAAGATAACAGAAAAAGTTTAATGATTAACTTCCATGTTCTTTGTTTTCCCCCTTTATCAGGCTTTCCCTTGCTGCTAGCATTTCTGCACTGTTCCAGAACATTGGCTGCAGGTCTGAGGGCTGCTTGCACCCACCTACAGGCAGCACCAGGGACCTCAGCCCCAGCCTCCATAAACCTCTTCCAGATACATCACCACCATGACAGTCTCTGGACCTGAATGTGACTGGAAAAACCCAGAACTCCTCCTAAGAGATTGGAATTATGATTTCTTTTGCTACAGTAGAAGGCAGCTCCAAGTAAGGGCAGGGACAGAAATTGTGATGCCCCTGGCCACCCCACCTCGCCTCCTTGGTACTCTCAAGGACCAGTTGGAGAGAAAGTCCAGAGAAGGTGCACAAAAATGATTTGAGGGCTGGAACCTCTCTGCTATGGAGGACAGGCTGAGACAATTGGGGTTGTTCAGGCTGGAGAAGAGAGAGCTCCATGGAGACCTTATTGTAGTCTTTCAGTACTTAAAGGGGCTGAGAAGAAAGTCAGAGACAGACTTTTTAACAGGGTCTGTTGTGACAGGACAAGGGCTAATGGTTTAAAAAGAGGGAGATTTAGAGTAGATAGAAGGAAGACATTTTTAACACTGAGGGTAGCTAGCCCAGGTTGTCCAGAGAAGTGGTAGATGCCCTATCCCTGGAAACATTCCAGGTGGGATTGGGTGGGGCTCCTTGCTGACTGGCAGGGGGTGTTGGATCAGATGATGGTTAAAGGTCCCTTCCAATCCAACCCATTCTATGATTCTATAATTCTAAGATGCTAACATTTTTTCTTATTCCTGACCCTCAAAATGTCTCCCAGTATTTCATTGGACAGTGGACCGAGCAATGCCTACTGAGCATCATCACTAACTTAGACACTACAAGTAGCCATTCACTCTGAGACACCTCATCTGTCATCATGAGTGATTACCTCATTGAGGGTTTCCACAGGGGCTTTTCCTGCATGCCCAGAATGGGCTCAAGTCAAGGTTAGGTTAACTCTGCAAATCCTGCCCTTGTAACTGATTCGGCTCCACCTCTCCCGCACTCAGTCTGGTCAGCAGCATGCAAGCACCTTCTGGCTTATGGAAACATGTTCAGCTCTGTAATTTATCATCAGAGTTTAAAATAGTATCACTAACCTTTACAAGTAATGATAGACGAAACGTTTTCGCTAAAACAGAGCTATTTAAGACATGACCAGCTAGGAAAAAAATCTTTGCTAATCTGCTAGATCTTTGAGCAAAAGAAATACTTCCTGGGTTTGGTACTAAAACAAAAATGAACATTGGCAGAGAAAATAACATTATCTACAAATAGAAATCAACCTTTTCTCCTTGTGAGCCAGAGTAGCCCAAGGGATAACGGCATGATCACGCTTCTGATGTATTTATACAGCACATTTCATCTTCATTAATCTAGATAACACACTGGCAGATCTTTATTTTTCGATTCCAAGAATGATGAGCTAGTCCTGTGCTACAGCACTTCAACACCCACCCTTTCCCTGACAATGTGAGGTTCACTGGAGGTCCCTGAACACCATCCTGAAGCACCATAGGTACCTCCTTCCTACCCTCCCATTGCACAGGGAAGAGGCTTTAGTGCTGCAGCTCCAGCTTGTCCCAGCATGCCCCAAAGTTCACCACACTCATTTGGTCACAGCATAGGGCATGAAGTACCTCACCAAAACATGAGGCAGAGCCCTGCCCTTGCCTTCCTCAGTTCTCACACAGGGCTTTTCTCTTGTGGGGCAACCTCAGCAATGCAACAAGAGCAAAAGAGGAATATCAGGATGCGGTGGTATAAAGCACTGCTGCAAGGGTCCGTCATCTCTCTGATTTTTTTTGTAATCTGACATTTTGGTCAGTAATCCTCATATTTAAGGTGCCTTATTTTCTTGCACAGGCAAAGAATAGACTGCCAATTCCCGCAGCTGCTGGGAGGCATTTCCTACAGACACCCACAGCACATTAAGAGACAAATAAAATCCAAACTGCAGAGAAACTGACTGCTCTCAAAACCATGTTAAACTCTAATGGGCTGAAAATGTCTTCGTTTTTATGTCTCTTCACTATCATTGAGAGAAGAAAGTCAGTGCTGACGCAGATAAGCACAGGCTCCAGGTTGATCTAATAATGTACACTGAGATAGTGAGAAATACTTCAAATTTGCCTACAGTTATAAAACTGTAAATCACATTGAACGACATCACTGCAACAACTTATTCTCCTCTAACAGCTTTCTGCATTTTACCAGTTCAATAAAACCCATCACCTACTAACCTAAGAGCTATAGTTACGTACCCTATGGTTATTCTCAATTAATTGATTTATATGAGTTTTAAAATCGTGCCACAAACCCACCAGATGAGCGAGGTACAGCAAAATGAACTAACCAGATTTCATTTCTTTCTTGGGAAGGAGGTAGGGGAAGGGTAGAAAATGGAGAGTCTTGCACTGAAGCTTCAGAAACCTGACAAATTTTCCTGCCTTACAGTAAAAAACAGTTGGCAAAGATGGATGCTGATGCATCATACCCTGGCCTACATGTTCATACTCTTGAGTACATCATGCTGATGATCCAAGTGTGCTGAGAAAGCTTCCCGGGATCCTGAGAAAGGCGGCTCCTGCAACAACAATGCTCTTACACAGTGCTTGTGTCCTAAGGGATCTCAAAGGCTCTCACACATGAGCTGCCACTGACATGAAACCACCTCTGCTGGTTGCAATCAAGAGGTACAGGCTATGCGGCACCGAGGTGAGATAAGACATGAAACTCATCAACAAACCCAGCTAAATGAGCATTTTGCTATCACACAGACAAGTGTGCCTGTGTTTTCATGGCTCACTCCACAAATACCCAAGAGGTAAACTCTACAGTACTCAGTGTAATCTCATCCTCTAATTAGTATCTTTGATAGTACACAGAACATACCATTATTGGGGAAAAAATCCACAATGCATGGCCAAATGACTTTCTTAAGAATACTTGGATATCAGAGATGGCTTCATAATTATCCCCAAATAATTTTTCATTTAGTGACATTACTTTCAGCAAGAGTTTTCCTGAACCTCTTCCAGGTAGGTCACCTTCTTTGACCTATTCTCCTCTCTACACAAGCAGACCAATTCTCTGCCCACTCGGTGCCCTGAAATCATCTTCCTCAAGAGGAAAAAGGATGGTGGTTCTGCAGAAATTTGCTAGAAGTTGCTCTCAATGGAGAGATCATCTACACGAAGACACACAAATCTCAGTCACATGGTCTGGAAATGATTTCCTGAGTTTTCTTAAACAAGTCATTTTGTTTCTCCCTGGAAGAAGTGGACCTTGAGAGAGGTGCACTGAAGCAAATCCTTCTCAAGGCCTCGATTCAAGGACTAGCCAACTAACATTGATGGCTTTCAAGATTTTTTTTTTGGTGTGCTTTGTATGCAATATAAGGGTCATGACTCTTGAAGGACTCCTCTTCATGCTCTCAGTGAATGAGCATGATGGATCTTTGTACCAGTCATTCTGCTGTGCTCTCTGGGAGCCCTGCAGGAAGCACTGGAGAAGCCAGTGCACAAATACCCACAACAGCAACATGTCTCGCCCTGAGCTGCTGAACCATGCTTGATGTTAGCATTAGGTACAGAGTGTGCACCACCACCTCCTCCCTGGCATGTGCGTGGAGTCAAGCATTCATCTGACTTGAAGCTGCTTGGCTCTTTCTGCCCATGTTGGGCATATAAACAAAAAATCAGTTGCTACTTCCTTGCGATTCACATGAGGAGTGGCTGGAGTCAATGGGTTCAGTGTGGGGATCATTCAAAACAGCTGCAGCCAATGAAAAGAATCCATTCTTCGTTCCTGCAACCTGACTTGCTAGAAAGTAGGGAGCAAATGTTCCACCCTGAATAGTTTCGGTCTGAGCACAAGAGAAGATATTGGTAACAACGTCTGAAGTAAGAATGTCTCAGGATTGGGCTCAGATGCCTTGTAAATGTGTTTTTTATCTTCTATCCCAAACTGTATTTCTTTCTGCCTGTAACAGACTACGAGCTCTAAATGGCTCTGGCAGATTGCCAAGTATCTTTATTTTGGCTAGTAGAGAGCTCTCCTGCACAGAGAGCCTATCTAGCATGGAAAACAGACCTACTGGGATGGAGAGCCCAATCCTAGCTGAGCACTGGACCACCACAGCCCTCCCCAGTGAAGCCAAGACTTGCAGGAGTCCTGGGCACATTGGGGAGCTCCTCAGCTGCTCACCTCTCCTCAGAGTCACAGAACAGGCAGGGGTGTGGTTGCACCCCTCTCTGCTGGTCATGCAGAGCAAACCCTCCATGATATGTCCATCTATTGGGTGTGCTCACCTGCCCCACCTTCCTAGAAGGTCCATCCCAGACTGACGGTGCAGATCAGGCTTTGGGCAAGCGCTCTTCCATGTTGTACACTTCCGTCACCATCTCTCCGTGCACTCAGTTTTCCGGGTGTGAGGATGCTGATAGTATTCCAACAAACAATGCTTTTCTCAAAAAGTGGCACGCCACCACAGCAACCAGCTGAGAATGGTCTTCGTGATTTATTTTTAACCAACAGTGAATTTAGAGAAGCAGAAGGTGCTGCTGCTCTTAGAGATGCAAAGGTAGAGCAATAGACATAGGGAGTTTCTGCTGGGTGAGAATCAGGCCTGATCTGAGCATTTCCTCTGGGCTGACTGGCAGAAGCAAGTAATGCTGACAAAATGCATATGTTCTGAATTTTGTGTACTTCAGAAAGGAAACAACAAAATAAAGTTATTGTGCTTTACACTAAACTATCAAAAGCACCAAAATGTGATGCAGTAACATGACATTGTCTTCAGGACTCTTGCCCACCTCAAGGTTGACAGAGCAGCTGGCTCATGGACATTTAAGCAGGGCTCATATTCTTTCCTCACATACCCAGGTGCTTTTACATGACACAATATGGCGTGTGGATGTCTCCATCCTCTTCCTACAGTCATCGGTGCAGCATGAACTAAGGACAATGCCCTTTAACAAAAGATCCAAGAAAGGATAACCACTAAGATAAAAAAGATTTGCATTATAAATATCACAATGTAAGGGAAATTATAAAGCCCTGCAAGCTGAGTTTCTGATATTGTTTTAATCTCACTGGGTGTAGCTGTGCCAATGTTGGCTGCCTTTGTGTCTCAGTCCCAGTCTCCCTCCCATCGGACCGGACAAGCCTTTTCCCAAATCACAACAGCTGGCTGGACCAATGCTCCACCTCCTCCTTCTTCCTACAGCTTTCCCTTAGAGCATGATGACTTTTAAATCCTCTCAGGCTCAAAGCCCAGTAAGCAGTAAAGCCCAGCACAAAATGATATTTATGTCTCATAACTGGTTTTTTTTTTTTTTTTCATCTAAGAATCCAATAGAAAAATAACCTCAGCAGCATTCGTCATGGCCAGAGGTGGATTTGAAACTCTGACAGTGTGCTGCACAAAGTTAAGAGAAGAGCTGAAGTTCCTATCTTCCTTCAGCTGCAGTAAGGACTGGCTTAAAATCTTTTGTGGAGCTGGAAACTTTGGTACGGACAGAGAACTCAAATGAACAGCCGCAATGGCTGTGGAGTGGTTTCCTTAATTAGAAAGTTGGCTGTGTTTGTAAGGAGGAGGGAAGCAACACTACAGACAGCCAAGGCAAAGAGCAAGGAAAAACTGTAGCACATGCAGCTCTGGAGGAAACACAAACCAGCTCTATCAGCCCCCCAGGTCCTCCAAAACTGCTTGTAATTATTAGGCTGAAAATCAAGCATGGTCCTGCTGCTGAATCAGAGCAATACAAGCTTGTGAATATGACTTGGCCTTAATTAATTCATTTTGACAAGGCTCAAAACACTCCCCAGGCAATTTAAGACACTGTAAAATTCAAGGAACTGACAGTTTTTGACCTCAAGATGTCAAATACAGAACTGTTGTCTAGTTTTGATGAGCTGTCACTCTGTCCCCTGGACATCCCTACTGCAGAGTTTCACGTCATGGGCTGCAACCACACAACGTGGGCCACGAGACTACTGGCACGTTCTCAAAGCATCAGTCAACCCAGCTTCCATGGCATCCAAGACGCCTATTAATGTAGCAGTAGTGGTCTGCCCAGACTGCCAGAGAGGTTGGGGAATCTTCTTCTCTGGAGAGATTCCAGACCCTCCAGGTCATGATCCTGAGCAACTTGCTCTAGGTAAACCTGTTCTAGGATGGGAGTTGGACTAAATGATCTACAGAGGTTCCTTCCCACCCTCATCATTCTGTGATTCTCAGTCTTCTGTCCTGCTCTGGCACTAGCCAAGGGAAGAGTAGAGAGGAACCCAATGCTGTGAGACCAGCTGCAAGGCAATCCGAGAGACACACATCTCACTGCCTTGCTTGCTGGCAAGGTTTTGCTGGCTGTTCTTGTGGAGACCTGGTGAGCAGAGCTAGCGAGCCATGTAGCAAACAGAAAACTAACCTGGAAGGTTGTTGATTTTTTTCTACAGCAGACCAGATCTCTGCCTGAAAGCACAAGAAACTGTCTAAGAGGAGACATGCAAAGGTCCCTTCTGACCTAAAGCCTCCTATGATTCTATGATTTCAGGCCTTGCACATCTCTCACACCAGCACAACATACCTCCCAACAGGAAGGTGGGTAACTGTACAGAAAAGTGGAGAAAGCCACAAGTGGAGAACCTGCAGCTTTCCTCTGAGCTGGTTGTATGTGATTCTGTCAGTTCAACCAGCACCTGACACCTGTGATCAGAAGGAAGCTGATACCTGTTTGCTGAGATAATGGAGTATCCTACTATGGAAACTCAAACGATTGGTGCCAAAACAGTGCTCCCTTGGAACAGGCAGCTATGCTGTGCATCTGGAGAGACCAGGAAGCCAAAAGGGGAAAATGCTTCTTGGCAGCAGCAGAAAACCAACATACTGATGCTTCTCCTAAGCACAAGACTCTGGCCAAGGAGAATCATGGGTTGTGGACTGTTTCCAGGGATGCACATGAGATGCTCTTCCTGTAATTTAACATGAAGCTGTGACCTCCAAGGGCTGTGTGTGCTCCTCACCATGGCAGGCTGCAACCCTGTGTGACAGAGCACATAGAGTTTGAGAGGTTGTTTTTCTGCTTCAGATCAGACTCCAGGATGAAATGAAACATGGATATCTGATGTGAGGGAGGCTGAGGGGCATGGCTTTGGTCTCCAGAGAGGTGACTGGAGAGTGGTGGCAGAAGGGACACTGAGTTTCTGAGTATGGCTCCAAAAAAGAAAATCTCAGAGGGCACCCTCACCATCCTGATCCATGCAGGAGATGAAAAAGAATCATCCCAACTTGGAAAAGGAGAAGTGCATCTCCTCAGAGAGTCTCTGTCCCAAACTCCTCTGCATTGGGAATAGGGCCATCAACCCAGGAAAGCTGCAAAATTACCTCACAGCTCACACCCAGGAGCTCAGTGTGGCTTGACACAAAGCAGCAAAGCACAGGTTACACACACTGTTTACAAAAAAATTAATCTTGAACAATGTGGAGTGAAATCTTGGATCAATTTTAACTTGCTCTTTTGCCAAATTCTGATTGAAGATCATTGCTCAGACCCCAAGGGCTCATAATCCACTTACCAAACATGGCACTGCTGTATTTGGATGGACTTGAGTCATGGCATTTCTAACACCATGAAGGGTAGATGCCAGAGGCAACTAAACAAAGTGCATAACCACACTGACTTGAGAAAAGGAGCATACAAAAAATTGAAAACAAACATTTAGTGAATGCTACCAGCAGCCTTGTTCCTAAGCGTGGAATGCTCCCCTGGAAACTGTCTACCTTTCAGGCATCATCTCTCCCACTGCAGTATTTTGCTTGATTTACTGTTGTTGATTACGGTATTTTTTATTGCTCTCCTACCTTCCTCCTTCCTCTCCCACTCAGATACGTTTGCAGTGAAGGAAAGATGCTCCCTTTGGCTCTGCAGAGCAGTTTCCAGCCTCAGCAGTGCTTGCAGCCTGGCTGTTGCTGGGCTGTCCAGCATTTCTTTGTAGTTACATTGTATTCAGCACTGGTGCTTTGGCTTCCTGCCTTACAAATGGATTAAGCTAATAGGTAAGAGGCAAATTAACTCAGTGCGCCGATTAACTTCCCAGAGTGGGAGTGAAGGAAATTGAAGATTCCCCAGGAAACTATCCTGGTATGCAAAGTATGGCCAGATTCTCCCTATTACAGGGGGCATCATGGTGAGGAACCCTGTACCCTTGGCACCTAGTAGAACAACCCAAACCCCATAAAGGCAAGACAGGAATTGCATTGCAAACTGCTTGTCTTTGAGTCCAGCTGCTGCTCTGAAGCCTGAGGGCACTGGGAGGAGTAGGAGAGGCTTTTAAGAAGGAGTTAAAGCAGTATTCTTCCTTACTGGCAATCTGATGCTTCTTCCTTCCTGGAGCAAAAGCAGCTTCTGGTCCCCTGGGAGAATGGTGGAGCATCTCCTCAGGCTCACACTAAGTGCTCTGCAACTTCCTGTACTGTAAACTCATTGCATAACATGACTCTGTGCTGTGCAAAACCTCTCAAGCACCGAGCCTTGTTGGATCCAATGTTGTTTCTCCCAATCCTTCTGTGAGATCTGCTTTCCATATGTCCCTGCCAACGTGCTTGCCTTCTTCATGACTGCCAAAGACCAGTCTCCCTCTTCACTGATCTTACCCTTCTCCCTGCCTCAGCTCACCTGCTGGCTGCACACAAGTGCACATCCATAGGTACTACATGGTTGGGTTCCCTTTTCTCAGCACCACTCTTCTGTCTGATACCTCTACTAAGGACATAACACCATGGCTATATGTTGTCTCCGACCACTGCTCAAACAGTCCCGCCACTTTACCAAGAACAGAAGGCCCAGCAGGGTGAGACTTCCCTTTGTATTTCCCAGGACAAAGCTCATCTACTACCATGAAACAAGTACTAAAAAAAAAAAAAAACAGAAAAGAAAACCAAAACAGTTTCAGAATGAAGCAAGAGTTACCAATGTCATAATAACTATTGACTTCTCAAACTCCCTCTTTTCCATGTGCTGCCTTAGAAGAAAAAGACAGTTGAATGGATCTGCTCTAGATTTCTCCTACACACCCCTCACAGCTGCAAATCCTTTACAAGGTGATTTTTACTTAGTGAAGGTTTTCATCCTGCGTGTTACCTTCCACCTGACAAATCTCTTTATAGTCTGGAGCTCTATAGTATTGAGCCACAATAAAATTTGTTATCTCCACATGCTCTTTTTGTGTCAATATTGCATAACTGCCACTTCTCTCTTTTCTCCTCATCTCTCTTAGCTTTCACAAGTGACCTGTTTTGGTCTATTGTAGCCCACGGTATCACTAATCTTAACATGGTCCCAAGATACAGGCAGAGAGAGATGTCAGTTCTAACATCTTCTGCCACTCCTGAGGATTCTTTTTGAGCCCCTCTGAAAAACAGCCAGCTCTGCCCTTCACGCAGGACCCCATCCTTCCTTCTCCAGGGAAGAATCACTGGTCCCTGCCCCACCATTCATGCTTTTATGGTGGGGCAGCCAAGTAAGCTCTTTCTGTGCCTCCTGCTCTTTGGATCTTGTGGATTCAGTTCCACTCCCATCACAGCACATCCCACATCCTGCTGCCACAATACATCCCATCTTCTTTCCTGGCGTCCTTTTCTCCAGGGTGGCCAGGGACTCTCCCATGACTTCTCACCCACTTCTAGCTAGAAAGCCTCTCCTGCTTCATTCTCAGAGAGGCAAAAGCCTCAGGTATTTCCCCCTTTCTGCTTCAGTCACCTCTCACTCTGAATCACAGAATCATAAAATGGTTTGGGTTGGAAGGGACCTTAAAGATCATCTAGTTACAACACCCTGCCAAGGGAAGGGTCACTTTCTACTAGATCAGGTTGCTCAAAGCCCCATCCAACCTGGGCTAGAATGCTTCCAGGGAGGGGGCATCTCTGGGCAACCTGTTCCAGTATATTACTAGCCTCACTGTAAAGAATTTCTTCCTAATATCCAGTCTAAATCTACCCTCTCTTCTAGCTTAAAGCCATTCCCCCTCATCCTGTCACTACACTCCCTAATAAGGAGTCCAGGAAGCACTTTTTCTGTTTCAGGAGACCTGGATGCACTTTCCAGCCACCTTCCAGCTCTCTGCACCCTTTCAGATTTCCATACTAATGCTCCAAACTTCCTATAGCTCAATCACATTTAAAGTCTATTTTTTTTTAACAGCTACCACTCAACTGTTTTTAGTGAAGGATGTTGGCAAGCCAGCCATTTATAATGGTCAAAAAGCCACAATAGTTTATCAATTATTTTGTAGAGTACCTTCTCTACAGCACAGTGGGTCCATACCTATGAATCATTCTCTTTGTCTAAGATTTTTTTTTTCTCTTGAGTGTCTCCAGTCAGATTAGCTCATTATTATGAGTAGAATCCAACCTGCTAGTCACCATTTAAACCAAAATTGTGCTAATTTGCCTAATCAGAACGAGGACAGATGTAAAACTGAAATACCAGAAATCCAGAATATAGAAACCTTCAACCACAGGCACAACTAAACCACTTTTAAACGGCAAACATCCAAACCCGAACAATGGTTCTTAACACATACCCCCACACCCACCCCAGTACTGCACCTCAAAGTCAGGCTGACTAGGCAAAAATAACCAAAAACTAAGCAGCCATCATCAGTGCCCATCAGTCCTCCCTTGAAAGCAATTTGTGCTTTAATAATTCAACAGAATTTAATTTGCTAGCAGTAATAAAGGTGGAATTTATTTTTGTTTCCAAAGTGTGACGTGGATGGACATCCTATCTCTGTAAGGTACACCCCTGTTTGCAGCAAGCCCTGGGCACGGGGCCAAATACACACACCAAACCTTGGTGTTCTCTAGAGCAGGTCCGCAAACCACAGAGACCAAAGTGAGATCAAGCAAGAAATCCTCTAACAGGTTTAACAGGCAACATTTGAAACTGAGCAGCATTACTAATATTTATTTTACCCATAAGGCCTCTTTTAGAATTTTGTATCTTAAATTTTCAATTGCAAACTTGCAAGGTTTTGGTGGAATACCTTTTTTATGGCTTGCTTCAGACTGTTAATAACAGCTCCAGTGCTAATGACCTAACTCCTGAATGTGGAAAGAAAAAACAGCACTTCATGAAATATTGATACACACTTGGAAATTTGACAATTATCTCCAGAGTTCCTTGGTAAAATCTGAAAGCAAATAAATAGCAAACATTTCCTGTACTCATTAAAATACTGAAAAACAGAGAAGGAAACCTACTCATTATCCATTTGACAAATACAACCTATTATTTTTAATAACGCACAGGCATTCAATGCATGAAATTTACAGCTTCTCTTGCTTAAAGAAACCATTGGGTTTGTATATCAAGTGTTAAGAAATGTAATAAAATTATGTGGAGCTGGTGGCTTTATCAGGAGAAGGTAAGACAATTCCTCTGCCAAATTCAACAGCAAAGAGACTGTTCTTCAGATGGAAGCACAACTTCACTCACTGCCCTACTTTGGAAGCTGCTTGTCCAGACAGAAATTCTCCAAAAATCCTCAATGTTAATTTTGTTGGTCTTTCCCACATGAACGCAGGAAACAGAAAACTGGAGTAAGAGAGCTGACAAGCCAGAGCATGGGGCTGCTAGCCCACGTAATATCTCTCTATATCTTGCTTATCTTACACCAGTGAGATGATGTACAGGCTCATCCTCTGTCCAGAGCTCAGCACAGGAGATACCACACTGCTGCCTGTGCTTTTACGATGAAGGGCAAGTACAGAGGACACTTTCTCCTGCTGAATAAATATGAACCATAAGGGGAAAACTTCAAATGCAGAGCATGACAGGTTGCTCGACATTGCATTACAGCGCAATCATCAGTGTTATTACAGTAATTCTGCTTTCTGGACCTTTTAGCCCTGACTGCAGATGAAACAGAGCAACAACTGCTACAAGGAATAATAAAACGGAAATTTAAGATTCTTAAGCCAAATGTTTCAGCTGGTGAGATAACAACTTCCACTCTTATGCAGGTCTATTCAACAAGAGCAACAATTTCAAAACAGGGAAAGCTTGAGATCAATAGAAATTGTAAGTGCTGCCCAGGTGGGAGAAATAAAGCTGCATTTTGGCTTTCTTGGTTGTCCCAACAGGATGGTCTAGATCCTGATAACCTCTCTGCTGTCCATACTGAGCGCCCTCTTATCTGCTATAATACATACTAACCAAGATTCCTTTCAGCAAGCAAGTGAAATACATGTGGTTGCATGACCTACTGTACTGATCAAATACTCATTTAAAACTTTATCATAGAGTCACAGAATTGCTTCAGCTGGAAAAGACCTCTAAGAAATCCAACCATTAACTTAATACCACCATGGCCATTAAACCATGTCCTGAAGTGCCAAGCCCACACATTTCTTGAGCACCCCCATGGACAGTGACTCCACCACCTCCCTGGGCAGCATGTTCCAATGCCTGACCACTCCTTCAGTAAAGAAATCTTCCCTAATCTCCACCCTAAATCTCTCCTGGCATAATGTCAGGCCATTTCCTCTTGTTCTATCACCTGAGACTAGGGAGAAGAGACCAACCCTCACCTCACTACAACCAGAAGGCAGAGAACACAAGAAACAACTCCATGTGACATTTCCATCCCTGGTTTTTTTTTCACTCTGCAGGTCACAGGGAGAGTTTCTGACAAGAGCCTGGACCATTGTAAGAAAAGGCTGATAATCTAAAGCGTCAGTAAAGGAGTGTGTAGGAGGCAGCTTGAAACGGCTCAGGGATTTGCAGTTAGAACCCTAAGCATCAGGAAACATGTTAACGTTAAGAAGACCAGCAAGAAAGTTCAGGAGGCATCATCATGTTGTTGCATCCCATCTCCCTGTGGCTCCCAATGCAGCTCCTTGGCATGGAGGTAGCCCATCTGGAGATCCTACATTATACATCTGGAAAACTGGTGAGACTCCGGAATAGATTGCCTAGAGATGTTTAAGGCCAGATTGGATGAGGCCTTGGACAACCAAGTCTAGTTGACAGGCACCCCTGCTCATGGGAGGGGTGTGGTGGAGCAGATGACCTCTGAGGTCCCTTCCAGCCTAAGCTATTCTATGATTTTATGACAATATAAGCAAAGTGTTGCAATGGGCCTCAGTTTTGATGCTCTTTTTCTGATGCTTTTTTTTGTTGTTGCTGTTGAAAGTATATTCTACATTATTACTTATTGCCATGTTTGCTGTCTAAACAAAGTCCTGTCTGCTTATTTACTTGCCAAGTCAGTACGACAACCTAGGAAATAACAAGTTGCTTGATAACCAAAACAAGCCACTTCTGGCAAACAATTAAGACTCTGCAGAGTGCTGATCCAAATGGATAGTGACTGATACACTGATCATTCTTTTGAGAGTTTTCCTCCCCATTTTCAGGTGTATATGTATCTGCATATATAAATAAAGCATGAGAACACCATCTTGGCTCTTCGTATCAGTATTTACTAAGGATCTCCATCAGCTTCAACCATTCAGGTAAGCCCTGCTGGTTTACTTCTTACAGTGACAGCCTGCTTATCTCTTGGATTACAGTGCCTGTAACACCCTCCTCCTGGGGACTATGATGCATTTGGGAACTGTGGGAAGAGTAATGTTCTCTTTCTTCTCCCAGCCCCTCCTTGGCTGCATCTGCAAGGTGTGTAAGACATGGCAGGGGGCCATGGGCCTTGGTCACTCTGTGCTTGGGTCAAGCCGTGCTCCCAGTACCTGGGGTACTCCTGGGAGGGAATGCCACAAGGGGGAAGGGACCATAAGTTTCCACCACTGACCCCACTGATAGCAGTGATGGCACTGACTCTTCAGATGTGGAGCACACTGCTCATGCATCTGGCAGTGGGGGCTGCAGATACTCGCTGCAAACAAAAAATGAAACTTACGCCTGACCACATGAGGTTAGGTCAAGGTCTTCCAAATAACCCAAGACCTGGATCCATCACACTGCAGAACCAGCCTTACAGGGATGCTGTCATACAGAAAGGGGCACAGGGTGGTCCCATGCAAGCAGGACTGGGGCCACGGGACCCATGTTTAAGCCGATTGTTGGCTTCGACACCCTTTGGACTGGAGGAGACAGCAGAGGAAGGAAAGCTGAGCACTAATCCTCTCCATCTGCTCCAGAGCACCTAATTGGATTGTGAGTAAAGAAGGCAAGCCCTGTGGATGCAGTACTGGTGGTCACTGGAAAGGTGAAACTAAATACTGGAAAAATAACACACTTGAATCCCACCCCTAGAAGTAACATTTTGCCTTTAACAAAACATTAGAAACAGCAGTCAGAAAAGCTCAAAAATTGTCTTTCTTTACCAAAAGCCAGCAGAATGCTGTTAATGCCAGGTTTTATTTAGGTGCAAAAGTCAAAAGCTCATCTGCCAGTTGCTATATATAAACCTTACTAATGTCCTACATCTGCAACACTTATTTTACATCAGTGGCTCAACAACGTTCGTCTCCTACTTTTCAAGGATTCAGCTGGGCACCTACTTCACTGTTAAAAATAACAGACAATTCAGTGGTGCAGCATTTTCATTAAACTGGCCTAGTCTGTAATGCTGTGGGAAAGACAAGGAGAAGAAATATAAAAAATGTTTAATACAATAATGATCAGAAACCTTTAAAATTTTTCCCCTCTGTGAACACTAAGTTTGTAGCTATGGAAACTACTTTATGAGAAAGCTAAAAAACCTGCCAGCAAATATATTCAGGGAATGATCTGGATATATAAAAGTCCTAACAATGATAGAGAACTACAGGCATGGGGTAAAAGGAAAGTGTAAATTGAAGATGACAACGCTTGTGCAGCTGACAACATGTTCTCCTCAGACAGGCCAAATTCATTTTTATTGCCATGGCACTAAAGTCAATGAATTGCAACTGGAATGAGTTTGACACTTCATATTGCTTTTGATAAAGCCATTATGAAAAAAGCGTATTTCAACCTTTAAAAAAGTATTTCAGAAGTGTGGTCTCTGCAGTCAGTGAATCGTGTGCAGATATTGGCCAAGAGAGTCAATATTTTATCAAGGTAGTTTCAGCACATCTCTCACACACTGTTCTCCAGCCATTTACTCTACTAACAGGAGCAGCTCTGATGACTTTAGTTTTAAGATCCACACATCCACACACTCCTCTGCCCAGCTGAGGTTGGCGAGTGTCCTCCTTTCCCAAACTCACTGCCAGTACTTTTATCATTTGGCATTTGGATGTCTTGCAAATGATGCTGTGACCACCAGTAGAGCAGACATTAGCAAGACACAACTGCTTCTTTCAATATGTTCAAGAAATGTGTGCACATGCTATTTCAGGATGTGGTTTAACAGTCATGGTGGTGTCAGACTGATGGTTCAACTCAATAATCATAGAGGTCTTTCGAGTCAAAACAACTCTATGATTCAATCATAATCAAGGATTTTCATATGGAAGCTACAATCCCAGTGAAAATCGTTAGTCCATGGTTTTCCCAGTGCAGACTTTACCTAGAGAAACACACTAGCTGGGAAGGGCTCCAAGCACTTGCCATAGCCTGTCAGGTCAATGTGCAAATTGAATCAGATTTATTTAGCACATGGAGCTTTCTTTAGTGCTGTTTCAGTGTGGATTGCTAATTGAGCTGCCATCCATGTATACATTGTGGTTACATGCCACACTCTGTGCAGAAAACATAGTGAAGAAAACCTCAAGTTGATTTCTGAACTGTTTGCTATGTGAAACATTGGATAAAGAATAAACCAACACCACCAAATGCTCATGAAATCTATATTGTGCATGAAGTATCACCACTGAATGCTCTCTGCCCATAGCAAACTATGAAAATTTCACTGTGGCACTCTTCTAACCATCCCTGATGAACATTTCTAACCACCCTTGGTGAACCATCAACCCGAGACTGATGTGTGGTCAACACAATTTTTACCTGGGTGGAAAATACCTATAAAAAAGAATCACAACCAAGTGCTAAACAATATAAACAGAGCTGAGCTAATCACAGAGAAAGGCTTTTCTAGCTGGACTCTAAGCTGATAAAAGAGAAGATGAGTCCCCTTCGCACTGGAAAGAACCAGTTGTCCCAGGAAAACAGCTACCCTCAGGCTGGCTTTCAACCAAATCTTACAGTGAAGCAATACTGTTCTTCCTTCCTTACGATACCCACCTGACTTGTACAGAGGAGCTATTCCTCATCTCTGTGGGATGAATCTCCCTCTCCGATCATTTACTTTCATCTCTTCGTATGTAAACTAGAGCTTGAAAAACCATCCAAGACACACATTTGCAATAAACTCACTCCAGTGTTCCCCACTGAAGGTCTCTAAGTCCACCATCAGGAACTGAAATCTGGACCAACCCCTCGTCTGGGAGAAGTCCAGGATAGCTACACAAATACAAGACATTTTAGCTGCCAGCTGCTTAAAGATTGAAACACTGGATTTTAAAAAAAAAAAAAAAAAAAAAAAAAAAAAAAAAAAAAAAAAGTTAAGTCATCTAGTAAAAAATACTAGGAAATGCAACATTTTGGAGGTGGACCTCCACCAATCTGATCAGTGACTGCTGGACTTGGTTTGCCCTTACCAGCTTTGCTGCCCTATGCTATTTATTTCCTAGCATTACCACCCACTTCAGCACGAGGCTGGCCACAAATCCACCCTGGCAGACAACGTGGCTTTGTCACTCAGACTTTGTAAGGTTTGCTTTTCCTGCTTGCCACCAAGAGAACTTAGTGTATTTGCTACCTGTGATGCTATGGATGGTGAGACTGCAGGAGCAGCTGGTTATGGATGTTTCTTCCCACGGAAGCAATTCCTGACAGTTTCATACACAAGGTTTTGATAATGCTGAGAGCGGCAGCTTTGCCAGAGCTGTGGTTGGGGAGTTCCTAGGACAGGAAGCCGCTCAGCTCTGGAGACGTCACTCTTGGCTTCCACACCCCACTCGCTCTGCCACCAAAGCAATGGCTTTAGGTTGCTCATTCACCACTTTCTCTTCATACAACTCTGCAGTTTCCAGGAAGGGTGACTTATCAAACTTTTTCTGAAGAACTATTTTATGAAATGCCAAGAAGTTGCAGCACTAAATCTTGCTGCTGATTTTCTCTTATCTAACCATACCGATGAAAGGGGCCCATAAGCATGTGGCACGTGGCTGTGTCCTTGCTCAGGGCACTGTCTCTACAATCAGGAATACCAGGCAAGAGAAGATGTCTTCCTTCTGCAAGCCCTCTGCCCAAACTCCAGTAAACAGCAGCTGCACAGAATCCATATGGAGTGTCAAAGCTCTGCACAAAATGACAAATCTTGAAACTACTCACTGTAGAAAGACTACAATACACAGTCCAGCAAAACTTCAAAAAGAACCAAAATGCATTGTTTCAAAGCCCTACCCATAGGACAAGCTTCAATGGACTACAACATACACTTTATAGCTCTCCACTGACTGAGAAGATGTTAACCCATACCGACAGAAAATATTTGCAGCCATTTACAGACAGAATTTAATACTGGACTCACTTTCACCTTGCAACTCAAGTATCCACAGCTATAGCCAGAAGAAGGCTTATCACTCCTAAAAATGCATGCTGTCTCTTCCTGCTGGCAAATACAGGATTTAGTCAAGTTTCTGTTTGAAAACCATCTTAACCATTTGTAATACTTGCTTATCACACGGCATGTAAGCGTGAACACTCCTTAGCAATGGTGGTCCTTAAAGAGTAATTCCTCAACACAGCTCAAACACCTAAAACCCGCCACGCCTTCCATTTTTCATCTGTATCCTTCCATTTGCTGTGGGTCTTACCTCAGTTTCTACTTCTAAAATGCAGTTTAAAAGGAAGAAAAGCTCTCAGGCTAGTTGGGAAAAAAAAAGCAGGGGGGAAATCAATAAAAATGAAGACAATTTTACAGGTCCTACTTCAGCTAAACCTTTCAGGGACTTCAATGAGAAGATAATCTTTCTGTGATTATGGCCAAACCCTCTCGTTGCTTAGCAACACATAATTAAGGAATATGTTTTCAGATCCGCTTTGCAAGCTGGCCATTATCAGATGAAATTACTGGAGCAACAAATGTCATCCTCATGCAAATGAGCTGGTCGTAGGCAGAAGAAAAAAAAAAAAAAAAATCTAAGAGGGTTGAGCAGCAAGAAAGAGCTCAGCAGCACAGAAACGCTGCTGGCTTCCTCTGGTTGCACACCAGTACTTCTTTTAAAGGGATACCATCTAGACTTTTAGAGAATAAGGTTTGTGGTTTATATATGAGGCCCACGGAAGAAGTTTGTATGTCATGGCAGAGGACACCGTTCCCAATTCCTGTGCTCCATCAGTCCCTCACCCTGTGGTTTTCACAGCACTGGCACCAACTGGTTCAGTCCGATGTGTGGCAAATAAGTGAACATATTTGTGTTCCCTGTGTTATGCCAATTTGGCTGCTGCTTTTTTTTTTTCCCCCCTTTTTTCTTCCCCCCTTTTTTTTTTTCCTCCAGGCTTTGGAAAATTGTTTATTTTAAAATACTGCCTGGATGTATTGCTTTCACATCTGATCCATGTCAACACAGAATGTGTTGCCTAATATTTAAGTATTTTTAAGAAATCAATACATTACTCCAGCTATGTAAAAGATGCGTAAGTGTGAAAGAAATAGCATCTACTTCCTCGCTGCGTAATTATGGTAAGGCAGGGAAAGGAGTACGCCAAGTGTCTGCATTTTGACAACTTTATCATTTCCACTCACAAAATCGCTCTTTATTTAGATTCCTGGGGAATGGCATCACCAGTTTGGCACCATCTCTATGCCTATAAATGGTATCCTTCTATTAAAGCTTTGTGCATGTATGCTGGTACGGCACATTGTTGGAGACTTGTTTGCATGGGAGTTGAGCTGAACCGCACAGGAAGAAAATTCCCTGCTCACAGAGCTACTACCAGGAAAAACATTTCAAGGGATTTCTTTCCTCATTTTTCCACCAAGTCAAGCCACAAATTAATGGATTTGCCAAATTTCCTTGTACAGCATGGTTTTGGGGATTAAGGCTCTGAGCATTATCATCAAGGTACATCTCCAAAGTGGAGGAATGGAACCTGTTCAGCTTATCTGGCTTCACATCTCATCAGCCAAGGGCTTGAGCCCTTCTAGAAGGGGAAGGGATGATGAGCCACCATTCATTTTTATTGTTCTAGTACTTAATGACAGGCTTTTAGTTTTAAGCACAGAGCTATTACTTTAACAACTATATCACCTCACTTACAGGCATCTCTAGAAGGAAATCAAGGGATTTATTTTGTGCCTGATAAAACGGCAAATTAATAATAAGAAGAAAAGACTTAGGTAATGGCCAAAGGTAAGTCGATTCTGGAATAACACCATTAGCTATCTGATGAATTTAGTCAAAACAATGCCAACCATTTCCTCAGAGAAACACATTTGAGCCTGATAACAGCGTTAAAAAGTCAATCTGCAGCAAACCCTGTAGTCCTAATTGCTCAGCCAGCACGGTATCTAATCTCCCATTCTCTGCAAACAACAGGAACGGCAAGATTAACCCTGGCAGCAGTATCCGAGATACGGCTCACTTTTAACCGAACCTGGCTAAACAAATAAAATATCTGGATTTTAACCACAGAGAGAGAACCAGCATCTTTAGCTCCACATAGCCAGCACAGCCCTGTGAAGAAATCCTGTTTGCCTCCTTTTCTAAATAGGAAAGTACCTAATACTGAGGCATAGAACCCTGATATATTTGACTGTGGGGTTTTGGGAGGATAAAGTAAGCAACAACAAGGTGGTTCTAAACTATTGCACGGGCTAAGACCCTTCGGAAATTACTTGGTTCAGGTGATGCCATGGTGGAGACGATGACTGGGGGCCCCGTGCGCCTGCTGAGCTTCGGGTACGGGGAGGGCTGGGCAGGGAAAGTGGGTCCAGCGGGTGTCAGGCTGCTGTCCCCCGGTGGTCCTGGCCGGCGAAGGAGCTGTGGGCTGCCATGTGGGCTGGGTGCCGGTGACGCAGTTGCCGTCCGCTCCCTCTTCATCAGCTCCATGGGCACGGTGTAGGTGGTAGGGTAGGCCGTTTTGGGGCTGGCATGTGGGTTGGCCGTGGTCATGGGCATGCCGACCGGAGCAGAGTAAGCGGAGGCTGGCCGTGGGTTTGTGTTGCAGGGCAGGGGGTGTTGTATCCAGAACCAGGGAGAAAGTGTGGCCCCTGAGGTGCCCCTGCAGAGGCAGGGTAGGTGGTGGTCTCCAGCAGGTGCTGGGTTGGGGCGCTGGATGGCCGGCGGTGCATCTCCACTCCTCTTGGGGAGATTGGCTGCAGTGGAGGCTGGGGCTGTGGGATGGCAGGGCCATCCGTGGTGGGCCCCGAGCCCACGGGTATCCCATATTCACCTGGCAGCTCGCTGCGGTGGCTGAAACTATTGGAGCGGGTCCTGGGGCGCAGTGCCCCACTCCTCCGCTCCTGCCTCTGCAGCTGCATTTCTGCCTTGTAGTTGTGGGCAATGCGGGAGAGCACACGGGCCTGCCCCAGGTTTGGAGCCACAGATTTGATGTCATTCTCCTCCATCATGGCCAGCAGGTTTGGGGAGTCAAAGCCCTGCTGCAGCAAGGCAGCAAAGGTGCTCTCCGAGACGCCTTCTGCACGCAGCAGCGCCACAAACTCAGGGTCAAAGCTCCTCTTCCCCTCTGGCCCAGGAAAGGTGGGGGGCACCGGTGGGTGGGACAGTGTTGGCACTGCTGCCTCATAGCTGTCATAGGGACTCTTGGTGCCAGCACACTCGCGGCCTGGCCCATAGCCAGTGCTGGTGCTGCTGGTGGGATCCACCACCAGGCAGGTGGGTGCAGCCTGCCTGGCTCCCGCTGGCTCAGGGGGCCGCTCTGCCCCATCACCATAGGCCTGCCTGCTGGGGAAGGTGGGTGGCTCTGCTGCATACCGTGCGCCAGCGGGCTCCATGCTGTACCGTGCCGGGGAGACATCTCTGCTGCGCATTCGCTGTCCATCCAGGGCCATCTTGGGGTCCCGGTAGAGGCGAGTGGCCTCCAGTGGGGCAGGCAGGCGCCCTGGAGCCTGGTCCCAGGAAAGCCGGCTGCCAGGCACCCCATAGCTCGCTAATGGCCTGCTCACCATGTGGTCGCGGTAGTAGCGGGGGTCCTTGGGTGACCTGGCTGCCAGGGATGGGTCGCTGTAGTAATCCTGGGGTGGCAGGGAGCCCCGGCCCGCCATGGCCGCCTGCCGGTCGCAGTAGGTGAAGTCAGGAACAGAGCCCTTCCTGAGGGGCCCTGGGGCAAAGGTGGCATCCTGGTATGGGTACGCCTCTTGCTTCAGCTCTGCGCCGCCCTGCAAGATGATATCGTTTGCTCGTGGTGGCTCATACCAGCCGCCCTCGCCGCCATAGGTCAGGGAGCTCCTCCGGCCTGGTGGCCTCTGGTACTCAAAGGTGTTCTCACTCTCCCAGTTGCCTTCATACCAGCCAGTAGCATCCCAGCTCTGTGAGCGGCCGATGTTGGGGTGCTTGCTGGGGATGGGCATCACCACGAGGCCCCTTGCTCCCGCCGAAACAGAGAAGAGAAGGCACCTTCTTTTTCAGTGCTTCTCTGGCGCACATCAAAAACAGACGGTGCTCTGCCTGAGCCCTCCCAGGACTTCAGCAACCACAGACTGGTGGTTTTGCCTTTCAAATTGTTGTCTGAATTATTAATTCTGTGAAACCTTAGTAGGCAAAGCATGCAGTGGCCGCTGCTGCCCGCTCTCACTCTGGGTCGGTGGAGGAAGAGACCCTTCCTGTGCAGTGCAGCCGCAGAAGAGGGCAGCCGCTCAGCCCAGATGCTTTATCCTCTGCCGCTGGGGATGGTGAGCGCACATGGACAACTGGCCGAGCAGTGTGCAGGGATTAGGAGCTAAATAAAACCACTAAAGCCCTTACTCCATGTGACATCATTTTAGCCCGATGAAATCTCCCGCACCGACCCAGCCAGCAACCTCAATGCAGTTTCTCCCTGGGGGAATGGTTTAGGGTTTTTTTGCATGTTGGGTTTTTTAACATGCATTTCATCCCTTTCAGTTGTCTCGTTCCTTGTTAGCTCAGGGCTCCGGTCCACACCAGCACCCACCAGGAATTGGCGGACAGATAATGAAACGTGCACGTATCCGCTTCTCCCCCCACACACCCATGTAAAAATAAAAAGAAAGCTTCAGTGTCAGCTCAATCTTAATCCACCCTGATGAAATGCTAATCCACTGCACAGAGCTAAGGACAAATTAAATGGGAGCAAGCAGGCAGGCCTAAAAAAGGCCAATGCAGGAGACTGGTGAATACAAGAGTGATTAGAAATTAGTTAGGTATCTGTTTAACACTTTATGAATATTGTAATTTGCTTTGGAAATTGCATTTTTTTTGTTGTAGTTTCAAATTAGCCACACTAACTAGGCTCCAAAAGGATTCCTTACACTATTATCATAATACTCAAATCCTTTCATCATCCCAGGACAGAAAATTGTGGAGGTGTAATCTGAAATGTATAATTTTAAGACCCTAGTAGAGGTCATGGAGAAGGAGGGGAGGATCAAAGGATCTAAAGCTTGGTCTTACAAAGCAAAAAGAAACAGTGGACTTCTGCCTATTATCTCTAGCTTCCTTTGGAAAAACTGCATGTTTATGAGATGGAAAAACACTCAGAAACATCAGACAAAACTCAATTTGTATCTAGTGGTATTTCAATATTCATATGGATTAACCTTTTTTTTTTTTTTTTTTTTAACCACTTAGGGCAGGCAAAAGAATTTAGATGGAATCACACCACAGAAAATTATTATTTGGGAATGTAATAAAAAATTCTATATATAGTCACCATTTGCAGAGGAGATATTAAAATGGCTTCCCAAAACATGCATCTAAATTACTCCATACTGCTCGCACTCCAATATTCCTTTTCAAAGAAGAATAGGTCAACCATTACTTATTTTGCTAACCACTTCTAGTGAAGTAACATTTTCCTTTTTAATTACAAAAATTCAGATGGAAACTATTCTTCTTTTCTTCTGCCACAATCACAAATTTCTTCACCTCCAATACACCCCTTCCAGGAAGGGCCCAGGAAAAGGACCAATATTCACCTTCCCTGGTCTGTTTGCAAGACAGCTTGTGCATTTTTCCCAGCTAATCCACAATAAATGTTTAGTGCCCTAGCCATCACATGATACAACTATTGAGCTATTATGATAGCTAAATCACTAATACAGTCTAATGCTTATGCTTGCCTATCATACTAATACCTCTGGGCTATATTTCTGACCCAAATACTGACAGGATCTTTGAGTAATCCCTAAATTTCTTTATTGCAATAAATATTATAAATCCTCTTCAAACATTCTCTCCTCCAATTCAGTCTCCAAGAACCACAGTCTTTAAAATTATGTTGGATATTACACAGACATGTAAAACATGGGCCCCAAAAGATTATTTATGCAATTCTCAGAGAATATCTGATTGGCATCATCTTGAATTAACTAACAAACTTAAGGCACATTGGAAAATTTCTTCTTTTGTGAGAGTCAAAATGGGAAGGCACATTTGTGCCTTATAAATAAAGCAGAGAACATTTTAACAAACAAAAACATTTTATTACAACAACATTTTGCTAAAGAATAAAACATATTCCCAACTGGATACAGTGAGATCTGTGCCATTTGTTTGTTCTGAAGCAGCAACAGAAAGCTACCAAAAATGTATACCAAAAAAAAAAAAAGAGAAAGAAAAGAAAAAGAGTCATACAATCCTGGTCTATAAATCAAGGGCATCTTCCACCATTGTCTTCAAAGAAATTGCTAATGAACATAGCCACCATGCTAATCCCTGGTTGACAATGGAAAAACCACGCCATAGAGGAATTAAATTTAAAAAATGCTGATCTTGAACAACTGCAAGGGAAGTCAGAAGGGAGCTTTGAGCATTTACTACCTCTGAAAAAACACGAAAGCTTTAATAAGCTTTTGAGCCACATGATGAACAAACAAAAGAAACCTCGCCCAAACCAACACATCTGTCACTGGTGGCCATGCCCTGCCCAACTCCAGTGCACACATGGACAGCAGCAGAACCAGAAGACCCACCTTGAAACTCCCTCCAACCTGAATGCAGGAACAAAGATCTCTGCCCGGGCTCTAAAAATCACCCATGTGCCATTGCACCAGATTGCACTTGCATGGGCAAAACCTCCCTTAACACAGGTTGCAATTTATAGCCCTGGGCTTGCACTTCTCACACCTGCTTCTCAGGAAACTTTACCTTCAGACCTGCTGTTGGGAACACTCATGCATATGGATGATCTGTTTCATACACACTGACCTCAACTGAACAAACTAACTCCTCCTGTGCTCCAAACCAAGCAGAGGTAAATGCTTGCAGGACCAGTGGCTGTAGGACTTATACTTTTGCCTGCAGCCATGAGTCAGATGTCTTCTTTGGAGGGCTGTGCTGGCCACCACCAACCCTGCAGACAGTGGGGAAGATAAGCCCAGAAATGATGGAACTAGGAGGCTTCTCATGCCACCACAGCAGCAAAGGAAATGTTATACCCCTCAGTGAATCAAGAAATGAATAAGGAATGATTGGAATGAAATATTGATGGACGGGCAGCAAGGGTCTTACGTTTTCCTTTTCTTTTGGCACTCTTAAAAGCAGCACTTATAGAAATTCCTGTCAGCACTGGAGCTTTCTGAATTCAGACCCGGACAACAATAGCCAAACGAGGATACAAAGGCACTGGGACACAACCCAGCGTTTCAGCAGGGGGGTTGAACTAGATGATCTCCAGAGGTTCCTTCCAACCCCCAGTGATCTGTGATCCTGTGATAACTGACCTCATCTGTGCTTTTTGAGAGCAGAGGAGGTGCTGGCACTCCTGACACGAGGGGGAGATGAAGGACTGTGGGACAGACAGAAAATTTATTCTCCCTTTATCTTTAAATTCTAGAGATATTTGGCAGAAAAATCCCATGCACAAAAGAAAACAAAGCAAAAAAAGCTGATCAAGAGATTAAATGCTTTGGTATTTTAGATCATGTGAAAAATGCAGCGTTTTGACTTAATACGCTGAGTTTCAGTTTAGTGTTGATCTAATACAGGGTAAAATGTGCTATGAGACAACTACAGAAGACATCTGCTCTAAGGAAAACAGAGCAAAAGAAAGGTGTGCAAATAATTTCAACTGGTTGCACTTTTTAGTCTGAAGAAAAGGAGACTTCTTGCTTTCTACAACTATCTGAAAGGAGGTTGGAGTGAGGTGGCAGTTGCCCTGTTTTTCCTGGTAACAAGTGAGAGGATAAGAGGAAATGGCCTCGAGTTGCACGAAAGGAGGTTTAAGTATGGATAGTAGAAGAAACGTCTTCACTGAAAAGGTTATCAAATGCTGGAATAGGTTTGCCAGGCAGGTGGTTGAATCTCCATCTGTGGAGGTGTTTAAAAGCTGCAGAGATGTGGTGCTCAGAGGCATGGTTTAGCACCAGACTTGGTAGAGTTTGATAATGGTTGGACTCAATGATCCTAAGGGTCTTTTCCAACCAAAATGATTCTATGAAATTTCAAAAAAGGATAGCGTAAAATCTGGCTCTGGAAACAAGTCACAGTGGATAAGAAACAAGTATCTTACAGAGTGCTACAAAGTGCCTTTTTCTTCCCAAGAGGAGAGTCTGTTTTACATATAAAACCTATGATAAGAAATCAGGATGCTAAATCTGCCACAGAACTGTGTAAACAACATTTTTTGGTGTCTGTAGCACTGACTCAGGAGAGGTCGGATGTGAAATTTAATTCACGTTGATTTAAAACATTTCATTACAAATTTTGAAAGCAAGTTGCTGGAAAAATTGCTCTGTGTTACAAAACAGTGCAGACTGGTTTTAGTTTTGCTTTTTATTATTTTAAAATACTTTTCAACTGCAAGTCTAAATCTTGTTTATATTGGGGGAAAAAAAAAAAAAAAAAAAAAGAGATTTTTAATGTAGTGTAATATTGATGTTTTCTCCCAAATCATTTCCTTCTGGGAGAGAGAGGAATTGAAACAACATAGTGAATATGCCAAATGTCATTTCTGGCAAAAACTGTAAGGTGCATCAGCAGTGGAAAGGCAATTTCTCTTTTAAAGGCAAAGGAATCCAACTGCTGGTAGTGAAAAATCCTCTAGAGAATAAATATATCTTGTGTTAATGGAGAGAGTAGGTATCAGGACAGCTAGCCTTTATACGTCTCTCTGCCACTGCCAGGGAGCAAATTACTTCTTACTCACAGACACCCCATCCATGAAGAAGGATGTAATAATGCACACCTATCACATTCAGATGGTGTTAGGATTAATCAGTGTTTGTCATATGTTTTCAGGTACAAAGCTACCAGTAAGGATAAATGCTTCTGCCCTCACTACCTGGGCTTTCAAGAACTGTGTGTGATTGTGCTTAATGACCCCCAAAGCTTGAGAAGCAGTTTTTGAACATTGGCTTGCAGGATGTCAGGGAAGCAGAAATGAGGGGCTGCTAAACTACACTGTGCTATATACTATGCATGCTATGGAGAGGAAAAGGAATAATGAATAATGTGTGTGAGAGTAATGGATACACAGACACATGCATAAATTAAAAAAAGGAGGGGGGGGAGCAGGAAGAAAATGTTCCAAATCCTTGGAAATTACTGCATTTGCTAAAATTTGGCTCTGCGAAAAATCTCTCTCGCAGTGGCAATAAGCACTCTGCCTAGATGGACTTTCTAACAGTCTCCTGAAATTAGAGGACTACAAAGAGAAAATTAGCAGGATTGTGTTGGAATCATTTTCAATAATCAAAGGAACAGAACAGCATCTGAAAGCACTCAGTGCTTGAAGCCATGCCACATGCTTTTACCAATTTTCAAACCAAAAGCATAGATGCTTTGCAACTTCAACAAAACACTTTCAAATACCAACTTGGTACGATACAACAAAACACGCTTCAGATCAGCCCATTATTAAACAATCATTGCCTCCTGTAACTCTGTATTTTGATTACTTTAAAGCAAAAACCAAAAGCTTGCACCCATTTGTGACTCACCCCCTGGTGTTGAGATAGAAATGCGCCATAATGTTGGCTCATGTGCATTACAAGCTACAGGAAGGCACCAGCGCACGCTGCCTCTAAATGTTACGCACAAACTGGAATCCATAACTGGGTTTAATTGCTGCTCCTGCTGGCTACATACACATGGGCACATGAATAAGGGAAATAAAAGGTCAACATTGTACCTAAATAGATGTGGAGGCACAGCAAAGGAGCCTGCCTCCCACACCAAATAAAGCAGGTATTTACTCTCAGAACTGCTAATGCAGTAATTGCAGTGTCATTCTGAGTAACTTCCCAACCCCCCCAAAACTTCACCCAAAGTGACAAGAAGATGCAAAGAGTCTTCCACTCATATCACTGGTGGTGTGCTGAGAAGGTGCACAGAGGTATTTCATGTAATGTAACTACAGTGACCTTTTACTTGATTGCTGTGGACCTGACTGCTTGCCTCTTCACTTCTTTTCCATGTCTATTTCTGCTCTGAAGTCTGGTGTAGAAGACAGGCTCCTTTCCACCCTCCTGGCAAGCCAGTGCTGTGTCTCCTATCACCACCACATATCATCAGCTCTCTGGCTAGAGGTATTTCACCTGTGGTTCACTACCTCAAATTAACTTTTGTGCATAGCAGAATAAGGTATGCACAGAAGCACCTTGTTAAAACACATGGTAACTTGTCCACTTCAAGTTATCCTGCTCCACTGGCAAAGCCCTGGTGGTTTGCTGTCCGGGATGAAAATCAGATTGCAGGTAACAAATGCAGGAAGCCACCAATCATCTAAAATACACTTGCAGCTAAAACCAAGAAGGCCACCTATAAACCACTCTTTGAGCCATTGAAACAAGCCCTGCAAACTCTTGAAACTTCACTCAGAAACAATTTTGCCTTCAAGTACGGGGAGAATCAAATAAAAGTTAGCAGAAACACCACTGTCACATTCCTGCATAAACAAAGGGAGAATAAACATATCAGATGTATCCCTACATCACTTTCAAGGACTACAAAATGAAAATCAAACTGGAAGCTGAATGGCAGCCTAAAACCCAGTGGACAAGCTTCACTGGGCACATCCCTCAACTGCTCACAAAGATCTAATCTGTGAATGCTCTTAAAAATAATCCTCTAGAAATCACATCAAGCACCTTGTCTCCAAAACTGGGTATTAGACTTTGAGGTCAAATCTCATCATTTTTAATAAGAATTCAGGATCAAGATTTAAATACCATGGGTAATGAAAAGCATGGGAATTGTATCTGTCCCAGAAAGCAGCAGAGAAATCTGTTGTTAAATGAATCTATATTGTAATTCTGAACTCTGCCAGGCATGTCTGGGCTTTGCATAAAAAATAATTAATTACTAGATTCTAACACAGTTCTGAGGAGACAAACAGGCTGGGTTCAGGGTGTCTCTCTGCCTTCCTTCCCCTGATGATGCCAAGAACTTGAAAAATGTACTTCCCTTGCAAACTCAGATAAAAACCAAAACCAAAACCAAACAGGAGGAAACATTCCTTTAGCTAAAACAAAACAAAAAAAAAAAAAACATTTATGCCTTGCTTTTCTGAAAGACTGGCATTTTGTATTATTGTATTGCAATAATCAAATCAAACTGTCAAGTGTGGAGGGGCCACATCTGTAGGCAGGTATTACTGTGGTCCTTCACTATCCAAAGGAATGTTTACGGCGGATGGCTTCTCTCAGATGGGGACGACCCCAAGGATGAAGCTGCCAGCTCTGTGTCCCTTCCTTAGGTTCATTTCCGGTTACCTCTCAAAACTGGATGTCCATCTGTAACTGCGGGCTGTTTAGGGACCTAAAGCTATTTACTAATAAGTTTTGAGGTGCTAGGTGGCAGCAGAGTGAGTTTTGTTTAAAAAACCCAAACAAACAAAAACCCACCAACCCCCTGCTAAAAAGACCATCTAAAAAAATAAAATAAAGACAAAACAAATGAATAGTGTCAAGCTAATGGGCTATATACAAGTACCAGTGAGAAATGATTGATGCCGTTCAGTGTTAAGGCAACAAAACTGCACAACCAAGTTGCTCTTTGAAGAAAACTCTCAGATATAAAAGACCTAATCAAAACCTTCACTGTTTTGGCACTTCGATCCATTACATCTGTTTGTGGATACCAAAAAATCTAAAAGAGAAGTTGTGTAATGTGTTCCCCTGCAGCTTTATTTTAGTGTAGCCAGATGTTTTACTCCTGTCAAAGCATTTACTAGTAAACATTTACTCCAATCAGAATCAAACCTGAAATCTAGCCCAAATCCAAAATGCCTCACTCTCTGAAAGATTCTCACTCAGGAGCTAGATGTGACTTTTTTCTGGCATTTTGAAGGAAAATCTATCCTGTTCTCATCTGTCCCCAAGGACTGATCATTTCCCATCAGATATTTGGAAGAGGTAAAGCAGCCAGCTTCCACCCCAGGCAGATTCTGCAGTGCTCCCAAACTCCAGAGCTTGGGAATAGGTGACAGAGCTGTCCTGAAGCTGTTACTCCAACAATCCTTTAACACAGCTGCTTCTTGTACATTCTGGGGATATTATAATTTTTCTGAGTAATCTTTAAATGCAGGGGAGGATTTAGAGCAAGGAGAAAAAAAAACCCAAGATGCTGACACCTTGTTAATCCCTAAACCAGTTCACTTAAATGGGAAATTGTGGTATGGATGAAAATTAAGTGGATGGTATTGAAGTCATCCTCTGTAATTGTTTCTTAATTAACGACATGAAGCTATAAAGCATGTTACACAAAACCTTAAGATTGGGGGAAATGGAAACAACAGGCAGAATGAAGAGTTAGATACTAGTAAGTTACCATGAATGGGGGCTTAAACACAAGGGGAATGCAACCAAAGTATTTTTTCCTGTTTCTGTGCATGTAAGACTGAAGTCTCACAGAAAGGGGAGTTCTCCTTCTTGCAATAGCTTGAGCCACATATCCATCACCAAAAAAAGCTGCATGCCACATTGATGGAAATTTTGTCTGTAACCTATCTAAATGTGTCTTACTCTTTACTGGATGCCTGGGGGATTTTGTCAGGTTGGCTTCATATCTGGCTCAAGTCCTACATCTTTGTCATGTCTATCCCCTTATGGTACGTCACAGGAGATGGACTGCATATGTACAGAGAAAAAACCTACACAGAGCTGGAAGACTACTTGAGCAGCCAATGCCTCCATGCTGCAAGAACGACAGTATACATGTAGATATCAGCTACATGGTACCTCCATCACAAAACAGAAGCTGTTCAAAAATAGAGAGTTCTGGATTCAAGACAGCAAATGGATTGAAAATCATGGACTGAAGTCCCAGAATCACAAACAGGTGGGAGTTGGAAGAGACCTCTGGAGATCATCTAGTCCACTCACCCTGCACGGCAGGATGCCCAGGATCGCATCCAGGTGGTTCTGGAATCTCTCCAGAGAAGGAGACTCCACAACCTCTCTGGAAGCCTGCTCCAGTGCTTTGTCCCCCTCACAGGGAAGAAGCTTTTCCTCATGCTCAGATGGAATATCCTGGGTTCCGGTTTGTACCTGTTAAGGTCAATAAGCTTAAATAATATCTGCAAACCCAGTAAAGTTGCTTTAACTTCTTCATCCATAGGATCCTGTCCAATTCTTGAAAGATCTTAACATTTTAACAAAGCCTATTAACAATCAGTAACTCCCTAACTTATTATGCCTCAATCAGGGAGCTGGTTGTTAAGAGCACTGCTGGATGGCATACTTTTCATTGCCCACATTGGTAAATTGAGGTGGAATCCAGATTTTGTATGAATTTAAAGTGATTTTTAAAACCTTCATAAAGGCAAAACAGAGCAGCCAGACGGCTCTTCAGTTAGTGTAAATCAGCACAGGGTGCCATATAGAGGATCTCACAATGTAACTGCCTTTTCTCTAGATCACAGAATCACCAAGGTTGGAAGAGACCTCAAAGATCATCAAGTCCAATCTGTCACCACAGACCTCATGACTAAACTATGGCACCAAGTGCCATGTCCAATCCCCTCCTGAACACCTCCAGGGATGGTGACTCTGCCACCTCCTTGGGCAGCACATTCCAATGATGAATGTGAAGAACTTTCTCCTCACCTCAAGCCTAAACTTCCCCTGGTGCAGCTTGAGACTGTGTCCTCTTGTTCTGGTGCTGGTTGCTTGAGAGAAGAGACCAACCCCTCCTGGCTACAACCACCCTTCAGGTAGTTGTAGAGAGCAATAAGGTCTCCCTGAACCTCCTCTTCTCCAGGCTAAACAATCCCAGCTCCCTCAGCCTCTCCCCATAGGGCTTGTGCTCAAGGCCTCTCACCAGCCTCGTTGCCCTTCTCTGGACATGTTCAAGTGTCTCAATGTCCTTCTGAAACTGGTAAGCAATTCTTCCCTAAGAGCCTATAACACTTTATGTGTTTTGAGGTGCAAACTTTAAAAAAAAAAACCAACAAAACTTTAATGGGGGCAGGGGGGGAGCAGAATCCTTGTACTGTGTTTTATATTCATAGAAAACAGAAACTCAAATCCATTAGAAAAAAAATATTTAGAATAAATACAGAATTTTAATTAAGTAACTTTTACTTAGGACAAGCAGTATCTTCCACACTCGATATCATCTTTAACTCATTGTTTCTCATCAAGTGACTAGTGCTGATAAGAATTTCCTGAGATAATAAGATTCTATTTCTAAGCAGTAAAAATAAGTATTATCAGATGCTACTTGGCATTCAAATTTGCAAGAACAGAGGAAAATTCCTCCACCCAAATGTCAAACAGTCATTTTGGCCACTGTTATGATATACAACAGAGCAAGAACTGGAGGCAGCCACATTCCAGAGTTGCCCAGTCCCTCCTGAGACCCTCAGACATGCAATAAGCCTGGAGAGAGATGCTGAGCATTGAAACCACCCAAATTCTGGAATTACACGCACCAAGATGCCTTAGAACCAATTACTTCCTACGCAATACCACATTAACGAAACACTAAGACCTGTAAAATGAGAGGGTGCCAGAACGCAGGTTGCTTGTACAACTCCCATTTTGAAAGCTTTGCAGTTTTAAACTACATTTTCCTGTCTGCTTCCATGAGCATGTGTCCTCTCTTTTCAGTTTTTGACTGACTGCAGTTTTTGAGTGAAAACCTGTTCCAGGTACTGCTGGTAGTGGTGTATGAGCCCAGACCTCAAGGACACACCATTGAAGCATTGCTGAAAAGCCAAAACCATTGCAGGTCTTCAGAGGCACTTTCAGTGAGGGTTGGTTTGGATTTTGTATGATAAGAAAGTGCACCACAAATAATAATTGACAGTGTGAATATTAAGTACACTTTTACAGATGAGAAAACAAAATAAACAGCAGATAAAAAGCACTTCTGCCATAGATCTAGGTTGATCTTTACCAGAGTACCTGGCATTATTGTATTTATCAAAATATTACTGGATATGGTTTGCACTGACTTCCATCACAGGTGGAAACGTGGAATACACAATTTCTGTCCATTCTTGAAGTGCCTCAAGATGGCCTCATGCAGCTACAGCTGAGATAACTTTGTTTATGATGAAATCATCCTTTCCTTCCTTGAATTCCCTCCTGCAATTCAGGGACCCCCCCCTTCCTGTGTTTGCAAAAAGATGAGCCAGCTTTAGGCTCCCACCCATGCTACCACCCTTCTCCCACCTTCTTCACTCATGTCATCCTCCTCATCACCGTCCTCACATCCTGCTGAACCTTACCCATCAGAAAATCTCTAGATTTATTGTTGTAGATGGTTCAGCAGCTGCAGCTGGGAGAGTCTCCCAGCTCAGAAATACAGAGAGATGATCAGATACATTCATGGATGTCCAGCACTAGAGCCACATTGTCTCCCGACTGCTGCAGGACGCATGTATTTTGCTCCAAGCAGCACCTGCTGACGTCAGCCCTTTTCAGACCATATGCACTTTGTTTTAACCATCAGGTGCTCCGTGCTGTGAACTTTTCAGAGCAGACACCCTCCTCATTGAGGACTTGGTCAAAATCCAGCAACCAGCAAATATAACTACAAACAAACAAGCAACAAGGAATCAACCAGACTGGCCACTGGAGGAACAAAGGTGTTTGCTAGTTCATCTTGAGTTTCCTGCTTCAGCCTGAATATTCAACTGCACTGCTCAAGGGCTTCTGTTCCTTTTTCTTTGAATAGGCACAAAATCAATGGGGAGGCATGAGAATGGAGAGAAAAATCACTATCCCAACAGACTGGTGTAACATGGGAAAGTGTTTATTCAAGGTTTTCAGTATGAACTATTACTTCAAAGGGCTCAGACCTATCCAAGAGGCATCAGCATCCACGATGGTGTCCCACTGCTGCTAATAAACAAGGGTATGTAGGGTATGTCAGGGTCACACATAGATACTATAGAGACTGGAAGGTAAATATCTGAGGAATTCCTACTGAAATATTAATTATGGGTAGCACCAGAGAAGCCTCATACAGAGAAGGTATTTGGATGCCACTCAGAATGTAAGTCAAAAAGCCTTGAAACCTGTGCATTAAGCACTGAAAAGTATTATGTGACTGTGCTGGCATTTATCAGCTGTTAGACATATCAAAGGACCTGAAAGGAAACAAAGAATATGAATGGTTTGTTTGGCACTGCAAACAGTTCTGCTATTCTGCAAAGCACAGACAGCCTTGGTAGCACAAACTGACACGTAAGGACGTGATTTGCCACTAGATGATGATAAATCTTAAAGCAAAAACTCTATCAGAAGATGTCTGTGCTCACTTGGTCTTGCAATTATTTTTTTCTCTTGTTCATCTCAGGGCTGCCACTTTTGGGGCGTGTGTTGAAAGCTCAACTGACTCATAAATGTCAGTGCAAACTTTAACCTATAAAGCCAGGCATTAAAATTTCATAGCACTGATGTTGACGGCAGCAAGCTAGCGTAGCAGCAGTGGTAGGGAGCAGAGGTAACACTTGGGTTCATCAGAGAAGAATTCAGCGGTGTTGGGAAATTGACATTTTACACACAAAGACACTGCCATCCTGTATGCTGGATGTGCCACCACCACTGCCTTGTTCTCACCAACTTTCTACATTTCATGAGAAAATGACAACACTGTCTTGCACACTGCCATAGCAACTTCTCCTCTGGCTTCCCAGCCAGGCTGCTCCCAGAGACACAGCCAGCAACTGTAGAAGGCTGCTCCCTGTCCAGCTCACGGTATTATGTAATACTTTAAAAACCATATTCAGAGAAGCACAGGATAAAGAACAGCTGAACAATCAGCAGGCTGGGCAGCAGAAGTGATGCTTCAAGTTATTTCCTTTCATAGGAATGCTGCATGTGAGCACCAAAGCCCCAAAGGAGTGATGGATGCCATGTGCCAGGAGTGCTACGGTCTTTTGAGCTTGGGGTTTCCTGGAAGCAACACTGTATACCTTGTTCTGCAACAGGTATCTCAGAAAAAAATTACACCTGATCTCTTGGTTGTTATTTCCTAAATGAAAGGCAGGTGATCTTCTGCCCTCAGGGTTATTGCTTCTGATGGTTTGAAATTGCTGCTGTAAGAGCCACACACAGCAACAAGCCACCTTGACCTGGGCACAGCACAGCCAGGGACACATTCGTCTGCAGCTGTGTTCAGCATCTGACCCTTCCCTTATGCCTATCAGCAATACTGCACATCTTGCCTTCGGTCATCTTAGTAGGGCATGCCATGACTTCTCCTCAACCTGGAACTTCGCTGACTTTATGCTGCCCAGACAGTGGCAGAGGAGGCTGGGACAGCTGAGGAAGAGCAGAAGGAAACTGCCAAGCTTAGAAGGCAAGGAGAGATAACACACATACCTGTAGGATCATGCAGTTGGAGACCATCATAAAAACCAAATCATTTTGGTTGGAAAAGACCTTTAAGATCATCAAGTCTAACCATTAACTTAAGACTGCCAAGTCCACCACTGAACTATCTCTTAATGTCCCATTTAAACCCCTCCAGGGATGGAGACTCCACCACTTCCCTGGGCAGTGTCTTCCAGGGCTTAAAAGCCCTATTGGAGAAGAAGTTTTTCCTAATGTCCAATGTGAATCTACCCCCGTGCAACCTGAAGCCATTTTCTCTTGTTCTGTTGCTTGCTACTTGGGAGAAGAGATTGACTTCCACCTCACTCCAACCTCCTTTCAGGGAGTTGTAGAGGTCTCCTATCAGCTTCCTTTGCTCCAGGCTAATAAGCGACCCCAATTCTTTCAGCCATTCCTCACAAGACTTTATGTTCTAGACCCCTCACAGCTTTGCTGCCCTTCTTTGGACACATTCCAGCACCTCAAAGTCCTTCTTGTTGAGAGGCCCTTGTAGCCTGTGCTCAGCTTCACAGAACCCTTCTGCTCCTCCTTAGCAGGCTCTAGAAGAGGTCTCCACCTCACACCTACAACCTCTCTTCCCAGGGGAGAATTGCAGAGCACACAACAACTTTCAGCTGCATTAGCTGTGCTTCCTTCATTTATTTCAAAGGACAAGAAATTGCAACAAATTTAGCAACACTCACAGGCGCACTCTTGACAGCACAGCATCTCTGCCACAAAATTCAGACACATTTTATCCAAACACAGCAGGCAGGTAGCATGGCTTCCAGGCTGCATGGCTGCAGGCTTGCAGCTCTGCAGCCCTGCTTTATTTCAAACACAGCAAACCCAAGGTCCCTGCCCATCTCCCACTCACACACAGCTCCACAGCTTTTGCTGGAACTTTTTTTAAAATTTCCCCTGAGGTGAAACAGAATGGAAAATTTCAGCTCAAACAAATTTTAAATGTGGCAAAATACAAGCCAATGGGAACAGGATCTGAACCAGGGGGTGCTGGACAAGTCTAACTAAACACAGCACCAGCAGCCCCACCTCTAAAGCATATTTTGACTTACTATGCAATTAGACACAATTCCACAAACAGGAACTATGTAAACCACTCTGCATATACTATTCTCAAAAGCCCCAGTCATTCAGTGGGTACATCTTTCCACCCACATGGATCCAATTACAGCATAGGCACCCAAGCTCTCTGGGACAACCAGAGAAGAAAAAAATAAGCCAAGATCACTGCAAGCACACTATAGCTTTGCTTCCTTTGGGCAGGCTTCACAAATCTGCTTAATTATTAACAGACTACTCTAAATGTCTCTATTGCAGGCCATTGCCCTAAATTTCCTTTGTCTCCTCAAGTTTGCACCTTTATCCCACCCATATTTTCCTATAGAGTAAAATCTGTTACCTGGTACAGAAAGCTCACCTCTTCAAAACATCCTGCTTAGAGCAAAAAGTAACACAGTCATACAAAGATGTCATAACTCTATATGAAAAAAATCCCAGAGGAACTGGTCAAGCTGAGTAATGCAATGAGACTGGCCTGTTTCTCTTCCTGGAACACTCATAAACCTGCCTATAAAAGCTACAATCCAACTTTTGGAAGGATACCACCCCCCTGTAAGGCTTGGATGATTTTTCCATGCCAGATGCATGTTTAACAGAGTAACACAAACACTGTAGCTTCTTAATGTAGTCTTTTAGTACTGCCACAGTTTGTAGGCTATTTCCCTCAACACTGGACTATGTTTTCAGTAATTCCTAAAGGAAATATGAAGAACACTTCTTGCAGTATAGATAGTGATTACAACATGTAGCCTGAGGACATTTCACCTCCAGACCTGCTACTATCCTGCTGTGTGGAAATCAGTCTGTTCTAAACAAACTCTCCAAGGGCTTGTGTTGAGACTTGTAAAGGGTACAGTACACACAACTTAATAAAAAGCACAAAAGGCCATCTATCTACTAACAAACATTGCGAGCTTGATCAGGAAAATCCAGCTTTGTTTTCTGTCCACTTGTTTAAAGAGAAAAGCTGCACAAGTAGTTCCACAGAACAGGAACTCACTAAAATCAACTTCTTTGGACCATGATGATGGAGCAGTAGAGTCTTCTCCCTGAACACCATCCTGTTAGCAAAGATCCCTCCCCTCAATCTGACGAAGCAGTCCTCTAATTTATCATAATCTTTCACTAATTTCTCCATATACCTTTCATGACAAACCCAAGAGAAATGCTCATTTTTCTCAAAGTGTGTTTTCACAGAGCAAGACTGGCCCCCTTTCAGTGCTTTACTGTGCTTTAATCCAAGATTAGGAGCCTGCAATAAAAAATAGCCATCAGAGACACCAGGATGGAATCTACTGTCCTTCAAGTTTTGTATTTTGGCAAATCCTAAACCACCTGCATTTTCAAGGTAATTTTCAGAATGTTGCTGACACTCAGTCCTCATCTGTCATCATACAGACAACATGAAGGCATCTCACAATGGTGAACGCCATCATTTCAGTCAAATCACCAAGCAAGTGGCAAACGACAAAGCATGCTTACAGAAGTTACGTCTTCAGCACCTTTACAGATTAGAAAATAATATCTTTTGACCAAGAAAGAGGAAAAAAGCTCCTATATCAGAGGAAAATAATCTAGGCTTCAATCACATCTAAAGCTCTGTTAGCAGGTTTGTTGTGCATCCTTTTGAATTTCTTGTACACTCAGCAACCAGATCTGATAGTAAACATCAAACCGGGAAGGCAGCTTTTGAAAATCCAGGCTCAGCTGATACAACTCTTTTAAGTCAAGTTCAAAGTACATTTTGAAGATGAGACGGCATACTACACCTGAGTATTTATGACATTCAAGAGGAGAAATATGCAGTTCCACGCTGCAGCATACCCTGAATACTCCTTTCCTAACTCTCATCTCCTCTGCTTTGTGTTCCCACCTTCAAAATTAACAGAGCAACATTAATAGTGAAGTAACTTAGTAGTTGGAATCGGTGATTTTTACAGAACCACAGAATGGTAGGGGTTGGAAGGGTCCTCTGGAGAACATCAAGTCCAACTCCCCTGCCAAAGCAGGATCACCTAGGATAGGTCACACAGGAATGCATAAAGACGGGTCTGGAAAGTTTCAGAGGAGACTCCACAGCCTCTCTGGGCAGCCTGTTCTAGTGCTCCATCACCCTCACAATAAAGAAGTTTTTCCTGATGTCAGGGTGGAACTTCCTGTGTTCCACTTTGTATCTGTTGCTCTGTGTCCTATCATGGGACACCACTGAAAACAGGCTAATACCTTCTTCTTGACACCCACCCTTCAGATATTTGTAAACATAAAGAAGATCCCCTTCTCAGTCTTCTCTTTTCCAGAATAAACAGCCTCAGGTCTGTTAGCCTTTCCCCATAAGACAGATGCTCCAGACCCTTCATCATCCTCCTAGCCCTTCAATTTTAGAGGTCTTTTCCAAACAAAACAATTCTGTGATCAGTCTAAAGCAACAGCAAAGGAGCATTAACTTGGCATGCTAGAGTAAGGAATACATAATACACAAAACTCAAGGCAAAACCCACCCTGTCCTGCTGATCAGCATTTAACCCTCACTAGGCACTCCCACAAAGCCTCCCACACATTGCTCAAATGGACATGGTACAATTCCCCCATGAACTTTGTGCTTTTATCCACAAGCAATACTTATTTCACCTTGTTGACACTCAAGTAATGCTGCGAATTGTAACCCTCTGGGTCACCTCCCACATCCTTAAGAGACATAAGATATTCTTCCCAAACAGTCTGTTTTGCTCTTAGTGCTGGTGGTGGAACTTGCAGGACTGCATAGGAGAATTACCAGAATGCACACCAAAAAGTGAGAGATTGATTTCTAGCATAAGTGACTATGTGAGATGCAACAGAAAATGCTACCTAAAACCTTTTCCTGCTGAAAATTGAAATACAAGGTATAAGTAATCTCTGGGGTAACATACCATTAATAAAAAAAATTATTTACAGCAAGTCTGCTTCATCACTACACCAGTGAAAGAAAAGCTGTTCCAACAGTATGCCCCAAACCATAGAAAATACTCCCAACAGCAACTTCTACATTTCCCATATTCCTAATATTACAGGAGAGTGTCCACTTTCAACCCTCTGGGTGACACTTGAGCTGGACACTGTAACTAGCATCTCTTAGAGTGGGAAGGGAAGGAAGAGCCATGGCACCATCCCTCCCTGTGTCCTACGTCTCTCCCCAGCCAGAGGAGATCTCCAGAAAGCAGCAGATTCAACAGAGCAAAACATTTTTCTAAAGACAGTGTAAACTTCAGTTATGTTTCAAACTGGGATCAACTAGATCATTTCAGTAGAGGTTAGGTGAAAAAGGTAAGATTTAGTCCTATTCGCAGGACTACGGATGACTTTCAGATAAGTAACCAATATATCCCTTTCCCAATGTTTCAGTGACAGTACGACTGTATTTTGAGCCAGAAGAGAGGATCTAGTCCTGGATCTGGATCTCTTTATGTTTAAGTACTGTAAAAACCCAAGGAGAAATGAGATGTTCTACTTTAACCATCTGTCAGCTTCCATGGAAAAACGGGAGCATACTCCTACCTTCACAAATTCTGTCCAGCCGCTGCCGCTTGACTTTGTGTTTATCCACCAGTGCCATTCTTGATGATAGCTTGCAACTTTCTGACTCAAAAAGCAAAGCGGTGCCCCAGGAACTCAGGAGAATCCACAGGAATCGGCGAGCATACCGCCACTGTCAATCCTGCAGAGAAACAGAAGGGTTCATGAGGATTTGCAGCACATCAGGTGAGACCTGCCTGTCCCCAGCAGCAGAACAGTTTCCTAAAGGACAGCTGTGAGTTCAGCGCTTCCAGCATACCATGGTGACACATCTTACACTGCAAGTCAAGTTCACAGTCCCTTGTATCTTCCCCTTGATTAGAGAAAACATCATCGTAGAGGAGAACTGCCGAAGTGCTGTATGGCCTTCCTAGTTTTATTTCTGTCTTGAAAATCTATTCCTAGCAGATAAAACCCATTAAGCTATTTTGTAGGCTCACAGATACTGCAAGATTTTTAGAGAGTATATATAAAAAAAGGAAAGTAGCTTTTGCTCTCCCAGTACTTTCACACACATACACACACCCCAACCACTTCTATGTCTCATTTAAGCTTTGCCCTGTAAAAGTCATCGATAGACCTTGAATTTGCAACTAGACCTTGATGCATATTCCAGCTGTCATCATAGCCTGTCTTTGCCTTCATACTTGAAGGGCTAACGTTAAATGTTGGGTGCCAGAGATGCCACCTCTAGCACAGATGCTTTTAAATGCTGATGAAATAACACAATTCATAAAATGTACATGTGGCTGATTTATAGGAAACGCTCTACACAGAAAGAGCAGCTGCAGGCATCTGCATCTTGGTCACACAGAGGAAGACCCTAAAAATATTCTTCTAGGTCTGATACTTTTGTTCCTACAGACAGTCAAAGGATTGTTGAACAACTGAATGTTCTGACCTGAGTTCAAGATATAGAGCCCAAATGTACCATTGTGGCACTCTGACCCAGCAGCTTTGTTGTAAAATCCAGGTATGAATTTTTCACAGCAAGTCCCATCACAGTATTCATGAATCAGGACATATGAGACACAGACCTCATGCTGATGACTGAATTCAAACAATTCAACACTACATGCACTATTTTTTTTTACCAAGTTATGCTATACTGCCAGTGATTCAATATCCTCTTTCATGTTTTAAGGTGAAGATAGATATCTTGAGGAAACCCACAAACCTTTCAGGGCTGCTTCTTCCAGCCATCCACCACTCTTTTAAGCCCACTTAAAAGCACCAAAAGAGCAGGATTTCTAGAAAAGCTGTGATTTCTGGAAAGAAAACACCACCACTTTTTCAGAGACTTTGCAAGGGGAGAGAAGGAAGACATGAGCATAAGCATGGCAAAAAATCCTCTCCTGAGAGGCCACCTCTACTGTGGTGCAAAGACTCAAACACTCTGCCTACAAAGTAATGGAAAGGGTTTTAAAAACATAAATCAATTCAGAAAAGCCAGCAATAGTCACAGACTTGGTGCCACTTACTCAAAGTGACCCCAAAAGTTGACCTCAGGCCTCTGCAGCCTTGACTTCTGCTAGAGCAGCAACAGCAACATTTAACCCATCATCTCCAAACACTTCACATTCTTCTTATTCACACAGTCTGGCCTAGTATTTCTCCCTTGCATTTTATTCCTCTGCAACATCCTATGGCTCTTCTGAAACCGCACCAGTGAAGCAGTAACTTCCCAGAAAACCCAGTTAACAAACGTCATGGGCTAGGCTGAGCTCATGAGAGGTAAATGCTCTAACAAAGCTGCTGCACACCAAGATGACAATTTCATGGAGATTATTGTTATTATTATAAATGGTTATCAATTATGCATCACATTGATAGTTAATTTATAAAAGGAAAAGGGTTGTGTTGGTACAACTGAATTTTGACTATGGGAAGATGGGTGATTTCCTGGTAGTTAATGGCCAATTTCCCAGCAGCACAACTGCAGCATAATCTCTGAGATTTATAGCAATAATTAATTGATTTTTTTTTAAACACAGGGATGCTAAAGAGCATGATTCCCACTCACATCAATAATTAATGCAGCACTCTAAAAGAAGCAGGAAACTTCCATTCCACAGGCAGAAGCTTGCTATAGTCAAAATATTTCTTACAACAGAAATGAAGATTTTAGGGTAACTAAAGCCAGGGTAGCTAACATCATTGCCATGGTTAGCATTTAAAAGTATACACATGACCTTTTACCTCTAATACATCACACTCCACTTCCAGGGAGAAAAAACAGGTTATAAAGAAGCCATGTCAGGAGAGAAAAGGTTGGCATTCTGTGCTGAAAATGCTCAAATGGGTCATTGTGTTTGGGCTGCAACTTTTTTCTCCAATAAAATCAAGCTTGAAGCGTATCTAATTTTGATGGGGTGTGTTTTCTGATGGACAAACACATCCATTAAGGTTTGGAAGAATTAAAGCTTGCCATCTCAATTCCCCATGATACTCTCTAGAGTAAAAATTTCTACAAAAGAAACTAAAAACAATCAGAGAAATTACTGCTGGTATTACCAGAATCCCACTCATCTTAACGCAATGCCCATAAATTGACTCCTTCCTAATGATGTTAACTATTCCACCTTTGTTTGACAGGTGTCCATGATGATATCAAGCATCAGTAAAAGCCCAATCCAGAAGACTTATTAAAAATGTGGCAGGAACTGCTGAGCAGGATTTGGCAAGGATGGCTAAAATGGGGAAAAGCAGATGTGCAGGGTGGCTATATAACCAGCCCTTGTATGAAGCAGTAATTAAGAAAGCACTTCTTCTATTCGTGGGATGGAGGACACAATTAGTTGCGCACCCAACCTCAATCTATCCTCAATGATTTCTCCATCCAACTCAATCTTAAAACAATCACAAGGCTAGATGTCCTCCCCAGTAAAATAAATACAATCAGGCTTGGCAGAACTAAAATCACGGTCAGCAATTAAAACAGAAGAAAACCTCATTGTATAAGGAAATGTGAGGGAGAGAGGCGCATGCACCAAAATTGTACTTCATCTTTGGTAAGCTTAGGAAACAAGTGAAGTGATTTACATATAGTAATTGCATGGCCATGTTAGCCTCCAACAGTGTCTTTCAAAATGTAAATTTTCTTGAAAACCCTTGGACACAATGATAGCCCAGCACTTAGTTATTTATTTAAAGAAGGCATGTACTTAAATACAACGTTTTGGGGAAAAAATACAACCCTGATGCAACACATTTAGAAAGCCTCTTAATACTGCTCATTAAACACCACAACCCACGAGCCGTAAAATGAGAGCAGAGAAAGCTGTGTTGGGGCTTATTTTTCCTGCTTCAGATTGAAAATGAGAAGAAAAGGTTATTTTCCAAAAGAAAATGGACTATTAGTCAAAAACATGAGAAAGGTGGCTTTACAAAAAATGTGTTGTCCTCTCAGCTACCACTGGTTTATCATCTTTTCATGGCTACATAGATAGCACAAGAGCACAAATACAGGGAACATCTCTTTTAGACCATTCATCACAGGTGATGCCATCAAACTGCGGTGGCATCAAGCAGGTGACTGAAAGTCCCTGTGTTCCCAGTACTCCAGACCAAACCCTCACATGTTCTCTCCCTCTTTGCACAGCCCCAGGAAAGCACAATGGTGTTGCCTACAACCTGGTTTAGGACAAGCTAAAGCTGGTGCAAGCGCACAGCCCCACTGCAACATTGTGGGCTTTGGTAAGGATCATGAAACCAGACCTGTAAGTCCTGCCCAAAATGCAGCTCACAGTCTAGGCAGCAGTAAAATCCTGACTGCTGCCTTTTGAGGTGTGAATGAACACAGCACTTCTGCCATGAATACTTGGTCACAGGTTAGCTGGGACTTCTCTTTTAACTTCAAATAGAAGCTTCTTTCTGAACAAACAAACAAAGCATGCACACACTCCCAGATCCTCAGTACAGTCAGGAACCTGTTGCTCACAATTTCCAATCTATTTTCTACCCTCTATGGAATATAGTATCGACAAAATTGAGATTCCCCACTACAGAGAACTCCTAGCTCCCCAAACTGTAAAGGCTCCTGTTTCCAAAGAGGAAAGGAAATTTTCATCTTTCCTCACATTTAAACTGGGGTTCCACATCTACACCTCCTTGCTTAACATGGGAAAGTTCAGTCCAAATATTTTGAAAATGCCATCAGACATTTTCTAGCCTTCGGGAGAGGTTCCTATAGAACATTTTGTACTTGTGGTTACTGCAAGACATCAGTCCTTTTTGGTGAGACCTCACTTGCAGTACTTTGTCCAGCTCTGGAGTTGGAGCAGGTCTCAAGGAGAGCAAAAAAATTACCAGAAGGCTGGAACGCCTCTGCTGTGAGGACAGGCTGGGGTTGGGGTTGTTCAGTCTGGAGAAGAGAAGTCTCTGGGGATACCATACTGTGAAACATGGAGACAGACTTTTTAGCAGGGCCTGTTGTGACAGGAGAACAGGTGATCGTTTTAAACAAAAAAAAGGGAGATTTCAACTAGATTAAAGAAGAATTTTTTTTACAGTGAGGGTGGTAAGACGCTAGCCCAGGTTGGCCAGAGAGTCCTGAAAACATATACGGTCAGGTTGAATAGGGTTCTGCGCAACCTGATATAGTTGAAGATATTCTTGCTGACTGCAGTGGCTTAGATTAAGATGACCTTTAAAGGTCCCTTCCAACCCATTATGTGATTCTTTTGGCTAGAAGCAGACCAGTACATGCAAGCATACTCAGAGCCATGAGCTGTTTCAGCTCCATGTTTGCATCACTGGGTGCTCTAAACTAACTGGCCATTTCCAGAGCTGATCATTTCAGCCATCAGCAGCTGCCATGGGGAGGGCAGGATGATTTGAGAAGCACAGTTCAGCACAAGAAAGGCAAAGCAGAAATAAGAAAGAAGGAGACACACAGACATAATGACAGGGGAGGGAAGCAGACAAAGGAAATGGTACAAAGCAGAAGGAACACTTTGTGAACGCTGTGTCATCCTTCCTCCCTGTGCCAGCAGCACATCCTTAAGTGTGATGACCCTGTGCAGGCCTTACCACCTTCTCCTCCCACTAAAGACCTGGCATGACCACATGGGAGGAGGTGAAGCACATCAAAGGGAAGAGACAGACAGCACAATCCTTCCTGAGATCAATTTTTTGGGATATTTTCTTTTAAAGCACAATAAAACAACATGGAGAACTCACAGTGTCAAGACACCATTAAGCCCAAAAGCGCAGCAGGAACCACAAGTGGATTAAACATTTATATGAGTAGTGAGAACAAACATAAGATGTTCATTAGCCAATATGAAAAATAGGGTTGGTTTTGGTGTTTTTTTTTTTTGGTGGGTTGTTTTTTTTTTTTTTTTTTTTTTTTTTTTTTTTTTTTTTTTTTTAATGTCTGAGGGATGTAAACCCTCACATTTGGGAAGAAGAATCACACAGTTTCTGTGTGGCCAGAGCTCAGACTTCTCCCACTCTATTAAACACTCTTGGTTATTGCATGGGAAATAGGATGCTACAAAAAATAGAAAAGGGCCTTTTCCCAATTTTTGTGAGAAATACCTTGGCTGCAAATCACACCTCAGTCCCAGGCTCCCAGCAGCCTACATCCCCTCCATGAGCTATCGGCACCCTCAAAATGTGGTGCGGGCAATACTCTTGCTTCAAACCCATTGTTCGTTAAGCTGAACGCTTTGCCTAGTTATTAGTATGATTTTGCTGCCGCAGAGTGTTCAGCAATGTTTTGCATTAAGGCCCTCTCCGTGGGAATGCCTGGATGACACCGTGGGTGGCAAGAAGTGTTATTTCTCTAGGTGATTTGCTTTTTTTCTGCCCAGAAACCTAATGATCAAAACCTTGCCCCTCCACTGGCTACCTGGTAAGAAAAAGCAGTAGCGCAGCAGGTTAAACGTGCTTCGTGGAGAGCCAGCACTCCCACGTTAGCACCTGCTGATGGCAAATAAAAGAGCTCTTCTGCTCTTCACTGTACAGAGGAGGAGAATAACATGCTGTAGGAGTCTTGCACTGAAGAACTGGTAACAATTCTGAGGAACTTGCTATTACATGAGTGAACAAAATGTACCATAACGGCATATGAGCCTGCACATCTGCTGCTAAATTAAACATGCTACATAATGATGCAGACCACATCTTAAAACATTATGCAACAAGATACAGACTGTGCTAAAATCACAAGGCTGCAAAGATGGCATGAAGGGCCTGATCCTGTGTTCCTTTCAGTCTTTGAATTTCATGGTGAGTATCGCACACTAGTTCTACTCCATCAACGCTACTTGTTGACTCAGTAAAAGAAGAATTTGGATTATATATAACTCTATACCCTTTAAAGGAAAAAAAAAAAAAAAGACATATGGGTATGTCTTTCCTTTCCATCTCAATGATGCAGAAAGCATAAGAGAGGATTTTGTTTGGATCTGGATTTTATTTAGAAGTGTCTTTAGGAATCGTGTTTCAGGTTACAAACTGCACTCCAGATTGGGTCCTCGGTAGTCAAAAAGATGTAACCAAGACCTACTGAAATGATGACGTTCAAGTTGCCTCAATAGGCACAGGACAAAAGAGAGGGCACTGAACTGGGGTTTGCTCCTGTTTTTTGTTTTGTTTTGTTTTGTTCCCCCCCCCCCCCCAAAACATTTCCCCACCCCCATTTTATTTTCCAACATTTGTGACTAGTTCTTGGCTTTGAGAAAAGATGATCCAGGCATGCTCCTTGGTCAGGTAGTAACAACCCTCTACAGATCCTCTGTGAGTTTTCAAGTTAAACTAGGAAATACCAGAACTGGCACTCCTTTCATTCCCAAAGCTAAAATTCAAACAAGCAACTCAAACAGACAGCCAGAAAATTGCTTTAAAGAAAATAACTGTCATCTCTCTTTCTGCCATCAGAAGTGAAGCCCGTGGATGCTCTCCTTACCCTGCACTGACAGCCTTCAGGTGCCTGGTGGTGGGCAAAACAATAACCAGGAGCTGAACTCAAATTATCCACTTAGCTTCAAGAGCACCTAATCTGTCTGCTAATTAATCATGGGCCGCCTCCTTCAGCCTCTCTTATCTTGTTTTTCTAAGTATCTGATGCTGATAATGCACACATTGATACAGCTGCAGCATAAAACTGGCTGTGAAACTAGCTTTAACTTTTTAAATAAAAGAAGAGGAAATGACTCCTAAATAATCTTAAGAGTCTCCAAAGGTCCCTGCCATACTGAAAAATAAAATCTCCTTCTATCTTTTACCAGACTTCTTTAAATTGCCTGTTATTTATTTTTACTAATCACAAAGACTAATAAATAAGAGAGGTGAACCTTTGCTCTTTGCACATCTAGATAACCAAAAGTTCTCCTCTACTCAAGCTGTTAGCTGTTCCCATACCCAAACAAGCACAGCCAAATTAGAATCTCCAAAAAAAAAAAAAAAGACTATTTGCAGGTTTCTCAGATGAGTTATGCAGTTCCTTGGCCATTAGAGGGCATTTTATACTGCAGAGTGAAGCACCGGCACACAGCTTGCAAACAGCATCACTAACTTCCATCTGGAGCTGCTGGAGAACAGTTTCTGTCTACTCTCATTTAGTAATTGCCACTTTTCAACCTTTCCATATGCTGTATATAGATGAGCAAGCAGGAGCAAGGACAAGAGGAAACAAAGATGAAATAGCTAGGAAAAAAGTGCTGGTTAAATTAACGCTTTGGTGTGCAGCTAGTGTTGCTTCCAAGGTTTGGTTTTGTTCATCTGCTTCTTTCACCCTCCTTAATTCCAGCACAGAAATTTCATGCTTTTTACTTTGGCAAACAGCAGTTTATATTTTAAGTTAAGAAAAGCTGCAAATTGTACCATAGTATCACTACATGTGTCCAGAACTAGAGCTTATGCATCTCCAGATCTGATCAAAGGCAAATCCACCTTCCCCATTGCCAAGAGGTAGGACACTTACCTTCAGACGCTGTCTTCTAGTTACTACTGTACTGCTAAACGTGAACTTTAAACCGTTTTCAGCTTTTGCTGGCTAGAAAACCACACAAAGCCACCCACTTCCCTGCTTCAGTGGTTTTCCTCTCTCCATCTAAATGCAAATCAAATTAGGAAAGAGACAGATATCTTGCTATACATCTCCAAAAATACGTATGTTTGTAATCAGGATAGCCAAACTTCCTGAACATGAGCTGCATACCAAAACCTTCATGTGGCCAAGAGCCACATCCTCTCAACCTCTGTGCCTGCTCCCACCCACCACACATGCACCCCATGCCCCCCAGTAAAGCCTCATGTATCTCCCATTACCACAACTTTGTTCTGCTGATCCACCAAGCCCACTTCCCTCATCAGTCTCCATCTGAATGTACAGGTCTGCCAGGGTTGGCGACTGCACATTTCACAGCTCACCACAGCAGTACACAGTGCTCCTGCCTTGCAGGATTTCATTAAACATCTGTATGCAGCATATATTTCCACAATACTCACAAGTTACTCCTGGATTCTGCCCTAACAGAAAGTCCAAAGCAGCAAGTGCAGCGACACAATGACTACCAAAAAGACCCTGGATATCTAGCCTCTCCTTTGGGTCCCCAAGCCAAAGGACCAACGCGAAGACCACTTGGTGTGACTCTTCCAAGAACTTGGATCTATATCCCTCTGAAATAACAGAAGCAGCAACTAGTTGGGTGCATCCTTACAAGCAATCTCATGGAGTACAGAGCTTCCTTCCTCTGCACCTGGCAGTCTGTCCATGAAGGGACCCACTCCCACAAGCAGCACCCACCTCATATCATGTTGTAACCAGGCGCTGCTGCATGAGCAGGTTGATGTAAGAAAAGAACATGAGAGCAACCTCATTCCAGCCAGCACAGCCCACATACAGACATACAGGATGTACAACTGAACTGTCTCAATCTCTAGAATACTATCCTTCACTCATAGCTTCTAATTCTTCCATAATCAGGACCAGACAATTAAATCTTACTTGAAGACACAAGTAGGTCTAGCAATGGGCAGCAACACAAGACTTTCTCCTTGCACCCTGTCTAATGGTAACCAAACACTGCTGTAGGGCAATGGCTATATACAGTGAAAGGTACCTTGCTGACCACAGCCCAATTCCTTAGGGGACACATGCCCATATTCTAGGAAAGATCACAGTGGTGTACACCAGCCCACACCTTCATACCCCAGTTGAGGGCCAGAGGAGTAAGTGTAAGCACTGCCTGTCAGGAGACCCCACCATTCACTCCACATGGACCTAGCTCAACTGAAGTGCAGGGATGAAGCTCCTCATGCACCAGCTGCACCGCCGTCCAGCAGATAAGGAGACTCAGATCCCCACTAGTACACCAAAATTCCCTGTACAGAACAAACTCCCTGTGTCTCTCAGTATATCACAGATATCTCAAGATTTTTTCCCCATCCAATCTCCCAGAGCCAGTCTGGACTGGGAACAGTGGAAAGGAGCAGTAACACTCTTCTGTCTCCGGGAAATCTCTGGAGTTATAATTTGCCCTTATCTCAGTGCTTTTATTTACAAGCCACTCTTACATAAAAAGTTCTCATCTGCATTGACTTATTTAGCAACATGAAATAAAATAGCCTGAAGCTACTTGTGTTGCTTAACGTAGGGTTTATTTTAATGGAGATGATGCTCTGTGTAAAGGAATATTCAAAGGGGAAAACTGTGTTTTGTTTGTAACACTTATTACTATCACTAAAGAAAATATGTTCCAACAAGTCTCCAAAGGGGGAAACACATGTAATACCTTTAACAGCTCAGCTAATTCATCTTCTGCTGCCCAGCTACTGCTGGCGAATTTTCAAATGGAGAAATCTAAGAATGGAAATGCGGAAAACCCCATTTCTTGTGGTCCAAGAGCCGTTCCCACTACACAATCCCTTCCCACTGCAGTGAGTCCTGTTTGTTTTCAGCACACAGAAGCTTCACTCAAAAAAAAAAAAAAAAAAAAAAAAAAAAAAAAGAGTTCAAGAGTTCAAGGCTACGTCTCCATTCAGGCGTACACCCGCGATACAAACTGGTCTCTCCGTCCTGTGCTGAAGGCATTCCTCTTCCCACCACCTACCTACAAAAGGGCCTTGTCTGAGGGAAATGAGGAATGACGGAAGGAGCAGGATGCTACGAATGGTGGAGAGGAGAAGAGCCTGGCCAGGTGTTGGGGCATCAAGGACCAAGGAGGGTTGGATCAAGAAATGGGTCAAGGGAGGAAGACAGAGGGTGGGTTTTGGGGTAAGCAAGGGTCTGGGGAGCCCCAGGGGACCCTCCTGTCCTTCAGGCTCTCCTCAGGCAAAATTCATGCTGCAGACAATACTGAGCTCTACAGGGTCAGACACAAGTGCAAGCAGGATGGAAACGTGTGAAAGTTTCTGTGATGTCCCACGGGAAAGAGCTGGCTGAGACATGGAGCAGCTCTGGGACACTTCAGTGGTGCCATACCGCCTCCTCATCACTCCTCCCGTTCCTCCACCCTCATCTCTCCTTCCACACCTCACCCTCACTGCTTCTGCAGCATCACTCATGCAGTTTAATTTTCAAAGGAGTGAAAGGAGAGGGAAAGAGCCAAGCAAACTGAGAGAAGTTTAGATAATAGTAATAAATAAGATGAGATAATTCACTTGCTGCTAACCTTTCATGGTAATTCAGAGTATCCTCTGCAACCACCACAGGTTTTCATAATCTACTCATCTTTCTTCTAAGCTTTGCCAGTGCATTGTAGTAAGGCTATTTGGTATTTAACAACACTCAGGTTATTGACCTAAATTTATACAGGCTCATCTGGAGCCATAACAGTCCATTGTGTGTCCCTGCTCAGGATGCCTTAATACACAGATTATTGATGCAATGAACTGTGACAGCTCCTATAGAGCTGTTATGGTTTATTGTCGCAACACCTACTCGGGGTCCCTTTAATGCACAGATCGGTGACACAATAGACAGAAAGAGTCACTACTTGGGGATGCATTATCCCACGGATCACTGACACGATAGACCGCAATGGATCCGGCCTCCTGCCCTATTGCAGGGAGGAGGGAAACACTGCATCACCCACTGGGGGCAGGGGGCAATGGCTGAGAGGTGTGAGGCTTGTTGAGGTGGATGCTTCTTCCCCTAGTCACTCTAGCTGCCCAGCTCTGAGAAGTGACAGTTGCAGAAAGCAATTTGCTACTGAAAGTAAGGATTTATAATGAAAGCCCTAGCAGTACCAAACTTTTAGCAAGCACAGCCACAGGCCTGCATTATAGATCAAGGCTAAAATCCTGTTTATTAGCCAGAAATTAGCCAGAAAAAAAATCAGTGTTAGATTTTCATCATTAAAAGAAAAAAAAGGACAAAATTTTATGTTCCAAGAAAACACAGAGAAAGCAAGAGCAATAAGAAAGTGTAAAAAAAAATAATAATCTGAATTTCCCCCTTTCTTTTCCTCTCAAAGAACAAAAACATTCTTACCAGGCTGAGACCTAAGCATGGTTTAAAGCAAGTCTCGTGTGGGGAGACCTCAGGCTGAGGAAAGGAAAATTAAAACATTAACACTAACCAAGTGCTTGTAGCCTCCTCATAAACACCAATGAACAGTTCAAAAAGCTGCAGCTGGCTTTCCACTATTGCATAGATCTTCCCCACCACTTACCAAGAGCTTTTTTTAACATCGGTGACACTTCACATTCAAAACTGCAGTTAAAAATAGACCATTGGTCCTCCTGCTTTAACCTTGCAAATTCCCTCTCCTCGTTCCCGCCTCCCCACACGCCCACTTCCGCTCCTCTTGTCCCACCAGCAGCCCTGAGGTTCTGCCCAGCTGCAAGGCCAGGGTCCCCCCATTGGTGCCTCAGGACCTCATCCAACTCTGGGAGCACCCTTGTCATTTCTTACCTAAGCTGGCAGCAGGCTGTATTTTTAGGAATGAAGGCAATGGGGCTATTCCAAATCTCAAGTTCCCTTCCCACCTGCTTTTGCAGACAACATGAGCCTAAGGCTTTTTAAAAAAAAAAAAAAAAAAAAAAGCCCCCAGCACTAATATTTTCTCTATGGCCTTAAACCCTGCAATCAGGAGCTCAACTAGGAGTGTAGAGAAAGAAATGTCTTTGTTATCCTGTCACTGCTTAAATGCTGAACCTTCAAAACCTCCCCAGGAAATGGGCCTGGTGAACGGCTGCCGCTACTACAAGGAGCCCTGCATGAGAGGAACTTGGAAATCAATATCCTTCACCCAACTTATCAAATTTACTGAGGACATTTATACAGTGTAATTAAATAGAAAACAGAGACAAATACAGAAGAGTATTTGCACAGCACTGCATAGCAATTGCATTATATCTGGAACAGAGGACACTTTGACAACAAGGAGCGAAAACACCATAGATCAACCAAAGAAGCCGCAAGGAGCATGAGGAAGGTTTCCACTCCCATTGCTCATGGGGAATGGTTAACACTTAAATAAACACAGACAGAAAATAGACAGAAAATACACATCACCACATATACCTAAGGCACTTCTGTAGGTCCCATTCAGTCAGCCAAAATGATGCCATCAGAATTAATGCTGGTCCAAAACACTCAGTTGCCTCTCAGACTTGGACAGGCTCTCAAACACATGTTGGGGCACTTCCCCCCTCGCTGGAGTGGAAGCAAAGCAGACATTATTATGTTGCTTTTCATCAAATGAATGTACCAAGTAAAATCAATTTTGCCCAGTAATCCACTTGGTAAGTCAGTGATATTTTTCACAACCAACAGCCATCTCGGCAGACTTGCAAGATAAAATCTAGTGTGTGAGGTTAAACCTGGGAAAGGCTGACTGCCAGTGCAGAGCAAATTAAAACACCGCAGAAAAGGCAAACTAGATTACCTGGCTATTTGCTAAACAATTCTTCTCACAAGGGTTGTGTTACAAGCATGCTTTGTGAATGCTCCTTGCTTTCAGGTAGAGCCAAAGAAGCTGGCTCCTCACTCAAAGTCCCTGTGAGTGGCACAGTGTTGTAGATGTGACATCTCCCTTGCCATTGTGACCTTAAAATTCAGAATAGCTTGGTGAGTTGTTGGATACATGCTCAGGTCCACGTGCTGGCAAACTAAAAGCTGAGCATGCCTACAGAAGGTGTCCAACTGCAGGCCTTCTTCCCCTCCAATCAAAGATTTGGTCTCCATGGTTGCCTACAACAATTAGGCATTGCCTAATTACACTGATGAATAAAAAACAATATACAAGATGCACAGACTCCTACCCCTCAGACAGGGCTATCTGGGATGTAATCATGTTGTACAACCACTGTGCGCAGAAAGATGTCAGCAGGTAACTTGCACAATGAATTGACAGAGGCCAACAGATGATGTGCATTGCTGGAGCAGAGGCACTATTCCCACCCACATCAACAGCTCCAGAAACAGAGGTGACCACTCAGGAACAGCCATTGCTTCTTCCCCGCTTGCTGCTTGCCCCACTGCCAGGTGCTGTCGGCAGTGCAGACACCTCAGCAATCCTCTTGGCAATATACTCACAGGGAAGAATGAGTATCAGACTAAAGGCTTTTTTGTTGCCTCTCATGTGCCTTACTTTGTTAAGGTGAATCACACTTCACACTATTTTGAGCAATTCTTTATTAAAAATCCCTGTGAGTCATTTTCTCTAAACTTGAAACTACAAAAATGGTAATGTTTGGGTAACAGTCAGGAGTTTAAGATTTTGCATACTTTTTAATTGAAAAGGAGAGTAACCTCACCCACAGAAAGACATTTTTTTGCCCCTCTTAATTGTCCTGCACAGACCCACTGCTCTTGAATAGATATCACAACTCATGGAGCAAAACTAAACATTCCCCCTCTAAATACACAGCTGGGTATTAAAAAAAAAAAAAAAAAAAAAAAAAAAGAAAAAGAGTCTATAAAGATAATTTAATGAGCTTTAAATTAACAGTGATCCCTTTATATGTGGCATAACTCATTAACTAAAAATTATACTGGTGTTTATTCCTACCCCTAGTGTACCCCACCTGAAACCAACTGAACATCACTAACCCACTAACACAAGCTGTGCTCCATGCTACACAGCAAACAAACTGGCCTGCAAGCATCACAGCTGTGCTTTTTTGATCCCAGACACGGAGACACCTCACCCTGTTCGATGGCATCAGATGAGACACTACTGCAACGTCAGCTTTGGAGAAATATTCTTCATCAACAGGCAACAGTCTCAAATGAATTCATGGCACGCACACCCATGTGCGTGCACCCATGTTTCTCTCCTCCATTACCTCACTGCAGCGTTTGTCCTTATGGTCTCCATGTAGGACTGGCAGAAGAAAGCAGTCTCCGACCAGGAGAAGCAGCAGATAAACTTTCTTTTTTTTTCTGGATGAACTGGGCATCTCTGGTATTCGTGGACACAAAAGTCGTGCTCAGATTTGCATCTCCCTTCACCCAAAGCAAATTAAAAGACACTGGGAATGAGGAAGCTTTATTGCTTAGTCCCACCACATCTGCTTCCTAAACTCCTTCAATTCATTTGCAGATCCCTGCACAACAACATCTACACCAGCAGACTTAGAGATGCTGTAGGGAAGACTAGGTGGCAAAAAAGGAACACCCACATGATCTCCATGCAGAGAAGCCTGGAATGATGTTGAGATCGCTTTGTCTCACTTGGGCAGGGCCAAGACCCAAGGAGCAGCAGAGAAGGAAGCACCAGCAGGTTCCAGGATGGCTCCAGCAGTGCAGTATGCTCTGAAGAGAAGCCATACTGATGAAAGCTGTTTACTTTTTGAGCTTGTAGGTGACTCCTTTTTGCTCAACCACCACAAACAGGGATAAAGGTGACAGACTTACTGCTCCAGCCATGGGGTTGCAAGTCCAACCTGTGCAAGGACTGCTAGGGAAAATATTATAAAGGGAAACTCATTTCCCCCTGGCTGCCTAATAGAGCCCATCAGAGGAAACATCTGCCATCCTCCACAGAGGATAGAAATGAGGAGGAAGTGGTTGGTCCATCCAGAGAAAAGAAAGTCAGGAACATTAAAAGCACATGGGTCCTGACCAAGGCAAGAGACCCTCTTCTACAGGCAGGTCTCAGCAAAACAGGTTAAAAAAGCAGTTTCATAGACTGCCAAGTACAAGAACGGCAGCAGCCCACTTGATGAGGTCAGGGACTGAAGTGGCCTACAGTATTTGTAAGGGAAAACATCTGTTGGTGTTAAAAGGTTAGCAGGAAATGAATGCTATTCACTTTGTCCTTATTGGTTAGGCCACCACTCCTCGAAAGAGAACCACACATGGCTTAACTTAGCAGCCAGCCTTCACCAAGCGACAAAAGCCCCACGGCAGTTGTCCCACTGTCTGCCCACCTTCAAGGCCTCTTGGTGCGCCCAGGAATGCCTGGAGTGATCCCTGGGAGAGGACTGACAGTGACCATCCCACTGGGGATCCTCCCACCAGCTCTGTGCCTTGCTGCAGGCCACCACCCTACATACTTCAAGGGAGCAGAGGAAAATCCCTCATGCCGCCTCAGAAACAAGCTGTTAAAATAAATCCGTCAACATAAAAGCAAAACAACAAGAAGTTTCTCCTGAAAAACAGGAAGTGTTAGGTACATAGCAGCTTAAAATAGCACCTGCTTGATTTGTTGACAAAACACGAGTCCCAAGGGGTCATGCCTTCTTATGGGTTTGGATGTTTTTGGGGGAAAGCCAGGCTCACCTCCACGGCTGCCCTCAGGCTGGCACTGCTCCCCACCCCTCAGCAGCACTGGGCCCAGGCGGTCGATGGCAGTGGGCCTGGCCACGCTTCCTGTCAGCGGCACCAGGGCTCCCACAGGAAACCCTGACACAAAACACTGCAAACCAGGGCTGGCTTGAATCAAGGGAGGGAGTATTTCAGGCTGGTAACCCCTTGTTAAAACTCAGGCTGGTTTTAAGGGCTTAGGAAAGTGGTTTCAAACTTCCCCTCACTGGCTCCTCGCACATAGGAAAGGCAGGATGAGCCAATGACGCCTAAGTTCAAGCTTAAAATGATAAGGCTCCAGTGCTGAGCCCTTTATGTGAATATAAAGCTCAGAATCAAAAAAATTACAGGATGGTAGAACATATGAGGGGGCAAATTTCATGCTTCAGCTTACCATTGAGGTTAACTGCCAAGTTTGGTCTCTGTATCTCCTTCCCTGCAACATACTTTGCCTTCCTGATTCAGTCCTCAGAGGTGTAAAGCAGGTTTTTTTTCGTTTGAATTAAGAAATCAGCATTAACACAAGAACAACACTCCCAGATGATCTAAAGCAGACTGAACAGACCATACTGAAAAGCAGGTAGACATATAGACATACTATCCCCTTCCAGAAACCTTGGTCTACAGATCAAGGCTGCCCACGAGGCCTGCCTGCCTTCTCCTTCCACCACACCAGATGTGAAGGGGCCCCTATCGTGAATAGCTAATTATTGGACCACATTAAATTATTCCTCGAATTAAGATTTGTGGGTTTTCCCCAGGCCTAACAATGCGCCTTTGACAGCAGCACTGCACATGCACTAGATCAGGAGCAGCAGTCTAGCTCTGTGTGCAATGAGGCCAGCATGTGGATCTTATTGCTCCTAAGGACTCTTATTTGATTTCCTGCACCACCAACTGGTGAGAAGTTTTCAAGGCTAAATAGAGAAGAATTAGATCACTCTTTGGGGTGGTCGCATCTGGGGCTGGAAAACCAGATGGAGCAGCTTTTTTTCCCAAGTCCTTTTTAATTGAACCAGCACACAAAGTTGCTTTGGGGCAGCCTGCAATGGAGTTGGTGCCGTGTCTGCCAACGCTCATAGACACCACCTTAAGTGCTAGCAGGGAAGAATGGTCTCACGAGTTGGGATTTATAAAATACCACTGGGAATGTGGACCTAACTATAAGCATGCAGGACCGTGACTTCCAAACATAAACACCTGCACCCATGATCTTCTCAGAGTGCCACCCAAGGAACGTGGGAGAGGGATGATTTCTTTGGTTCCCTAAAAAATTCATGAGTAGGTTGTGAAACTAGGGAGAGGAGGACAGAGCAATAAGGAAGCTTCAGCATTTCAAAACACAGAGAACCAACCAAGTACAAAGATGGCCACCATGAGTTCCATCATGTCTTGCAGGCTGGACTGAGCCTGTGATGGGATAAGCTGTCTCTGGAGCATCCAGCCATCATCACCACAGTCGGCGACAGCAACTGCTGAAGCAGTTTGCTTCTGGCAAGGCTGTACTGCAGAATTTTGGGAGAGCCTCGTGTCTCCAACTGTCTGCCCTGGCTCTGCATGCAGTATCAGATGAACCTACAGCTCATTCCCTCAGTGGGAACCAAGCTATTAATGCTTTCCTTCCTGGCAATCAGGAGTGTGCATCTGATAAAGCATGGGATGGCCACAAGTCTTTCTTAATCAAAACATGCTTTGTAGCCTGAGGAGAGCGAGGGATGAAGTGGTTTTAATCAAAGTTTGGCCAGCAGCACACATAGATACATAGCCTAACAGGACAAGTACATCTCTATCTCTGCAGCTGCCTGGGACCTGTCCAGGCATACACATCTCTACTGCATCTAACATGATGAACAACATCTTGCATGACTCCACCATTCTCAGCAAGGTGAATGGAGACAAACAGCTGAAGGAGCCCATCCAAATTTTCTGATGCCACCAGCATTTAATTTCAGTCATCTAATCTGTATCAGCATGGCAGTGTCCTGCCTTGCTTGGCTTGCTGGAGTAATAGTTGCAGGAAAGTGGAAGCCCACAGCTGTGCTGGAGAGTAGAGTCTGCTGCTTGTTAGTCCTCCAAGCCTCCACACCACACGAGGGCAGGAGGCTGGTGGTCCAGGATTGCTGTAAATAAATCATGTCAGAAATACTCAGAGGCATTTCTTGCTTAGAGCCAATCAGTATTGGCATGGACTGCTCCAAAACAGCACAGGCTTTGCCAGGGAATGGCTGCTTTGGAGACAGAAAAGGCATCTATTTTCCTTGGAGCTTAACCACAGACTAGGTTTAAAAACCTGTGGGTTTTAAGACTTCTTATCAGTACCTAACACAGAACACAGCTCCCCAAGATGCAGGAAGTGTACTGAAACCCTGTTTTCTTTTCCTGACTTTTTTCTCCCCCTCCTTGGAACTCAGAACATGCAACAGTAAAGTCACAAGTCACAGTAAAACAATAAGGTGAAGAGAAATTTCCCCACCAAATGCTGAGTTTGCAATCCAAGGAGTGCTAGCAACTGGAAGCTGCCAGAGAAGCATCCCTTGGGCACAGATGATGAGGGAGGGCTGTGCCTGCTCTTCTGACCAAAAGCACAGCAATTTGGAAATTAATTAACAGCTCAAACCTAAGGAGATCACCTCTAAATATTTTTTGTGTGCTTTTAAAGAAGGGTTCAACAAATAGAAAAACAAATAAACGTCCAGAGTCAGCACTTCATGACTCAAAAGAATACATAAATGACTCATTCATATGAACATGGCTTGCATGTAAATATTCACCTTAAAAATAATCCTCTGTGCAAAGCTGAATCAGAAGAGCAAAGAGGATGATAAGGAGATCAGAGAAGTTACTGATAGAATGCAGAGGCAACGGGCAGTGAAGGAACTATCAGAGAAGAAGGTCCTCTAGAGAAATTCCCCTTGAAAAGCACATGCAAGCACCTGGGCCTGCTGTTTTAGCAGTTTTTTGTTTTCCAGGCAGTCTGCAGGTTCTGTGCATAAAAAACAGTAATTTTGCTGTAGATTCTTCTTTTTGCAGCTTGAGAACTGTCGGCATTTTGAATCGGTGTTTGAGGAGTACTCAGTTATTCAAAAGCTATTATTTTATAGGCATTTTAATCCTGGAAAAATTATGAGAATATTTTTCCTTTGAAGCACTAAAACTAACACCTTTGGTACTGTATTATCACATACAACTCTATACTGGCTAGACCTTTTCTTCTCAAGCCAGCTTCAGCCACACTAGCCTTCCTTTCCACATCCACGCTTCTGCTGCCTAAATAATACCTGTGTGCATAATGCAAGCTACACAGCTACACAAGACCCACTTTTCCAACTGCAGCTACAAATTAACTCCTCCATGGACTTGGAGCATCTGGAGCCACTGGGATTTATTTATTTATTTATTTTAAATAACATGATGAAATATCTGGGTGACTACAGGATCAGTTTTAAGCAGCCAATTTGAAATTTCTGGTTGGTAGCTCACCAAGGGAGTGCAAGGTTCAAGAGCTGGCCATCACACAACATGTTTCACAATGAATTTGGACTGTTTTTCTAACCTGGCTGTCTTGTTTAAAAACCAATACAACCCTCCAAGGTATACAAATAATTAATTTCAACCCAAGCTCTAAAGCAGCAGCTCCCAAACTTCCTCTCCTGGCTGCGACCTCATTTAACAGACCAGTAACTCCATACAACCCCAAACAGCAGAATAAATATTGGATGAAATGAAATTTCTGTCAGGCTCATGACCTCTTTCAGAACTACCCCAAACTGCATTTTGGGGACATCACCTCACTGTGTGAACCAACACAGCTGTAACACAAATGATGTTCAAAATACAGACCCACCTATAGACACCAGCCACCAGTGCTCATGGAGCCACCAATGCCCCCAAGGTTGTTAATGGGAGACTAACACCTGAAATACAAAGGTCAGGAGGCATGTGCACCATCCTCACTTATCCTTCATGGTTCTGGGTTTACCTTACAGACCTCTATGCCAATACCTCAGAAGAAAGCCCTCATTTACCTGAGGACTTCAATGACGTCTGTGGGGTCTTGCCCAACAACACCTAAACCCACCCTGCAGTCCAGCTTTCTTCATCTGCTTTCAGAAGCCTCAAAACTCAAAATGTGGACGTTACTTAACAGCACATCATAAACAAATCCCCTTCAAATTATCACCCTTGGTATTTTTTTATTGCCACAAGACAAATTTTAGATTTAGGGGAATTATGCTGCATTTTGTACGCTGCCAGGGATGCAGACACTGTAACAGGCATACATTATGAAGCAAAATCACCTGCTACCACTACGTAAATCTGGTAGCATAAGCTAATATTAGAATTAGGGCATTTTCAGTTCCCATCAGATCCTACACAATTATAGCCTTGTGGTCAACTGCACAAAGGGAACCTTTCTACACTGGGTATCAGAGACCAGAAAGAGGAAAACAAACAATCAGATTAATTTCAGAAACCTTTATCTCCTCCCCTTTGGCTGCAAGTTCATGATTTTGGCATCATCCCTGAGAGCAGTGACAATAAAAAGGGCAACCAGCAAGTTCATGCAGAAGAGGAAGGATAAGGTGAGACAGATCCTGAGGACAGATGTTTTTTGCCATCTGCTGCCTTTCTAATGTATATTTTAAAAGATAAGAAACATCCAAGACAGTTTAACTGGAAGGTTGGATTGTGAGAGGGAGAAGTGTGGCCATAATGCCTGCAAAGAAGTATCTTCTCCACGCTTCCCAAGTCTGCAACTTGCATTTCAAACGCTGGGATGTGCAGAAGACCAAGGGTAAAAACCTAGTCCTTTGGCTCCCTATTGCCATTAAAGTTAATTGCCACATAAAACTGCTGATTCCTACCAAATGAGGCTGTACCATTTATCAACTCAAGGAGAGAGCAAACTCACCAGTGGTTTAAATACATTACCTGAGTTATTACTAAGTTTGGCACTAGTGACAGTTTTATGGATAATGTAGGTTTTGTAAATTCATTAGTACAGGACTAACTTTCAAAGTAAATAAAGACATTAAACAAATGTCTCAATACTGTATTTACATGCAAAATAGATTTGACTTTCCATTCCAAAGCCACGTTGGGATGCTTGGAGGAAAAATATGAAAGCAGATCTGCTGTAACACTTGGTGAAGGAAAAACACGGCTGCTCATTAGCACCCAAGTCAGTGACGGCTGAGCTCAAACTCGTATTTCTTCCCTGCTCCTGACCTCATTCATGAGCAGGTCATCCAATGTGCTCTTCATTCAGCTTCTTCAGGCTCTTAAATAGTTGAAGCATCATTTCTATACCACAGAATGAGACTGGACCTGCTCCAAAGCCCTCCGCAGTCCATGGCACCTTTCCATTGATTTCAGCAGGCTTTAAATCAACAGCATGGCATTGCTTAATTAAAGGGACGCTGTCAACAGGAATCTACTCTGTTTCAAACAGAGTTAAAACCAGTTTCAGGACTTATGCCTGGGTGAATCCCTCTGCCCTCTTCCTGTTGATTAAATGGTTTCCCTCCCAGCTGATATAAGAAAGCCCTGCCAAGCTGACCATGGGTCTGAACATAGAGCAGAAAGAAAAATTGCATCTCTGTAACTTGCTGTCAAACCAAAGGAGACACAGAGGAAAAAAAAGAGGAAAAAAATTTTCAGGTCCTTCTTACAACTCAAACCAGACATTAACAACCATTTCAGAAGGAAGTAGAAACTTTTAAGCGGATACTGGTTCTTCTGTGAGAAATCTTATGATGGAAGTTGCCTTAACCTATATTTGTGGGAAGAAATGACTTAATATTGCTATAAAAACAAAAAAGAGGAGGATTGTAGAAAAAAAGCTGGATTTCTCCACTTTTCCATTCTGTTTACTCTGTGCATTTATCATCAGCATATGTAGAAGCAGTCTCACTCTTTCCCCTGCACAAGCAATGAGTTAGTCACACATTCCCCTGTTGTGCATCTCCTTTACTCAGCAGCAGGGAAGTGAAAAAGATGAAAAAAAACTAAACAAAACCAGGAAAAAGCAATTGTGAAAAACATAGAAATTAGCAGGAGGTCCTTGCAGGCAAATGTAACATTCAAATCGATTCCACTTACTATAATTTAGGAGACTGCAATCTGGAAAGGCGCTCCATTGCCTTTGCATGCAACCTTTCCTCCAGAAGACATGCATGTGGGGTACAGGAGGAGGACAAGCACAGAGGAGAGCCAGTGTATGGATGTGGGAGGAGAGCTATAGGAACCCCTGAGTGCTGAATCATAGAGCAATTTAGATTGGAAAAGACCTTCAAGATCATTGGGAGCAACCATTAATCCAGCATTGCCAGGTCACCACTAAACCACATGCCTCAGCATCTCATCTACACATTATTCAAAACCCTTCCAGGATGGTGACTCCACCACTTCCCTGGACAGCCTGTTCCAGGGCTTCACAACACTTTTGGTCTAGAAACTCTTTCTAATGTCAAACCTAAACGTTCTGTGGCACAATTTGAGGCCAATTCCTCTTGTCTTCCTTGTCTTTCTTGCATCAAGAAATCTGAGAGTGACATCACAATGTGCCTGCACAATCCTCTTGCCCCTTGACTCAAAACTGGAAAGCATCCTCCTGGCTACATGAAGGCAAGAATCAGGCTTAAATAATCATGTAAGAATATCACACTTCTACATAAAACCAACAGAATCAGACCTGAGATACTCTCAAGGCAGATCCCAGCAAGCTAGGGTCTAGGAATGGTTTAGCCCATGCTCAGACACACCTTTCAAACACAAACAGTCCTTTCCTCCTTCTAGGAAAGCGCTAAATTGCCAGCAACATGATCTGGAATAAAACACTTACAAATACACTTGTACAGAAAAATGATTCTCAAGATAGTTGTTTTCTGCTCTGGTGTTACTCATCACACTCCAGAAGTGTATTGCACTAACTGAATTTAGCCTGGCCAGGCACTTCCCACAAATGTTTAAAGAAAAAAAACCACAAACAACAAACAACAACCAAACAACCAAAATCCCAAACCAAACAGAACAAGAGAAAAGACTGAAAAAACAGCCAGTGAGAGGCTGAGCAACCTCACGTGTGCATTTCTGTCACTAATACAAATATTTAATTCTCCAAGGATTGCCTCACATGCTGACGGGAAGCTCAGTATGGGATGAGATTTTTAATCTAATCTGTTTTCAAAATAATTTTGTTGGCATTGATTGTGCTAAATGGTATCTGTGGGAAAGAATTTAAAGTAAGAGCAAACGCATATATACATGACCCAGACACGCAAGTGTCTCTTACCATTACTGTGAGCTGGTAACAACAAAGAACAACCTTGATGTTAACGTTAGGTAAAATTACCTGGTCTCAAGAGCCAGCACACAGCTGTGTTTGTAAAAATTATTCTGACATACACAATATTAAGCCAAATTCTCAAAAGCAGCCTAGATTTAAAATTCTTTTGCTTCACTTTACTCCTCCTCCCCCAGAAACAACCCCTAAAATCTCAGCTGCCTGTAAGCCCAGCTGTTTCCTGGCTTTTCTATGAAAATTGTTCTCCCTGGATTTTATTGTGTGCATGTATATGTCTCTTAAAATGCACTCAAGTTTGAATTAGGAGCCCTACTTCCATCAAAGGGAATTCTCGTAAAATCAGCTTCATTCTCACAGTATCCGACGTGGAATTATTATCCCATAACTCAGGGGTGTCCTGGTGGCTCTCTATTAAACACGTTTCTCAAAAAGTCCCAGAGGGAAAAGCACACAAAGGGACATGAAGAGTCACTTGAATGCAGATCTGCAAAACAAGGAATTTCATGTCTCCTTGCTGTGTATCTAGGTTAGGACATGCCTTGCTTCTGAGTTTTTATCTATCAGGATTAACTAACCACTGATTACATTACTGTTTAATTAGGCTTAATTAAAACTTAGCTTAAAGCAGAGAACACTTTCTTTTCAATTCCAATCAAAACCATTTGTTTCATTCTCAGTTTGATATTGGCATCTCCCTCCAGCATGAGACATTTAAAACCATTACTGTATGACAGCAGGAAAACCAGAAAGCAAAAGATACTGGGGTAGCTGGTCAGAAAGCTCACAAACGATTGCCAGAAAATGATGAGATTGCTGCTTGTGGTTTTCACACACATTCCCTCCCCAGATTCCCACTGGCTTTCTGGCTTCTTTGCATCATATTGAACACATGCACACACCCCCCACCCCTCACATCCGCCCCCCCCCCCAATGGTAAAAAGTTATTTGTGTTCCCCCCCCAATTTGCTATTAAATTATTTCAGCTGAATGCTAGACCATCCACACCATTGTTTGGTCCTGATCAACCTCCCATCCTCACCAACCTTTTGTTTGGAATTTGCTTGAGTTTTGTTTCCAACAGCGATATATGCACGTGCACAGTGCACACCTGTAGAAACACTCAAACTCTAGAAAAAACACAGTTATTGAAGATTCTTTCAAAGACTCTAGCTGTTCAGTTTAGGAATGCTTTAACCAACTGCACCTATTCAGTTCACCCTACACAACAGCATTTGCTATCTATCACCCCTCTCAAAATCCAAATTTCAAAACACATAGAATCATGAAATTGTAGAATGGCCTGGTGGGAAAAGACCTCAAGACAATTGAATTCAATCATAACCTAGCAATCTCCTTGTACATAACTGTTAGATCCCTAAACACTTCATCAAAATGTCTTTTAAACACCTCCAGGTGTGGTGACTCCACCACTTTCCTGGGCAGCATGTTCCAATGCCTGATGACCCTTTTGGTGAAGAATTTTTTTCTAATATCCAACCTAAGCCTCCCTGGTGCAACCTGAGGCCATTTCCTCTCATCTTATCGTGTCTTACCTGGAAGAAGAGGTCATTCCCTATCCCACTACAACCTCTTTTTAGGAAGTTGTAGAGAGGAAGTCTCCTCTCAGCCTCCTCCATGCTGAACAACTGCAGCTCCCTCATCTGCTTCTCATAAGACCTGTGTTCAAAACCCCTCACCAGCCTCATTGCCTGGTATCACCAGCATGGAAATGGACTAATTCATCTTCTGTATCAAATTCCAGCCTTAGGCCAAACTATTTTTATGGCCGAATCAGACATCCACTGCTATTGTGCCAGCCTGCAGTGCTGTCGTAGTGGATCTTGAGTATTTTAGGTACAAACTTTGCAGTGTGTGACCCAAACCTTGTCCTCGACTGCAGAAACAACTTCATGTGATAGCCACAGACTTTCAAATGTGTGGACACCACCCGAGAGCAGAGTTTGCCCCACGCTGTTTAGTAACTAAATGATAGGCTGTGCTAATAAAATATTTACTATGCTCTACACAATACTGCGATTGAAATTATGTACTTCCTTCCCTATCCATCAGAGTCCACTGAAAGCCTTCTTTAACTTCTACCCAAGAAGTCTCAAATTACACTTTTTTTTTTTTTTTTCTTGGAGATTTTCCTACAGGATTGTGTATCTGCAAGGCACTGTTTGGCAGTGATTGCAGTTTACCCAGAAATGCCAAGCTGTGGTTGGTTTTTTCCTACCCATTGCCTCAATTTCTCTGGAAAGAGATCCCTGGCAGTCTGTCCAGATTCAATTTCCTAAATGCAAATATAAAGCCATAAAATACACTGAACAGAGCAAAAAGCCACATTGCATTTAGTTACCCAGTGCTGTACCAGTCTCCACCAAGAGGAAGGGAGAGGGGAGGAAAATGAGAAAAATAATAAAGCTCTGTTTGTTGGGATTGCTTAATCCTACTGCCCAGCACAGAGCACTGACACCCTCCTCCCCTCTGCCATGTCACAGCCATATTCCTCTTTCAGTGCTCTCAGAAAGAGCTCAATAAACTGGGAACCTGCTCGAAATGGTAGTAAGTCCTGCAACCACCAATAAGGCCAAGCAATAATGAGGTGGCACCAGTGTGATCCTCAGTTTGGATGCCCATGAACTGGCATAGGCAATTCAAAGGGATGCTCATCAAAGTGCTTGCTGTCCTTCAAGTCAAGGACCTTGTGGACAGCCTAGGTAGCAGAGCGTGGACAGAGTTGCTGGGAGGTGAAGGAGCACACCTTGCCCTCCTTCAGTGGGTATGTAGCTGTTGGCTCCAAAACAGAAAGACCTGCAGGGGATAGAAGGAATTGAAATGGAAAAACCAGGAAACAAAATGTAAAAAATGTGTTGCGAGCAAGTGATTGAAGGAAGTAGCAGAGCCCTCAACAAACTGGTTATTTGTCTGGTTAGCTGATGCAGAAGTGGAACGGGAAATTAATTCAATATGCTGCAGACTTACATTCCACTATTTGCCCCCCCCCCCCCCCCTTTTTTTTTCATATATATGTGTGTGTGTATATATATATATATATATATGTAAAAAAATCTATTGAAGCTAAAAAGCAAAATATTCCTGGGCAAGCTAGCATTTGAAGTTTCTTAGACTCCAATTAAAAGGCTCTAATAATTATTAGAGTTAGACTACATACAGTCTTGGAAGTGAAAGAAAAGAGTAAGACCAGTTAAGGAGAAAAGACCCTCTTCAGAACCTGTTTGGGTGCCAGCAGCTCTTGTTTTGTTGAAAAACATCCCAAACCAATAGGCAATACCATTACACTCAAAATAAGCCTTTATGAACAAGCTACCACTCTCCATGCCTTACAGGATATGGCAGCTTGCCAGTAATTTCCCTTTAAATACGAAAATGGATATCGAATCCCACTTTCTAGATATAATAGTGGCAGAGGAGATTGATGGCATCACTGTGCGGCACAATGACTATTTAAAACACTTTTGGCTGCACTTACAAAGCTCCAGTGACCTCCAGAACGATAGAAAACGTACATAGTGCTAGGAGAAAATAAAATCAGCGATTCACAATGAAGAACTAAAGCAGTTCAGTGCTTTTCCAAGAGGTAGGGACTGTGGTTAGCACGTCTACAATGACACCAGCACACAGCCTTGTGTTTATAGAAGGAAGGAAGAAACACTTCCAACTTCCACAAACGAAACGTCTGCTGCTGAGATGGCACTAATGGTACTGGGGGTGCCAGGGAATTGAAGTGGAATGGAAATAGATTTCTAGTTACAAGAGAACTAAAGTTCTCCCTGGTCTTGCGAGGAATATCACTCCCACACTACATGGCCACATCATGGGAGTGGGCAGTAAGAAAATGGCAAAAGGCTGAGAAGATGACAAAAGGGAATGAAAGCTGGAGGAAGAAAATAGGAGGAGAAGCGAGAAGCTGAGATTAAAGCAGAAGGCAGAGTAGATGGAGTAAGAAAGGCCAACGACAGACAAAGCAGGAGGCCCCCTCATCACACCTACTGCTGACTCACACATTTCGGGTTACTTTCATTATTTCTTTGTACTCCAGCAGCATCTGGCATCTGCCGCTGAGACCAGAGCTATGTTGTGCCAAGCATGAATCAAGACCTTTCTGCTCCTGAGCTGAAAATCCAAACAGACAAAAGGGAAAAGAGTGAATAACCTCACCAGTGCCACAAAGCCCATCCGCTTTGCACCCACCCACCATCCTGGTAATGTGGGGAGGATACACAGCACAACCTTTTTTTTCCCCCCTAGAGCAAGAGCTGATTCTTTCAAGTGGTTTTTAAAAGCTCTCAGGATTCATTTGCCTCTCAGTAAGGATGGATCAGGTGTTGGTTTGTCAGGCACTGTCTCAGCATCTGCTGCTATAAGAAATTAGGATGGCTTCCCTGTGGTCCCTGTCCTCCAGAGCTCAGTTATTATTGTCCATGGAACAGATCTTCTGTGAACCTATAGAAAACTCTGAGGAACCTATTAAAACCTACAAGGAATGTACAGAAAACTGCATGAACATGATTTAAGGGCATGGACCAACTCTAATGGGCAGCAGATACAACCATGGGGATCTAAGCGAGTTCTTCCAGGCATACAAATGTGTCACATCACAGGTCCACGGCTGACATTATTTAAGTCCATTTCATACCCATCAAGCCACAATAATCATGGGGCTGAGGCTCCTGAACTCACTCTTGGGCTGCCTTGCACCCTTCAGGCTCTGCAGATTCAATTAAATCATGGCTATAAAAAGTCCAAAGAGCCTTCCTCTTGTATTGTACCATAGAGCTCTGCAGAACTAATTATTTTGCAAACAGAGCACTAAATCATTAACAAGAAAATGTTGATTGTAGCATCTGCAATCATTATTTGGCCCATTACTTAAAAAGCTGGATGCAATGAATCAGATGAGGGAATAGCTGGTAGCAAGCTCCCAGAGCTCAAGAATAAGAGATGTCAGAAAATGAGCACTGCCTGCAGTGGTTACACTTGGGCTCTGTGAGTACTTTGTAATCAGACCACTGCAAAAAGTCCTTTAACCCCAAGCACTTAAAAAAGCCCCACCAGCTACCTTTAAAAGAATGAAAATACTGTGGTATTCTCTCCCAGGCCTTTTGTATTTTCTATTTGCAACATTCATAAACTCACATTTTTACATTTCCCCATCAGATTTCTAAGATAGATATTTTAACTTTGTTCAAACACCACAACTTGAAATGGGGATGACTTCTCTTTATTTGCTTTCTTCCACACAGGCTGCTAGCTCTGGGAGTTGTTCCTTCAAACATTCAGTGGGAATGTGAATGACCCACACATCCCTTTGCTTTCCCCTCCCATGGGCAGCTGTGGACACACAGATGAATCCCACCACCACCTCAGTCTCCAGAAAAGGCATTTATAGCAGGACACCATTTGCACATGGCCCCTTCCATGTCACCTCCAGTGGCATCAGAGTGCAAAGTCAGGCTTGGAAGGAATCCTCCAAAGAGAACTGTGTTGCATTGCCCCTTAGAACAGCCAAGCAAAACACTCTTGCTGCAGCTTTCTTGCTGTCAGAACTGAGTACCCAGATGCTCATCCTCCATCCTGAAAAAACGCATGCATCTCTCAGGCTTTGGCAGAACTTTGATCTAAAGCCTATCTGGAGTGGCCATGTGCTGAAGCAACTGACTGCCAGGAGCTGCCACTGTCACTGGCAGGTGATGACACAGGCAGTTTATCCCTGGCTTCTCACTACATGACCACAGGCTAGCTGCTGCAGCACACACAGATGTGCTCCACCAAATTCAACAGAATGATCCAGAGCTCCAGCAGAAAGATACCAAGTTTGCAGCTAAAATATTACAAAGGGCTCACTACCCCAAGGTAAACACCTGGCAGGAATCTAGGCTTCCACAGCTGGAAGGGACCTCACCAAACAATTCCTTTGGGCCATGAAGTTTGAGAAACTTCTCTTCATATGAATATAAGCCTTCTTTTAAATTCAGCCTAAGCATATTGATGCAACGGCTACCAGCACAGACCATGTCCCAGGCAGGGTGTCCCAGCCCTGAGGAGATGTCCTGTGCTGGCAGCTAACTATGTCCTTTTACCAAACATTTCCTACTCGCCCTCCTGCCTCGATTATTTCTTCCATGGCTGTGTTATCCCTTCCCTTCTTGCCTGATCAGGGGTTCTGTGCTGGTTCCTGTTGTTATATAGATGTTCTAATCACCCAGAGCATGCTTGAAAAAAAACACCACAAAACCAAACCAAACCAAACGCTGACCCTGATGTGATTTGAACACGCAGCCTTCTCCAACTTCACTCTTCAATGCAATCAATTCACTTAAGAGCCTGGCAAGCTGGTTTGTTTTTAGGTGGTGTTTCCACACACACACACCCACCCATCTGCTTTGCACAGTTTCAAAGAAATAATAAGAAAAAAAAAAAAAACCAAAAAACTTTTTTCCCCAGCATAAAGAATAAAAATCTTCAAGCTTTGCTTGCCCATAAATAAGGCACTTTTTTCAAATACTGAATACAATAGCTGGCAAAACAGGGCACGATAGAGATGCATAGAAAGGAGAGAAAATGTAGTTCAACTTCCTCACCTGCCTCTAGAGAAAGAAATGAAGTAGAAAGGATGAACTTCTCTGACCTCTCTGAATTTTGATGCACAACGAATTAAATCTCCTACTTCTGTTTTAAACCTTTAACTTCAGTACAGAAAACGCACGTAAATGGAGCACAACACTCAGTGCAAGCAGGGGGTGCACAACTGAAGTCATAGGCACACCCTCAGCATGCAGAACTGGGTATACTGGACATTACCAGTGCTGCAAGCCCAACATAATGAAGAAAATCCCAAACCTTCCTTGTGCTAATTAGACTGTTTGACAGAAAATGGTCACACCTTCTGGCAAGCACCAGGCTCACAGAGACTTTCCCTGATGTACACTGGAGATGAGACAGGCCATGCCCATGTGTGCCACAAGGTCCCTGAAGCAAGCTGGCCGCCATGAACCCCTGCCCCATGCCACTGGTGCCGAGCTGTGAGTCAGCTTTCCCCGCAGCAGCACTACTCTTCCTACTGCTGGTGCAGCCATCTAAAGGGTTTTCTCCTGCGGTTAGTTTATATGCTCCAGCTCATTAACATCTCCTAATACCAGAACTTGAGGCTAATTAGGCACGGCAAACCCGAAGAACATATTCTCCGTTCATCTTCCCAAAGCAGGATGCTCCTTGGCGGCCCAGCTGCAGCTCCACATGCTACCATGAGGGTATCACCCTGGAAATAAAAATACTCCAGGATCCCACACATTACACAGCAGGGATCCCATACTTGTTAGTTGATGGCACCGTTTACAGGCTGTTTTGCTTGAAAATTGGAAGCATCTCTGTCATCAAGGCAGATTCCTGCTCAGCAGCCTCAGGGAATTTCCCAAAGAATTATCAATACACCAAGGTTTTCAGAATAAAAGCTACTGACTTGAAAACCAAGGGGCAAAGCAGTTAGAAAACTTAGGAGAAAGCAATTGATAGAGCAATGCTAGTGGGGATTTTCTCCCCATGGCTACAAATGCACAAGAACCAACAGGCTGCGTGGTCAAAGACACACCTTCTGCATGTGAACTCCTCCTAAGAGCAGGCTGTCCATCTACACATCACCTAAGTTCAATACTCACTGCAGCAACAGGTACCCAAGGAACACCAACAGACAAACAGGGGGTTATGACCAGTACCAAGCACTTCTTTAAGCACAGGCGCTCATGAATCCTGGCTTCTCATGTCTTTTGGATCACGCAAACACTGATCAAAGTTGGGACATTTTAAAGCTCATTGGATAACTCACGTTACAGGCATCTGCAGACATTTCTGTGGTTGTTTTTTTTCTGCCTGTTTTCAATGGTCATTGCCTCCAATACCTTCACCCTGGGTCTGCTCGAAATGGCTCTTAGCATTCATCAGTTGTGAAGGAAGATGACACTGGCTATATTTCTCTGGTCACCATTTCAAATTCCTATACTTTACTTTCAGCATCTGTTTTTTATAACTAAAGACAGTGATAGCTAAAAAGCATCTTCTAAATAACTACAAATAGATACCCTATTTTCATCCTATAGCACCCTATGAGTGCACACACAACATATTCCTTCTCCAGTCACTGGAAAACAGGGACCTCTGAGGAACCAAAATGCAACTACAGACAGCACAAAGGATGACTTCATTCCTTCCTGCTCTTGAAAAAACATTGTAGTATCTTTACTGGTGATGGGAAGAGCAAATGGAGGAGCTGTGCCCACAGGCGAAGGATGCAGCATGCCACTGTGAGAGGGGAGCGACAAAAGTGATGGAACAGCAGCGTCCTCCTCTGAATCTCCTGCAGCAATTTCTCTCTTGTGTGGGTTATTTTTTCCCTCTTCCTTTTCAAATCCTTCCTCTGAGAGCTTGACATTGGACAGATTGAGTCAAATTCACTGCCCAAGGCAGCAGAGACCTGCCTTCAGCTGCCCTCTGACTTTATTTTTGGAACAGATTCATTTCTAAAAGCTCCTATAAACCTGGCTGTACTGGTCCACAGATTACAAGATGGAAACATGGAAAAATCCTGGACAAGGATGAAGCATTCACCAAACCCCCTAATTTGAAGGCAGCATAAATGCAAATTTTCCTTTGCTAGACACCTCAACATCAAAACATTTATCCACTCCTCTGGAGCTCTTTCACATCACCAACATGCAGCTACAACCAACTGTCAAACTTGATGTGGGAAAACACACCCAAAATTCCATAAGGAAAACCAAAACAAGGTGTTTCATTTTGGGCCAGCTCAGTCCAAACTGGAATTTTGTTTGTTTTGAACTGACCAAGGCATTGGCACATCAGAGCCCAGTGAAGCATTAACCTGCTTTACTAAGCAAGCAACGCATCCAGCTCCTGGGCACAAAACCACCAGGTTTGGCACCAAAATTAAGGTTGGAGCTTTGAAGCCTGGCTCAGCGTATGAACCATGAGCCACAGCGTGGGTCTCCACACCTCCATGGGCTTGCCAGTGTGGTCCCAAGGAGAAGCAGTGCTTTTGAAGGAGCAGAAAACAAAGCAGACTGTCATCTGCAGAGGTGCCAGTGTTTTGTTTATCTCTGAGCAAACTCAACAGCGTGGGCCAAACGTCATACTTCTGTACTCCCTGTTTTGGTGTGTGATCTCTGGCACGGTGGTGCTATGAAAAACATAGGGTGAGTTCTGCAACAGTATGGGGTTAATATTAATTAGGCTGTGCTTGAGGAGTCATGCGGGTGAGCGACACAGTTTTGTTCCCTGCTCTCACAGGGGATTAGCTGTTGGCAGAGTCATGATGCCGGCAGCAGACTCCGAGCTGTTTCTTGGCACCGGTCTAGTTTGGCTGGAGCTGCTCCTCACTCTCTGAAATAGTATGGTTTTATTAAACATTTCTGAATCCTTGCAATGGCCTTGACAGTGGCCAGCAGCCGTTGTTCTCCAAGAGCCCTCCACCATCTCACCTGTCATACACTAAGCACAGAGCAGCGCCCTGTTTCATGATGATGGCTCATCAACATAAACTAGCACTTCTTTGTGTCTTCTGGACAGTCTTCTAGACTGCATCAGAGTGAAGAATCACAGAATCACGGGATGGTGGGGGTTGCAAAGGACCTCTAGAGATCGTCTAGTCCACTGCCCCTGCTAAAGCAAGTACTCCTAGATCCAGTTGCCCAGCCATACAGGCAGGTTTTGAAAGAGTCTCCAGAGAAGGAGACTCCAATGGAGAGTCTCCAAAGGAGACTCTGGACAGCCTGTTCCAGTGCTCTCTCACCCTCACAGGAAAAATTTTTTTCCTATGTTCAATTGTGACCTCCTGTGTTGTAGTTTGTGCCAGTTGCTCCTTGTTCTGTCACTAGGCATCACTGAAAAGAACCCATGTACCCAGGCCAAGAGATGTGAGTACCTGGGACAACTCCCACCCTTGTTCCATTACCAGTGTCCCAAACAAGCCCTCCAGTCCATCAAAGAGTCCTGCTTCTACAGGTTTTACACAGATTAGATGACTTCAATTAATCTTTTACTGATGAAGGCTCAGATGTAATTATATAGCCAGTATATCAACATCTGCCCTCTCTTGGACAACTCCCAGACCACATCTCCCTCTCACACGACTGATGTACTGGGCTGATGCCAGAAAACAAGCCCTAGTTGCTCTGTTACGGGGACACAGTGCTACACTCTTCTTAAACCTCTGCAACTCTAAAAAAGCAAAAAGCAGAAAAATTTCAAACCCACATACACAAATCACAGTTACCAAAGTTGTCTCTGCAGTGAAAGCCACTTCGGATAGAAAATGTCTTACAAGCACACAGGAGTGCTTGCTGCCACCGTCACACTCAGATTTGGGGTAGAATTACCAGGGTTTTAAACCAAGCAGGCATTTCTTTCCATCTCCACTTCAAACAGTATTGTGCTGTTCCAGTGTTGTACCAGTGAACTCACACTGATCCTGTCAAATAAATGCTTTTCCTGAGGTAACGCTGTTTTAAATATATCCATTTAGTAACCTTATTTGAAAACATTGGACAAATTAAATGACTGTAAAATCTGACTTTCCAGTATTTTGTGTTCAGATAAACTCCTCCAGTACCCTCTTCCATGGCAGCCAGCCCATATTTCCAAATAACTGCAATTTAAAAAAGCCGACTACACTTTTCAGTATCCGTGCATTAATCATCCCTCTCAGTTCAAGAACTCTTTTTGCCTTCAAAGAAAGAAATGTGAGGAAGAGGAATGTGGGTGCAACATATTCCCCTCCAAAAAACCTGCAGCCAAGCACCTCATAGCCTGACATGCTATTACCCCATTCCCAATGTACCTTACGTTCCCCATCCCCAACCAAGGATCCCCCAGCAGCTGGATGAAGCTTCCCCATTGCTTGTATCAAGACCTGGACTGTGAGAATCATTTCTGCACGACAAAGGGAAACTGTGAAGCTGGTAAAAACACTGCTGAGCACAGCCCTGTGCTCCAGAAGAAGTCAGGTTAATTGAATGTGACTTCGAAATATTTCAGATTCTCAGCAAGGATTTGGTAGCAGAGGAGAACATGCTGTGACGGACTGTATTTCTAACACAGTATGAAAAGCAGTTTCAGTACATGCTGCCAGAAAGTGTCAAATGGGCTAAAATATGCTTGTCGATAGATAAGCAGATGATGCTTCTGATGGCAGGAGCAGGAGCAGGCTGCAGCCAGGGCAGCTCCAAGCCCACAGCAGCACAGGGGCTGCCCAACAGCCCCGGTGTTTTGGTAAGCACTGGAGGAGAAATGTTGCTTTGCCGAGAGTCCAGAGCACAGCTCTGGTTTTATTGGATTTTCCTCTGCTCTCCCATTTTAAGAAAGATTAAATATGTCAAGCATTAGTTTACAAAACCCCTCCAATGAATCCTCTTACTCACATGAACTTCTCAATAGTCCCAATCTCTTCAGCTACACAGAAGAGACACTATGTGCTTTGACCACTCCAGATGCCACCTCCCAAAACTCAGAGGTTCCCGTGCCATGGTGACGAGGAGCTGACCCCCCAAGACAATGCACACACAAGGACACCATGGGCACCTCCCTTAAGAGCATTATCATAGTTTCCATATTTTCTCACCCATTCTTCCTCTGGCCTAACATCTTGTTTGATCTTTTGTGACTGTGGCTGCACACTGAGCAGATGTCTTCATCGAGCTGTCTGCAGCGACCCTCGGGTCTTTTTCCCCCACGGTTACAGTTCATTTGAAGCACAGCAATGTGTACAGGGAGCTTGGATGCTCCTTCCTGCGTGCTTAATGTTGTGTTTGGCTGTCCTGACTTTCATCTGCCTCTGTGGTCCTCCTTCACTTGACTTCAGCTCTGCCACCTCCATCACAGGCTGCCTTCTACCAGTGACACCATGCCACCTCCTGCTGTCTCTGTGCCACCAACTCATGGTCCATCTCTTTTTTCCAGTTTAATAATGACAATGTTCAGCCACACAGTCACAAAGCAGATACTCAGAGCAGTCCGGCATCAACTTACATCCTGAAAAGAGCTGATGCTTGTTTTCTGTTCTAAACCACAGCAAGCTTTTTTCCACCCTGCAATACTTGAACAGAGGCCCTTTGAAAATCACAGGCCGGTGCTCTGAGATCTACCACTTAAGGAACCAGATTTGTGACTTTTTTGTCCTTCTCCTATTACATCCTTGTCATGCAGATACCTTTAAATGTGTTTAGCTTTTTTTTTTTTTTTTTTTTTTTTTTTTTTTTTTTTTTTAAGAACTGGTATTCAGATGAGGAACACAACTGCCCTGCCCTCCTTTTTGCTACAAAAAAACCCAGACAGGTAAACCACGTACAGACCCAAGCAAGCAAGAGCCTGGTTAGTTGTGTATACTGGAGGTGGAAAAACCAAGAAAAGGGGATGTGAGTGTGAGCCTGAAAAGCAGCAGAGCAAGGGGATTTCTCTGGTAAGAGCTCCTGCACTGGCAAACCAAGTGCTGCATCCAGAGGAGAGGTCACAGGTTGGGAAAGGACAGAGCCAAACCAGCAGTACCCTGGGAGCATCCCCTTCAGCCACAAAATGCAAAACCTAAAAAATTGATACTTTTTAAAACTGAGTACATTGTTTTAATGATACGGCACATTTTTTTGTTGGGTTTCTAGAGAAGGTTTATGAATGTGCCATGGTCTCCAAGACCTTTTGTTCCCTGAGAATAGGACGCCTGCACCTCACCACAGTTCATGCTGAGCCACGGGACAAGCCATCAAGCCTGGAGGCACAGACCTGCAGGAACGTGGGTCATGCTAGCCCAGTGCCTGTGGGATGAGGTTGCCTGCTGCAGCCCGTCCAGCTCCCTGGTACCTGTCACTCCTCATCGGCATGCACCCACCGCCTGTGTCCCATGTGCTCATCTGCCTGAAAGACGCTGACTTGGTCTAGCCCATGCAAAATGATGATGCAGAAACTGCACATCTTCTCTCCTCTGTCTCCAGCTTCATTACCAGCTGCTGTTTATCCCAGAAATCCATCTGAGCAGACAGCCTCTCCCTACAGCTGTGCTGCTTATGGGTTTCATTCCTTTCCCCACATCTCCCTACAAATCCTCTTCCACCTCAACCTCGGCTCTGTGGATTTTCATAGCAGGTTTTACCAGCCCAACTCCTGACTTCATTTGGGCCATTTTCCATTTGAGACTAAACCATTTTGGTGTGAAGAGTTTTCATCTGCTTTTACCTCCCCTGTGAGCAGCACCAGCCCACTTTCCCCAACACCTCCCAAACCATCCCATTTTGACCAGCAAAGCAACAACAAAGTCAAGCAAGCTCTGGAAACACCCTGGTGTTAAGATCTGCTTAATAAGTTGTCAGCCAGGTCCCACGTATCCATTCTTGGGGGTATAAAGATCTCTGTCAGCAGTCAAAACACGGATTTACCCTCCCAGCACAATTCCTAGCAGCATTTAAAGATTTTTAACGACCATCCCTTTGTCCCAGGGAGTTAAGCACTGATCGAATGTCACAACGCGACGCATGAATGCACAACACAACGGAGGTTTGACAGGCAGCAACATTGTAATATGATAATTCCTCTTTGTCCCTTAATCGCCTCTGTTTTTTTGCAGACTTGATTCACTTACCAACATGTGATCAATCACTGCCTTTTTCAGTGAGATAATTTTTTGCCCTCTCTCTAAATGGCTGCTGTCAAAGGGAATCCAGTACTAAATTAAAGCTGATATGCTTGTCTCTCCCTTTTTGTTTGTTGACTTCTTCTCGCACACAATTGATTTTAAATAGATTCCCTCCCCCTCCCCCCCCTTTTATGGGTTCCATCACTGTTTAAGTGTATGTATTTTTAAAAATATGGGCCCTTGAAATTCACATGGGATATGTACACATTTAAAAAATGGTCTTGAATATATAATTTAATGGGGAGGAATAAATACAAGAGCATGTGCCAGCAAGTGTATCAGGTCCCCACTAGACACTGAGTAAGTCGCCTGTTTAGATCTTCCCACGTGCTCTATTTAAAACGGGAAGATGACAATCAAGTCTCAAGATTTGTGAATATAACAAAAAGAGGACAGCATTAATTTAACACAAAAGGAAGCAAGGCAAAGATAGTCTCTTCTCAGTCTGTAAAAAAAGAATCAGGATTTAGCTGAAGACCAACAAAGAACTTCTCAACACCTCACCAGTGTTTGCATACCCTAATGATTACCTCCTTAACAACAGGTAAGAGATTTTTTGGGGCACAAGCATGTTAAAAATGAGGCTCTGTGAATAAAGTGGAGAGGTGTTTTTTCAGCTCTCAAGTGATCAACAGAGATGTCCCATGAGGCTCTGCACTGCCCAGGACAGTACCAGAGCAGCTACAACTGCACCAACCCAATCACTCTGAGCATAGTCACATGCAAGCAAAACTTTCACCTTGCTGCCTGGCTCTGCCCCCCAATTTCCTCATGCATAAACACATGATTGAAAGCTCAAAATTTCACATTTTGACCTTTCTCTTCAGCTTGACTTCTGAGCTGGACCTTCCACACCTTGTCCTCACACAAAACTTCAGCTCAATCCTACTAAAGCAAATAGCACAGCATCCACAGACCCTACACCCTGGTCATCATGATCCCTCTGCCTGTATTTGCTTAGTGATTGCTGTTGGGGAAGAAAAACCATGCAGAAATCCCCAGCTACAACTTCGTCCCTCACACCCCAAGCAGATATCTGCAAAGCACCTCTCCAGCTGTCATTGTTCCTCACCACTGTATGTGTAGTTTGTGGTAATGAAATGGGATGATTTCTAAGCTAGGTGGGGATGATGCCCAATTCCTGGAAACATTCCAGATCAGGTGGGACAGGACTCTCTGAGTGAAGTGATCTAGTTGAAGATGTCCATGCTCACTGCAAGGAAGTTGGACTAGATGATCTTTAAAGGTCCCTTGCAACCATAACCATTCTATGATTTTAGAATGCTTATTTAATTCACTGATTGAATGACAGTAGATTTTTGGCCATGTTGAGCATTATAAATTATTCTACATGGTTTCAGCACTTGTCCTGGTTATGCACATAAGGCACTTAAGACTTTGCCAAGACCATCTAATAGACACATCATAATCAGCTCTATAGTACAAATCATCTCTTTTTCTACATTATTTTTCTCCTTTTTGGAGGAAACCACCTCAACGAAATGCTGGACTGCCAGACCCTTCTAATGTGGACCTTCCTCGAGAGAAAAAAAATAAATAAAAATTCATGTTTTCTTCTGGTGATTCTAGCAGTTTTCTCCCTCTGCAAGGAGGAAGAAAGGAACAAAAACAGCTCTGCAACGGAGGTGTCGCCCCGAGTGACGAGGGCAAGCAGCGTTCCAGATAGACGCGTCCATCCACAAAGGGTGGCAGAAGCCAAGGCAGTAAAAACATACCTGTGAATTGGGAAGGGGAAGACTGGCTCAGGAAAAAACAAAACCAAAAAAAACCACCGCCACAAAAAAAAAAAAAAAAGAAAAAAAAAGAAGGCATCAGAAAAAAGCAGCTCATTTTTCAAAACACGTTTTTATTGCACAAAACGGTATTTTAATGTATTTTCAGCAAGGCATCACATGCCCCCAGTATCTGCTTTGTGTCTCTTGGCAGCTCAAGAATGCCAAGGCGCCCTGTCCTCAGGGTGCCAGAACCAATCTGTTGCCAAGAGACACAAAACTGATATCACGGGTGTATAAAGCCGTCTCTGGAAACGTAGGAAACAGTGAACGACCTCATGTTCAGGGTTTGACTTAGTCAGCAAGACGTCAAGGAAGAAAAATTAACCTTTTGTTAGAAGGTTTAAAGCTGACCATTTGTACCCTTCTCCAAGGAAGAATCAGGCTTTCCGAAGGAGAACTGTGCTTGCGTCCAGAGTTGCATTTTGTGCAAACACACCGCTATAGTTTTAATTTGCTTTTGAGAGGAAAAATAAATCAAAATCACTGGATTCGGGGCACTTGGGGACGCAGGGATGTCACAAGTTAGGGAGTCTGAGCAGGTGACATTTATGAAGTGTGTACTTTCAAAGGAAACCCAAATGCCACAGCTGGACCTTCATGTTAGCACTCAGGTGAGGAACTGGTGATCTTACTAGCTGAGAAGGATTTTGAGGCTCCAACTGTAAACATCCAAAAGGACTGTGCATTTAAAAATCTGGTTACTGGTAAGTTCTTCAAATATAGGATCACAAACTCATTTACGTTGGAAGAGACCTTTAAGATCATCAAGTCCAACCTTCAGCACAACTATGTTACCACAAAACCGTATCACTCAGCACCACATCTACACAGCATTTTAAATCCCTCCAGCGATGGGGACTCTGTCGCTGCCCTGGTCAGCCTGTTACAGGGCTTTACAACCCTTTTGGTGGAAATTTTTCCTAGCATCCAACCTAGATCTCCTCTGGCATGAGAAGTATTTGTTACTCCAACTGGTGAGCAATGTACTGAAGATGCCAGTGGTTTACTCTCTGCAAAGATTTCCCCACCTTCTCTTCCCAGTTCAGCTCTCTCTCCTCTGACCTGCAAACAGGATGGAAATCCTTTTCATTGGAGTATTTTTGTCCCTCAGAATTTTCCTGCTGCAATTATGGCCAAAGTTCACTGCCCTCCCCAGTTACAGAAATAAAATTCAATGCATTCAGGATTCCCTCAAAATACAAAAATAGGAAACCAGCACGATTGCTTCTTTCAGACAGGTTCTCTGCGAACTGCTTCTTTTCAGTTTGTGTCACTGAAGTTGACTAGTTGGAAATTAAGACCCTAATGAAAAAGTATAATAATTAACTGTAATTAGGAGTTCCAGTAAGATTTGGGGTTCTTTTATGTCTAATCTGAGGCAAAAATTTTCACATGTTAAATTAAAATCTCCATTTAGGAGCATAAAAGTTACAAGGCAGTGAACCAACTTGTTATCAGTTTGATATTCTCCAAGAAAGTTCAAATTCAAATGGCAGAACAAGTTTAAAATAATAAATTGTTGGATTATCATCTGTTTCTTTTTGCACTTCCAAGTAATATATAGATATACAAACACACAGATACAGAGGTATCCACATTGGAGGTGTCATATTACCTTTAGAGACAGAAAATGCAACATCTCACATTAAATAGAATTATAGAATGGTCTGGGCTGGAAAGGACCTCTGAAGGCTGTCTAGTCTAACCTCCTCTGAAGCAAGCAGGGGCATCGTCAACTAGATCAGGCTGCCCAGAGCCCTGTTGAGCCTCACCTTGAATATCTCCAGGGATGGGGCCCCAAGCACCCCTCTGGGCAACCTGTTCCAGTGTTCCACCACCCTCATAGTAAAGAGACTCTTCCTAACATCCAACCTAAATCTACTCTTCTCTAGTTTGAAGCCATATAAATAATATAAATAAAAATAATGAGGATTTTCAGGTGATTCTGTAGTAAGGACACAGAAGCACAGCAGACCTTTGGGATTTGCAGGGGGATTTTGGTTGGATTACAAATAAAATGGTTTAGCCACTATGCCAAGAGAAAAATGTCATTTTGCCTTATGTCTTATGGGGAGAAAGCTGAGCAGTGTCATACCAGCATGAGAGAGATGGGAGGACTGGGAAGGGTGAGGAGAGTTAATAAAATTCCTACCAGAAAACAGAAAATGAGATTAAAGGAGACATTTTGGCCATGAGGCCTTCTTTTGGCTGAAGAAGGCCTCAAAGCCAAAGTGTCTCTTCTAATCCTATTTTCTATTTCGAGAGTGCATTTTAATAACCCCTTTGTATCTGGTACAATGACTTTAGCAAGTCCCATTTTAAGCAGATTTTCCACACTAGAAAGCAAAATGGGTTAAAATAATTGTACCGTACACCTCACACGTGCAACGCTTTGTTTAATCCAGTGTCAGACACCAGGGCCGCACAATATGGTACAGGGTCCATGTACAAAAGCATCTTTCATGACAAGCAGCCTAAGGCATGGTGCAGGGGAAACCAGGATGAGGACCACAGCTCCCTCCCACCAGCAGTCATGCCCTTGCTTTTTGATATGGATAGGCACTCAGCTGATGTCACCAGGCTTCAAGATTCATAGAATCAGAGCATTTTCGAATCATTAAGGTTGGAAATGACCTTTAAGATCACTGAGTCCAACTGTTAACTGAGCACTGCCAAGTCACCACTAAGCCAAGTCCCTCAGCACCACACCTATGTGGCATTCAAGCCCCTCCAGGGGTGGTGACTCTACCACTTCCCTGGGCAGCCTGTTCCAGGGCTTGACAGTCCTGTTGGGGAAGAAATTTTTCCTAAAGTCCAACCTAAACCTCTCCTGGTGCAACCTGAGGCCATTTCCTCTTGTCCTATCACTTGTTACTCAGAAGAAGAGACCAACATCTACCTTTTTGACCTTCAAGCAAAATGCTAGCAACTGCCACTCCCCACCAGGGTCTGAAGATGTGCTGTCAGGAGGGTGTGGGAGAGGACAGTTTGCAGAAGTGAGCCTGGTACCAAGGGAGAGCTCACTTGCCACCCGATGGCAGTGTCCGCACAACCACCAACTCAATGGCCAAGCTCATCTTGGTAATTTACCTCTTTGTAAGTGCCTGGCCTTAGATGACGTTCTCTTTACCTCCACCCAAAAACATTGTGAAACTACATCTGGCGCACATGGTTAGAAGATTGTCTTGCATGCACAAACCCCAGCTTTATTTGAATTAAAAAAAAAGCTGAAAACCTTCTCTCAAGAAGTATGAGCTAACAACCAAAGGGAGTGCCACCCCTGCTGGGAAGCCTGCACGTCTCCCCCTGTTGTGGTCTAGACAAGGCTGCTCAAAGCCTCATCCACGTGGCCTTGAACACTTCAGAGAGGGGACATCCTCGATTTCTCTGGGCAACCACTTATCTGTGATGATGAAAACTGAACCAAAACCAGAGAAACTCCTGGAACAAATAATATGCAACAGAAAAAAGTCAATTTAGTCCTCTATGCAGCATCAGTTAGTGCTACCCAACCTCTAGGCAGCATGCATGAGACCACTAGTCAACATGAATGAAGCAGGAGGTCCAGGCACAGTAGCCAGATGGTACCAACCACTCAGCAGCTCCCTGTGCTACTCCAATAAGGCCCTCTGGCAGCTCTCCCGAGTCCTGAGCAGCTTTACCTCTGGCACACACAATGGGGCCACAACAGAAGTGGCATCAGCTGTTGCTCTTCCCCCTCCATCCCTCAGGGTGGTGAATGTAAACCTCAAACATTCACCAGGTGAAGCATCAACTGGGAAGTACAGGAGAAAGCACTGAAAGGCCTAACCACCACTGTGTGTGTCACAGGAAAAAAATGTCTTTAAATTATTATAGCAGCAGGTTAGGTTCATCTGCAGTTTCCCCTCCTCTCCGCGGTGCTCTGCGGTAGCCAGCGCTCACGGCCAGCAGAATAAAATAGAGCAGGTGAGAAATGCAGAGCTCTATGTACCATGAAACATCTCTAAGAGACTTGTTTAGCAAAATTAACTAGTAGTTTAATAGAGGAAAAAAAAATAGCTTGATGAATGAGAGTGCTCCAATTTCTTCATAGAAATTAACATTTCAATCCTGGTTTTATCTAGAAGTCATTAAACTGTGCAACATGAATTATTGGAACTGTAGCAGCGAATTAACTCTATTCATCAAGTAAGTCCAAACAGTTTAGAGTGCATCTGTAATGAAAAAATAGCTCCACATTTCTATCTCTTCTCATTAAAGTAAACCAGTTTTCCTTCTCTCAGTATATAAAACTGTCTTCTCTTCGTGTAATTTATATTACCATAAGCCAGCTCACATTCTAAACTATTACACGCCTCCAATTAATTTTTGCAGCTTTTGCCTGAAAATTTAATGAGATAGTAGTGTATGAACCTGCTGACTCCAGATTACGTGTGTGCTTCCAATATTAATGTTGGCATAATAAAATAATCTGATACATACTTGATGAGAGCTTTTCACTATTGTGAGAGTAGTTAAGGCAATATGTAAACCAATTCCACTGATTTTCTTCATCCCCTCATCACGTTTGGAATAAAAAATAACCCCAAAGCCAGTAAAACTTAGCAGGCTGAAATTGAGGAGTCCTGAGTTAAGCACTAAGATCATCCATGCTTTCCTGGATATTTTCCATCAGATGTTTATTACTCACCTATTAACACTTATTTTAAAGGCTGTATTTCAAAACACTTTTAATTTTAAATGCTGAAGGAGAGGGGCTTGTTGAGATTCATTACACCCAAAAAGGAAAGGTATATGTTCAGTTCTGGGCTTGCCAGTTCAGGAGAACCAGGGAACTACTGGAGAGTGTCCAGCAGAGACGAAAAAATGCTGAGGAGACTGGAGCATCCCTGTGAGAAGGAAAGGCTGAGCAACACAGGGCTGTTTCCCCTACATTGGACAATTTTAAAACTCAGATTGATGGGGCGTTGGGCCACCTCATTTGAACCATACTGTTACCTAGAAAGGCTGGATCAGATTATTCTTGAGGTCCCATCCAACCTGGCATTCTATGATTCTGTATTTAGCCTGGAGAAGAGCGGACAAGAGGGCAACTTCTCAATGCTGATCAATAGCTAAAGGGTGGAGGGTAAGAGAATGGGGCTGGGCTCTTTCCAGTGGTAACCAGCAACAAGAAAAGGTGCAATGGGCACAAACAGGAATTTCCATCTGAACAGGAGGAAAGACTTCACTGCTGTGAGAGTGCCAGAGCCCTGGAGCAGGCTGCCCAGAGAGGTTGTGGAGCCTCCTTCTCTGGAGAGATTCCAAACCCACTTGGACATTGCAGTCTTGGTCAACTTGCTGTAGATAACACTGCTTTAGTAGGAGGGTTGGACTAGATGATCTCCAGAGGTCCCTTCCAACCCACACCATTCTGTGATTTTAAGTATCTCCTGATGCCACCCTGTTGGTTTGAGGGCTGGATGTGCAAATCAGACCATCCCTCCACGCTGCCTGCAAGTGCAGGAGCAGTCCTTGCAAGCCCAAAACCCACCCAACACCCTACTACTCACAATGACTGACAAATTAAGAGTTTGCATTTGTGCTGGGAAACTGGATGGGTTTAGAGTCCCAAGTGTTTCCATAGCTTGCTTTCTCTGCAGCTCATTTCATGGGGATAACTCTTATCTAATTTTGCAAACTGTTCTCCTGCATATTAGACAAATAACCTTTTCTTCGAAAGGACACATTCTTTGAGACTAAAACTAAAGGAAAAAAAGATTATAATATTGCTTTCCAATGCAAATTCAGTTTTATGATCACATATAGGGCATAATACAACTTTTAATGTCTATGTGCCAGAGAGAAAAATTGGCAAATGCAATGCTCTCAGAGATAAAATAATTTTATATGTAGACTAAAAAATACATATTTGGCATTATTTGGTACCAGCCTGAATTTATATTTACTATAAGCTGCTCATGTATCATGAAGCCCCTCAAACTCAGAGGAGCAAAGAAGTCATGCCCAGGGGGCTGGCACAGCCTGGAGAGGGGAGCCCAGTGGTTTGTGAACTCAGTATCTGCAGGATCACAGGAATAATCATCATTATCTACTCTAATTAAATCCTCCCCTTACTCCATTAAACAGCATCCTACTCTATGTTTTACAAGCAGGGAGAGAAACACAGCTGGACACAAAGAGAAATTCAGGCTCCAGGAGATGATGGTCTAGGACATGGCCACAGTGCATCACTAGAAAAGGCAAAATTCTCAAGTGTTTGTTGGAAGAGACATCACATCTTCCAAATACTGCTTAGATGAGTGGAGCCTGAAATTCAGGTCTCTACAAGATGGTAAGAGACTGGGAGAAGGGATGGATGGAGGTAGATGGCAGGAGAAATAATAAATGATAAGTGTGGAGGCCAGTGACTGCACACTTAAACAGCTCCCAGTGGCTTCAAGTCAATTTACATTTAAAATAAATGAATTAAATCTGATAATCTCTGATACCACTCAACCTACTTGCTCCAGGGCACAGAAATTCAAATATTCTTGAGTTCTGAAAACAGGAGTTCACTCATATGACATAAAAAATGAAGACAAAGAGTACCAACACCAAACACAACCTCCCTACTTTTTACACAATCAAGTGGCAAAATCGCTTCCATGATTTTCAAAGTGTTTTGCTACTATGATTTTTGCCCCTTGCGGTCAATTTCCAGCATTTCTAAGGTAGTCATTAAAAGACAGAAATTCAGTTTTCCTTCCAAAAACCTGCATTGGATGACATCAGGTGAACAGAATAAGGGGCACCCACCTCAAGACCTCCTGGGCATGGGAGAGCACCTTCACCTGCACCCCACTGCTGCAGCAGGTGGATCCACACCGGAAACTAAATTATTGGACCAATGTTGGCTATAAATAGCTTTTCTGCTGTGAGCAAGCACATTTTAGCTGAGATCTGATTTTCATCAGGGCTGTGCTGACACAGCCATGATGCTGAGAACCGTCTGTCCAGTGCAAGGGAGGCAGCAGATGTGGTGATGTACATGTAGAGACATATATACCTGTTTAGATCTACACAATCTCTCTGGACTCTCTTTCAAAAGTAAGATTTCTCTTTTTTTAACCAGATTTTTCAAAACTTGACCTGGCACTTTTAATTTTAGAATACCTGCATACCCTTACACCTAACAACTCCTGCTTGCACCTCTGCACGTCAAAAGAAACATATAATTAAATTAGGAGACATGCACATCCTTTCTTTTCTCCTGCCTCTTCTCCTTGAAGATCATGCCAGATAGCAAATCAGAATCTGCATTTAAATAGAGTATTTTTCATGTATGAAAGTGGGCAGCCTGAGGGTAAAGAGGTATTGCATTCACTCACCATATGCACAAAATTGCATTTAAAATGTGCTACTACGTTTTAAAAATTTATTGAATATTTTTGTCCTTCTCCTATCTTTGTTCTATTGTAACCAAATCTTCAGTTCTGTGGAGATTTTTGCACCCACGGCACGCTAATAAAAACAACGTGGTATTACATCATTTTATCAATTTAATCTGGAGGAAAAGATGATATTCAATCACATCTCGTAAGTCACTATCTCTGGTAATTCCGGCCATTATTCAGTGCGAAATTCAAGCAGTCGGAATTCATTAACAGAGGGTTGCTACAAATCTGCATTTTTTAGACTTTGTCAGAAAATGCAGCAGCCCAAACTCAGTGACCTGAATCTAACAGCCTTTCAGCTGAAATGGCCTCGCTCCCCAGCCCCAGCTCCCTTCTTGCGCCGGGACAAAGCCGTGCTGCCGCCAACTGGGTCGTGCCTGCAAAGCCCAAGCTGCCGTGGGCTGAGGCAAATGCTCCCCACTGAACTCCCAGTGAGGCGTCCCTGTGCCAAAGAGGGAATCACGATGCTTCCAAGCTTGGAGTGTGGCTACAGAGGTGGCATCCGCGGAAAATGAGCCCCATGCTCCTTGTGGAGTGAGAGTTCCCATGAGCCACCAAGGAGTGAGAATGTGCTAGTGTGGAGTGACATATGTTAGGAACAAAGTGTCACATTGCATCGGACAGGCCACAGGGTGATGGGCACCAAGCAGTTTTGACGCTGCATTATCAGGTCAGCAACTTCAGGAAAAGGGGAAGAAAAACACAACCTTAAAATAAAGTGGATTTTTAAATAACTGCAATGAGAAGCTGCTAAAACCATGGAGAGGGCTGTGGCCACAGTGGAGACTTAACCCTGTGCTGCAGAAGCCAACAACAAAACCCTGTCAAACTCACTGGGGGTAATTCCAGCCACAATTTCACAGAATCACAGAACTGTCAGGGTTGGAAGGGACCTCAAAGATCATCCAGTTCCAACCCCCTGCCATGGGCAGGCACACCTCATACTAGATCAGGTTGCTCAGAGCCGCATCCAGCCTGGCCTTAAAAACTTGCAGGGATGGGGCTTCTACCACCTCCCTGGGCAACCTGTTCCAGTGTCTCACCACCCTCATGGTGAAGAACAACTTTCTAACATCCAACCTGAATCTACCCACTTCCAGTTTTTTTTTTTTTTTTTTTTCATTTTAGCAAAGCCCTCTGGCTTAATGTCATTCTGCTGCAGGTTTCCATATCCTGTCCACCTCCCTCAGCCCATTTTGCAGCTGTGACATGGTCCTCATCCTACATTGCCTGTGTGATCCTTCAGAAGCTCTTCTACCCAGTTGGAAGCAGCCTCCCACCTAAATCCTACCAAAACCAAGGACCATAAGACATTCCAAGCAAGAACATGCTATCTTCCAAGTATTTTCCATAGGTTTAATCTGTAAAGGCAGGATGAAAATAATTTATTTGTAATTTGAATGCATTTTTCTGACTGATGACCCAAGTTCTTCACTGTACAGGTAACAGAAAAGTTAATACCATAATGCCCATACTCATTGCTGTAAAAAGTGTAGTCACTGTATGGATACAGCACCCAGTTCACACTTTGAACAGGTGTCCTCTTCCATTTTCTTCAGTAGACGCTGTAAAGCATCCACCATAGGCAACAGCCACATTGTAATCACAGAATGGTGTGGGTTGGAAGGGACCTCTGGAGATCATCTAGGCCAACTTCCATGGCAGTGAAGGTTTACTTAGGGCAGGTTGCACAGGACAGCATTCAGGCAAATTCTGAATTACTCCAGAGAAGGAGACTACACCACCTCTCCAGGCAGCCTGTTCCAGTGCTCCACCACCCTCAAAATGAAGAGGTTCCTCCTCATGTTTAGATGGAATTTCCTATGATCCAGTTTGTGCTCATTACCTCCATTCAAGTCAGATATGTGTTGACCAAGCCTAGCAAAAACTCTGTCTCCTAAGAAAGGGGTTTAATCCCATAGAGCATTCACCAATGGACTCGCATTCATTTGGGGGAAACCATTACAGTGCATTTACACTCACACAGACTTGCCAGAAACCACCCAGCCCAGAAAGGTGAAAGCCATTATTTGAAGGAGCTGACGAGGCTGCTGTGATTCCAGAATAAAATGATAATGTGCTGTTGGTAGTGAGCAGTACATTGTTCTAATGTGTTAGGATATTTATAAGTATATGAAGTTTAAATAATCAGATGACAGAGAGATCCTTTTCATCTCCTGAATGTTTATTATTCTTTGCACATTAGCACTTCCCCCCCCCCCCCAAATGTTATATCTTCTGCCATTTATAATTAATTTTAACAGCTTCTGCAACTTATCCCACAGGTTGTTGCTGTTTCTTTTAAACAGCGTGCTGCTGAGAAATTGATTTGTTTGCTCCGTATGCCTACAGAAATCACATTATGAAATATGCATAAATGTCATTTCTTGGGCTGCTTCTGAGATTAGCAGAAAAGAAAAGCTTGCTGAAGAAAAGGAAGAGACAAACAACAACAAAGCCTAACTTAACACTTCAACCCAGCTTCATCACCCTGGCCAAATGCAGCTCCCTGGCTACCCCAGACCACTCTGGTACAGCAGTGAGAAGAGCCAGCAAGAGATCCCAGCACCACAGGAATCCCCTCCTCTTCCAGTAAACAAGTCCCTGCCAACGTAGAGGAGAATTAATGAAGCTAATTAACGCACAACAAAGTGCTTGCACACCCTGAAAGCACTCTCACAGCCAGAGGCCAGGAGAAGTCCTGAGGTGAGCTGCGTGGAGGCTGCACATGCTCCACCATCACCTCCAGGTCTCTAGACCCCTCCATATTGGCTAGCAAAAAAACCAGGGGAGGACAATTACTCCGGCAGTTGCTGAGCAACTAGCTGAGATGGACAGAAGACCATGGCTTGCTGCAACTCCCTGCAACATGGTGTGGGAGGGCAGGGTGACAATCATAAAATCATAGAACAGAATCACAGCATGTATTGGGTTGGAAAAGACCTTTAAAGGCTATCTAGACTAACACCCACTGCAGGGACCAGAGACACCTTCAGCAAGAGGAGGTTGCTCAAAGCCTATTCAACTGGACCTAGAAGGTTTCCAGTGATGAGGCTTCTACCCCCTTTTGGCAATTTGAGCTAGTGTCTCACCACTGTCACTGTAAAAAACTTTTCTTGCATCTGGTATAAATTGCTCTCCTCTGGCCCCAAACCTCAGAAATCAGATCTCTGTGGTTCTGCAAAGGTAGCAGAGATTCACCAGCCATAGCAACTGCTCATTAGCATTGATACACTTCTCCAACTGCTCCCACTTCCACCAATGCAGGAACCTCAATCCCTTACATTTTATTGACTGTTTTGTCAGCATTGTTTTGATCCATAGAACTATTTACAAAATTTTGCAACAGCCATCATTTCACACACATGAATGGATCACTTATCTTGTCAAAGCAGGTTCTATCTCCACCACTTCGCCAGAGAACAGGTCTGGCAGGTCTTTCCCCTCCATCCACTGTAACCACAGATGAAAATCCCTAATGTCTATGAGGTTAGGACAGAGCTCAGAGATGGCACCCGATTGCAAGAAGAGTTTTAGTACCAGATAAATAAAAGCATCACAATAAAATCACAGAATGGCGAGGCTTGGAAGGGACCTCTGGAGATCATCTAGTCCAATCGAACTCACCTAGAGGAGGCTGCAGTCCAACATAGAGTGTAACCTTGGACCAACAAACCACAGCACTGTACAAATCCCCAGAAAATACAAAGTTTCCCTGAACAGGCAGATCCAGCTTGCTGGGAGCAGAGCAGAACCCCTTCTCTATCCTGCTTGGCAGAGGCAGCAGCCCCTACAAATGCTGTATGGATGCGATGGCAGCCTGGGATGGAAGGCACCTTTCCCATGCTATCTCCTACTGCAAAACATATTGAATGACAAGTTCTGAAATGCAAACCAGATATTTTTCTCTAAGACTTCGTTAGTCACATCACTCTCTTGTATTACTACAGAGAGCTGTCAAAACAGCCTTGTGGGAAAGCTCTTCCACAGACATGCAGAAGTATAAATTGTCATCGTATAAAGTAAATGCCATTAACAGCTACATAGTCATTATTCTGCATAATAAAAGTAAAGGCTCTTTGCTTGTGATCTATGTATTTATGGCCATTGAACCAACAAGCACTCTCTCTCTTCTTTGATGCCTTTGTTAAAATTGCAAGATAATTGGTTGCTGTTGCAGATATTAATGTCTGATAACAAAGTGCCTAAGGCAGGAGAGCTGAAGTGGTGGTGAAACAGCACTACTGACAAAGCTCCAAATCCTGTTCTTTGAGGATTAACCAAACCAACTCGAAGACAAACATAGTTTTTAATTTCTGTTACTACAGACAATATTTGAACAAATGCATATTAGAAATCCCGGGCAAAGCTTTTAAAAAATGAATTTCTCTTTATTCTGGCTATCAAAAAGCTCCCCAACAACCAACCATGAGAGAATCCAAGCATGTTTCAGTCTAAAGTCCTGAGAAATATCACAGAATCAGTGACAAGTTCTAAGATAACCTCAGTAACTTCTCTGCTCCAGAAACAATTGTATGCCCATCCACAAGGGTTAGGGGGGCGGAGCAGAAATAACAAGAGTTCCTCAATAATTAGTGCAAAACAGCCAGCACTTATATACTACGCCCATTTTGGTTGGAAGCATGAATGGTGATACACACAAATACTCAGCTCCCTCTAAGTGTACACACAGTTGTGTTTATGAATAAAATTGCAGCTTAAAGTCTCAATGATGGTGAGCAATTCGGAAACTCGCTGTTCATAAATATCATGCCAATTGCAGCAAGCTGCTTTGGGGATATTGTATATTATTTATTACAATTCAGTCTGTCATGGAATTAAGCATGTTGAACCAATTTCAATATGAGTGTTGGGGAAAGAAGAGATTATATTCAAATTAATAAAGTTGCTTTTATAAAATCCCAGAATCCTAGCATGGCAGGGATTGGAAGGGACCTCTGGAGATCATCCAATCCAGCCCTGCTGCTAAAGCAGGGTCACCCACAGCAGCTTGCCAAGGATCACAGTGTCCAGGTGGGTTTGGAGTCTCACCAGAGAAGGAGACTCCACAACCTCTCTAGGCAGCCAGGTACAGAGCTCCATTACCTTCACAGCAAAGTAGGTTTTCCTCATCTTTAGGTGGAACCTCCTCTGTTCTAGTTTGAGCCCAGTGTCCCTTGTCCTTTTTAAGTAAAACAGAGTCATCTGGTTTGTTTTTTTTTTTTTTTAATCAGTTGGCCCATTGATAGAAAGAAAACACCCCAACAACTTGCAATTACCCACCCAGCACATTCTCGGCCCCCTCTCCTCATGTGGTGAGGAATACAGGGCATTTCTCGTGCCTCCTCTGGGAGACTAGATGGAAGTCAAAAAGCTCAAAGTTCAAAAACTCAAGGATGGCAAGTCCTCAAGATGCAAGTAAGAAAACAGACACAAACATCTGTATCTGCCACAAGAAAGGATTCCTTGCTATAGTTGTTCAATTATTAATTATACTCCTGTGATGGACATGATACCATTAATTTAATTTCAACTTGCATTTCCTATTAGTGTAATCTACTGAGTTATCTCTATAGCAGTAGCAAAATCACTTTATGGTGAGCTCTAGCACTTTGGAGTTAATTACATGTATTTTGGTTTGATAAATGAAAATAGGGGACATGATTAATTGAAGGACAATCAATATGATCCAGCTATTAGACAGCTTGATGAGGTATCCAGAGGATGCATATAATCTATAGTAATCAGCTAATTGAGGGCTGCGGACTATAAAGATTTTAGGAAATCTCAGCTTCAAATTGAAAAAATATCCCAGTAAGATGGATGAAGGGAAAACCTTCATGGCACCTGTGAAGGTTTAAGGCCTGTTTCTGTTTTGGCTGGTTTTGAACAAAAACAACAGAAAATAATTGCTTCATTGTCTTAAGAAAACCCAAACAACCAGAACGCCACAGTGATAAAACACTGGAATTAAAATGAATTTGGTAAGTGAATCCTGAAATGTTTTTCTTATTTACATCCACCCAAACTCCCTGAATTGTGTTTTACTAATGCTTTATGATTTCTGGAACTGCCAGAGATTGTTCAATAGTTTCATTAAAACCCTTCTATCTGTCTCAGTTTAGTCTCACACCAGATCAAATTAAACAGTCAAACAAATGGATCTTTTCCATCTCTTCTGACATGACACCAAGCATGCAAGAAAGCCCTATACTGATGCCTATTAGACTTGTGCTTCCAAAGACCCTCAGAAAGGATAAAATAACCACCAGGTGCAAAGCCAGGGTGTTAGAGCTGTTTAGAAACACTTGGAAGAGGTGAGTGCACTCTGTAAGCCTGCGGTGTGTAAGTACTATTAGCATAAATGCTGACAACTGTTAATCTCCTGTAACCCTGATTAATGGTTGCAGTTGTCCATTAATACTCGGCATTTTAACTTACTACTACAATTGATTAGTCAGTTAAGAATTCAATCCTAATGTTCAATAAAACTACACTTTCTCTGCAAAAGCAATATGAAAAGAGGTGATGCATTTAGCACCACTCATGTACATTAGGAAGGTGCAGCATGAAGGGAAGCATGGTGCCATTGCTGGCTGGCACAAGCAGCACATCCACCTCCATTCACCTGAATTCATGTGAGAGGTGGTGATACCCCTATGGGTACAGGCAGGCTGGGAAAATCCACCTAGGAAAGGATGGGAAGAGCATCTTGGGCTGGGCACACAAGGAGGAAGGTTATGTCCAGACTGGGCATTGCAGATGGATACCTCATCCCATGGGGTCTTTGTTCAACCCATGGATCTGGTGAAATCTTAGAAATTCTCCTCTTCCTCCTAAATGCTAACCTGCACTTTTCTCCTTTTTCCAATCTTCAATTTCACAGAATCACAGAATGGTAGGGGTTGAAAGGGACCTTTGAAGATTGTCTAGTCCAAGCCCCCTGCTAAACCAGAGTCACCCACAGCAGGTTGCTCAGGAGTGCAAAGTCCAGGTGGGTTTGGAATCTCTGCAGAGAAGAGATTCCACAACCATTCTGGGCAGCCTGCTCAGAACCATCACAGCAAAGAAGTTTTTCCTCATGTTCTGATGCAACCTTGTGGGTTCTAATCTATGCTAGCTGCCCCTTGTCATGTTGAGTACCACCAAAAATAGTCTGGCTCCATCCTCTTGACTCCTAATTGAGAAGATCCATTCTCAGGCTACTCTTCTCCAGGCTAAACAGCCCAAGCTCTCTCAGCCTTTCATCTTCACAGAGATTCTCCAGCCCCCTCAGCATGTTTGTACCCTCTGCTGGACTCTCTCCAGTAGTTCCCTGTCTCTTCTGAACTGGGAAGCCAAGCACTGGACCCAGTATTCCAGATATGGCCTCACCAGTGCAGAGTAGAGGGGGAGGGGAATCTAATAATAAATTTCCATTGTTACATTATTATATAATTTCCATTATTATTACTACTATTATTATCATGATCATCATGCTTTTCATAGAATCATAGAAAGGGCTGTGGTGGAAGGGACCTTATACTGCCTTCCTCCACAGCACTACCCCTAGTCCAGCACATCCAGAAGGGACTAGCCAGACACCAAGGGGCAAACGTCACTTTGTGATAACACTTTGTTCCCCTAACTCATAACGCAAGGGTACAGATTTCACACCGCATTACAGTGGCACAGAGCAGTCTGCAGCACCATCACTACTGATCTCACTCAGCTCCTGCTGCAAGCCTTCCCTTCTAGGGGTCCTTTACCACGGATACTTCAAACACTTGACGTAAGGACTTTTGCATCCAAATATCGGGTCTTGGGACGAGCTTGGCAGCTATCAGGGATGCTGGAAAAGGCAGTGTCAGTGCAGAAGAGAGGAAGACTTGCTGCCAAAAAGATCATTTGTCATGAGAGAAATACCTTCTAAAAGCTGTCTTCAAATTTATCTTGGAGAAAGGAGTTATTTTCTGAACAGGTAAAGCCAGGTAAGTAATTTTAAGGCACTCTTTGCCAAAGGTCAGGTATTTCAGAACCAAAAGCATCAGCCTACTTTTCCTGGGGCACCAGTAACACTAAAAATGACAGCTAAAATATAATCCCAGAAGAGCATGCTTTTAGTGTTGGCAGCAGCAACTCAGACCTCCTGATCCAGAGGTCCCTGTTTCAATCTTTGCACATTTTTGTGGAGCTGTATTACCAGAAAGGTTCCCTAAGCACCAGCTCCTCCAGCATCCCCATACAAATAGAAGCCCCAAGAGATGGGAACAGTAATTTGGCCACAGCTGAGCTTTGGACAAGATGCACAAGAGTCTGTTTTCAATTAATGTTTTTTAAGTGCTGTTGAAAGCAGATTTAAGAGATACTGAGCTGACGAAGTCACCGCCGTGTTCCAGCAAGATTCAGCCAGTCTTCTGAAGTTAACTCTAGGGAGCTGAGAACAGTGTCAAAATTGCATTTAGTAGATGAATTTAGGATTTCTGTCCATGGTGAGTCCCAAGGAAGTCCAAGCCCCTGAAGCACTAGTGTCATGAAGGCTCCCATTAAGAGAAGGACTGAGACCACCACCATCTCAACTGACAGCACCACAGCTAATCAGCACTGCAGCCCAGATCTCCCATGGACCTGTTACCTAAAAGTTTGCCAGTGAACAAGCACCCACAACAGGCCCAGGCTTTTACAGTTTACACATATGGCCCTTAATCTTGAGATCCTAACTGTTAGGGACATTCTGAGTATCTTCAAACTCTGCTGCATCCTCCTGCACACGGACACACATCACGAATGATGGGAAAGCTAGCAGCCTCCAGAGAAGGCCCAGAGACCAGACATGCTGCTTATTGCACACATTACATAAAACATTTCAAAGGGGCCATAAATCCTGTTATCATACTGCTGGTGGGAAAAAAAGCAACAAATAACCAGGAGAAAGAAGAAACTCCAGCACAATAAAGTATCTGGAAGCCACCAAGGACCTTGGTATAAATCCACAGCTGATTTGTAAGGACAACCCAGAACACAGCCTGGATGTTTTTTATTATTTATCGGACCAGCAGCCTGGAAAGAGTGTTTCTGACCCAGCAGCACCCAAGGACATAATCTTGCATGTCAGTGATCTGCCAGGCTGCAAGGCCAGATGCGGTGGCCTCTGCAGGGTGAGAATCACGAGGATGGGGCAAGACTCTTGTCAGTGATTCCCCATGCCAGGACCAGGGGCAATGGATACAAATTACGACACAGGAATTTCCATCTGAACATGATGAAACATTTCTTTGCTGTGAGGGTGCCAGGACACTGGAGCAGGCTGTGCAGGGAGGTTGTGGAGTCTCCTCTGGAGAGATTCCAAAACCACCTGGACATTGCAGTCCTGGGCAACCTGCTGTGGGTGACCCTGCTTTAGCAGAGGGGTTGGACCAGATGATCTCCAGAGGTCACTTCCAACCCCTATCACTTTTCATGATTCTGTCTCATGTCTTCCCTTCTCTGGTGCTGTGAGTCTCAGTGCAGGAGACTCCACTAGGAAATGTCCCAAGAAAGTCCAGGTTTGGCTTTATCCTCATGCTCAGATCAATGACTACACAGTGTCCCTCCCGGTCCTAACGAAACACTGCTTAACACACTGGAGCCAGCCACTTAATTGTTGAAGTTTGAAAAATGATTGGAATAAAAAATTATTGGAATGGATGGATGATGAAGGAGCAGGATGGATCACAACAGGTAACAAAAGGTGCCTGCACCTGTCCCAGCTTGAGTTTCCTTGCTCCCACTTGAGCCCTCAAGGGAACAGAAAGCTGCTGGTGCTCCAAACCTGCACATCATCCAAGCATAGTAACTCTAGCAGCACCCAGCAGTAACACAATGCCCTCCTCTTCAAAGTCTTTTAATAACACAAATGTCTGTCAGGCCAGTCTGGAAGGATGAACATATGGGAAAAATGCCTAATAGCTTAATATTATTGTGTGTTGTCTGAAATAACACTCCACAAGGGTTCTTCTATCAAACATTAAACTTCCTTAAGACGATATTTGAGCAGAGTCAATTATTTCACTGTAGTTCTTCCTATTGCAAGAGGTATATTGAAGTATATGTTGTCATAGCAGAACTACTTAGGTATTTAAAAGCACATTTTGCATGAAAGCAAGTTACAGAAACAATAATATAAATATAACATTACCTTCAGTATAAACTTCTCCCCTTGTATTCAGGGAATTAGAAATCTCTTTGCCTAGAGGGGATTGTTTTCATAAACTCCCTGCACATTGGTCTGGGTAAGGCAGGAACATTCATGGAAGAGCTGAGATTGGAACATTTCAAACTGGCTGGTTTCGAGTTGCACATGCGTAAAGCTACAAATAGTGAGGAAAATGCAGGCATGAGAAGTCAAGAAACAATGCATCATGCAAAAAAACCCCAAGCACCCAAGTTTGTCAGTGACAATGGAAAAATTAGCCTCTCTTCTACTTGACTAAAAATCTAATTTACTATCAAGCTATTCCACTTTGCTTTTAGATTGCTACACCTGTGATCTCCAGGATCTTTTAGAAACAGCTTATATATACAGCCCTCAAAGGGACAGGAATTTTTTGAGCAGGGTGTGTTTAGTCTCCTGGTGACTTCCCCAGGTCACCTCTGCTCAATGCTTCAGGTCAACGCCTTGACATACAATCAGGAATTCAAATACAACCCAAGAATTTTCAAATCAAAGCGAGACCCAGCTGCCCAAATAAGGCTGTGCAGCATCTTGGTGCACAGGCAGAAGCACAGCTGTTTGCTTTTCTGCTATAGCCACCCTAGCCTGAGCTTCCACTTCAGTAGCATGGTGCTGCACCAAGAGAGCCCAGGCAGGAGCCGCAATGCTGGACTTGAATCACTGCCTCCTAAATTCAGCAGAAAAGGGTAGTAAGAGGGGATAACACCTAGAGGATGGGCACACAGGAGGAAATACAGAGCAGGATTGCTTTACTGTGCAGACCACTGGAAGGAAAGAGCAGTAAAAGCTGCCAAAACAATTATGCTGGTGCAGCTAAGAGTCACGTCCTGCCCCCACCAGAAATGAATATCTGAAGTCTGAGAAAGACAGGGGTAAATCAGGCAGTACTTCTGTTAGTGCAACACACCACTACCTATGCAGTTACTCCCTGAGTACTACCTCTTAAATAATATTTTAAATACACAGGCATCTTGGAAATAGCAATGGGGATCTACAAACTCACCACTCCCATGGCAGAGTTACCAGCAAGGGTTTCGTGGGTATTTCCCAAACTGTCTTGCTGCAAGGTCAGGCAGATTTGATGCAGGTACCATTCTTGCTACCCCTTCAACAGCAAACTTTGCACTGGAGTGGATGAGGACTGCTCAAAACCACTGTTATATCAACCACAGCTGTGGTGACCTCCAGCTGAACAACAAGGTAGCAAGGTCCAGACAAGACCATTGTATAAAGCTCTGAAAATGTTCACACATACTGATCAGAGAAACCACAAGCACAGCAAGTGTTGCATTTCAGACATGAAAAAGCTTCTGGAAACCAAGATCTCCCTCATGCCCATATCTCAAAAGCCTTTATAATCCAGGCAATGAGTCAAAAGAAAAAAGCCTGGCTGGGGGAAAAGGTGAGGAAGAGGGAAATATTAAGTCATCAAGTCTGTTCCTATTGTCCTACTCAACTCTGCTCTACCACATATTTTCCATTTCTGTCTCAAATTACTATCAACAATCTATACACAATTGAGCCCCTGACTGCTTCTCCTGGTCTGCTGGTTCTGGGAGACATTCATGGCTGATTACGGCACCTCCACCAGCTCCATGCAGCTTGCACAGAAAAGGAGTCCACCAGGAGATGTCTGGGACAGTTTAGACACTGGAGGAACCACCAAGCACTGCAATGTATCAAACTGCAGATAGAATTTGCCCTGCCTTTGCTCCTGTTTGAGCTGTCTTTGCCTTCAGCTATTACATTCTCTACAGTTTGCCAGCAATATTCTTGCATGGCAGTAGCTGGACTTACTGTGCATCCTGTATCATTAAGGCATGCAACCAGATGCATAAAATAATCCACACTAGCAAAAATCTGTGTCTCTGCACATACTTGACTTTTTTGCAACTTGTAAGAGTACTGGAGCAGGCTGCCCAGAGAGGTTGTGGAGTCTCCTTCCTTGCAGAGATTCTAAACACTCTTGGAGATTGTGATCCTGGGCAACCTGCTCTAGGTGACCCTGCTTTAGTCAGGGAGGTTGGACTAGATGATCTCCACAGGTCTCTTCCAAGCATCACTATGCTGGGATTCTGTGAGTATGGCAACTGTGGGATGGAAGGGGTTGGCCTCTTCTCTCTAGCAACCAGCACCAGAACAAGGGGACACAGTCTCAAGCTGTGCCAGGGGAAGTCTAGGCTCGAGGTGAGGAGAAAGTTCTTCACTGAGAGAGTCATTTGCCATTGGAATGTGCTGCCCAGGGAGGTGGTGGAGTCACCGTCCCTGGAGGTGTTCAAGAGGGGATTGGACATGGCACTTGGTGACATGGTCTAGTCATGGGGTCTGTGGTGATACTGTGATGTAATCCTGATAGGGCAAAGACAATAAATGGTAGGTAGTGGGTCAGCAAGAGCTTAAAAGACACACAGTAATTAGGACTGATGGGTAAATGTAACATTTAAAATAATTTTTGGCTGATGCAGTTCAGCAACCTGGTCTAGGGGTAGGTGTCCCTACCCATGACATGGGGGTTGGAACTAGATGATCTTCAAGGTCCCTTCCAACTCAAGCCATTCTACAGTTCTATGGTAATTCTACACCCTACAGTATCAAGGCTTGGGCTAGTGTATGGTGTGAACCTACCATCTCCTGAAACCTCATTAGCTCAGTTACCTGCAGTTTGCCTCCTCTTCCTTCCAATTCTGGATTTAAACCCTCTACAGCAGAGCACATGCAGGGTGAAAGCATCAAATGCTAAATATTACATTCTGGTGAAAGATACTGCAAGTGAATCTTCTTTTGGAAGAGGCTGGATGGTTTCTTTTACTTGGAAAATGAAGTTCTCATGATGTTAATATTTCAGGGCAACTTCTGCTGTGCAGAGAGAAGGGTACAGTGAGCAAAGGCTTCTGGTATTGCAGGGTTCCTCAGCAAATCTTGTGACACAGCTCCCTCTTCATCTTGGTCTCATACCAAGTTAGTAGTCAATGTGTTACTTTAACAGCATGACACCAACTACACAGAATGTCGAATAGTCACCTTTTATCTAGGATTTTATTCCTGCTATATATTTTAGTGGAAATATGGAACTTAATGTTGCAACATATTTCACATTGAAATGGGTAATATAAAACAACTATAGACTGTGCCTCTCCCCTCAAACAAAGAGGAAGAATACACCAAAAATCTCTGCTGTTTACTGCTGTCTTCTAACATCTCCACACCAATCTGCTGTGCCTGAACTGTACATTTTGCTGTGAATATTGTCAAGGGTCCAGTTTTGTTTTGAAATAAAAAACTAATATAAAATATATCCCAAATCCAGAATGTTCTGCACAGACTAATCTTCGGTTTCAGCTTGATGTAAGGATGGAGATAGAGGACAAACATTTTTGACCACATCCCACTGCATGGGATCTCTGTGTCTCTCAGCATGATGGAAGGTGCTGTAAAAACCCAAGGAAGAAGTGGGAATTTTTACATTAGCAGATGCAACCCAAACCCCCTCTATTCTTTCCTGTCCCGTTGTGTGTCAAGAAGGAGTAAGTCTCTTTCCAATCGTGTCCTATGATAGGACAAGGGGGAACGGATACCAACTGGAACACAAGAAATTCCACCTGAACATCAGGTAAAAACTGCCCATAGAGTTTGTGGAGTCATCATCTCTAGACTAGTATAGAATAGAATTAACCAGGTTGGAAGAGACCTTTTTGATCATCGAGTCCAACCTATCATCCAACACCACCTAATCAACTAAGCCATGGCACCAAACACCCCATCCAGTCTCTTCTTAAACACCTCCAGTGACGGTGACTCCACCACCTCCCTGGGCAGACCATTCCAATGGCCAATCACTCTTCCTATGAGGAACTTCTTCCTAACATCCAGCCTAAACCTCCCCTGGCACAGCTTGAGACTGTGTCCTCTTGTTCTGGTGCCGGTTGTCTGGGAGAAGAAGCCAGCCCCCACCTGGCTACAACCTCCCTTCAGGTAGTCGTAGATGGCAATAAGGTCTCCCCTGAGCCTCCTCTTCTCCTGGATGAACAACCCCAGCTCCCTCAGCCTCTCCTCATAGGGCTGTGCTCCTAACCCCTCACCAGCTTTGTTGCCCTTCTCTGGACACATTCCAGCAACTCAACATTTTCCTAAACTGAGGGGCCCAGAACTGGACACAGGACTCAAGGTGTGGCCTAACCAGTGCTGAGTACAGGGGCACAATGACTTCCCTGCTCGCCACACTATTCCTGATACAGGCCAGGATGCCATTTGCCTTCCTGGCCACCTGGGCATACTGCTGGGTCATGTTCAGCCTACTGTCAATCAGTACCCCCAGGTCCCTTTCTGCCTGGCCGCTCTCCAGCCACTCTGACCCCAGCCTGTAGCACTGCATGGGGTTGCTGTGGCCAGCGTGTAGAATCCGACACTTAGGTGTGCTAAATCTCATGCCCTTGGACTCTGCCCATCTGTCCAGCCTGTCAAGATTCCTCTGCAGAGCTCTCCAACCCTCTAACAGATCAACACCTGCCCCCAGCTCGGTGTCATCTGCAAATTTACTGATGATGGATTCAATCCCCTTGTCCAGACCATCAATAAAGATATTAAAGAGCATGGGGCCTAGCACTGATCCCTGGGGGACACCACTAGTGACAGGATGCCAGCTGGATGTGGCACCATTCACCATCACTCTCTGGGCTTGGCCCTCCAGCCAGTTCCTAACCCAGCACAGAGTGCTGCTGTCCAAGCCCCAGGCTGACAGCTTGGCCAGGAGTTTGCTGTGGGGGACAGTGTCAAAGGCCCTGCTGAAGTCCAGGTAGACCACATCCACAGGCCTCCCCACATCCACCAGGTGGGTCACCTGATCATAGAAGGAGATCAGGTTGGTCAGGCAGGACCTGCCCTCCCTAAATCCATGCTGGCTGGGCCTCATCCCTTGGTCATCCTTCAAGTGCTGTGTGATTGCCTTCAAGATGACCCGTTCCATAATCTTGCCTGGCACTGAGGTCAGGCTGACAGGTCTGTAATTCCCTGGCTCATCCTTCTGGCTCTTCTTGTGGATGGGCATCACGTTGGCCAGCTTCCAGTCATCTGGGACCTCTCCAGTGAGCCAGGACTGCTGAAAAATGATGGAGAGCAGCTTGGCCAGCTTATCTGCCAGCTCTCTCAGCACCCTAGGATGGATCCCATCCGGTCCCATGGACTTGTGGGGATCCAAGCAGCTAAGGAGATCTCTAACCACTTCCTCCTGGAGCACAGGGGAACTATACTGCTCCCTGCCTCCATCTGCCAGCTCAGGAGGCCAGTTGTCTGGAAGACAACCTCTCCTGCTATTAGAATTTGAGGCAAAGAAGGTGTTAAGTACCTCTGCCTTTTCCTCATCTTTTGTCCCCTCTGTGTCCACCAAGGAGTGGAGGTTGTCCTTCCCCCTCCTCTTGCTATTAATATATATGTAGAAGGATTTTTTGTTGTCCTTCACAGCAGTGGCTAGTCTAAGTGCTAAATGGGCCTTTGCCTCTCTAATTTTTTTCCTACATGACCTAGCAATGTCCTTAAACGTTCCATGGGTTGCCTCCCCTTTCTTCCAAAGATGATGCACCCTCGTTTTTTCCCCTTAATTCACCCAGAAGTTCACTGCTCAATCAGGCTGGCCTACCCTGGCGGCTCATCTTCCGGCACATTGGCACAGCCTGTTCCTGTGCCTTCAAGAATTCTTTCTTGAAGTAGTAGAGACTTTCAAGACCCATCTGGAGGTGTTCCTGTGTCCCTTCCAACCCCTACCATTCTATGATTCTATTTCAGAATCAGATGAACATTAGAGGGACACTGAGGGAGGACTTAAAAAACACACAGGAGCTGCCTTCAGGGTCTCCAAAAATGCTTGTCTCCTCCCATTTGCCAAATACAATATTTTGAGCTACCTACAAACTGAGTTTTTACATATCTTCAATCAAATACATTTTCCTAAGGAAACTGCAAACCATGGAAGAAATATTCCCTGTCCTTTTCAACACACATGACAGCTGGCTAATTACCCAAATTACAGCTTTGTCAATATCACTTCATTCACTCAGCCCCTCTTTGCTGCTGGGGAAAAAAGAGCTGAAAGATGCAAACTCTTCCAGCTCTTTGGGTTTACTCAACAAAGACTTCCTCTTCAAGAAAGGTCTGATGGTCAGCTACCAGATTCATCACATCTACATGGAACAGTCTCCAGAACTGATCCAAGACAGGGATCTTTGCATGCAAGATCCTCATTTATGTTGCTTTGACTTGGCCACCACCTACATGAATAAAAAAATTATACCCACTGGGACAAGGAGAGGACAGAGAAGTTTAATAAAATTGTGAGAACATGACCCACCTTGGATGAAAGACTTGTGACACTTTTTCCTGCTAGGGGATGGATTTCCCCGAGTACCACAATATTTTTGAGGTTTGCTCACCAGAGTTCATGCTGACTATGATTCCTCTGTCCTTGCCGTGCATGCTGATCTTCTCTGAAAGACTGAGGTAGACCTCTGTCTACCAAATAAGTGATGAGAATATGCCTTTTGATGTATCCCAGGCCTTTACACCACTAGTAGTTTGGGTTTGCCCTCAACCAGGATCTGCCTAGTAGTGGTAGTTAATTACAATCAACTCCCAGTGCCAAAAACTTCTCCCTGATCACTAAACACTGAAACTAGAATTATCATAGGCACTTACTGATGAGATTTAAAAAATGGAAAAAGGAAAGTAGCACTAGACTTTGCTAAGCCACAACATTTCTCTAAGGCCATACCTGAGCAAGACACACCAGGAGGCTTCCAGCAACATAGAATCATTTAGGTTGGAAAAGACCTTTAAGATCCAACCATTATCTCAGCACAGTCAGGTCCATGACTACATGCATTACTGCTTATCATAGAATCAATAAGATTGGAAAAGACCTCAGAGTGACCTCATCAAGTCCAACCTACCACCCAACACCTCATGACTAACTAAACCATGGGTTCAAGTGCCACGTCCAATCTTCCTTTGAACACCTCCACGGTGCTTCTTGCCTTTTAGAACCTGCACAACATCCTCCAGTCTGACAGAGCTAACTCACACCCTGCCTGGTCATCCTGAAACATGGATGCAAGACAACAGGGCAGGACATGCTCAAAGGTTTGCCAAGACCTACTATGCTCATTCCTGAGCAGGTATGACCTAACAGTTCTGACTTTTTCTGGGACAAGCATGAGTTCAGCATCTGTGTTTGCTCAGCAAATACATGAAGCTTGCAGGCATCAAAACAGAAACCACGTGAAACAGCTGAATTCCCTAGGTTTGCTTTTTTGACATTGATTTGATTTCCATTACTTCCTCTTGGGCAAGAGGAAGCAATGCTTGCTTCTTGGGCAAGAAAGCCCAAGTCCCCATCCATGGACAACACCTGATGACATATGTCCAGGATTATTATTGCTCAATGTTCCTTCTTAAAAAGTAGCCTGTCTTCCAAGGCAGCAGTGCTGCCATGCTGGCTTGGCTGTCTGTAGCTCCAGCCCCTCAGGTTTTGCTGGCAGAGGTGGGGATGAGCAGGTAGCAGATCCAGTAAGCTCATACAAGTCAACCCTGCCAGTAGTGAAAGCTCCTTATTACCTGAAAATCCACTGGGCTGTTGCAGATACCTGCCTTAGACACATATGCCCTGAAAGCTGGAGTCTAGAGCATTAAATCCAGCAGCTTTTCTTCTCCCCTAGGGCAGCTTTCATGGGTTTGGCCCAGCAGCTTCATCACAGTGACTTTGGTTCACCACAAAACGACCAGCCAAGAAACTAACCTGATGGTTAACAACCTTCACTCTCTGTGATGGTGCAAATGAGGGAGAAGCTTGGTGTGCAACCATGGTGCCACAAGCCTAGGGCATTCTGAGCGGTCCTCCAACACCACCCCAATAACCCTAACTCCTGCATGGGAGCCTGCATCCTTCACACCAGCATGACCTGGCCAACTCCTTGGCTGTTCTAGTGAAAGCAGCAAGGCAGTCTGAGGCAAAACACAAATGTCTCTGGGGAGACCTTATAGTGACCTGAAGGGGCCTACAAGAAAGCCAGGAAAGGACTTCTTACAAGGGCTTGTTGTGATACAATGAAAGGGAATGGATTGAAGCTGGAAGAGTGGTGATTTAGACTGTATGTTACGAAGAAATTCTTTCCAGCAAGGGTAGTGAGGCACTGGAACAGGTTGCCCAGGGAGGCTGTGGATATCTCCTCCCTGGAAGTGCTCAAGGCCTCATCCAACCTGGCCTTGAACAATCTGGTCTAGCGGAAGGTGTCGCTGCCCATGGAATGATGGTTGGAACTAGACGATCTTTAGGATCTGTTCCAACCCAGACCACTCTAAGATTCTATGATCTCTAAGTGGGGAGATCCAACAGTAAGGCAATGGATGTTTTGGAAGACTGAAGAACTGTTGAACAGTGATTTATTCAAGAGATTCAGCAGTTCACCAAGTTTGCAAAGCTTTGGAGATGGTAAAAATGTAACAAGCGAGTGTCTTGCATGAATAAAAAATTACATTTTACATAAATTAAATATATAATTTGATTAAACATGTTTATGTCTTTGCAGTGACATTTAGAATAGGAAGTATTCATTTTCTGTTTTGAAAGGAAAAAACTCTTTCAAATGTAATTTGAAGCTGTCAAACCAATCTTCTTTACAGATCTTTTAAATGTCACATACCTTCGGAAGGGGATGGCAGATTCCTTTTAAATATGCAATTGCAAACAGTCCAAGCAAAATCAAGAATTTATTAAAATATGCTACTGACATTTATACTGATTAAGTATAGCCCTTTCCTCACTCCCTTTCGATAGACTCCCCTACAAAAGATGTGTCACAACAGCTCCCATTAACGCCGTGCTCGCTCTAGTTCCCCACCACACAACCAGCCCTTTCCCAACCAGCACAACCCAGATGCAGGAGCAGGACTTGCCTCTTGTTTTGCACAGGGACTAATGTGAATTTGTGGTTGCTTTACAGGAAGAATGGTGCTTTTTGATGATTTCTTACCAGCATGACTGAAATTTATAACCAAAAATATTAACTGCACTTACTTTAAATCAAGTGCAGCACTGTACCTAATGGCTTTAAATGGAAGAGTGTATTAATCACAAGCATGAAGGAAACCTACTGCAACTCATTACAGACAACTTTATGGTTTCAACCTGCATGTTCTGGTTTATAATCACAATAACTATTAAATCACTGAACCACAGATTCATAGAATCACAGAATCATTTTGGTTGGAGGAAACCTTTCAGATCAAGTCCAACCACTAACCCAGCGCTGACAAGTCCACCACTAAACCTCAGCACCACATCTACAGGTTTTCTGAATGCTTGCAAGGATGGAGATTCCATCGCTTCCCTGGGCAGCCCATTCCAGGGCTTGATAACCCTTCGGGGTAAGAAATCTTTCATAATGTCCAACCTATACCTCACCTGGTATGACTTAAGGCTGTTTCCTCTTGTTCTAGCTCTTGTTCCTTGGGAGAAAAGACCAACTGATTCTTTGATTACACCTTATTCTCCCCAGTTAGAATGCACTTTTGGATTTCCCCCCTTTCCCTTTTCTTTTAAAGAACAGAGAATAAGGACAAAGGAAAAGCCTCTCATGTGCCAGTGAATGGTCAAATGCAGCAATGAAGGGAGCTCCCATTCTCAGTTCCTTCCCACTAACACACTGGACATTTTAGGGTCACTATTATTTTAGAAGACAATGAATTCAATTATTATTTCTCCTTCTCTCTCACCAGGCCAGTGAAGTGCATGGGCACAGCTCTCATTAGCATTAATGGAAATCCCTACTGTAAATTCTCTCCCTGTGAAACAACATTAAGAGCAAGGCCATCCTGGGCAAGCACGCTCAAATTGGAAAATAAAACATACCTCCCATTTCTCACTACCACCACAGGGAAAATGCAATGAAATGCAGGAGATTAAGCCACAATTCCTGCATCAAATCTTCCTTGCACTCTGTAATTACTCAACACAACATATACAAGAGTTACTTCTTGATGAAGAGAATTTGTTGCACGTTATTGAAAGACTTTAGCCTAATGCTCTCAACTTTCTGGTGCGTAACACAGCAAATTACAGCAGGGTCACTGGAACATAAATCACCATCACCAACTCTGAGCATACACTCGGTATTTAAAACCCAGAAAATTACTAAAGGGACTCTTAGTGCTGCAGAAAGCACGGCAGAGCCAGACAAAGGGGATGCAACACAGCCCACTGGCAGCACTCTCTGCTGAGCACACCAAAGGCGGCATCCAAAGCAACGTGCCTGAAAATAGCCAGGACCACAATCAGCATTTTCTTGGAGGATTCATGTGAGACATTCATCAACAGGCCATAGTGAATTTCATGTAACTAAGGACAAAGAGGAACTCTGCATTGGCTTCAACACCAAACCTCCCACCCCTGCCCATGACAACTGATGCTATCCACAAACTGCCCTCAGTTCTGGTCCAGTTCTGGCCTCCCAGTTCAACAGAGACAGAAAACTACTGGAAAGAGTCCAGCAGAGGGTACAAAGGTGCTGAGGTGCCTAGAACATCTACCAAGAAGAAAAGGCTGAGAGACCTGTGGCTTTTTAGCCTGGAGAAGAGCAGACTGAGAGGGATTCTTGTCACAGAATCATAGAATCAATAAGGTTGGAAAAGACCTCAAAGATCATCAAGTCCAACCTGTCACCCAAGACCTCATGACAATGCTCATCAATACCAAAAGGGCAGATGTCAAGAGGATGGGGCCAGAGCCTTTACAGTGGTGCCCAGTGATAAGACAAGGGGCAATGGTCACAAACTGGAACACAGGAAATTCCACCTTCCTTTGAGGGTGACAAAGCACTGGGGCAGGCTGCCTGGAGAGCTTGTGGAGTCTCCTTCTCTGGAGAGATTCCAAGCCTGCCAGGACATTGTGATCCTGGGAAACCTGTTCCAGATGACCCTGCTTTAGCAGGGGTGTTATACTAGATAATCTCCAGAAGTCCCTTCCAACCACCACTCTGTGATTCTGTGAAAATACATGCTGGTGGCTTTAGCTTATGATGGACAACAGAGTGACTGCCCTAGGCCTCTACCCTTCCCTCCACCACCCATTGCAAAGAGCATCCAATATTTCTGGGGGTTCCCAAATGACCCTCTTTGGAACAACAAATATCAATACATAATCCTTTCATGAACTTCTACCCTCCATTTTATGGATCTACCAATACCTTCTGCTGATACAACACTGATGATCAGTGTCATAACACTGCTTAAATAAAACCAATGGAAGTTTAATACCACAGTCAAGAACAATTTTTAATGGGTTTCTCAAGTATGCAAAATAAAGTCACCATTCAAGTCCTCTGAGCAACTCCTATCATTCCCCTAAATCATGTCTTCTCTATGACTCACATGAGATGAGCCACTGGAGATCCTGCTGGTTATCTACCACACCATATGTTGAAGCTTGTGTCTTCATACAGCCTCTTAAAGGACACAAGCATCATCTCCCAAGGTGAGGGCACTCAGCATGTGTCAGCACAGAATTTTCTTCATCCTGTCCAAATTTTTGGACAGCTCCCACAAAGCAAACAAACCTTTTTGCTAGCAAAGGCAGCATTATTCCCATTCCCTGCACCTGGAAAGTGCTCCCTGACCAAGACTCTTCTGCAGTGCAGGGACAGCAAGGAATTTTAATTTTGCTTTTCAGCTTACCCAGTTGCTATTATATGTAGAAACACAAATGCAGGAGCAACCAAACAACAGAGATGTGAATGGGACCATCTCAGTTTTGGCTTGTTGCCATCCCTGCTCAACTGTGGAATCCCGTCCCTCCAAACCCTTTGGTCTGCAGTGTTAGGGAGAACAAGATGTGCAATTTGAACATTTTAAAATGTTTAACTCGACTTCAGCCAGTCCACAATACTCTCCAAGCCTCGGTAAGGTCTTCTTACAAGTTTTGTCCACTGAAACAAGTGGAGTGGACTTCAGGCAAGACTCCTTTCCCCCTCTGGGACATGGTTTAGTCACTATAGTCGCCTTAGGTTGATGGTTGGACTCAATGATCATAGAGTTCTTTTCCAACTGAAACAATTTATGATTCTGCCTTTCCAAAGAAGCAGTAGAGGAACCAACCACCAAACACTGTATATGCAGTACTTGCAAGCAGGCCTCTCCCCTCAGGAGAATTCCTTCAAACCCTGAAGGTTATACTCATGAAATGAAGCCCTGGGATATGTCAGTGGATTGCTTTCTGTCAGGCATTTTTTTTTCCATGTCACTGCCAACACCAGGACATGTCACCTGGAAAAGGTAGGAATTCTGCCTGATGAGCTCTCTGGAAGCGCAGCGAGCCTGATCCATGTCCAGGCTGCCCTGAAATATAATTTTGGAACACATCACCAGCTGGTGTAAGTCAGCATCACTACAGATGTGCAGCAGAGAGCAGAGCCTGGCCCCTGCCACCGCTCCAAGGCGCAGGAGCATCCCTGATTTCCCCTGACAGAATCAGTGCACTCGTCACCAACGTTTTCCAGAGCCAGAGCAGGAGGTTTGCCTTTATTTCCACTTTGCTGCAGCCTGCCGACCCAGGACACAAGGTGGAAATGCCAAGTATGGAGTGACAAGATTTAATCGTCAAGTGATAGCATGTGGCTCGTGCTAGGGCCTGCTCCTGGAAGACAGGTATTTAGTGACTCCACTCTGTCCATGAGCAACCCAGGCACACAGATATCCCAGGTCATCAACCTGGAGAAGTGCCATGCCAACCTCATGTTCTCTGTGACAGCAGGAGGCACATTAACTCCACTCAGATTGGCTTCTCAGTGAAGATTCTACATGTGAACTTTCCAGTGACAATGCAAAGTCCTTTTCAGAGGAGTCCTGTCCAAACCTTTCTCCACCTCCAAGCATCTCTCCCCTTCATCTCTTGAGTGTTTCCTAACCTATGTCCAGCAGACCCACATCCTCCCCCATCTGCCAGTGCCACCACACCAAATAGCACCAGCATTTCCCAGTGTTAGATATCCAGCAGAGACAGCATTTCTCCCTCCTGAACTATGCTGTTTTGCTTGATTTGTGGAAGCAGGAACAGGAGAAGGAACCATAGAAGGAGTACTGCATAAAGATACTTAAGGAAAAATTACAGCAACATAACACAACACCCCTGCAGAGCATGTGAGTATGTAAGCATTTCTCCTGCCCTAACAGACTTAAGGCAGAACATGCTGGGATCATGTTGTTTTTTTTTCTCCCAGGCAACCCATGCATTATTTTTGTTGATTTGTCAAGTTGGGTTTTTGAAAGCCATCACTTTCTGCATTCCACAACAGAAACTTTACACCCACAAAAACTGGTACCATTTCTTTCTATTCTTCTTGTCTCTATTCTATTTATTTATTCAGCTATCCAACATGAAAGGCCATAAATTGCATGGCTGCTGAAATCACAGGGGGAATTCCTTTAAATATAAGTAAAAACTCATAAATAACTTCCTGCAGCCACCAATACACTTGTTTTCCCCTCTGTTTTGAGGCTAATCTTCTAGCTAACAAATCAAGTACCACAATGTAACTATTCCATTGTGATAACCATCTCCTCATACTCAGAGCTTACCTCGGCTTATTCTCAAACTAAAATTACCAGAGAGGTGTAGGATGTTGGGAGGGAGCAAAGGAAAAGCGATGAGGCATTGGTAAACACAAGGTATGACATGGAAATTCTTCAACTGGACCCAAGGTATAGAACAATTTATGTAGAATCATAGAATGGTTCGGGTTGGAAGGAGGTCTCAAGATCATCTAGTTCCAACCGCACTGCCCTGAGCAGGGACACCGTCCTCTAGACGAGGTTGCTCATGGCCTCATCCAGCCCAGCCCTGAATGCTTCCAGTGTTGCACCATCCATAACCTCCCTGGACAACCTGTTCCATTGTCTTAACGCCCTTACAGTAAAGAATTTCTTTCTACTACCCACCCTAAATCTCCCCTCTTCAGGCTTCAATCCACTCATTCTCTCTTGTCCTATCACTACAAGCCTTTGAAAAGTCCTTTTAGGTTGGAAAAGACTTTAAGATCAAGTCCAAGTGTTCAACCAGTGTTGCCAGCTTACCACTAAACCGTGTCCCTCAGCACCACATCTACGTGACTTTTAAACCCATCAATTCCCCGGGCAGCCTGTTCCAGGGCTTGGAAACCCTTTTGGAGGAAGAAATTCCTCCTAATATTCAACCTAAATCTCCCCTGACACAACTTGAGGCCATTTCCTCTTGTCCTACCACTTCTTCCTGGGAGAAGAGACTTACCTCCACCCAACTACAAGCTCCTTTCAGTTAGTTGCAGAGTCCTGTATCTTGAGCAGAAAGCTTGCTATTGCAAGCCTTTGGTAGGAAAAAAAAATTTACACCAAATCCAGATTAGCCCTACTTTGTATTAGTATGATTCATGGCCTGATTTTCAAAGCCATGAAGTAAATGATCTCAAAAAGGTGATTTTAATATCAGGACAATTCCCCTGAACTTGCTGGGAGCGATGCAGCTACAAATAAAGCCAGGAATTAATCTGTGACAAAGTCAGTAAAGAAGGCAAGAAGCACTTGGCAAAATGCACCTGCAAGAGGACATGGTGGGGTGTGAACAGTTATTTTGCCCTCCAGGAAATTTATTGCTTGTATCATGTAAACTAACCCTCATCACTTCCCAACACCTGCCTGAGCTCTCTGCTCATACCCACCAACATGGGCATGCTGGGGATGAGCAAGGCAAGTGTCCTGGAGAAATGAACCCGCATGGCCATGAACCTGTCACATTACACTGCTCCACACCATGGGATCGCAAAGCAGTGGCCATGTCAACAGCGGGGCCAGAAGCATCAGACTAAAAATAAAGTGCCAGAAATAAATTTGCCTGGGCTGCCAGCCTCCTGAGGAGATATTGCACAGGACTTGAGGGGAAAGAAAACCAAGCCTGCAGTCATCAGTTTGCATCCAGCAATTTCTGCTGTGCAGCACAGCAAAGGGATGAGGGCAGAAGCAGAAAGGTAAGAGGCTCACCACCAGCACTGGAGACTGGGCATAGAAACACAGTGGGGAGCAGGCACAGAATGGCAGTGGGTGAGTGGCAGCCTGCCCAAGAGTATCCTCATCCTCCCCAGAGCGCAGCTGGGAAAGGCAGAAGCTGGCACAACCCACCCAGGAAGGTGATGAGGCTCCAGGAAAATGGACATGGAGGGCATCTGGTAATGCTATTCTACACCACACCACACTTAATTCAATTTTTCTAATTTTCACAGAACCATGGAATGGTGGGCATTGGAAGGGACCTCTGAGATCACCTAGTCCAACAACCCTGCTAAAGCAGGATCACCTAAAGTAAATCACACATGAACACCTCCAGGCAGGTTTGCAACACCTCGAGTGGAGACTCCACAACCTCCCTTCCAGTGCCCTGCCACCCTCAAAATGAGGAATTTTTTCCTTATGTTTACATGGAACCTCCTGTGTTTGTGTTGCAATTTGTGTTCATTGCCCCTTGTCTGTCACTAGGCATCACTGAGAAGAGTCTGGCTGCATCTTCTTGACCCCTACCCTTTAGAGACATTAATAAGTATTGAGAAGATCCCCTTTCAGTCTCCTCCAGGCTGAGCAGACCCAGGTGTCTCAGCCTTTCCTTGTTAGTAGATGTTCCACTCCCCTCAGCATCTTTTTGGCTCTTTTTTTATTTTACTGGGTTTTGCCATCTTCAAACTAAAGGCTCACCACAAGAGTTTACAGGCAAACACCTTCTCTGAGTCTTTGAAAGCATGAAAATTCATCAAGCTGAAGCAATAAATCACACTAGGCACACTTGGACATGAACATTTAGAACATAAGCAGTTTACAGGACAAACAGCTTCAAAGGCTGCAGGTACAGAAGCCCATTGTGTCCAACAAAGCCCATGCTCACACAGCTCTGGCAGCATGTTCCCTGCCAGCCCTGCACCTCACAAATGCAGCCTCACCTCAAAGGCTTACACTTGATCAGCCCACATTTCTTCTTAATCTGACTTACAGGTCTGGTTTTGTGCCAGAGAGTTCAGGATAGGACATCAGAGCAGTTAGGAAGGATGGGTTTTCTAGTTTTGGGAAAGATGCACATCACAGGAGACAACGCTTCAGGCTGGTTACAGCCTTAAAATAAAAAGAGATTACCCTGAAAACACTGATGTGTCCTACAGCAAGGGCCACCATCAATTCATTCATTTGCCCAGCAGCCAAGTCCTGGTGCCAGCATGTCCCTTTTTACTTCAGTGGATTTGTTTGACACATTTAAAGTGAGATATTGCTAAATCTCTGTGACATAAAGTGATTTTTAAAATGAGTTACCAATAAAAACACACATTTAATGATTTAGAGGAAAAAAAGGACAGAAGAGATATTGTATGTGCAGAGCCTCCCACAGCTCATGGGGAGCAAGAAGCACAGGATCTCCTCTCGCCTTTCAGACAGGCAGCAGGATCTTGGCCAGCTCATTAACCCACCTACACTCCACAAAATGTTTGGAAATCCTCAAATAAAGACTTCATAGTATAATAAAAAAAGCCCAACACCTCACATTACTTCTATCACCACTTAAAATCCCTAACACTCACCTTGCAGTGAGTTTACATTAGGAAAGAGAATTAACAGATATCCGTTCAGCAAGGAACAATTCTTTGATGGCTTCCTTGTGACTTTACTGTGCTCCTGCTAATTCCCAGGAAGGCCAAATGCTGGAAAATGGCATTTCTGGGTACAGTTCCATGCAAGTTATTTCAGGTAGTCAGGTCTAGGTTTGCAGCACTTGAACACAGCCAACCACCCAACACCATGTTGGGTACCAGATACATATCCCACCACCATGCGTAGGCTTATTCCTAGAGGAAAGTAAGACTTTTCCCTTAGGTATAAGGAAGAGATCACTTCAGTGACTGCTCTGCACAAATCCTCACAGCAGGTCTAACTGCTGAAGGTATCCAAGATACCAAAGGACTGTCAATGAAATTACAGGTAAACATCAATTTGGTAGCAAGACGAGGAAATTTCATGCTCCTAAGGCTGTGGGTTCCATTGCTGACAATGGAGGGTAAGAAGCCCTGATCTGTTGGGAGGTGGTTAGTTTGTGTGGTTTTAATCACAAATAAGGCTCAACATGGTCCCACACCATCACGTGGTGGGTTACTGCCAAAGGTGTGGGGTTAAAAGATGACTTCCCTAAGCAAAACTCTTTGAAAACAGACTAAAACCAGCCCAAGCCCAACACACTTTTCCCAAAGTGTCCTTTTCCAACACACCAGTCAACAAAACAGGGAAAGACAAGATGTAACAGAGAGATGGGGGCTGCTACAGCAGTTGCAAGCTGTGGGGTGTCCATCCTGGACTCTAGAAGTGGACAGACCTGACCTGGAGATGCCTGCCCAGATGGCACCCACATCTTAGAATCATAGAGTGGTAGGGGTTGGAAGGGGCCTTCCGAGATCATTGAGTCCAGCTCCCCTGCCAAAGGAGGATTGCCTAGGGCGGATGACACAGGAATGCATCTAGATGGTTCTTGAAAGTCTCTAGAGAAGCAGACTACACAAACTCTCTGGGCAGCCAGCTCCAGGGATCCAGCACCCTTACAGTAAAGATGGTTTCTGTTGAGGTGGGACTTCCTGTGTCCCAGTTTGTATCCATTGCCCCTTGTCCTATCACAGGACACCACTGAAAAGAGACTAACAGCTTATTCTTGAGACTCACCCTTCTGATAATTTTTAATATTAGTAAGATGCCCTCTCAGGCTGCTCTTCTCCAGGTCTCTCTACCTGCTTCACAGAGATACTCCAGCCCCCTCAGCATCTTTGTAGCCTTCAGTGGATCCTCTCCAGTAGTTCCCTGTTTCTCTTGAACTGCAAAGCCCAGAACTGGACACAATTCTCCATATGAGGCTTCACTAGGGCAGAGTAGAGGTAGAGGAGAACCTTCCTTGACCTAGTGGCCATACTCATCTTAATGCACCCCAGAATACCATCAGCCTTCTGGGCTACAAGGGCACATTGCTGCCCCATGGATAACTACAGTGGGGCAGGGTGACCAAGCAGGAGCAAGGATGGAGAGAGGGGCTGCCTGAGCACCTCAGGTTCACATGGCACACAGCTGAGGAAGCAACACATGTCTTTGGATTTATTTTTTTTTTTACCTATCTGCCATTTTCTAGTCCCAAAAGATCTACAGGACACAGAGCATCATTACACATACCACAACCTGAACACAGCAGGAAATGTTAACATTTCAGCTGCATACACAAAGCCCTCCAACACATGTCGATTTTATTTGATTTGCTGTAAGACTTTTCTTCCATCTCTTGAAAGTAATTTTTTTCTCTAAAGCATAACTGCTTAATTGGCAAGTGTACAAAATATAATTACACTGCATGTAAGTTACAATATTGCTTATGGGAATATCACTGTTGATGCATTCTGCTTTATTTTCTGTTTAATCTCTATTAAGAGATCTGTAGGAAAATAGCTAGGTACTGCAGATTTCATACACACCACACGTCAGCCAGTCATTTCTCAGCCTTGACTGAAGCCCAGACAAACAGAAAGACAACCCAAGAAAATTCCCGGGTTAACCCAAAGTTAATAAAGTTCTTGCTTTCCTCTGAAAGAACTGCCATGAGCAGGATGCTAAAGAAACCACCAACCTCCCTGGGGCTTTCAACACAAGGACAAGAAAGGGTCCAGAGGAGGGCCATGAAGATGATCAGAGGTCTGGTGCACCTCACCAATGGGGACAGGCTATGAGATTTGGGACTCTTCAGCCTGGAGAAGACTCTGGGGAGACCTTGGAGCAGCCTTCCAGTACCTGAAGGGGTCACACAAGAAAGCTGTGGAGGGACTTTTTTCAAGTGTAGTGATAGGATGAGGAGCGATGGCTCTAAGTTGGAAGAGGGGAGAGCTGGACAATACAAAGAAATTCTTTACTGTGAGGGTGGTGAGACACTGGAACAGTTTGCCTAGAGAGGAGTTGGAGGCCACATCCCTGGAGACACTCAAGGTCAGGCTTGATGGGGCTCTGAGCAATGTGACCTATATGGGGATGTCCCTGCTCACTGCAGGGGTGTTGGACTAGATGACTTTTCATGGTCCCTTCCAACCCAGTGTATTTTCTCCCTATGATTTTCTCCAGCCTTAGATTTGTCACATCCATTACACTATCAGAGCAAGCTAAAGACAAGGTAGATGGGAATACATTGCTTTTAATGACAACTTCAGGGGGTTTATTACACTCCCCACAAGGACCTTTACAATTCCATCTTTGATAGTAGAAGGACAACACCACAACACAAAAATATGGACTGCCTGTCCTGATGTGGTGAATTTGGTATTCAAAAAGAATAAGAACTCCTTAGAGTTCTCCTGCTGTGCCTCCAGCTCTCTCCATCTACAACTCCCACTAAATCCACATCCCAGCCCCACCACCAGCCCCAGAGTAACTCCCCATTCTGTGAGCGTTTACACATGCAAGTAACATTACACACAGGAGTAGATGTACCGTCTGGACCTCTCTGGTCTGACAGCTAATTAATATCAGCATGTTTTAAGTGCCTTAAGGGTTTATTTCATTTGCTTGAGTAATGAGATTATGCCATGTTTGTTTGTTTAAGCTAAATCATACAGAGCCAAACATCTAAACGTCCTTAACTCATAGCATTAGCCCAAGCTGTGCTACTGTGTGAGCCTGTCTTACGATCCTGCTTTAAACTGCACCAACAAACTCCTGTTTTACACCAGTTTCACCCAGCACACCCAGACCTTGAGCGGCCAAATAAAACATTAAACATTGCCAGGCACTGCCTCATGTTTTCATGATCTATATTTGCTTTGCAACTAAGCTTCTGACATACTCAATTTCTAGACCTAAAGAGCCAGTGTAAACCCAGCAGATACATCTATCTATCTACACATACACGCACAAAAGGGATCCAAAACAACACTCCTGCCACAACAGCTCCTGCATACTCAAGGAGAATGTGGACTAGAGCCCAGAGATCCCACAAACCACACCCATGAATGATGGATGAGACTGATCTGCAAGCTCACCTAGAAGCAGAGTATCTCTGCAAACATCCAGCTGTACATTCTTGCTTCAAAATGTGCATACAATCACACTGATTTTGTTCCAACCATGACACAAGCAACATGAAGTTTTAAATCTTTAAAGTTTACACTCCTAGCTGTGTTGTTCTGCTTAGAAGTTTCTCACCAGGGCTGAAGCTATTTCTGAAGTCCCATGGCCATCAAGAGCTGACCCAGTGTCTGAATAATTTTGCACAATTGTATAAAGCACATGAGTATTTAAAAAAAAAAAAGAGAAAGGTAATTCTACCTTGTTTCCTTCTTCCGTCTAAATTAATTCATATTGACCCAGACATCAGCCATGATACGGGGCTAACACAGCCCCTTCTCACTTCTTACCTGGTGCTAAGTACCTGCTGTTGGAGGTAACTCATCCCTACAATGGATAAAAGGAATTTTTTAAAGGAAATAAAGAACCTACAATCTTTCCTGAGCACCAATGGTCACATCCTGCAATCTTCACCTTCAGATGCAAGCCTCCTCTCTGCAAGTCTTGAAGGAAATATGCAATGCCTGTGCTGGGAAGCTCTCATTTAAACTATGAACTTCTGTGAATTTTGAGGTCAGAAGAGGAGACCACTGTGATTTTCTAGCTGATACACTGCATGCTTACTTACCTATATTAATCCCTACTTGAGTGTCATCAAGTATTATTCACATCAATCACCTGAATTTGCCATTTCCAAAGGTGGAGAAACCACCTGCACGTTCAGCAGCCTCTTCCAGCATCAACAGTAGTGAAAATACAGACCTTACCTCTCTCCTTTCCTTAGTTTCACCTTCCAGCTCTGAAGTCTTGTTAAAACTTCACCTGATAGACCTGAGACTCTTCTCATTATTCAATTTATTTTCCCTGTGACAACACTAATTGCCTTAATTTACCTTCCACCACTCTTGCAGATAAGCCAAGCAAACAGAGGTCCTGGACCCTTCCCGACTACTTCAGCATTCCCATGGCACTGGGGACACGGCGGCTGCCACGTCCCTCCTCCAGCCTGGCAGCCACCCGCCGGCACAGGTGAGGAGTGCACCAGACCTTTGGCCATAATATCTTATTAGCAGGGCTGGCTCATGACTCTCCGCTCCTCACTAAAGGACATGATTTCTCCAGACAGCATCCTGGAGGTACAGCCCGTGTTGTTTGCTCTCAGATAGAGAAATTTACAGTTGGCCATCTGAGAAATATGACTTGCTTGTATCCAAGCAATACAAATTGCTTTCACCAGCGGTCACTCCTTTACATTATTTACCGCTCTCCCAATCTTAGTGACATTTCGAGCTCTAGCAACGGTGACTCTTGGCTGTATTGCAGCTTGCTCACAGACATGTTAAGCAGCAGCAGGACAGAATGTGAGTGCTCAAGAGAAGCTGCTAGAAATGCATGTTTGGAGATGATTTCTGGTTTTACAATTGTATTTTGAGAGCTGGGTCCTAGACAGTCCCTGTACCTGGCTGCATTTCTTGCTGCATCTTAAAGGAGTGAAAATCCCCATAGTTACTTTCATCAATCACACATCACATCATCAAGCTCTTAAAATCAAAAAAGGGAAGTCAGCTCTAAAGGATGTGATGCCCTAAACAAGCTGATCGAGACTGACTGCACCATCCTGCACTCCTTCCACAGAACAAGTCCCCTTCCAGTGCCTCAAACTGTTTGCCCAGGACTCACACTAAGCTGACAGGTCTGTGTTGCTCAGCCTGGCCCATTTACTGCTTGTCCACACTAATACAAGATCAGTTTTACTACAGAATTTCTCCAGTATTTCAAGATCTAGTAAAAAATGAGCATTACTGGATCAGTTTACTCTCTCCTCTTCAGTGAGACTGAAGAACTGGATAACCAGATCCTGGACAACCAGGACCAATGTCCAAAGGTCTGACTAAAGCAGAGGCTGTTTATTGTTCACTTCTACCACAACCCCAGTGACAGTCTGAGGGGTAACAGCTTTAAATTGGAAGAAGCTTAATTTAGATCAGACATTAGGGAAAAAAAATTCTTCCCCATGAGGGTGGTTAGACATTAGAAAGGTTACCCAGAGAAATTATGGATGCCCCACCCCTGTAAGTGTTCAAGGCTAGGTTGGATGGGGCTTTGAACAACCTACTCTAGTGGTTCCTGCCTATGGCAGGTGGGGGAACTAGATCATCTTTAAGGTCCCTTCCAAATCAAACCATTCCATGATTCTATGAATCACAACAATCGTCCCCCCACCAAACAAACCAACCAACCAACCAACCCACCCACCAAAAAAACCAAAACCCACACCAGACAAGTAGTAAATTTTTGGTCTTTTCTACCAACTTCACCTAGTAACCCAATTTTATTTCTACTGTTTTACAGAACCTGTTGGTTGTTCTCACCACTACCAGCCACAGCTTCTTGCTGCATTCCTTTGCTTCCTTCCTCAAGCCGTGATTTGTATTCTCTATCAATTTCTCCCTCTGGCACTCAGATGTGTAACACAGACCATATCATAAGGGCTATGCACCACAGACCATATCATAAGGGCTGTGCACCCTACTTTGGCATTCAGAAACTTCAATAGCCCGGAGCAGAGGGTGGAGGGGTGGCTAAAGGTGCAACATGTAAGCAGAGACCCACTAGTCCAGAATCTTCCTCCTGATAGATCATTCACCTACTTTTTTCACCTACTTTTTTTTTTTCAGAAACAACTGCTACAAAAATCACTGGCCACAACCTCCCTGCCTGGAGCTAAACATGAGTGAGATTTCATGCTCCAAGCAAGGCTGGAACTAGTATTTTGTGAAGCTGGGTCACCTCCAAGAAAGCACAAATTCAAGAAACATGTTGAACTTTTGGCTAGACAAAGCTAAAATTGCACTTTGTCTCCCCAAAGCTGTCTATGCTGCTTCTTTCTAACACCTGCAGCTTTTGTTGTCCAGATAGAGATCTATGCTTTCTTCTCGTCAAACATTATAGATGGGAAAAATATGTCAGAATAATTCAAAATTGCCTTAAAAAGCAATAGGCACTGCCACTCTGGATGCCCTGACATGGCTGCAGCATGCCACAGTGCTGCCTGACCTGGGCCACGGGGCCACCAGACACATGAGAATCTTAGTGATTCACCTGAGAGTAATATTACAGCATCTTTTGAAAATGACTTGTTTCCTTCTAGGAACAGGAAAATAGGTAAAATAGGTATTTCACCTGAAAAATGCTCCTGTTATTAGGAAAGGATAAAAGTTCAAACTGGCATAGACACTCCAGCACTCAGCTTCTGGATACCCTAATTTCAGGCTCAAATGTTCCACCATTTTTGCATGCAAAGAGCTACTAGCTCAGACAAGTGGTAAATGTAAAACCTATACATGCTTGTGCTGCAAGATATGAAACTTCAGGTAACCGCAGGATCGTGAAAGCTGATGAGAAAGGGGTTTAGTTTTACATATATTGAATTATTTTTATTCACAACTAATCACAGCAAAGCTCAAGTCTCTCACCTTTTAAGTGTAATATCCAGTATCCAGCCTAATAACTGCTTAAATTGCTGATTAATTCCAGCTTCCGTCTCATGCAGAACCTCGTGTTCAGCATAAAAATAATAAAACAGTCAACACTTCATGACAACTCTACAGGTACCTCTGCCACCTCTTATATTTGGCCTAGCATGTTTTTACAGGGGAATTTACAGCTTTTTCCCCTCGAGCTAGCACAAACCCAAGGATATTCCCCCCCAACCCCCCCCCCCCCAGTCCCCCTTGTAAAACCAAAGGGTATGCTGATAAAAGCAGAGGAAGCTGATGAGAAGGAAAGCAAAGATGCAGTTAGCCAAAGGAGCCTGTAGAAGGCAAATTTAAATTAAAAATTTTACCTGGAACATGAACTCTTTGTGCCCAGAAGTATTCCTCATGCATCAACCATAGCAGATACGGTGGCACAGAGAGCTCACGCCTTAGGGAAGCCTCAGCCAGGTATGTGGATATAAGGATGCATGCTTGGGATGCTGTGACATCTCAAGGATGCAGGAAGGCCAGGAGAACCCCTGAATGACAGCACTGCTGCCATGCTCACACCAGCAGGCACCAATGGGGCCAAAAAGGAATTGTTTACTGGGAAGTGAGAGACCACGTCACAGCAGCTTAACAGAGGCAGAGAATAGTAGGAGTTGGAAAGGACCTCTGGAGATCATTTAGTGCAATGCCCCTGCTAAAGCAGGATCACCTGCAGAGCTCATCACACCCCCCACAGCACAACACCTGTGCAAGAGTCACAGGTGTGATTCATTGCTGGGATGGTTTATTTTCTGCCCTAGCAATGATGTGGTCAGTTCCACCAGTGCATCAGATGCATGAAAACTAAGTTTCATCTCCTCCACCTGGCTTTTTCAGGGCTGATCCCATAATTATTGTGGGCCCATCACTGTTCCCAAAGCCCAAAAGCCTTTCAAAGAGGCTCAACCCTACTCCCAGCCAGGGTCACCTACACCTTGCAAAGCCATGCATTATAATTATTATTACAGTAATAACTAAAAAGCCAGGCTAATTTTGGGGTTTCCTACAGTTTTGTGCCAACCTCCTCAGCACAGAAGCTCCTCTTTTCCCAAAATGAACAGGTCACTAAAAAAAACCAAAACCAAAACCCAAACCAAACCACCCACAAAAAAAAAAAAAAAAAGTCAAATAAAAATGACAGGCAGCACCCATTACATATCTGTTATACTTAGCAACAGAGAATCCATCTGCATGATTCCTGGTCTCATTAAAGATTTGGCTCCTTGTAAATATTATGTCTCTAATCCACACGTTCTCCCTCTGCACTGTGCTTCAAGGGTCTGTTTAAGTAATAATTGGTATGCGTTGTTGCAAAGAAAATAGTGGCTGAGTGTTTGACAACATTACACAAGTTAACATACACGGAAGCCACTGCTGCAGTCCTCGTGTGAAAAATCAATTCAGGGAGGTTCCTACCAGCATCTCCACAAAAACCTCACAGGCAAGGTACCCTGCGTGTTCTACACTTGAGTCTGAAGAAGAGCGTGAGGTGTTCAACCTTGATTTGGCTACCATGGTGGCAAAGGCCTTTCCTAATCTCATGTTGCTCAGAATGGGAGAGGACCTGGCTTGCAGCAGAACCCAAAACTCAGCAATGAAGCTGGTTGCTGTAACCATAAAAAAACCCTCCTTCTGGTGGGAGGGGATGGGCAGAAGCTCAGAAGTAAGCAGAGCAGTTACTTTCAGCAGGACTACTGGCTTTTATTGGCTTAAAGGACATGTGAAATTACTGCCAGATGAGGCTGGAGGAGCAAGTCATTAATAATTAAAATCTACTCCCGATGTATTCAAGGAACTTGGATTTTATTTGCATTTTATAGTAAAGTCCCAGAACAGATGGGACTTTATGGATGCCTGTCAAGACGCCTACCTTGCTCCACCCAGAAGACCATCTATTTGAAACACAAGGGTGAATACTCAAAATAAATGTGCAGCGCAAGTGCACACAGCTTCCATCAGCTGTGGAGCACAGGGTCCCTGAAGGGTGGTGGCATCCCACCTAGGTCCTACCCCAGCAAAACCACAAAGCAGCAACAAGTCTGACATCACCCTGGAGTGGGTTTGGCTCCTGGATGAAATTTCAGGATGGGCTAAACACCCAATAAAAATCCACGAATCTGGCAACTCTGCCACACAGCAGCACAGCTGATTTCTGTTAGGGGTTGATGGGTCCATCAAAGTCAGACATAACAACCAGACCACTCTGGTTCCACCACAGGTCTTTCCCTTCTAACTCTTCCAGATGTGTCTTTTTAACAATCCAATAAATAATATAACCCAGTCACTAATGAGCAAACAACCACCTCCAGCTTTGCCAGCAGGACCACTGAGATCTTCCCACACAGCACCACCACGCTTCTCCCTCACCAGACCAAGTACAATAAACACAACTGACCAAAGTCAACACCAAATCCTGGGATTATCTCTCAGTCTCAAAACAGAAAGATCAAGTAGGACATCAACTCTAGGTGAGAATGGAACAAATTTCAGTTCACATCCCTCTTGCCATGAAGAGGAACATAACAAAACGAAATTTTGGTGTCTCAACAGCCTCTCCTCCAAACTAGGGACTTTCATCTTTGTCTTTGCAATCTCACCACCATGTTTCCCAAACACAACATCACTCCAGCATTACCGTGTGAGAGAGGAGAAACCAAAAAGTAATTACAGAAACTCCAGATGTTTAACGCTGTGAAAACAATTCCTGGTTCTTAAGAAATCATCAAGGCTCAGGGTGCGAGAAAGGGAGTGTACAGTCTTAAAGCATCATCGGTTGCTGTAGAACTAAATAAATAACAACTGACTCATCTGTGCTCTGTTATCAAAAACTCCATTGATTTAATAGAAAATGTTATCTGGTGTCTTCTGGTACTCTGTAAAATGCCAGAGATCCTGGTCTCCACACCATGACGGGACTAAACAGAAGGAGACACATGCAGGGTGTGTAACAGGAAGGTTTCCATGCCCTTGCTGGGGCAAAGGATGGTCATGGCATTTCTCATCCTTTCACCTAAAGCTTATGTTATTTCCTCTGGCAAAGGAGAAGAAAGAAAAAGATGCACCACAGGAAAAGGGGAGAAGGAATGAGAGTTGGCCCAGGCACAATATGGGTGTGACAAAGTGCATTCTGAAATTACATCTTCCAGAATCATGTACAGCTGTGGAGAAAACACCAGTTCCTGGTGAAAATTTTTGTGTCAAGAACAAAACTAGCAGTGACCTGCCAAAACCTCTCCTCCAAACATTAAGTGTTCCCTGCAAGAGTGGACCCCAAAACTATCCTGCACAGTCCTTGTCCTTCTGTGAGCCCTGATGCCATTCATCCTGTTTGAGCTTTTCATCCAAACATCTTTAGAGCAACAATTATTTTCATTGAAGAGTGAAGTGGGCTGCACTGAGGAAATAAAAGACATTTCACAGGGCTTCATCCTTCTCATAACAAAACTGAGCATCAGAAGAGGCATAAAATATTCTAAGATTCATATCACATGTCCTTACTCTGTTGCCTCCAAATCCCAGTGGCCAGGAAGCTGAGCTCAGGGTGCTGTTCTACAGCTCGGCCAAGTAACCAAACATACCAAAAAGGTGGGATTTTAGAGGCAGGAGGGAGGAGAGCTGCTGCATCCTGCTTTGGCAGTGGGATTGGACTAGATGATCTCTAGAGCTCCTTTCCAACCCATAACATCCTATGATCCCAAATTTCTAGGGCAGGTGTAATAATCACCCCAGGTTAAGAAGCCCCTCACCAGCAGCTCTGCTCTCAACTTACTACAGATAGAATATCAAGCAAAGAAAGGAGTACTTGCTAGATCTGATGTGAGGAGTAAACATGACACCTATCAGATTTTAAGAGATGGCATCATCCACCAGATTTTAACAAAACACTCACAAACTGCCAGTGCTGTTTAGAAAAGCTTTTCCATTTCTTCTACTTACACATGAAGCTGCTTTTAACTGACACAGCCAGAAAACAACACCAAAACCCAGTGAAAATTAACCCACCCTTTCCACAGGGCTGGGCAAACCCAGATTCAGGGTGTTTTTTTCCTTAAAGCACACATTCTTACCAGTCAGCTGAACTGGAGAAGTTTGATTTGAACTGCAGCCAGCGTGATGGATTAATCTACTTTCCTAGCCAAAGGTTTCAGTATTCTGCTTCCAGTCCCTGCCTAGGACCTGAGGCTGATATTTTTCCTGATACGAAGAATATTATCACTGGACCTCAGAGACAAGTCTCTAGTGAAATCACAGCATTACACACCATGGTCTGTGCTTTGAATGTTTTCCTGTTAGGAAATACAGGAATAGAAAAGCAGGTGGGATAAGAGGAGTCATACAGCAAACATGGCTGGAAGGCTGCAGCTCTGTGGGGCATCATGCTCCAGAGGGTCCTTGGAGATCCCAAACGGGCTTGGCTGGGAAGAAAACGACCTTAAACCCAGGGAAAGCTAGAGCGAGAAAACCCCATCAACAATCTGTATGCTATAAAGCAATGACAAAAGCCTGGACTGAGGAAGCATCTCAGGCTGACATTTTAGGGGAAAACGGAAAGTCAAAGGCTCCTGCAACTCGAACTTCAAAGCTCTGGAGCGTCTCACTGCTCTGTCTGAACTATCCTGTTTTCTACTCAGTTGCAGAAATACTCGGTTAGAACTTTTAAAGGGGAAGATACTTTGCTTGCCTACGGCTGGATGAGCTCAGATCAAGCTACTAACCACCCTCAACCCCCAGACATGCCTGGCTTTGCTGATCCTGGCAGCCAACCTCTGCCCCCGCAACTAACAGGTGGGGTTCACCAAGGGGTCCCCAAGTCAAAAACTCCTTTCTAAGACATTTACAACACCGCTTTTTCCATAAAAAATACTTGCCGCTCACTGCTGCTTCCTGAACAATCCCTTTCCCAGGAACTTCAGGCAGCAGAAAGTTTTGGGAAGCAAAGAATACTAATCTTTGTTTAAGGCTCGAGCCCCATGGACAAAGCCATTCCCCCGGCCAGCTCTGGAGCTCCAGCACAAATCAGCTTTATGGTAATAACAGATTACACATCGCCACAAATCATTATTTATTATTTCTTCCCCCCACTACAGGATGCGTAATTGAAACGTCTGCGATCCAACAATCGCCTCAGAATCCATAAACACCTCATAGCATTCTGAACACACTCCCCTGTAATGAGCCCGTCTTCAATTTTCCTTGGGAAAGAGACCTTTAAAGAATGCTAAAGCAGGTCGGCGCCCTTACGCACTGATGGAAACAGGAACAAAAGCATTTTGTCACCAAGGCATCTCGTCCAGCATGATTTTCTTTGCTCTGCTTCAACAAACTGAAAAGTACTTGCCTTTATTTTCCCCTTCTCTCCCCACCCCCCGCCCCTAAAATCTGGGCAATAAGCTGTGGTTTCAATCCCATCGGTGAGCCACCATCTGTATGGAAACAACGGACCATTATAACCCTTCCCGGCTATCGGGGTTGGGTTGGTTGTTGGTTTGTTTGGTTGCCTTTTTTTTTTTTTTTATATATTTTTCCCCTGCTTTGCTAACGTTTTTTAAAACACAGGATTAAAATGTCATACCATCCCTCAGGATCGAGGGAGCTGGGTGTATCCCTCTCCTCTGGTCTCGGTGCACTTAATCAAGTGTGAATGATTAAAAGTACTTCAATTAGAGCTACGTACATTCATCGCAGGCGATTCAAAAGGCAGCGCCGAAGTGCAGCTTGAAATTTACTTCCACTACTTTGAGATCTCCATCTCCCACTTTTTTCCCTCCTCCCCAAACCCAACCAGGCAGAGCCACGGGACCAAACAAAGTACCCAAGGCTCAGCCCCAGGGCAGGATTTTGTCCTTGGCAGGACAAAAGGCCATTCTTTTCTCCAAGTCCAGCAAGTTGAAGGGGGTGGGGGGCAGAATGTGATGTGTGTATTATTTTTACTCAAAAGAGCAACGCGTAAATGTGCCCGTACGCCCGCCAACCCACCCCCCCCCGCCCCGTCCGCCACCTTTTCCTCCCCGGCGATAGAGGGTTTAAACGTAAAAAAAAAAAACCAAAAACCAACAAAAAACCCCCAAACCCATAAAAAATAAATACAGGGGGAACTGGAGCATTTTGAGCCCTGCGGGGTGTAGAAGGAGGATGGGGAGGGGTGTGGGAAGGAAGGAAGGAGCCAGGCACAGCTCCGCGTACCGCCTTGCGCACCTCCGCGGGTCATACGCGGAGAGCTGCGCAGGGACTTAATTATTTATTTTTTTCCCTCCCTCTATGAAACAGCTAAATCGCCCTTACTAACATAAAAATCCCCAAATCGCAGCCACCAGCCCCGCATCTCGCGGATGCGGCGTCCGGGGACGCGGAGCTGGCGGCTGCGCCGCGGGTCGTCGTTCCCCCCCCTTTCCCCATCCCCGCCTTTCCCAAACTTTCCAGCCGCCTCCTCCCCGTTAATCCCCCGGCAGATGTTGCCGCCGGCTCTCAGTACTAAGTAAACAATGCGGGGCCCGGCACAACAAAAGATTTCCCCACTTCGCTCCGCCGCCACCCGCGGAATTTACGCGGCCGCCTCCCATCACTATCACCCACACACATATCCCACCCTCCTTTTCCCCTTGTATTTTTGTTGTCCTCCATCCAAAGCAAAGATGTCCTCGCTTTTCCTTGTCCTCTGTACACCCTGGACTCCACCACCATCATCGTTTCCCCATTACCTGCTCGGCTCCGCCGGCAGCCCCGCACCGCTCCTCAACGCCGCATCCCTTCCCGCATCCACCAAGCTGTCGGAGATCCACCTTAAAAACGCCAGTCGCTCGCACACCGCACGAAAAAAAACCCACAACCACCACCACCAAAAAAAAAAAAAAAAAAAAAAAAAAAAAAAAAAAGACACACCAACTTAATCCTTCCCCCCCCCCGCGCTTCTCCGCTCCGCTCTCCTGCTCCGCCCGCCGCCGCGCCGGGAGCGGACGGGGCCAGCGGAGCCCCGCCGAGACGCCCAGCAGCAGCGGGGAGGATGCTAATTGCAACTGGGGGGGAGGGTCGCTGCTTCCCCCCCTTTTTTTTTTTTCCCTTTCCCCTCCTTTTTTTCCCTCTCCTTTCCCCCTCCTCTCTTTTTTCTTCCCCTCTTTTCCTTTCCTTTTTTACCTTTTTTCCTCCCTTTTTTTGTTTTGTGTTTCTTCCTTTTTTCCCTCCCTTCCTAATCTTTTTCCCTTCCTTTTTTTTTTGCCCTTTCCCCCCTTTTATTTCCCCTTCCCCCTTTTCCCTTCCTTTCCCCTTTTTTCTTTACCTTTTTTCTTCCTTTCACCCTCCTCTTTTTCTCCCCTTTTTCTTTTTTCTTCACCTCTTTTTTTATTTCCTTATTTTCCCACTTTTTCTCCTCTCCTCCCCTATTCTCCTCTCTTTCCCCCCCTTTTCCCCTCGTTTTTGTCGTTCACCCTCGGGTTTTAGCTTCCCTCCCCCTTTTCCCTCCTTTCTTTTCTTTTTCCTCCTCTTCCCCCCTTTTTTTTTTATCTTTTCCTTTTTTTTTTTTTTCTAAACCACCCAACCACCCCCACACACACCCCTTTTTTTTTTTTTTTTTTTTTTTTTTTTTTTTTTTTTTTTTTTTAACGGGGAAAGTGCCCAGGCGGTGCTGGGCACTTGAGCAGAGGGAGAGGTAAGCGGCTCTCACTGCTTTTCTTGTTTTTTGGGTTTTTTTTTTCCACTCCTTTTTTTTTTTTTTTTTTTTTTTTTTTTTTTTTTTTTTTTTTTTTTTTTTTTTTTTTTGGCAATAGGCGGGGTCTCTCCTTGCAAACCAATGGCACAAACCCACATGGACCAGCCTCGCCCCCTATAGATACTCTTCACTACAAATAGGCTCTCTCGGGGGATTAGTGGATCAGCTAAAGTACAAACAGACGCAGCGAACAAGGGGCGGGCGGGGGGAGAAGCGGCGGGAGGCGCTGGTGGAAGGGAGGGAGGAAGAGGGTGGTGGGGTTAGAACGGGACCGAGCTGCTCCGGGCACCCCTGCGGGTCAGAGGCTTGGTGGGGCGCGGTGCCTGTTGCGCTCGGAGCGTATCTGAGAGTGCGGGGGGGGGGGTGTGGGGGTGTGTGTGTGGGGGGGTGGGTTCGGGGGCTGGAGGGGCGGGAATGGAGCGGGTAGGGCTGGCCGCCGCCGCTGTCTTTGTTCGGCCACCCGCGCTCAATGAGCCCGCGGAGCTTCCGCGCATCCCCGCAGCCTCTCCCGCTCCCCGCGCATTGTGCCCATCAAAGAGCCAGGGGCCGCTCCCTAGGGTGGGGAGTACCCTGCGCAGCCCCGCGGTGTGCGGGCACCGGAGTGGGGCCTTTTGTGCGGCTCGGCCCCGCCGCGGGGCTGAGCGGTGACCGCACCACAGCCCGTCTCGGCACTGCTGTGTTGAGGCAGAGAATAAAGGCCCCCGGCTGCGCTGGGCCCTCCGCCTATGGCATCGTACGGAGCAGGGGGTAGTGCATCTATCCCCACCCAGTGCCGAGTTTGAGGGGACTTGCCTGGAATGACAGCGGGGTCTTGGGCTCCAGCGCGTCTGTTTATATCCCACAAGTACCTCCTGCATGTGGGAACTGATGTTTTGACAAACGTTCCTCATCTGCTTATCGCAAGAACATGGGCAGGTGGTGATCCCATCTTTTTGTTTTATAATCACCCAGCCTCCTGCATTATCATTGCTTAGCCTGTAGAAGAGGAGGCTGAGGGGAAATCTTGCTCTCTACCACTACCTGAAAGGAGGATGGAGGGGTGGGGGTGGTTCTGCTGACATGCCATGGGCAAGTCCTGGGTTGATGCAAACCACTGTTACTCCTTGCAGCCAAGGTTCCGTCCGCTGAGGAGCTGCCCATCATACTTTGACAGTTACTGGTGTTGCCAGTGCTGGATATCCAAGAAATCCTGGTCATACAGAAATGGTGATTTTTGTGGTTGAATCCCCATCCCTGGAGGGGTTTAACAGCTGCAGAGATGTGGTGATGAGGGACATGGTGTAGCACCAGCTGTGGTAGAGTTAGAGAATGGCTGGACTTGATGATCTTAAAGGTCTTTTCCAACCAAAATTATTCTATGTTTTTATACACACACATACATCATGCTTCTCAGCTAACCTTCAGGAAAGCATGTCCCTCTTCTAGTCAAATAAAATACTGGCACCAGATGATGGTCCCATCAAAGTTAATAAGTGAGCATCAGGTTTTGTGGGCGGAATTAGATGGTCAAGAGCCTAAAGACTGTGACTCTTAGCAGTGTTTGAGCTCCTTGCTGGATGTTTACAGCCTGGTCATCATTTGTTCTCTGAGCACCTGCTGCCAGGAACTGCAACCTCTGTTCTGCAGAATTTGGAGCCTTGTTTAGGTTCCATTCACTAGGATTTCCTGTGGTGTTGGCACTGAGATCCAGATGTAGGGTGCAGCCAGGCACCCCCAAGTAGAGTTTAGCAAAATTCAGCAGCTTGCAGATGGAAGACAAATCTAATCCTGACCTTTGGCAAAGGTCTCCCTGGAGAGAAAACCCTGCTTGCCTGCAGGAGCATTGACCATAGATTCATAGAATCACTGCAGTTAAAAAAGACCTGTAAGATCAATAAATCCAACTATTATCTAACTCTATCAAGTGTGGTGCTAAACCATTTCCCTTGGCACCACGTCTCTGTGTCTTTTAAACACCTCCAGAGATGAGATCACCATTTCCGTATGACCAAGATTTCTTGGATATCCAGCACTGGCAACACCAGTAACTGTCAAAGTATGATGGGCAGCTCCTTAGCAGATGGAACCTTGGCTGCAAGGAGTAACAGTGGTTTGCATCAACTCAGGACTTGCCCATAGCATGTCAGCAGAGCACTCCCACCATTATTCTTTGCTTTGTTGAATGTTACATATATGCAATGTGGGGGTGGGGGTGGGAAATGGGACAGGAAAACAGTAGTTGCTTCTCATAAGTAACACTGAGCTCGTGATAGAAACAGGGTAAATGACAGACATCGGGGCCAAAGACACAAATAATTATGTCACTGCTGGAGCAATTAGATTACAGGTGGTAAAGAAGAAAGCTCTGAAGTAAATGTCTTCGAGTTTAGCAGGGGGCAATCCTCAGGCATGTGAATTTTTCTTCAGCCTGTTTGGATTGCGATCGAACATTCATCAAGTGTGAAATAGCCTTTGTAATTAGATGCTAAGAAAAAAGATACACGGTGGGGATCGTGTGTGTGAAGCCAGAACAACAAGGGGTTTAACTTCAAATTGCAGCTCTTAAAGCTTCCAGTCATCTGCTGCCCAAACTTGAAGGAGCTTCAACTCCTGTATCTCACTGGTTGGTGCAAAATTTGGTGTGTGCTGGAGCTTGGGAGCAGGAGGTTTGGGACAAGATGTAAGAGCTGAAGGAGTAGGATGATTCTGCTGCCTGGGGACAGAACTCTTCCCTGGCCTCTTTCTTCCAGCTTATTTTTGGAGGAAAATAAAACATCTCCAGGTATTTTATCCAATTACGGGACAGATTTTGCAGTCAGTGGGCTTTCACCTACAAGGCAGGTGCCCCACATCTCCCGTTCTTTTAACTGTATTTTAAAAGACTGAGGCACTCATCTTAGGGAGTAACTGGGGGTAGTTGTGCACATAATTCCTGCTAGGAGAAGAATAGTCCTGAAAACTTAGTTTGAGGAATAACTTTGATGAGGGATGTAACTTTCATGAGGGATGCTTGCAAAGCCAAGCAAAACCAAGCTGTTCCTCTCTTCTTTTAACCTAATGATAGCTGTGCTAAAAGTTACCAGCACCATTCAGGAATCCGGCAGCATTTTTGAGTGAAAACAATTGAACTTTAAAAAACCAAAAGCACTTCTTATGAATGTTTTTACTATGGGAATGAGGTGTTTGGCGTGCAAGGTTTTCATGGCACCCTTTTACCTGTCAGACAGGACTCACCTGCGGTGCTCACTCTGCTGCTGCTAAATAACTGCGGGACTCAAGTGCTGCAGCATAACTACTTCCTAAGGTAAACGAGAAAGTCTATGGCCGCTGTGTCTGTAATGGTTATAGCTGATGAATCTGTAATTATTTTTAGTAAGGGATTACAAGCCTCTCCTGTGAATAACTTGGTTTCTAGTAGCTGTGGATTGGGGAAAGCCAAGAAGCACAGTTTCCTGACCCACATGCTGGCTCCCAGGCAGTCACACGAAGCACTCCATCAACCGGCAGCGCAATCACACTTCCCCTCGACACTTCACTGACACGTCAGCCTGAGTGCAGCACCTCCTGCTACACTGGTACCACTCAAGACCTTGCAAGGAACTAAAATAAAAAAATAAGATTTACAATCTGCTTTTCATAAAGAGGTTGATTTGCAGATGCAAATATGGGCCTTGATCCTGCAAAGATGATGCTCCCACATGACTTTTATGTAGTATGAGGAGTCAGAGGGGCTTCAGCTGGATGGCTCTCAGTGCATAAATTTAAGTGTGTGCATCACTCTCTGCAGATTTAGAGCAAGGATGAACTGACTAGAACAGACCTGGTATTTTACTGCTCCCATTGTCTGTGTGACTTGCTCAGTGCTTTGTGGGAACAGGCAACACAAATCCTGCCTAGATCCCTCTGAGACCATGTTTGATCATTAGAAATGACAGTTGTATGGTAAGTAATGCCACATATCCAGTGTCAATGTCAATATCTCATCTATTTTTTTGACCAGTTTTTAAAACATAGCTGGTTTTAAACATCTATGTTGGCTAGTTTATGATGGATATCAAACACTGGAACAGGCTTCCCAGGGAGGTGGTTGAATCCCTATGCCAGGAGGTGATTAAAAGATGCAAGGATGTGGTGCTGAGAGACATAGTTTAGTACCAGACTTGGTAGAGTTAGATAATGGTTGGACTCAACGATCTTAAAGGTCTTTTCCAACCTAAACAATTCTATGATTCTATGATATTCATTAAAATAATCATCTATATTTAAGAAGGTGCTTGGGCCCTTTACAAATCAGTGGCAGCAAACAGTTCTTTTCTACTAGTTCTGTTGACTTAGAAACTTAAGCCTAGAGTTTGGTTTAACCATTTATAGTATAGGGACAATAAGCAGGAATATGAATGCATTAAGGAATTTCCCTTAAAGATTTTTGGGAGCCCAGAGAAATTACTTGGTTTATTTTACTGAATAATCTGTATCAGTATATTGGTTTAAAATGCATTAACAGAAACACATCCTTCATTTCACTGCTCTGACTGATGCAAACCAGGGATGAATTTGCTCCAAAGAAGATTTGTTAAACTGTCCGCAACTAAGCATTTAGAAGATGAGTTTTTTCTCCTCAAGTTTTGAGCTCACACCAGAGTGACATGGATCTGCAAGCATCATTCAGCACAGTTACTTCCAGTAGGAAGTCAAAAGGTCCACCATTTGACATTAATCCTGGAGAAGTAAATTCATGAGGAGGGTGGTCCAGATCACTTTTATATAATTCACCATAAGGATGCCATCCAGTGTGAAGGATTGCACCATGAGAGAAAACATTGCTCCTGAAGATCAGCAACTTGCCTCCTCACCCCTATTTTAGGATTAGTTTTTACCACTTAATGATGCTATTTTTCATGTTTAAAAGGTCTGTACCACAGACATGGAGTTTGGTAGCACAACAGTATGTAAGGTTAGGTGAGGTTTTGAAAAACCTGGTCTAGTTGAAGATGACCTTGCCTATGGTGGAGGGGTTGGAACTAGATGATCTTTAAGGTCCCTTCCAATCCGAACCATTCTGTGATTCTGTGATTAACTTACTAGAAATGCAAAGGACTCATTTATGTCACAAGTTCTATGAGGGAACCTGGAGAAAGGAGGGTGAAAGGGTTTGGGGTTTTGCTCATTAAAACATGGGGAGCCTTGCTCAACACAGAAAAACAGAACAAATCATCAAGGCAGATTTGATTTCAGAGGGTGCCAGGAAAAATACTCAATAGTTTTTCTTCCCCATTTCTATGGAAGTATTTCCAGTGGGTTTCTTAAGAGACACAGCCCTCATTTGTTATCTTATACTGCTGCTGCCTTGATATTTGAGGTGCTGGGTCCTTCAGGCTCTGATCCTAAACTGACACGGGTGGTTGCGTGTGATCTCTAGAGGCTCCAAGACCTCAGATTGTCTTCCAGCCTGCCCTCCCCTCCCTTTCCCTCTGCCTCTGGGAACAACTCTGTGGGCAGAGGACTTGCACATCCCCTGGGGTCATGGTGTACTTTGAGCTCCCTATTGCGAAGCTATGAGTTATTTGCAGTGTGTGCAGAAACTCTCCCAGTTCTTTTTGATTTTGAAAGAAAATCAGGCCCAGAACAAGAGGACACAGTCTCAAGCTGCGTTAGCGGAAGTTTAGGCTCGAGGTGAGGAGAAAGTTCTTCACAGAGAGAGTTGTTAGCGATTGGAATGTGCTGCCCAGGGAGGTGGTTGAGTCACCGTCCCTGGAGGTGTTCAAGAGGGGATTGGAGATGGCACTTGGTGCCATGGTTTAGTAGTCATGAGGTCTGTGGTGACAGGTTGGACTTGATGATCTTTGAGGTCTTTTCCAACCTTATTGATTCTATGATTCTATGAAAACAAACTGATTAAAAACAAAATAGCCACTCTGCAGCTCAGCTGCTGCTGCAAGTGCCTCAAGCAGCAGTTGGCTACCTCTGAGCCCTGGCCATGTGCTCCCAGCCTGCACTGCTGCCTCCTCCCACTGCCAGCGACAGCATTTGTGCAGCTGCAAGGTGAAGTGGATCAGGGAACAGATCCAGCTGAACGCTAATTCCTGGGAAGGGAAAAAAAAAAAAAAAAAACAACCACACCAACAAGCTTATTTTCAGCTGGATCTGTTCCCCAACCTGGTTCTGCCTTTAGCCGCATAAGACATGTGCTGGCACAGAGAGAGACTGACACGGGTGGGAAGGAGCAGCTGGGGCTGGGCTGGGTTTATGGTGGTGCTGGCTTACGCCCTCTTAAAAGCATTTGTCAGGTGATGACCTCGTGTTAATATATCACTGTTTGGGTGCAGAGAGCAGCAGAGGTTGCAGGGCTGGATTTTCACTCCCAGAACCATGACACTGTGTTTTACAGGATCTGTGGGATAAAAGAATCCTGTGGTGGTCCAGAATTCCCTTTTAACTACAGGGATGTAGTTGGAGGTGCAGAGATGAGCTTGGGATCACAGAGGGGCTGCTGGCAGGGAATGGGATACCCATGCATGTTATCAGGACATATTAATGTCCGCTGCCAACGTTGACTAAAGCAACAAGTGTGCTGTAAGGCCAGCAAAACACATGGGATATCCTCATAAGAGTATATAAAAAGGTTTTATTCAATAGTATGTTGATTGCAATAGCAACACTTGTTTTGTGATGTAACCATGGTATTGGTATCAGACTTCCACATTAAATTAAATACAGATTTTGACTCATTTTCATAAAGTTGTCCGAGTTTAGGGGCCAGGTGAAATTTTTCATAATACTCTGATGTTCTCCCTTCTCAGTAAATTTATTCCCATTGAGAAAGAAAAGGAGTTACATGCTGAGAACCCTTGAATTGAATGGTTGATTAGAAAGAGGAAGTATGTATTATTTCTGCCTTGCTACAGACACTGAATTCAGCATTGGTGGGAAATTCTCCAATCCATTTCCCTTTGCAAAGAGGGGCAAAAAAGGATGCAAATGTACACCATATCTCTCTCTGGAGAATCCTGTTTTTTTCTTCCCCTCTGCATGTGTGACATCATTATGCAGAACTATTGGGGTGTTGGTTTTTTTTGGTTTGGTTTGGTTTGGTTTTCCTCTCATTTTATTGATTTTATATTCTTAGGCAAGGGATTAAAAGTTTGGAGAAAAACCTCACTGAGTGTAAATGCATTCTCATACCCCTTCCATAAATCATCTTTACATCATCACTGCATGAGCAGAATTGTTCTGTTGATAGAACACAGGGCTGATGTTTAATCTTTCCAGAAAAGTTTAATAAAAAGTTCTTGAATCAATCTGTCTGGTTTAAAATTTGAAGGGCAGTCGGATGTACTAATCTGATGTATGTGCCAGGCGTTTCTAAACAGTTTTTAGATAACAGAGCCCTGCCTGCTTCCTCCCCCTTATCTGCTGTGGGCTTCCTCAACGTTCTCCTTCCATAAATGCTGGCTTACTTCAGCTGCCTGCTTGTACTTTAATATCTTAATGAGGAATCCCAGAATCTCAGCACGGTGAGGGTTGGAAGGGACCTGTGAAGATCATCTAGTCCAATGCCCCTGCCAAAGCAGGGTCACCTACGTAGGTTGCCCAGGATTTCAATGTCCAGGCAGGTTTGGAATCTCTCCAGAAGAGACTTCGCAACCTCTCTGGGAAGCCTGGCTCAGGCACACTCACAGCAATGAGGTTTTTCCTTGTGTTCACATAGAACTTCCATGTACCAACTTGAAACGTTTAACAGTCCCACAAAGGCAGATTCAGAGATACCTTCAATTCAAACCCAGAATACACAGTTTTAAGGGAGCAGAGCGGAGAGAGGATGTTTTACAATACAATACAATACAATACACCAGGTTGGAAGAGACCTTCAAGATCATCGCGTCCAACCCATCAAACAATCCAACCCACCCAACAACTAGACCATACAGCCAAGCACCCCATCAAGTCTTCTCCTGAACACCTCCAGTGAAGGTGACTCCACCACCTCCACGGGTAGCCGATTCCAATGGGCAATCACTCTCTCCGTGTAGAACTTCTTCCTAACATCCAGCCTAAACCTGCCCTGGTGCAGCCTGAGACTGTGTCCTCTTGTTCTGGTGCTGGATGCCTGGGAGAAGAGGCCAACCTCTGCCTGGCTACAACCTCCCTTCAGGTAGTTGTAGAGAGCAATAAGGTCACCCCTCAGTCTCCGCTTCTCCAGGCTAAGCAACCCCAGCTCCCTCAGCCTTTCCTCATAGGGCTTGTGTTCCAAACCCCTCACCAGCTTTGTTGCCCTTCTCTGGACACGTTCCAGCAAGTCAACATCCTTCCTAAACTGAGGGGCCCAGAACTGGACACAGTACTCAAGGTGTGGCCTAACCAGTGCAGTGTACAGGGGCACAATGACCTCCCTGCTCCTGCTGGCCACACTGTTCCTGATGCAAGCCAGGATGCCACTGGCCTTCCTGGCTGCCTGGGCACACTGCAGGCTCATGTTCAGCCTACAATCAACCAGCACCCCCAGGTCCCTCTCTGCCTGGCCACTCTCCAGCCACTCTGACCCCAGCCTGTAGCACTGCCTGGGGTTGTTGTGGCCAATGTGCAGAATCCGGCACTTGGATGTGTTCAATCTCATGCCATTGGACTCTGCCCATCTGTCCAGCCTGTCGAGGTCCCTCTGCAAAGCCTCTCTGCCCTCCAGCAAATCAACTGCTGCCCCCAGCTTGGTGTCATCTGCAAATTTACTGATGATGGACTCAATGCCCTCATCCAGATCATCAATAAAGATGTTGAAGAGCATGGGGCCCAGTACTGATCCCTGGGGCACACCACTAGTGACAGGCCGCCAGCTGGATGTGGTGCCATTCACCATTACTCTCTGGGCTCGGCCCTCCAGCCAGTTCCTAACCCAACGCAGTGTGCTCCTGTCCAAGCCACGGGCTGCCAGCTTGGCCAGGAGTTTGCTGTGGGGAACGGTGTCAAAGGCCTTGCTGAGGTCCAGGTAGACCACATCCACAGGCCTCCCCACATCCACCAGGCGGGTGGTATTTTGACCACATTGAAGCTGTGCTGCGCTCAGAGCAAGGCTTCTTGCTGAGCAGTATTTATTATGTTAGATTATGTTATCATATGAAAAGGGCTACTTGTCTGAATTGAAGCTGACATTCTTTGGGTCACTGTAATGCTAAATGCAACTCTTTGAGCCTAGCAGTTCAGCGAGCTTTCCACCTATCCCACCTACTTTGTCCATACCTCATCAGTTTTTCTATATGAGAAAAAGTTACAGAGAGTATACAGCCCCTGGGGTCTACTTCTGCCTTTGTTGGTTTGTAAGCCTTTTACTGCAAGATTTAACATTAAAATTGTCAACAGAAAAGAGTTTGGTAATGAAAGGATGAACCAGGCCTTCTAGGTGATCTGCAGTTTGCTGGGACACTGGTACTTGCCCTGCATGGCTGTTAGTGGTGGTTGAAGTGAAATGTGTTTTGCTTGTATTCCCCAGTGCAAGCTGGACCTGGCTCATGGCTGCCTTACCCTAGCTGTCACTCGGTGTTTAAATTACAGTGGTGCCTGGGGCATCATCTGAGATCTGGCTGGAAAAGAGCTGGCCGAAGGGGTTGTGACAGATGTCTGTAAAACCCTGAGGGCTCGGGAGAGGGAATAGGAAACAAGTGTGTTGAATCACAAGTAGGAATCAGGTTTTGAAAGCAAGAATCTTTTTTGTAGTAGAAAATGAAATTGTGCAACATGTGACCACCAAAATGCTGTGGAGACAGATTATCTGCTGGGTTAAACAGGGCTGAAACACATTCATAGGCCATTCATGGGCCATCCGTGATTACTGCACATGGTCATCTAGACACCTCCTCTGTGTTCAGGGAATCCTCATACTGCTTGTTGTTGGAAATTTGAAGGGATGTTTGCAGTTCCTCAGAGTTGGCCCTGAATCATCTGTTGTGACCCCCATTAGAGACAAGAGATGGGGTGAGGTGGGCCAGAGCTAGCCCAGACAACAGATCTGATCTTGTTCTTCTTACATTGTCCTTAGAAGATCACCTCAGTCCCCAAGCACCTGCAGGGTAGAATCAAACCAAAAACTGGAAGAAAAGAGATGAAGTGACTCACACTATGTACCTTGGTAGGTCAGGGAGAAGCTGGGTTTCAGCAGTCCCTAGCCAACATCCTATTCTCCAGGGCTCCAGTTGTTCAGTTTTATGCTAATTAGGAAGTTCCTGGCATAAAACTGAAGCAGTGCAGCCCTGAACGAGGCCCTCAAGGATTTAAGTGCCTGGAAGGCAAAAGTTGCATTTCATTGTTAGTACAATTGTGCCTTCAATCTCTCTGGTCACCAGAGATGTAGCAAGTGTGGTGTCAGCTCAAGGCCAAGCAAGGTAAATGCAAATAAGACAGTGCCTGTGGATTGCCAAACATTGACATGGTGCTGGTACAGTACAAAGGGACCTGAGCTGTGTGAGCCTTGGACCTGCTGCTGTGATTTAAATAACCCAGAGACACCAAAGACAGGCTCCTGTGATGGAGATTGAATATTGCCTTCAGTTTTGGGCCTCTCACTACTAGAAGGACTTTGAGGCGCTGGAGTGTATCCAAAGAACTGCAATGAAGGTGGTGAAGGGTCTGGAGTAGTGGCTGAAGGAACTGGTTTAGTGTGGAGAAAAGGAGGCTGGGGGAAACCTCATTACTTTCTACAACCCCCTGAAAGGATGTTGGAGTAAGGTGGTCAGTCTCTTTTCCCAAGTAATAAGTGGCAGGACAAAAGGAAATGGCCCTCATATTGTACCAGGAGATGTTTAGGTTGGATGTAAGCAAAATGTTCTTCATCAAAATTGTTGTGAGACACTGAACAGGCAGGTCAGGGCGGTGGTGAAGTCTTTGTCCCTGGAGGGATTTAAAAGATGTGTGGATGTGGTGCTGAGGAACACGGTTTAGTGGTGACCTGGCAGTTCTGGGGTTAACAGTTAACAATGATCTTAAAGGTCATTTCCAAACAAAACAATTCTGTAATTCACTAATAGGGTCTGCCATGATCTCTAACTGGGAATTTAAAGAAGAGACATCATCTCAGAGGGCAGTTGGGCACTTAGGAGTGGTTCCACCTATGCATGAGCAGCAAAGCCACCTGCCCTCACCCCTCCTCTTCCTCATTTTTGAAACAAAGACCCTAGCTAAATCTCAACCAGTCCTTCCAAGAGCTGCTCGTTGCCAGATTGTGTGCGCTGAAGCAGAGGACAGTCCGCATGAGAACAGCACTGCTGTTATAGCAGTGACAGCTAGAGATAGGATCTTGGGTTTTGATTATTTTTTTTTAAGCTGAAATAGTTAGACACTGGAAGTCCTACTGTGATATAATTATACCGGTGCGAGCACGCCCTGTACCATCTTGCTTATTTGGCGTTCTGAATCAGAACAAGCTGCACTGGTTGTGTGTTTCTTCTCGCAGTTGAATTGGGTCCCCACAAGGAAATTCGCTGCTTGAACAAAAATAGTGTTAAAGCACCAGACCTCTGCAGTGGAGATGGGTCCTTAGCTTCTAAATAAGCAATTTTACTTTTTTGTTGGCAATAAATAAGCTGTAGGACTCTGGTCCTTTAAAGAGATAAAAGGCACAGAAAATCTGGTGTCTTCTGTTGCTATTTCCTGATTAGACTTCAGAAAGCGCTCTCGAAGAAATGCTTCAACCTTCACCATTAAATCTCCAGGAAGCCCCAGTGCCCAGGCCCAGGAAAAAAATATCTCTCCAAAGCCAGAGGCAGAATGGATGTCTCTGTTTGGTCCAGCACCTTCACAGAATACCAGGTTAGAAGAGACCCCAAAGATCATCTGGTCCAACCTTTCCAGGTGATAGTGTAGTTGAAATGATGTGGCCCAGCATGCTGAGTCTTAAAACTGACCAAGGTAGAGAAATCCATAACTTCTCTTGGGAGATGATTCCAATGTCCAACTGTTGTCATGGCAAAAAATTTTCTTCTGGATTCCAATTGGAATCCCACCAGGGGTAACTTGTACCCATTATCCCTTGCCTTTTCCATGTGACTTCTGGTAAAAAGGAGTATCCATCATTCTGGTCTCCATGTGATGCAACCAACCTTCTGCAGGATCTTGCATTTTTGTACATATGGTCTCATGCCATGATATTAGGGAGATTCCAGTAGGAGATGTTTCTGATCTACATCCCATTTTGACAAGCCCTGTGTTCAGTGGTGATTGACAAATGGAGCCAGCATCTAAGCATTGATTTGTCCTGAAGAGCATACCTGTAAAAGGTTATCAAGGATGCCTAGTGTATTACCATGGTCATAGCCTCGGTGGATTTTCAAGTTTCAGTGACCGCATGCTCTTAGTGGAGGAAAAAAAGCAAATTCCTCCCCTTCTTTGTGTCTGATACCTCATTCCAGGTGGGAAAAAACAGACCAGTGAAGACATCTGATGTAAATCTTTGCTACTTGGAGGGTGGGCAAGAAGTAGAGTGGAAGGTTTGGCACAATGGAGACAGCTGCTACAGGAGATCTGTTGCCAGTCAACTACTCCTTTGCCATTCTGTTTCTCTGCTCCACCCTCCTTGATCAGCAAAATTTTTCATGGATCCAGTGCACTGGGAATTAATCCAGGATGTTTTGAGTGTAGTGCTGGCTTGGTTGTCCTCTGACATATCAGCAAGGATGAACCTGAAGTGTCTGAAGTCTAATGGCTAAGAGACAGATGACCCCAAATTGACAAACAAGGGATTCCATGCCATGGACACATTATTCAGTATAAAGTTGAAGTTCAATATAAAGCTTAAGGATCATCAGGGTCTATTCTTCAATGGCCAGTGTCCCAGGAGGACTCTGTCCTTTCTGCCTTCAATCCCAATTTGTGAGCTCCTGAACCCAGTTTCTGAATCCAGTTCCTGAATCCAGTTCTTGTCTGGGGCTTCCCCAGTGTCTGCCCCAGTATCAGTGGTGATGGTGACCTCATTGCCAACAAGGGCTAGGTTGGATATTGGTTTTGTATATTTGTGTCTATTTAATTTTATTGTTCTTCTTTCCATCCCAGCTGGTTTGGTTTCTTTCCCAACCCATCGGTCTCTCTCTCATTCCCTTTCTCTTCCCTGTGGGAGCATCTGTCACTTGTCTTGTGGCCAGCCCAGATCTGCACCTTGACAGGTGCCTACCAGGGCTGGCTGTATGGTAGAAATGACTCCCATCTCTGCTTGCACATGAAGCTCATGGTGTCAAAATCTCATGTTCTGTCATCCTGGTGAAAGAACTTCTCTTCAAAACATCCCAAAGCCAAATGCAACCCAAAACCATTAAGAGAAGACTGAGTTCATTGGAGTTAGTCCCCACCACGTTAGTCTCATGCTCCAGCAGCACAAAAGTGGAACTTGCAAATTAAAGATGATGTGTAGAAGTAGCATTTGGTGTTTAGTGTCTCCCAGGAAATGGAGAGGTCCCACAGTTTGCCAGGTGGAAGGTGTGCAGTGAGGGAACACTCCTTAGGGCTTGAGCTGTGCTGGGTCTTGGCAGATGAAGCAAACAGGAATCACACAATCACAGAATGATAGGTGTTGGAAGGGTCCCCTGAAGATCATGGAGTCCAACCCCCCTGCCAGAGCAAGATCACCTAAAGCAGAACTCATAGGAACATGTCCAGATGGGCCTTGAATGTCTCCTGAGACAGAGACTCTAGAGATCTGTCTGGGCACTCTCAAAGTAAAGATGTTAATTCTCCATGTTTAGACGGAACTTCCTATGTTCAAGTTTGTGCCCGTTACCACAATGACATCTTTTTGCATAGAAACTTCTCTCTGTGCCTCTGAGAGTGTGTTGGATGTTGATACCGAGCCAAGCAGGGAGAAAGTTGCTGGTTGAATGAACCCATCCTCCCTTTATTTCTGTGTGTTATCAAGTGAGAGGAGAACTCCTGTGAGTAACTCAGCCTGTGGACTAAGCTAAACTCCCAGGAAATTGTTTTGGGGAGAGCCTAGGCTTTGTTTAAACAAATAAACACAAAGTACAAAAAGGAAGAGCTATCCTGAGGCAGCACAGAAGGGATGGAGCCCAGCAAACCAGCCTGTGCATTCATTCTCGTCAGGTTTTTATTTAATTTAGATAAATATCGAAACCAAATTTGATTTGCGAAACAACAAGAGGCTCTTAATCTAGAAAAGATCAAACTGGGAAAGTGTGGAACTTTTTTTTCATTTGGGGCTTTTCTTCTACATGAGGCTATTTCCTGAAATCATGATGAATTTGCAAATAGTTTCAGCTGTCCCAAAATTACACTTCTCAGCAAACAGCTACTCGTCTAATGAAAATCACTCAGCTGTTACCAAGGTCTTGGCTAGCTCTGCTGTTACATTTCCAGTGGGATTTTTCCACAACCGTTAAGCAGGAGTGGCCTGGGAATTTAAATATGGATAATTCCCTTCATCCTGTTGCAACTTGGGCAGCTGAAGCTCTTCCTTGGCTCCAGCATGCTGCTGCTAGGGACACGTGTAGGGATGCCAGCGACTGCTGGAGCATCCCTTTGGGAGGAGAAACAGACAAAATGGAGCAAAGGTAAAGTCTGAAGGAGATATAGAATGCAATTGGAGATGGAGGGCTTAGTGGAGGGCCCGCAGTGGAAGCTGGGGAAGGTTTGACTGGGTCAGGACAGGCTGAGAAAGCAGTGGAGAGCCTCAATGGGAAGAGCAGCATCATGACAGCTCCTGTCTGTAAGCTATCAGATATAAATGTTATCTAGCAAGGCAGGATGAAAAGAAAAGACTTTAAAATTAAATTTTACACACATTGGGTTTTTGAGTAAATATTATTTTAGCTATCTAAAGCTTTCAGACTAATGGCAGCTGTTTCCTTTAATGCCTACCATTGCAGACCCAAGGTTTATTTACTGTAATGTAATATATCTTGAGGGAATGTCGCATGCAGATATTAGCAATTAACTCATTAATCTAAAAATCACAATTCTTGCAATTAATAGAGCACTGCACAGTCACTCTAATTACAAACTCTGCACAAAAGGCCAGTCTCACAGGGAACATGTAGCCTCCTAATTAGCCAAGATTTCAAAGGCAGACAGAAAATTGAGATGTTGAGGGTCAGGGAGGGAGAAATGTGAATACATTGCACTGTGAGCATGTCTGACAGCAGGACTGACAAGCCACACATAAAGAGTTTACTTGGGTAAAGGCTGGGGGCAGCACTCACCTACCCAGGGCATCCTGCTGTGGTCTGCCAGCCATGGTGTGACTTATTTTGGGGGAAAGAACCAGCAAGACTCACCCGCACAGCGGTGATGGGATCCTAACAAGGAGTCAGGAGTTTGGGAACTCCTAAGCAGGGAGTTCCCAAACTTTTCAGAGTGCTCACACAGCCATGCTCAAGGGAAGCATCTGGCATCTGGTGATGGAGGTTTATCTGCTGGGAGACCTTGGGGGCTCAGGAATGGGGAACAGTCCTTTGGGACACTAGCAAGCAGTGCAGCATTTTCTCCCCCAGTGCTGTGAGATGCCAAGTCTCCTGGCTTAGGTCCAAGAAAGCACTTCTGTGTGCAGTTAACTTCAAGTACAGGAGTCATCCTGCTGATTTCATTAGGGCTACTCACACACTTAAGGACTCAGCTGATCTGGAGAAAGTGTGTTCAGTAAGAAGCAGGACCAAGTCCTCTATCACTGGGCATTACCATGCAAAGTCTTTCAGCATCTCCAATTTTCCAGCTACAAGTGGAAGCAATAAGAGCTGATTCCCTCCATGTCCTCTTGCCAGCTAGTGTGGTAGCAGAGTCCTGTTGTCAACACAAGTGGAGCTTCCCACCTGCCTCTAGATGGGCTCTTCTCATTCCTGAGACATGAGACCTGTCTGCTGATATACTCACTGATCTGGTGTTGCAAATCCCAGCAGAAGCGTTGGCCTCTGGGCACCACAGGCATACCAGACAACATCCCAAGGGGTGCTGTGGGAAGCATTTCCTCACCCAGGCCTCCACCCAGATGCTATTGTAATCTTTATCTCCAAGCAAGAGACAGGGAGTCTGCCAGTACAGGGCTGGTGTTGGTAGAAACCGTTGTCATAAGCTGACTTGCAGTGGAAAAACGCTGTGGAAGACAATGCCTTGTCTGACTTACAAATACGATTGCAGTGCTGATTGCTTTTCCTTTACATTGTATCCCTCCTCAGGTGCTTAGAAGCTGATGGGTTTAGCCCCAAAGAAAGTATTTTTTCATCATAGTTTACTGATCATGTCCCAGAGATAAACTCCTGTGCCAGTAGCAATTATTTTAGAGGGCACCATTTTTTTAGGGGACATCTCCCATTGTCCTTGCTTCCTGAAAGGAACCTTTCATCTCAGAGCAAATGATTCCTGGTAGACTACCTCCTGGTCCAGGAGCTCTGGAGGAAATCACCATTGGCATATGCAGACTCCATGCAATGGAGGTGGGAACACCTCCATGGGTGGTGGAGGGGATAGACAGTAGAAGGGAAGCCACTGAGTGTTTAGATGGTGGTAAAGAGCGAGAGGTCATCTCCCTGAGAGTCTGAGAGCCTGCAACTGAAGCAGGTTTAATGACTCTTTGGCAGGGTATCTGCTCCCACGTGGGGACAGGACTTCTCAATGATGAGCCTCTTTGTGCAGATCTTGCTTGGAGACTAGACCTGCTGGGGCTAATACTGCTTGAAAGACAAATGCTGGCAGCATCTTCCTGAGAACAGACCTGCTAATGGCACACTAAACCCACAATTAGGGCTCAACACAACCGAGGTTGTGGATAGACAGTTACTGACTTTAACACAGCAAGCTGAGTGATAATATTCTCGAAGAACAATGAAAGGACCAAAATACAGAAAATCTGAGATTTTTCAGACTGATAGTACTTAAAATGGGTTTGGGAGGGAAGGGAGACAGGTGAACATCTGTGGGGGACTGTGTCCCCAGGACTGAATGCTTGAAGATGAGAAACTGCAGGGAGAGATGAAATGGGAGCCACCTGTTGCTGGCTTAACAAGTAACTCCAATAGATGAGATAAGGGTCAGCTGCGCTACCCTAATAAGTATCGCCAGCCAGTAAGAAGAGGAGGTCATCGATTAGTCAATCCTCTGCAGCCACACCAAGGGGAGAGCAACGAATGTGAGCTGTGATAGAGGCAGTCGTCAGCTTCATGGGCTTACTGCTGCAGGCAGGAGCTTTTGACCTGGGCGCTCTCTACCCCCTGCTTGAATTCCATCCCCGTCGCTGTGGGTGCCGCCCTGCGCCCTACTGCGACAAACATCCTATCATTTACAGGAAAGAACTCCACAGAGGTGTGGGATCTTGGGGAGTGAAGTTGGCTCACCATCCTGTAGAGAGAGGAGAGCTTGGAAGTCAACAGCTTCATGCAGCCTGGGCAGGAGAACACAGAGGCAGAAGGACCACTTAATGGCTGCTGCCCTTTCAACAAGATGTTTGCTCTGATTAGCTCTTTATCTCCTATTCTGTAGGACAGGGGAGAACTTTAAACATAATATTGTTGAGTCAATATTGCTGGAAGACTTGGTTAATGATATTAAGTAAGAATCAACTAGAAAAAGGCTGAGAAGAAAAGTTGAGAAATAACCACTCCTTGGGGTTCCTCAATCCTGTAGCACCAAGCCTGTGCCCACAGCTTTTTGTCATCTATCGGGCAATGCCAGTAGCTGCTGGTGCTGCAGTGGGAAAGGGATTAGGCACTACAGTCATCTTGGGATGAATCCACCTGAAAACTGGTTTTAAACAAGGTTAGTGTGAGGAGAAATGTTAATTTCTCTGGGACAGTGGAGAAACGCTTAAGAAAAAAACAAAAGTTTTGTAATAGTGGCTGGCTGTGGATTACGGTTTGCTGGGAACAGAGCAGGTGATTTTGATGTATTTTTTTAATAACGAAGATGGCTGGACATGGGAATAAACAAAAGTTATTAATACACTTCTTGTAAGGATGCCCTGCCTGTGAGTTGTGTCTGGGGTGAAGCAGCACAGCTCTCCAGGGCTCTTGTCTTGTCTTTGCCCTTTCCCTCCATGTCTTAAGCAATTTGTGCCCACCCTGCTTCTGCTGCAGCTGGGGTACTCAGACCTGACCTATGGAGAAACTTTGATTAACTAAAGGCTGTAAAGCATTTCGGGGTCATTGCATGAAAAGCACAATGGATATATAAAGTATTGGGAAGGAGTTTCCCTCTACTCTGCCCTAGTGAGGCCACATCTGCAGTATTGTGTTCAGTTCTGGGTTCCCCATTTGAAGAGGGACAGGAAACTACTGGAGAGAGTCCAGCAGAGGCTACAAAGATGCTGAGCATCTCTGTGAGGAGGAAAGGCTAAGAGACCTGGGATGTTTAGCCTGGAGATGAGTAGCTTGAGAGGGCATCTTTTCAATGCTTATGAAGGTCTAAAGTGAGAGAGGCAAAAGGATGGGGCCAGTGGTGCACAAGGACAAGGACAATGGGCACAAACTAGAGCCCAAGAGGTTCCATCTGAATGTGAGGAATAACTTCTTTATTTTGAAGGTTCTGGAGCAGGCTGCCCAGAGAGGTTGTGGAGGTCTTCTCTGGAGACATTCCAGAACTGCCTGGGCATTGTGATCCTAGGAAACCCACTCTGGGTGACCCTGCTTTAGCAGGGGCCTTGGACTAGAGGATCCTCAAGGTTCCTTTTAACCCCCATGATCCTGGGATTCTGTGAGTTGCAATGATGTGATGTTTATATACAGATAAACTAAAAAGCCAAGTTTTCTTTCTTAAAATGATCTTGATTTTTGCCTCTTGCACATGAAAAACTCATTGCAGAGTGTTTAATTGCAACTTAAGGACAGTTATTCAAAGGGTAGAGGAATCAGTGCACATCTTAAACTCTCTCTATTGCTGTCACATAATTAACTCAGTGTTTTACAGAGATTTTCTCCCCAGATGAATGATGAGAATAATACACTTTCAATTCTGTTCATTCAGTAATTAATCTTTGTAGGGAAGAAACTTAAGTGCTAGCAAAGTAAATGTGAAATATTAGGCTGGGAGAGTTGGGGCTGTTCAGTCTGGAGAAGAGCACCTCCAGGGTCCTTCTAGTGACCTTCCAGTACCTGAAGAGCACCTACAAGAAAGCTAGGGTGGGACTTTTCAGAAGGGCTGGTTGTAATAGGACAAAGGGGAATGGATTGAAGATGGAAGAGGGGAGAATTAGAGTGGATCTTAGAAAGAAATTCTTTACAAAGAGGGTGGTGAAACACTGAAGCAAGTTGCCCAGGGAGGTTGTGGATGCTCCTTCCCTGAAAGTGTTCAAGGCCAAGCTGGACAAGGTCTTGAGCAACTTGGTCTAGTGGAAGATGTCCCTGCCCATGGCACGGAGGTTGGAACTAGATGATCTCTAAAGTCCTTTCCAACCCAAGCCATTCTATGTTTCTATGATTCTATGTTTCTATGATTAATGAGAGCATTGAACCAATACGAGACCACCAGATGCCATCCAGAACAGATGAAATGCCACCACTTGTCTGCACTCCTCAAGAGCAGGAATTTTATCCAGACATTTCAAAACTCCTGGCAAAACCAGTAAGTTACAGATATGCTGAGGGAAGTCATGCTTGGGTTGAAAAGTGGATTATTGCACTGTGCATGGTGGAAAAGAAATGAAGACAAATAAAATGTAAAATATTGCTCCAAGTTTGAATGGAGCAGTCTGTCTTGGAAGACCAAAAGAAAAAAAAAAAGATGATAAAAAAAAATTGGAAAGTCCAAGCTGGCAGTTATTAGACTAGCAAAAACATAGTGCTTATGTACATAATGGTTTAACTTAGATTAAAAACCATAACTTATCTGAAAACACTCCTTTTAGTTCTTTGGAGGTTAAATACGGTTCATAGCAGCTCTCACAATTAAGTTGTTTTTCCCTTGCTTCAATAAAATGTATTAAAAATAATTTCCTGAAAAGTAACAAAAGATCATTATTTTGGTTGCAAACTGACACCGTGTTATTCCTTTAAAGAGAAAACACGTGCAGCACTGGTGGTTGCACAGCACCAGAGCTTGTACACCCTGAGGCACCTCTGTGGGTAAGAGTAAAGGGTTCCATCAGCAGGACCTGAGCTGCGGTCTATTTGCACCAAAGGAGCCAATTGCTCATTGAAATTACTGTGCCAGCATGATACCACAGCAATGCAAACCCCGAGAGGTTGTTCATCCTGGGGAAGAGATGGCTCTGGGGAGACCTTCTTGTAGCCTTTCAGTACTTAGAGGGTCCTGTAAGAAGCATGAGGACAGACTTTTTAGCAGGGTCTGTTGTAACAGGACAAAGGGTGATGGTTTTAAACTAAGAGAGGGAGATTCATACTAGAGAGAAGGAAGAAAGTTTTTACACTGAAGGTGGTGAAACACCGGCCCAGGTACCCCAGGGAGGCGGTAGATGCCTTATCCCTGGAAACATTCCAGGTCAGTCTGTTTGGGGCTCTAAGCAAACTGCTCTAGTTGAAGGTGTCCCTGCTGACTGCAGGAGGTTGGGCTAGATGATGTTCAGAGGTCCTTTCCAACTCAAAGCATTCTTATGATTCCATGATCCCTTTCCTCCCCACAGCCCATCTTGTGCTGTCTGGAGCTTGACTGGCCTCACACCTCATGCCCTGGTGGTAACCTGGGCTTGTTGGGTGGTTCCCTGCTATCAGGGATGGTGCAGGGAAGATGCATGGATTTTGTTTGTTCATGGTTGATGGGAAGGGCTGAGGTTTGCAGCCACCTCTTCCTTCTGGCTATTTACATTTGGAATCAGATAGTATTAAAAAAACTTTCCTAGGATAAGAGTAACTACAGTAGGGAATCGGCAGATGACTGGCAGACTCATCTGCTCGCTGTGAGGGCAGCTGTAAATGTACCGTTAGATGTAAGAGTCATGTCTAAAAGTAGGAAATTGCATGGGCTTATTTCCAGCAGAAAGGTGGACTCCCCAGGCTACACTCAAATGCATCACATTACTCTTCTCCTCCTTCCCATCCACCTTCTCCTCCTTCCCAGGATTTCTGTCATTCTTTTTCCAGGAATTTCCACTGCAGTAGGTAAGGGTGAAGCTACAGTTTCTTCTAGCCCTGGGGAAGAATTGCTTTCGAAGTAATCCTCACTCCTTCACTGCCACAGCCACTGGTTTCTGACACTGTGCTTGTCACAGTGGTTTCTCAGCACAAGGATGTGGAAACCCTTTCACTGGATAAAACGGGCAGCCTTAAGGGAAGGTAAAACATCTTTTAACCTGCCCCAGAGCCCCAGTACTGCACTCAGAGCAGCACACCCCATGCTGAGTCAGTCTGGTTGATGTCACCCAGTGTGACCACCTTCTTCATGCAGGGACTCCCTGTGTTGGGTGATACAGTCCTGGCTGGCCACCTTCAGTATCAGACATGGTGTCATGGGTGAAAAAAAGTCCAAGCCAACTGCACTGTAGGAACACATATTTTGAGAGCCATGCTGATGCGGAGCAGCAAAGGGGAACTGGCAAAGCCACCAGCACATTTCCCAAGCACGTGCTCTGAAGATGCCATAAGTGCCTCTGTGGGTTATATCAGCCTAAGCGCTGTGAACCACTCAAGTTACTTCCTCCCTAAAGGGAGAATGAAATCAGTATCACTATTCAGCAGCAAGAATATGGACATCACATGCACAAATTCCTCCTGCTGTCATGGGAGGAACCCATACTGGCTTTTAGCTAGGGGTTGTCCCAGGTCCCCCAGCATCTGTGAGCCTTCAGAAGGAGAAGAGGTCTCTCCATTCAGCAGCAGTCATCCATCTTTCTGTGACCTAACCTCTGCTCCATGAAGGAAGGAAGCAAGGAGGTACTGATGTTTCCCATTTTGTTCCCCTGAGCTGGGTGGCTCCATTGTGGAGGTGGTGAGGTTAAATAAGATGGGAAGAAATGGGAAAATTCCTCCAGGCTTCATTATGGATGTAAAGGGCCCTCAAAGGAATAAAACACGAAGATGGAAACTGTCATCTATTTTTGGAAATGTTTTCCTCTCAGGGACTAACTCCAAGGCTATTAATCAGCATAACAAGAAGAGGAAGAGACTCTCAGAGATCAATTGCTCCTCGCTGGAGAAGTAGTTCAAAATAATTGTATATGTGTTGGGGCTCTTTTTGGTGTAATTGAACAGTACCAAAAGAGTCAAGTATATTTAAGGGATAATCTCTCCTGTGCTGTAGTGAACAAAGCAATAAATGCCTATTGAGATTGATTAATCATTGAGGAGGTGCCAAAGAGTTTAATCCATCCCAGAAGTCTTTTATGACAAGGAACCTGCAAAGTGGTGGGGATTATTATTATGTGAGAAAACTGTTAGAAAACAAAACATTCCCTCTCTTTGAAATATGTAAATATTATGTTTCTGCCTCTACCTGCAGGAAACCTCCACCCCAGAGGTTTGGATAAGGATCTACTGGTAAAGTTCACCATGGACAGGAAAGGTTCATGTAGTGTAATTCCTAGAAAACCATACTTCCTTGTTTGCTCCCTACTGAGAGAGATAAAGAGGGGGAAAAGTAGAGAAAAAGATTCTTCTGATAATAAAAAAAAAGAAAAAAGAAAAAAGCTTCAACAGAGAAACCTTTTAGTCTGTACAAAATTGAGCCTGTCCCTTTACTTCCCTTGCCACCTGAAGTGAGAGCATTTTTAGTGTCCTGTTGACCTGGACCATGTGGGACTAAATCTCCACTTTATCTAAAGCAAACTCAAGCAGAGCACTAAAAAGGAGTGAAAGAGAGAAAGGGATGTACAGAAACACATGATGATGGAGAAAAATGAAACACTGTCATTGCCTTTAAAGCATGGAGCAAAGTGTGGGGTCTTGCTGGGGATCACACATGAGCCTGCTCCAGAGGAGGAACCAAGTTGTTCCTCCAGTGCACAGGTGATGGGCACATTAACAGCTCATATCCAGAAGCACTCCTGTTGAAATAGAGACACTCGAGGCACTGGAACAGGCTACCCAGAGAGGCTGTGGCTGCTCTCTCCCTAGAAGTGTTCAAAGACAGGTTGGATGGGGGTTTGAGCAACCTGGTATAGTGGAAGGTGTTGCTGCCCACAGAATAGAGGTTGGAACTAGATGATCTTTAAGGTCCCCTTCAACACAAACCATTCTATGATATGATATGATATGATATGATATGATATGATATGATATGATATGATATGATATGATATGATATTATCATAGTATCAGCCAGGGTGGCAGTGATGCTGGGCACACCTTCCAGGAAAGAGGATGTGAAAAGAGGGGAGAGAAAACTGGTCTGAATTTGAATAGCAACCACAGTGGGAGGGCTAATAAAGGAGGCATGGTCACCAAGGAGATCTTCCTCTTAATTTTAAAAAATAAGAGTGCTGACATGCCAGGGCCATAGAATGCAGGGCTACTGCTGGGCAGGCTAGGCAAGAAACTTCAATAGCTGTACATCCAGGGTCCAAACAGAAGTATCTCATGGGTGTTTCCACACCTTCCCCCACTCCCCCCCCGCCTTTGCCCCTTAGCAGTGCTGAGTAGGCAGAACTCAGCTGACAAATCAAATGCAAACATGAGAACATTGTTTGCTTCATCTTCCTAACCTAAAGACAGGATTCTTACCACGAAAGTACATGAAACAACACCTGATTTGCTCGCAAGGCTCTTTCACAAGAAAGAGAATGTGTCCTTTCATCTTGATCTCTGATGTACAAATTCCTCCCTCCGTGCACAATGTAATTGCCAGGGCAAAGCCCAGTTTGGCTTGGGATTAAATAAACCCCACACCCAAACTGGTATCAGGAGAGGCTGGAGGTGTCTTCATCCCTGCACATCCATCAAGTCCATTGTTTCCAGCCTTTCTGGATCCCACTCACTTGCCTATGAATCATGTGCCTCTGGAATAAGCTGCTGGCTCAGAGTGGTGGTAAAGGTCAGGCAGGTGGGATGGGCACAGAAAAAAAAGTTTTGAAGGAACCAATTCAACCCCTTTGAGTTATGCATTCAAATGACCTTATGGCCCTCGCTTCAGGAATGCATCAGCCATCAGGAAAGCTCTTTAGGATGTGTGTGGAGGTTATTTTTCCTGATTCAGGGTCTTGCTCAGAAAGGACAATCAGCTGAGCATCTCTACACCACATAGGAAGCAAAAACCTCTTCTGTGCAGAACAGCACACAATAGGTTACTGTTTTAAAAAACTTTTCTTTTCACTGTTTTACTTTTTTAATGCTCTTTTGTTAATTTAGACTTCAGAACAACAACAACAAAATACATCCTATTATTTTTGTCAGCATGGTCAGATTCTTCTGCCTGTCCCTGTTGCTCCAGTGTTTGAGTGTGTCAGACCCCACACCCAAAGGACCACTTGCCTACAACCTCTTCCTCCCACTGACAGTTTTCAAATGATGGGAGCAGTTGTATTAAGTCTGTCAAAGCTACTTCTAATAAAATTTTGATTTCTGATGCACATCATTAAGACAAAAGCAAGACTTTAAGTCATCTTCCCCTTGCTTCCATGCATCTCAGTTATCACCAGGCTTTGGTGGGTGGGTTTGGTCGGTTTTGTGTTGTTGGGTTTTTTTTTGAGCATAATTATCTACAGCCTTAAGCTTCTGGATTGTGTACATCTGATCAGTGGTGGCCACACTCAAGAGGAAGAATGTGTGGTCTACCACCACACTAATTACCAAATCTAAACTGTAAATGCATTAACTCAAGAGCTCATGGCTGCAACGTCATGACTCCAAATTTCTCCACTGTACCTGTGTTGAGAAATGGAAGAGCTTCCCCAGGCTCTCTTTGGCTGCACCTCAATCACATACCACCCAGTGGCACAGCCAGGAGCTGTATTCCCCATCTATTCAGGACTACTACGTGGATGCAGTGATATATTCCTAGATGTATTTTGGGAAGAGATCTTTTGCTTTTCAAACCCAGCTCAAAGGATCATTAACTTGTATTACATTTTATGATAAATGATAGCTCAAAAGAAGCCTTTATGAATTGCCATAAAAATCTGTTTGTGAAAGCAGATTCTTATCCTTGCTGAAGTGTAGAAGTGCAGTAACAGGGCACAAAATGGTTGGACTTGATGATCTTTTCTAATTGAGAGGAGTCTATGATGCCATGAAAAGTGAGGCAATAAACATAGGCTAGATATGGCCATCACTAGCTTCAATACCACACAGGGCTGTGTGCTAGGGATGTATTTTCACTGACATCATGCAAAATGAAATGAAAGACATGCATGAAAGCAGCTCAGGGCTTGACTGTTGGCCATTCAATTCAGCAGGATTTTCAACACCAGCTTTAAAAAATGCAGAGCAAGACCCCAAAGGAGACCCCCAGTCTGCTGTTACCATAGCTCAAGGTCTACTTTGCAGGGGCTCCTACATGCACATAGGCTTTGCTTGCAAAGGATGTAGAAAGAACATTTTCTGGTTTAGGAACTGGACAAGACCCTAGAAATCTGGTTTCACATTTTATTTCTGCCACAGGCCTCCTGCACAACCCAGGGAAAATCATTTAACTGGGAGTGCCTGTTGCCAGTAGTACACCACCACCACCTTGTTTCTGGTCTCCAACTGGACTTCTGCAAGGCAGGATGGAAAAGACACAGAGATGTGGTGCTGAGGGACATGGTCTAGCACCATACCTGGTAGAGTTAAATAATGGTCGGACTTGATGATGAACGTGATGATTCAAAAGGTCTTTACCAGCCCAAATAATTCTGTGGTTCTATGATCTTGCTCAAAGTGCTCCCTGTACTTTGCACAACGAGGCCCAAGCGTTGGCTGACACCTCCATGATGCAATGGCATCAGTATTTTGGAGTAAAAAACCAAAATTTTTCATGTGGGATAAAAGTCTTATTTTGCCTTCTTGATTTGGTAGCCCTCTGAGACACTCTTACTCAGGAATGAACCATCCCTACCTCTTGTGAGAACACTTCCATCCTGATTAATCTGACATGAACAATAAATACTAGTATGAGGAAAGTCTGAAAATTGCCCTTTATCATTACCTGTGTCTAATAGATGGGTGTGAAATAAAATTGGTATTCTCTTCACCGTCTCCTGAAGAGTAGCTGGTATTTGATATCAAGAGAATTTTTTCCTTTTAAATTAATCAGAAGTCGTCAAGTTCTAGGTAATGTCTAGGAGATTTTTTGGAGGCTAACTTCAGAGTTAATACCAGGGAATTTGAAAAGGGTATACATTTTTCATTATGTCAGATGAAAAGAACATCCTTCCTATTTGTATGACAGCACAATAAAAGACAGCACCAGTGACTTCAACTCCTGGGTAATTTTTTACTTGTCTATCTGGTTCATTTTTCTTTGATCAAACAAAGACTAAAAATACTGTGGCATTTTACTACTTCAAGCCTCAGACAGGCACAGACTTTATGTTTCCAGTGGAATATTGGAAAGGATTGTATATTTGAAGGACAAGTTTCATCAAGTGTCACATAGCTGCCATGTTGCCCCTTGCAGTATTTACTGTTTTTAGATTTCTACCTTCTTGTCTTGCTTATCTTCAAGCACTTCCCCTAAATCCACTCACTCCTCTATCATTCTTATTTATTTTCTTCCTTTTTCTCCAAAACAAATAGCAAAGTTCTTAACTCTTACTGTCTGAACTTCCTTTCCTTTATCTCACTTCCTCTCCCTTATGCAGTTTCGTGTTTCTATGTCTCCTCTCCCCACCGCATGTTCATTCAGTGATGACTCCTCATCTTTCTTCCCTTCTCCAACACTGTCTCTTCACCTTTCTCTCAGCTTTCCAGTGTCTGGCACATTTCCCAGCTTGCAGGCTAGGCTCTCCAGCCCTCTGCTCATTCCCCCTATGAGGCTGCAGCTCAATGACAGCCCATGTCCTGAAGCTCTCATTCCACAACACCCTCCTTTCCCTCTGCTTCTCCTGACCTCTTGAGCCCCTCCACAGCTTTCTCATCAGCGACTCCACCAGCATTACTGCCTGTACTGCTGCTCCCAGCTGTGTGCCCACATCTGTCTCCCTTTCAAATCACTTTTGGCTTAATCTTTAACTACTCCTTCCTCGCCTTACAAACACCTTCATTTCCATGATGAACTTTCCTTTCTCACAAAGCCTTCTCTGCGACCCATCCTCTTTCTTCTCACCATTAATTATCCTTGCTCTCTCCTTCATCTAAACTGCTCTCTGTCTCTTGCCTTTTTTAGACTGTAAGTGCTTTGGGACAGGGAACATGGATCATCTATGTTTATAAAGCAAATGGTAAATTTTGTGACACTGTATAAATATTTCCGTTATTAATTACAGGCTCCGACATGAGGCTTTTCTTCAAAAAAGGTCTGCAGAAAGGAAATACATATTTTGGCAGCATCTCATTATGTTGACCTCACTTTATAATTTCCCTCCCAGCTCAGGAAAGCACACACCACAGCGATCGCTATCGTTGGACAGGCACGCAGACCTTCTTCCGCATGCAGGAGATAGAGACCTATCTGTTAACCTCCTGTTTATCTCCTCATCAGCACAGACCAATTACGTGATAACATTTTAAGTGAGGGTGACATTTTCTACACCTCAGCTCCTACAATTAGATCTGAGTGTCAGGGAACATCATGTTGGTGTAGGTGAGGAGAAAGGAGGCATCAATCTTCCCTAACCATTTTATCATAGGGCTGGCATTACAGTTCACTTCATTCCTTCACTTGACACAAGACTTTCTATGGTGCTCAAGCCTTCCTGAGCCTATTGTGACAGGACAAAGGGTGATGGTTTTAGAATAAAAGAGGGAGATTTAGACTGGATAGAAGGAAGAAATATTTTACAATGAGGTTGGTGAAACACTGGTCGAGGTTGCTTGGAATGGTCATAGATGCCATGCCCCATCCCCGGAAACATTCCAGGTCAGGTTGGAGGGGCTCTGAGCAACTGTAGGGCAGTCAGCCTAGTTGACTTTGAAAGGTCCCTTCCAACCCCAAACATTCTATGATGCTGTGATTCTCTGTCAGTGGGTACCCAATGAGGAGCTCATTTTGTGGGTATGTCTTTATCCAATCAACAACTTGTGCACATCTCGCTCCTAGGGTGTGTTATAGTGCTACTAAGTTTGTGAGAAATCTCTTTTGGGGCAAATTGGTGTCTCAGTTCTTATCTAAGCAAAACACATTTTGTCCTTGGAGTCTCTAGCAGAAGTGTGCACCTATCAGTGTAAACAGGCAGTAGTCCTTCAACAGACCCTGCGTGCCAAGGAGAGCCCTTGCAATGTGCTCAGCCTGTACTCCTGCCTTTTCTGTCTCTCAGCTGGGCTCTGCATTTGGGTTTGTATTGACTTTTTGGCAACCTGCATTTTCTTAGAAGCTGTTGTAGCTTTTGTTGTTCCACCCTGGACAGCTGGAGGGGAAATCATTGCTGGTGGCTGGGCTGAGCATGGGCCATGAATGCACCCTGTTGCTGCTCCCACCCTGGTCAGAGTGGGAAGTGTGGACTGGCTTTGTGTGATATAGAGAGCAAAGAGATTGAGTGTAAGGGAAAAAGTGGAGAGGAACTACATGTCGTTGCCAAAAATCTTATAAATAAATCCTGTCAGAGGCAGCAAGCCCATTTTTGATGCTGCCCAGGCTCTGCTTGCAAACTTTGCTGCTGTTCTGCACAGCTTTGCAGGTACAGCAATACCAGTGTCTTCACACTTGTGTATTTGCAATCACATTTTTTTAGGGGATTAGATTAAATTTTGTCCATGAAAGACAGTTTTTGTCATTGTGACTGTTCCTACATTAGGAACTGCACCACTTATAACCATATAACTTCTTCTTCAATTGCTAATGTCTGGGCATGACTCTGTTCTGCCTTTGATCCTGATTCATTCCTGAGTCCACTTCCAGAACCCTGCTCCTGAATCCAGTTGTCAACAGCTGCGACTTCCCCAGTGCCTGCTCCCAGCATCAGTGGTGACAGTGACATCATTGCCATCAGGGGTTGGTTTCAATATTGGTTTTGTATCTATTTTTGACTATTTTATAATTGTTCTTCTTTCCATCCCAGTTGGTTTAGTTTCTTTCCCAACCCATCAGTCTCTCTCCCTTATTCCCTTTCTCTTCCCTTTGGCAAAGCAGAGGGGTTCATAGAGAGCATCTGTCACTTGTCTAGTGGCCGACCCAGCCCTAACCCTTGACAGATTTATCTGTATTTTAGAAAATCATGTGCCTTACCCCCAATAGCTGCATACAAAATGTGTAAGACCTCACTGCAGTACTTTGCCTGCTCTCTCATAAATGAGTCTGAATGAAATATTGACTTAGTGCTGGCACTGTTTCAAGAGCTTGCTTGCACCTTACTCTAACCAGTGTAATATCAAATGCCTAATCAAAGCATAAGTCATCACAAGCAAACAAACAAACAAACATATTTGATTGCTTTGCAATAGGAGAGTTTAACAAGGCTTTCCCAACTGGGATCCTAGAGGCGTGGTAAGCCCAAATTGACAGCTGCTCAGCTGGAAACTATAATGATTGAGACCCAGCATGAAAAAAGTACACAAGAACTGTGATTTTAAAGAGCTGCCAATGCCTTAGTAAAAACTCTTGTGTTGGAGTGATTGTTCATTCTGAGCAGATACTGAGCCCATCAATACCTGTGCCTCAGTGCAAAAGAAACTCAGCTACTAATTTAACCCCTGCATTTTATTCACCTCCTTTTACAAATGTCCTCCAGAAAACAGATGAATAATGAAATGGTGATACAACTTGATCCAAAAAGCAAAGGCAAAGCTGTCTGAAAGCTGCAGAGGGTCTCACAGTGCCAAAAGGCTCTATGGCAAAGAAGCAGATTGAATTCAGCTCTGGGAAGCTCAAAGGGAAAACCCCGGCTTTCACTCTGTATACTCACTGATGAGCTCTTCTTCAGCTATTACCCCTTGGAAAAGAGATCTGAGAGCTACTGCTGATAGTTTGAAGAAACATCAGTCAAAGCTCATAGGAAACCAGAAGGGCAACTAGACTATTATAGGCATGTGTGCCTGAAAGCTCATTTAATTTTTCCAGCTATGTAAGTTGATGTAATCAAAGGTGTTACATCTATGAACTCTGCTCCATCTGTATCCTTAGACCAGCACAACTGCAGCAAAATACTACTAAAGCAGACAACAGCCTTGTGCCACTGTGTCAGTTCTTGTCTGCTCACCTCTTGAATATGGTGTGTGGTTCTCCCTTTCCCCGCTCAGATCAGAAAAGAGATGATTAAAGAGGGAAGAGGATAAAGATATGTAACAGCATGAGTGGTGTAGAGGAGGTGTAACGGGAGAGATTATGCATTACTCAATTTAAGAATAAGTGAATGTCTACTGCTAAACCGTAGGTAAAGCAAATACCAGAAACTCTTTTTTGTTTGTTTGTTTGTTTGTTTTTTCCACATAAAGTCTACTTAAATTGTGCTTAAAGTCCACTTGGTGCATCAAGGCTAAAAAATAAACAAATAATGGATTTTAAAGGGATTAGGCAAACTGACAACGTCCAAAGGATGCATTGTATCTCCTTCTTCCTCTTTTTACTCATCCAGCTATGGTAGATGGAGCTGTAATGACTCCTACCTCCTTCGGTGGCCTCACACCTCCTTCAGCGTCCACATGTGCTGACTACTCCTCACTTCTGATTTGTGTAGCTGCATCCACACTTGCTTCTGCTTTATGTAGCCTCCTGATGGTCACTAGAAGAACAAGATCAAATGCGGAGAATATATCACAATATGGCCTTAGCATGCCTCTACCTTCTTACAGGGAGTAGGTGTAAGGAATGGGAACTGTAGGTGATGACATAATTGGTGTCACAGTGTTTTATTTAAGGCATCTTCTCCTGCAAGGTGATCCTGGGGTCACAGGATCAATCAGAAGGAAAAACTTCTTTACTTTAAGGGTGACAAGGAACCAGAGAGGTGAGGACTCCTTCTCTGGAGAGATTCCAAACCTGCTTGGACATTGCAATCCCAGGCAACCTGCTCTGGGTGACCCTGCTTTAGCAGGGGGAGTGGACTAGATAATCTCCAGAAGACTCTTCCAACCTGCACCATTCTGTGATTCCTCACCATGTTCATCTTACAAAATTCCAGTTTTTCCATTGTTATGAAGACCAAGCTACCACCCAGAACCATCACTACCAGGAAATCAATACTTAGAATTATGGAATCATTTCAGTTGGAAAAGACCTTTAAGACCATTGAGTCCAACCATTCTCTCCCTCTGCACTACATCCCTGCATCTTTTAAACATCTCCAGGGATGAGGATGCAATTATTATTTATTAATTACCTTATTTATTAAGTACCTCATTTGTTAGTCTCATTAATCTCTTAATCCATGAGTTATTTTGTATCTGGAAGTGCTAGAGATGTGGACCTCACTGTGTTTATGCTCACTGGTTAGCAATGGTGTTAATCAAAGCAAATCTTTGCCTGTGCAGCTGCTGTAGTTTTAGAGGAGAAAGAGCGACCACAGAACATGGGGATCTCAGTCCTTGTGTTCAGCCTTCCCACAGCTGCTCCCTGTATCAGCACAATTATGGCTGAGGTTTTGCACAGTGTGGGATAAGCAGCTTTAAGTCATCTGCATGCAACCACAAACAGGGAGGGTTAAAATCAGGCTTAGGATTGGGGTCTTCTTGGCTTCACTCCTCCACTTACTTAGTCCATGGTTCATTAGTAAGAAGGAACAGAAGTGCTGGCTTTGACCTAGGATTTAGTCCCAATTAAAAATCTCCTCCAAAATTATTCCTCATTAGTCTTCAAAGTCAGCCTGAATATTTTCATATCCACAGGTCCCTGTAGACACTCAGTTCAGCACACACACACATGCTGACCAGCCCTCCTTTCCCTCCCTGGGAAAGATATTCCTCATTTGGGGCTCCCCTGCACAATTCCTGTTCCTGCCAGTGGGAGTTGTGTATGTGTCTAAGAAGAGAAATTGGCTGCAGAACAGTATTTTAACTACTATATTTAACATATTGTATTATGACATTTACAATATTTCCCCCAAAGCTCTTCTCAGATTGAAGAGAAGCGACTATTTGCATTATGCTGGCCCTTTTTTCCTAGTTGATTGACAGCAAAATTAAATCAGTTCATTCCTTGCAAGTTGTATGCAACTAATTCTGCTCGGCATGGTTGAGCAATAGCTTATTCTGCTAGACACCCCATCGACTCCCCCAGAGCCTCTGACTGTGAGGGAAGGCTCATCCTGAATAGGGCTGGGGGATCTCTAGCTGCATTTGAATGAAGATCTTTGTCACCAGAGAAAGTTGAGGGGCTGGAGGGGGGTTGTTTTGGTTTTAGGAGGAGGTTGTCTGGGTTTCTCTGGGTGCCTGCATTTGGTTGGATGTGGTTCCCTAATGCTGGGTTGGAATCACATTTACAGCAAAATCCATTTCATTTGATGTTAATTATTTAATACAAATTCAGTTATCATGCCATGCCCCATCAGCACACAAACTGTTCAGCCATAAACAGATGAAAGAATACTTCAGGGGCAAAGCACTAACGTCTGGAGACATAAGTCAGATAAGAGAGGCATGGAGAGGAGGAGGAGAAATCTATATCCAATAGTAACCAAATACATCCCCTTTAATCTAGAAACAGGAGACAAATTTCAAGTCATATAGCAACCCTCTGTTTTTTTTTTTTTTTTTGTTTCTGTGGGCCTCAGAAGACTAAAGCAGTGTGCTCAGTTTTGTAGGAAAGAAACAGTTTGTAGAGAAAAAACACAACTTCAAACCTAAAAGCATAGGAGCGCATTAATTTCCCTGGAGTCCCTTGGAGCAGTTTGTATCATTCTACTGTTATCCATCCAGCCTTTTAGAGCAAACCATCAGCAGGAAAGTTCCCTAAATCCAAAGCTCAAGCTATGTCTTAAAGTGTACAACTAGAGGCAGATCAACATTTTGCAAATAGCTCTCCAGTGCCATCAAATACACACATCATGGTCACTGGAACTGCCTGGGAATGCTTGAAAGCTTCTTCTGTTGAAAACATGGCTTCTAAATCTATGCCATTCCTCCTGCTCTAGTGAGGTTTTGGCTGGAATTGTGGATCTGCTTCATCTTCATGCTGCCTCAGACCTGAAGCCTGAACTTTCCCAGTCCCTGTTGCAACAGCCTCTGGCTCTGCAGAAAACTCAGGTCCACCGCAGTACACCATGGTGTGAGTCTTTTGATATGGTAATATATAATGATATCGTCTCTAGGGTCCATGAGGTACTTCGGGATCTATGTCTGAGGATCCTGAGTAGGCCCTGCTGAACCTGAGCATGAATCATGTCTTAGGAACACCTGTGCAAAGGCTTTGAGTGCTCCAGCCAGGTAGCCCTGATTTCCCACCTGCAGAATGGTTCCTCCTCCCAAGGTTTAAGGATATAAAAGAGAGGAGGGCCACAAAAACGGTCAGAGAGCATCTCTGTTGTGAGGATGTGTTGGCAGAGTTGGGATTGTTCAGCCTGGAGAAGAGAGGGCTCCAGGAAGACCTTATAATGACCTTTCAGTACTTGAATGCTCCAGGGAGACCTTATAATGACCTTTCAGTACTTAGAACCTGTTGTGACAAGACAAGGGGGTGGTGGTTTTAAACTAAAAGATGAAGGTTCAGGCTGGATAGAAGGAAGAAATGTTTTACAATGAGGTTGGTGAAACAATGGCCCAGGTTGCCCAGAGAGGTCATAAATGCCCCATCCCCAGAAACATTCCAGGTCAGGTTGGAGGGGCTCTGAGCAGCCCGATCTAACTGCAGCTGTCCCCACTGACTGTAGGGGAGTCAGTCTAGTTGGCTTTCGAAGATCACTTCCAACCGAAACCAGAGCATGATTTATAGACAGCAGAGGGCTTGGCAGCACTGGCACATGTGTCCCAAATGATGGAGACCAGAGAGGTCTTTGAGATAGATCCAGCCTTTAACCAAACCCTTTTGGGAACTGCCAACCCCAAAGCACAGCAGACACCTCAGGCAGCTGGGAAGCTGTAGGAACTCTTTTAATGTCTGTAGTTGTAACGCCTGTCACTGCAGTTCATGAGAGACAACTAATCAATAACCATGGAACCAAATAGGCAAATAAAAATCCAATCCATTAATATGGCAGAGGTATTTACTTGTTGTATTTACACCACTGAGAGCTGCACTGTCAGTCAGTGCTTCCCTGTCACAAGATAGAAGCAATTTGTGCAGACTGATCCCAGTTTTCTCATTAATATGTAAATGAGGCATGCCAGTTGTTAGGTTAGAAGAAAGCTGTCATGTTTATTGTGACAGATTTAATGGATGTGTTTGGATTGTGCATTCAATGTGTTTTCAAGAGCATGTCTTATCTTTGTTTAGGCAGTAAATCAAACATGTAAACAACAATTCATTAGCATCTGTCAGAAGCTCAAAGCTACATTGTTATAGTTGAAAATCTCCCCAGAGGTGAAAAAAAGTATATCTGACTTATTCCAGATTAGTTTGAATATTTTCTTTCTGTTTACCAACTTGTAAGTAATAATTGAACCACGGAATCGGTGCACTGGGATAGCACTAGGGGTCAGGCAGAAACCAACCAAACACCAGGGATCCAGAACTGGTCCAGATGCAACTGGCCAGAGAAAGGACTGTGGCCACCCAGCTCTGCCACCATCAGAGACCTGGTTAGTGCCACGTTCAGGCTTGGAGCGTTGGCTGTGGGATGCCATTTAATGCTTCAGAAAGAGAAACCTCTACCTCGTCTGCTGCAGCTGCACCAGCAGCAGCTCAAGCCCAACACTGACAAGTGGGAAATTATTGTATGGGATAGATGGGGAAAAATAGCTTGGATTGGGAGATCTGGATACAAGTGGTCTCCCAGTGGGCCAAGGCTGGATTTACTGGAGCAGAGAAGGACTGGAGCTCCAGACTCCAAAAAATGGTTCATCCCCCAGAAACACCTCTGTCTTTGTCCTGCTCCTTTGAACAGCCTGAAGATGAGCATGCTTCATAGGATGCCTCCTCTCAAAGATCTCAGTGTGCTTCACTAATATCAGCTAAATCTTACCACAAATCCATGGCAGAGGAATTGTATCCATTTAACTGTTGTCTCTGAGGAAGGAAAGAGATTAAATAAGAAGGACATTGAGGTCCTGGGGCACGTCCAAAGAAGGACAATTAGCTGGTGAAGTGTCAAGAGCACAAGTCTTATGAGGAGCAGATGAGGGAACTAGGGATATTTAGCCTGGAGAAAAGGAGTCTGAGGGGAAACCTTCTCACTCTCTACAGCTACTTGAAAGGAGGTTGGAGTGAGGTGGAGGTTTGTCTTTTCTGCCAGGTAAAAAGCAATAGGACAAGAGAAGACAGCCTCAAGTTGTGCCAGGGGAGATTTAGGTTAGATATTAGGAACATCTTCTTGCCCCAAAGGGTTGTCAAGCCCTGGAACAGGTGGAGTCCCTGTCCCTGGAGGGATTTAAAAAACATATAGATGTGGCACTGAGGAACATGTTTTGGTGGTGACCTGACAGTTCTGCGTTAGTGGTTGCACTCAATGATCTAAAACATCTCTTCCAACCAAAACAACTCTATGATTCTCTGATTCTAAAAAACAATACCCAAAGACATGATGATGACACAGCTGGGAGGAGAAAAGAGGGACACAAAACCATAGCAGGGCTCCAGCCCTCACTTTCATAGGCCTGCATCAATGTTGTTTTTAGCTCCCACTAGCTGATGAATAAATATATTTTTAAAAGTTCTTTGTACCTGTCTGAGCTTGGTTCTCCAGACACTAGAAATATCAGCCAGAGCTGGGCATTATGCAGGTAGAAATTATCTAAGTTGTGTCACATAGCCCATGGCTTCTGCCTGTTAAATTTGGGATCATCTGAGCACCAACTATGCTTTTTGCAGTGGTCAGGGAGACAGTTAGGTGGAAAGAAACACAAGACAAGTTCACTGATGGCTTTCCACAAACCCAGCTCTTCAGTGATGAAGTGTTGCTGTGTTAACTCATTCTTCCATACCAAATATCTATGCATTTAACAGAAATAATAATTTAGAAAATGGTACTTAAGAAGCAGTAATTACAGTACATCAAATATTTATGATTTGCAATCAACCTGAAAATGTTCCCTTATCTACACAGCACAGTGTGATTTCTTCTGGTGAAGTCACAAGCTTCTTTTAGAAACTGGCAACCAGCTTCACATACTAGCAGGTTCCTTGAGATGGTCCAGTTCTGTCCACAGTCCACAGTCCAACCGCACTGTGGCAGCAGAGCCAACTGATGCCCTTCAAGCATGAGTGCCAAGTCCCACTTGGCCATGGTTTGACTTGGAAGCTAGAATATCTTTAAAAAAGACATGGAATGCTTCATGAGTGAGGTGGTCTTGTCACTCTTCAGTCATAGGACCTGTGAAAATCTGGTTGTACCACAATCATAGGAAGTTTTAGACCTTGAATAAGGTCAGAATTTGTGCCCAGGTGCTATAGGCAGCTTGGTTTGGAGGCAGGGATGGACCTGTATCAAGAGAGCTGGGTAAGGTCTCTGTGGCTGGTGGCTTTCTATTCCTATGCATACAGAAGAATAAAGGCAACAGGGAGAAAAAGCAGAGAGCAAACTCCACAGGGTAAAGATCATCTTTGTTTGTGGACGTACAGTACAAGGTGGTCTCACCCATGGGTGTATATTATGCTCCAGTGATGGATGCTCATTAGCCATACAAGTGGTCCAGTGTCTCTTGAAATCCTTTGTTTTAAATCCAGATGGGTTATTAAACACAAATATCTTCCTGACCTTCTACCCTCTCCTACTAAGTTTACAATTGATTTAATTTAAGGCTCTGGGGAGACCTTATAGTAGGCTTCCAGTATCTGAAGTTGGCTTACAAGAAAGTTGGGGATGGACATTTTACAAGAGTTTGCTGTGATAGGATGAGAGGGAATGGATTTAAGCTTGAGGATGGTAGATTTAGAGTGGATATTAGAAAGAAAATCTTTACAGTGAGGGTGGTGAGACACTGGAACAGGCTGCCCAGGGAAGAATAGAATAGAATAGAATAGAATAGAATAGAATAGAATAGAATAGAATAGAATAGAATAGAATAGAATAGAATAGAATAGAATAGAATAGAATAGACCAGGTTGGAAGAGATCTTCAAGATCATCGTGTCCAACCTATCATCCAACACCACCTAATCAACTAAACCATGCAACCAAGCACCCCATCAAGTCTCCTCCTGCACACATCCAGTGATGGTGACTCCACCACCTCCTTGGGCAGCCCACTCCAATGGGCAATCACTCTCTCTGTGTAGAACTTCCTCCTAACCTCCAGCCTAAACCTCCCCTGGCGCAGCTTGAGACTGTGTCCTCTTGTTCTGGTGCTGGTTGCCTGGGAGAAGAGACCAACCTCTGCCTGTCTACAACCTCCCTTAAGGTAGTTGTAGAGAGCAATAAGGTCACCCCTGAGTCTCCTTTCCTCCAGGCTAAGCAACTCCAGCTCCCTCAGTCTCTCCTCATAGTTATGGATGCCTCCTCCCTAGAGGTGTACAAGTTAGACAAGGCCTTGAGCAACCTGTTCTAGTGGAAGGTGTCCCTGCCCATGGTGGTGGGCTGGAACTAGATGATCTTTAAGGTCCCTTCCAACCCAACCCAACCCAACCCATTCTATGATTCTATGATTAATCTTCAGAGACCTTGGGTCAAGGGGGTGGATGGAACTCATGAGCTGCTGTTGAACCCTTAACCCCCACCAGCCCATCAAAGCCCACTGGGCCAAGGCCAGACTTTTATTTATTCGACTTCTTCCCTCTGAAGGAACTCACAATTTAATCAGATCTTCTTAATAGTACATGAATTGTAAATTGCAGCCATTTGTTGCAGCTAGCCTCAGGCTCTTCTGTCTGTGAGAAATATCTGTGTTATTTCCTTCTTTTAGAGTTTACGTAAATAAAATAAAATAAACTTTTACAAATAATGTTTGCCACTTAATGTTCTCAGCCAAAGTATCTATCTGAGGAAATAGAAATCCTTCCTTACAATTCATCTTAAGGATGTAGTTTCAGTTTCTTATAAAGCAATAAGGAATGTACCACAGATAATGTTCCAATAGTGCAAATGAGAGGAGCATATAATCAAAATGATAATAGCGGGTATTGTATGGCTCCTATAATAAAATCCATCCCACTATGAAAATCATATCTCAAGGCAACATTCTGTCTGGTTCTTGTAATAATGGTACCAGTGAGAGCAGGGCACCAGGCGGCCACAGAAACAAAGGTGCCACAGTGGTTCATTAACCAAGCACTGCCCCAACAGCCCACCCTGCCCGGTCAAGGGTCTCTGCTGCGGTTTAGAATCAGCTGCTCAAAACAGATGAATAAAAACCCCCACTAGAGCCTGCCCACACCTCTGAAACGGTCAAGATGCATTATTAAGCCAGACAAAGGGCTTGTATTTGTGTGCCTCACCGCACTCTGCCTGCACAGGCAGCACCATTTGGAGGAGCACCTGAGCTTTCCCCTGACCAGCTTTACAAAGCTCCCGGTGAGTTTTGCTCCTTCACTGTGGTCACACTACTCCAAATGACCTTCCTCATGATGGGGGAACCTCTGGCTCTTCCTGACTTAGAGGTTTGTCGTCTTCTTCTTAGAGGTTTCCCTCCACTGAAGTGGACGTAATTTTCCTCACTCCTTTACTCAGTGTCAATCTTTGCCACCTTTGTTATGCAGCACTTGGGGATGGTGGCTGTGCTGCTTACTGTTTGGGGCCCATTAAAAACATTTGTGTACATACATAATTACTGAACTTTACAACACAAATGAGAGCCTTTGGGGCCAACAGGCACAGCAGATACAATCTGTCATGTCAACTCTCATTCACTTCACGGCTATTTTTTTTTTCTTAAAGAAAATTACTGTGCCAAGACCATGCTCTGAGTAGTAACAGCATCAAAGCCAAACTCATCCATCAGGAGAGGCAATGCTCTGGGTTAAATGTCCCAAGCCAGGCATTTTCTTCCCTTCTCGTCTACTTAGCTTGCTGTTATCTGTCATCTTTGGTGCCTTATGCATTTTGCTTCAGTCCTGCCTGGCACTCCAGCATTCCCAGGGAGCTGCTGCATGGGTCGCTGCCATCCTGGTGGAAAAGAAGGTGCCAAGCATAGCTGATCCCCATGGCATGGATGGCTGTAGGATTTCAGCAGCCTGGAGTAATTTGCAAGATCAGGATCTTAATCTGGGAAGTGAATCCCATCTAGTCTGTCGTATTCCTTCCACCCATGGCTGCCTGCCCCAGCAATAAGGTCTGTGTTTGGGTTTAAGTGTCAGGGATTAGTCAAGTAACGCATACGTGTGTTTACACGTGTGTGCTCTTAAGTGAAGAATCATTTTCATCCTGTTCTCTCTCTGCTTTTATACTCTGCTAAACACGTATTGCTGCTTTCATTACACTCTAGTGTTTGATTGCTGAGCTGTGTTAAAGCATCATTACAATACTTCATGCTCCTCATATAGGAAGTATCATTAGCCTCTGCTTAACAGCCCCGGAAGAGCCTTCTGCTTTTTTATGTCCACCTTTGCCAAGCCCTCAGGGCTGGGCTGGAAGGAGTTCCCATGCAAGAGCTGGGCCATCTGTGGGCTGAACACCATGTGCAGGGCTTCCCTGAGCCACCTCTATCAAAGCTTTGGACCCAGCAATAGTTGGGACCATGTTTGGGTCAGGGCAGGAGCAGCAAAAATGAGATTCCTGCATCCCTGGGGCTGTTTGCATCAGGAGGGCCTTCTAGATTTTTTTACAACATGTAAACTGGAAGCAAAGTGACATCCTAGTGGTAGGAAAAGAGGAAGTGGCCTCAAGTAGCAGCAGGGGAGGTTCAGGCTGGACATTAGGGAAAAAATCTTCCCCAAAGGGATGCCAAGCCCTGGTACAGGCTGCCCAGGGCAGTGGTAGAGTCCCGATCCCTGGAGGGATTTAGAAACCGTGTAGATGGTGAGGTGGTGAGGGAAATGGTTTAGTGGTGGACTTGGCAGTGCTGGGTTAAGGGTTAGACCTGATGATCTTCGAGGTCTCTTCCAACCAAAATGATTCTGTGATCTTCAAAAAATGAAGATGACACTTAACTGAAAATGAAGTGCCACTTGGTATTAAAGGCAGCAATAGGGAGTATTATTTTAACACAAAAATTGAGTGTGGCACCACAGTGAGCATGGAAGTGTGGGGCTATAGCTCAGACTCCACACAAACCTTGTTCCATATGTGTTATGGACACAGAGAGGAAGGGCAGCCCATGCACGTACTGAGACTCTACTGGGAAAAAAGAAAAGCATCTGAGCTCACCCATTTGTCTCATACAAAGACAGAAAAGTGCAGAAAGAGCCACTAGAGCTTTTGAAAACTTCTCACACGGCAAAGTGGCTTGTTCCTAACCCACTTCAATGTAGTATTTATAGATTAGGTCCATCAGAAAGGCTGGTTTCACAGTCCAGAAAACAATAATGGGCTAAATCTGCTGGGAATAAGAGTTTTGTCAGAAAAGAACTAATTTATAATGGGGATTGCTCAAGCACCTTTTCCAATCTACTGAAAAACCCTAATCCCATAGCTGCAGAAGACTGAAAGAAACAGATAGATGTATTTGAAAGGGAAAATAAAGACTTTTCTGAAGCCAAGAGAACATATATATTAACACCACAAAAGTGAGGCAAACAGAAATCGGAGTTATAGAGGCTAAGTAAAGTAAAGAAGAACTTAGAAGCTGAGTAAAGCAAGAGGATGATGGTCAGAAAATGATAGTATATTAGCAGTAAGCCAAAATAAATTCCTAGCACTGGTATTTACCTGGCTAAAGGCAAACCTTTACCTGCTCAAAGGTAAAATTTACATTCCAAATGATGTTATTAACCATCAAATCATCAGAAACAACGCAGAAAGTACAAAGCTTTGAATAGATGTCTCATGTTTGCACTTAGAAAAACATCCAGAGTGATGTCCTCGCGTGGCAGCATCTTGATGAAAATTCTCTTCCCAACAGCACCCCAGAAGAATATTAAACACTACAAGTAGTTTAAAGCTGGTGGGTTAAATAATCTGTGTTTTCACCTTTCAAAGCAGCCAGGGAAAGTGTATTCTAGACCATGATTTTTTTTTTCCCTCCACAGCTTTTGGCTCATTCTCCCTTCCTCACCTGCTCCGTGGAGCCTTCTGTCACAGGAGCTTTTTCCAATTGCCTGGAAAACATCAGGGATGTGTTTTTTCCTTCCCCAGCACTGCACTTCCCAGGGACACACACAGATTCCACAGTCCTTCACCTGATTTTCTCAAAGCGCTTTTAAGGGAATCCCTCTCTTTTCCAGCAGCTTTTAATGACTCAAACACCTTACAACTTGTCTGGCTTCTTGACTTGAGGCTAATTCAGAAACAAAAGCTGAATTAGATTTGGTAAAAAGATGACAAGCAAACGCTGGCAGTGAAAGCCAGAAAATCAGAGCTATAAAAGGGGAATTAAGTTGTTAATCAGGTTGAATCATTTCAAAAAGAGTGGAGAGAATTTTCCAATGAAAAAGATGACTCTGGCATATAAATTAATCTTTTGTATAGGAAGAAATGAAAGTCATTAAATGTCATTGTCTTATTTTAAAAGCAGCAATATCCTGTCTGATTGCAAGTACTTAAAGTGGGATGATTAAACAGAAACCTTAGCTGCAGTGTTCCAAGGAGAAAATTGGAGAGAAGTTATCCAATTATGGATAATAAAGAACAGGAAAAACCAGAGCAGAGAGGAACTTGCTTAGGTAAATTATGGAGGAAGACTTGGCCATGGATCCCACCCAGCACACCAGGCACAGACAAAAGGTGACCTGCCCCGTGTTACATGAGACTTCACAGCTTTGGGAAGCCTTTGAACTGCACACTTTCTTGTGATTTTGCATTTTTGTGAGCCCTCTTCAGACCTTTATAAAGCAATAGCCCTAAGGCACTTGTAAATACTAATATTCTGTTAAACATCTGGTTACTGTAAAATGGGATTGTCTTTATTTTCCAACAGGAGTTTACAAGCAGATTAGCAGCTGCTGGCTGGCTGTTGGTTTATACTCTCCAGCAACCCACTGTCCACGGATTGCTCTGCCTGAATGGCATGTCTCTGTGTTGTCAGTGAAATGTTAAGTAGCAGCAGTAGATCACATGGCAGAGGGGATGTTGCAAGGGGTCTTCTTCTTTCTGCTGCAGACATCCATATGTCCATAAACTCCGAGTGCCTCGTGTTTTTAATGCAGCTATTCTGTCAGCGTCTGTGTAAGTTGGCACAGATGACTGTCCCCATTCCCTGCACAGAGGGACTGTGAATGGGGACAATATAAAACAACCACTCACAATGGAGCTCAAACAGTCGAGGTTTAGATCTTTGGCCAAGAATGAAGCTTTGCATACCTAATTCCAGAGGAAGGTTTCCTTCGCTCTGCCAAGGGAACAAGCCCTTTGTCTGGCCAGGACCTCCTACTGTTGTCAGGAGAAGCGGGAAGGAAGGAAGAAGTCTTGTGGCTCTGGTCACAGCCCCATTTGCAAGCAGAGTTTAAAAAACTAGCAGAAGTTAAAACTCAAATTACTGCATTTTCAGGTGCTCTTGGGAACATGACCTGGGTGGGAGGAAGTAGTAATGCCTACAAAGGGTTCAGTGTCAGAGCTTGTGGCTTACAGACAGCAGGTAGAAAAGCTTTAACCCTCACACCTTTCTTAATTTAATCTTTCAGTGATGTAATTTCAACTCTCACTTATTTTCTTTTGTTTCACTGTGTAGGCAGCTTGGGCTAACTGCAGCCCCAGGGAGTCCCAGGGCAGTGAGGCACGTCCCCAATGCCAGGTCCCCTTTTCCATCTGGTACTCATAGGTGCACAGCCTGCACACAAGCACTGGCTGGGAAAAGAGAGGAAGGTGAAGTTGTGTATTTTTATATGCATGCAGCTCTGTATCTGATGCATTTGGCAAGTAAATAACTAGACCTGAAAGCAGAACAATGTATCTGTCAGGGGGGTTAGCTTCTGAGGGAAACTTGCTTTTGAGTTTATAACAGGAAAATTACTCTTAATGAATTCAAAGATGCTTCAAAACAACCCCCTAAAAAAAGAACTCAGCCTTTAAAGTGCACTTAGTTATGTATAATTGCTGTCATTAAAGGGATCTTTGGCAGAATTGTTATTTGTGTAAAGAAATTACCAGGCATAGGACTCTGCCTTTACATCTTTTGATGGCATAAGAAGTACCTTCACAGTTGAAACTTGCCTTCAGAGGCAACCTGAGGCTTAGCTCTGGAAGCCTGACTGTCTGGAGATGTGCTGGATGAGTAGAGTGGATAACACTTCATAATCTGGTGTGACTTAAATCTCCTCCATGCCAGATAAGATATCCAAGGGAGAAAATCAAATCAGGTTTCAGAGAGCGTTATCACACTTCTTTGTACAAATTTGTATCTGAATCTGCAAACGAAGGACTGTGTTCAAAAACCTCTTAGGAAGGACACATAGGAGGAAAGCTGCCTCTCCTGCTCCATGTGCCTCATAGATTCATAGAATGGTTGGGGTTGGAAGGCACCCTGAAGACCATCTTGTTCCAACTGCCCTGGCATTGGCAAGGACGCCTTCCACTAGACCAGGTTGCTCAATGCCTCATCCACCCCAGCCTTGAACACCTCCTGGGAGGGGACATCCATGACCTCTTTTGGCAACCTGATCCAGTGTCTTACCACCCTTAATGTAAAGATCAGCCTGACTGCTTGAAAACCATGGTACCACTTTACCCCCTGAGTCCACAACCTCTGATTTTATGTGCCATTCCCATCTACATGCTTGATTTGGTGGACACAGGCTGCCAGAGTCTCAGGAATGGATGAGAGCTCCTTCCACTGTTCTTTCTCCAACAGTCACTTTCACCACAAGCAACCCCTTTCCGTGTTCTAGATTAAAAGACATCCATAATGGATACAATGCACTTACAGACTTTGGGACATCTGTTCTCTAGCCTGCTTTTTCAAGCAGTAGGATATAATTTTATGATGGAAATGTTTCCAGTTTCATTTGCTGGCTGCCATGCCACAGTGGTGCTGGGGTATTTACTGGAATAGCCACTGCTTTGATTTTTACGATCAAGCAGAAATTTCTACAGGAGCATGGATGTATTCCTTCTCCCAGCAGCTGGAGTGCAAGCTTTCATCTTGAGCTGTCCTTCTCATCTTCCAGACTCTCATCTGAGACAGTGTCTGCTCAGCTCAGGAACAAACAGATGTTTCTCTTGCTACACAGTGTGGCTAATCCCACATCAGGGAACAGTCTGGTGCATTCCCATGCAACTGTCAGCTTTGGAAGGTATTTTGCCCTGGATATGTGAGGAAATGCAGCTGATGGAGATTTTCCAGCGTCTCTAATCTAGTGGCTTTCATGGTTAGTCTGGTGTTCTAGAGGAAAAGAAATGCAAAATATAGTGCCCAAATTTTACACACACAGCTGGAAGGACCATCTTATGCTGCCAGATTGTGAATTCAGATGTGTAAATCACCCCATATGTTCCTTAGTGACCTGTGCATGGAATAACTGTGATTTGGACACTGAAGTACTCAGGATCAGCTCACAGGCTTCTGAGTCCACATAACCTTAATGAAAGCTGAGGATAATCAATGGTGCAGATTCAAATTCCTGGTCCAGTCTATTCTGAAAGTCTCAGTCCACTGGTCCTGTGCAGTGTGTAGTTATCAGAAGAGGCAAGCTGCAGATGAAGGTACCAGAGCTCTGTATGGAGCTGGTCTGCACACAGAGGACACACCACTTCACTGGTGAGTCCTTGCTTCATGAGAGGATGGCTCTGCTCTTCTCTGCCTTGCCTCAGGGCAAGATGCTGCCCAGAGCTGGCTTCAGGCACAACCAGTCTCAGTGACCACTATGGCCCTTATCAGGTCAGGTCTTTACAATCACACACTTGCACAGGGAATGACTGTCACTTCTGTCCCACTCAGACCTGGAGGTGATGTTGAAGGTTTGCCTGGACGCTGGATCAACACAATAATTTGCTTTCCCATGAGTTTTCCAAAGCAAATTAACATATGTAACATTTGTTTGCAGGGCTGTATTTTGACAGGAAATGAAACCTTTCTGAAAACAAACTACATGATGCAAGGCAGAATGATGATCTTTCCACAGGGTTCATAATCCTTCTGCAAAACAAATATTGTGTTTCCTGAAAGGATCAGAGGATCGCTGTGAAGACCCCAGGGACTTGATGAGGTACCTCATGGCATCAGCCTGCCATCAACTACCTTGCCTGCACAGTGTTTGCCACCTTAGCAATGCTTTTGCAAGTCAAAACTCTTTACCCGTAACCCCTTTTAGCCTGCTTCCTGGAACCCTTCTGCTTTCATTGTCCTGAGTAATTTAGAGCAGGGTAGATTTAAGTTAGACATAAGGAGGAAGTTCTTTACAATTAGAGTGGTGAAATACTGGAACAGGTTGCCCAGAGATGTGATTGAGACTCTGTTCCTGGCAACATTCAAGTTCAAATTTGATGGGGCTCTGAGCAACCTGATCTAGTTGGAGATGTCCCTGCTGACTGTTGGGGGGTTGGACAAGATGACCTTTGAGGGTCCCTTTTAACCTAATGCATTCTGTGGTTCTGTGATTTAAAACATCAGCTCATGTCCCTGCTGATGGTTGCCTGTTTGGGACAGGAGTTGGGACTTAGCCATGCAAAGATGCCTTTCCCTTCTTCCCATCACTGGATATCGCTTTGGAAACACCCTTACTCCTGCCAGCCCACTGAATGGCAGCCCATAACCACAAGTCCCACTCCTCTCTCCTAGCAGCAGGGCCATTAGCATCACACACACTATTACTGGTAGCCCTACACACCGGTCCTGCTAAAATCAATTTATTGCCTGAAGAATTTGGCTCATAAGAGGATAGTTTCCTGTTTTTTCTTTCTTACCTTCATAACCAAGGTTATCTGCTCAAGAATATGGAGTAAATGAGGTTGTTCAGCTTATGGATACAAATAGATCTTGTGGTTTTTTGACTTGCAAAATGAATTCCACTGTGACTTCGATAAAACTTAAGTATGCTAATGTTCAGTCAACCAGTTGTCTATTTATTTCTGTTTATGCCAGCATACCCATTAGCAACTTTTTCTTGTTTTCTTTTAGAATATTAAATGGTTCAAACATATTCTAAAAATTAGTTGATTAGCTTGTTAGGGCACATTTCCACTGCTCGCTCCTTCTGTAGCAAAAGAGAAAATGAAGGTAATTTTGTTTGCAAGGAACGTATGATTGGAAGCTGACTGTTGAAAGATGTGCCATGTCAGTGTAATGAGGGAGTGTAATATCTTAGTTTGCATCAATATGGAAATAACTGTGCAGTTTGACAGACCTGATGCTAAAGGCAGCACCAGAGCACTCATTATGCATTCAGCCTCTGATTATGAAAAATAGTGTGTTTTCTTTTAAAGAGGAATACACATTATCAATCAAACCTGCACCAATTATTTCCAAAAGGGATCACAGCTAAACAGGCGTGGGGTCTCTTCAAATATAACTGCACCTGAGAAAACAGACAGATATCAAAGTACATGATCATTTAATTTCATGACAGTTGAATTAATTAGGCAATATAAACCCTCTCTGACGACTGGTGCTATGTGCTGCGGTGACTTTTCTTCACCACGTAGTATCACTAGTTAGGAGTCTGATGTCATTGGGCTGCTGTTACTCTGAACATGATCAAGGTGTCCTACAAACATGGAAACTCAAATGCAAGTCCTCCCATGGTCAAAGGGTTGGACATAACCTCATTTAGTTGAAGATGTCCCTGCTCAGATGCCCCTGTCTCTTGGAAAGTCCCTTCCAACCTGATCCATTTTAGGATTCTGTGATCATATCCCCAGGTATGAATCATTCCCATCTTCCCAAGGACTAGGGAGCTGCCAAGGAGGTTTGCCCTCTGTAATGGCAGAAAGGGGCTCACAAGGTCCCTCCTTCTGAGGGCCCAACCCCTGCCCCAGAAGCCCTGGCAGATGCAGCCCAGGCTCACTGGGAGATGCTCATTTTTATTCTGATGAAGGTATGGGCTGGCTGGTTTTGTAGGCAGCCCACAGACACAGCTGGGAGTAGGTTAAAAAACCCCCACCGAACCCATGAGAAATCAAACAATGGGCAGAGCAGCCAGGAAAATGGCTCAGTATCACAGTATCACAGTATCACAGTATAACCAAGGTTGGAAGAGACCCCAAGGATCATCAAGTCCAACCCGTCCCAACAGACCTCACAACTAGACCATGGCACCAAGTGCCATGTCCAGTCTCCTCTTGAACACCTCCAGGGACGGCGACTCCACCACCTCCCGGGCAGCCCATTCCAATGACGAATGACTCGCTCAGTGAAGAACTTCCTCCTCACCTCGAGTCTAAACCTCCCCTGGCACAGCTTGAGACTGTGTCCCCTTGTTCTGGTGCTGGTTGCCTGGGAGAAGAGACCAACCCCCTCCTGTCCACAACCACCCTTCAGGTAGTTGTAGAGGGCAATGAGGTCACCCCTGGTCCTTCTCTTCTCCAGGCTAAACAACCCCAGCTCCCTCAGCCTCTCCTCATAGGGCTTGTGCTCAAGGCCTCTCACCAGCCTTGTTGCCCTCCTCTGGACACGTTCAAGTGTCTCGATGTCCTTCTTAAACTGAGGGGCCCAGAACTGGACACAGTACTCAAGGTGTGGCCTAACCAATGCAGAGTACAGGGGCACAATGACCTCCCTGCTCCTGCTGGCCACACTATTCTTAATACAGGCCAGGATGCCATTGGCCCTCTTGGCCACCTGGGCACACTGCTGGCTCATGTTTAGGCGGGTGTCGATCAGCACCCCCAGGTCCCTCTCTGTTTGGCAGCTCTCCAGCCACTCTGACCCCAGCCTGTAGCTCTGCATGGGGTTGCTGTGGCCAAAGTGCAGCACCCGGCACTTGGACTTGCTCCTTCATTTTTGATTTGGTCTTCATTTGCCAGTAGGAATTGAGGTCACACAGTCACTCTTTGGGGTAAGAATGCACTGTACTTCTTCTGGCACTATTTATTCATATTAACCCCTTCTCTCCTGTGCTCTTTAAAGGAAAGTTTGCACTGTCTCCTTATCTTCAGGGATCCAGCTGTGAGAATGTCATGGTATCTTCACTCCACAGGCAGTGAAAGCCATTGCTCCAATCCTTTTGCCATTCACCCAATATCTTGCTCCCACCTCCAAACACCCTGCACTGGGACTCTTTAACTTGTCTTTACAGCCCAAAGTCTTATATTGACCCATGGCCCTCAGTAGCTCCTAGCTGAGCTGTGATCATTTTTGTCTTAATTTCAGCAAATTACTTCTTTAAAATGCAGAATCAAGCTGCATTCAACCATCTTAGGAGAATGGTCACTGGGCTGTTATTGTGTCTAAAGAGGATAACTGCAAAGTCACCAGACAACACATGTGATCACAGGCAATTATCTGAAATAAAGAATGGCAGCAAGCACTGGAAGTGATGCTAAAGGCTTTTCTTTTTTCAAGGGGTTGGCTCCCTGTGCTTTATGCAGGGGGAGTTCTGAGCCCAGAGGCTGAGCATTAAAGCTCGAGGATGTGCCAGTAATATTTGCATGGAGGATATTGCGGGGAGAGTCACAGCTGTACTTTAGAGGCTTCAGCATGGAGCAAGCAGTACCATATGAATCAGAAACTTACCCAGCTTTTCTGTTCATTCCCCTTCCTTTCCATCAATTCGTCCCCAAAGAGACATCCAAATGAAAGCTGTGGGTTTGGTAAATAGGGAAAGTCAGTTGATCATGTAGTATTTCAGCCTGCTTTTGCATCCGAAGGTCTCTAATGTCAAGTTGTCTGTAATTTGTACTGAACCAGAAGCAAAATGCTGCTGTGCTGTCACTGGAGTGTCAATGACTTCTCTGCAGAACTGAATCTCTGTGACATTTACACATCCTAAGGACCTGTCTGAGCTCTGCATTCCACTGAGATGATGCAGGAATAACAGTTTCTTCAGGCTTCAAACTGAAGGTCTTTTGGCATTTTGCAGCTATAGCAAGAAGTGGCAGGGGGCTGGGAGGCGGAACCTGATAATTTGTAACTGACCTTCTGTTCTGCTTCTTGGGAACACAACTTGTTTCAGAGAGTGGCACAGGACCAAAGGAACTGCAGACACACTGGAGGTGTACACATCGCTAGGGAATTAAAACCTAACTGGGTTTGGTGAATGTATTTTTGCTTGTTGTTTGAAGAGTATATGGCTGTATAAATGCTAAAGAGACAAAGCTTGGTGTTGGTCCTCTCATCCGCAGGAAACTAAGCAGATGTGTTATTTCTTTGTTAGCAATGCACAAATAAACATAAACTTAAGAAATAAGGAATGTAAACCCCAACTCTCCGTAGGAAATTTCACCAAGAAATCCCAGTAAAATCAGTTCACAACTGGGTGACATAGATTTGTTTAAAGGAAACAAAGAGCCTCCCGGTTTATGTGTCTCATAGGAAAGAACACACCAAATACAAGGTTCCATAAATACCTTTGGGTGATTTTGTTAGCATAAAAATGAATGTTGTACGCATTGGTTTGCTGAGAGACACGTTGAATGCATCTTCTTTGAGGATAGATCTACCTGTTTAAAGTGTTTCCCCCATTACGGTCCATCTTGATCCCTTGCCATTCAATGAAGTTGCAGTCATTTAGGGTACTTATGTCTTGCAATAGTTTCTATGACAACAGATGATGATGTTAAGAGTAAAGAATTTAGAGATGGGTTTATGAATAGGGAGATAAAGGTAATAAATTGCAGAGGGAAAGCTTTGCTTTCAAGCATTTAGCTTAAATATCTCTGCTATTAATATTTACCTGCAAATATTGATAATTGCATGAAAAGCAAATACACTCAGACTTTCAGTTTTAGGAAGCAAATATTTTCCCAAAACTCTTTCTGCTGTGGATTGAAACAGTTCCTGTGCTCCCCTGTCTGAGAACACCAGAGTCTTCTGTTGCAAGCCCAAAACTATATTCACACCAGAATGGCAGCATCCTAGTATGGTGGGGGTTGGAAGGGACCTCTGGAGATCATCCAGTCCAACCCTCCTGATAAATCAGGGTCACCCACAGCAGGTTGCCCAGGATCACAATGTCCAGGTGGGTTTGGAATCTCTCCAGGGAAGGGGACTCCACAACCTCTCTGGGCAGTCTGCTCCAGGGCTCCAGTGAAGCAGCTTTCCCCCTGTTCAGGTGAATCTTTCTGTGCTCCAGTTTGTGCTCATTGCACCTTGTGCTGTCGATGGGCACCACTGAAAACAATGCCAAGAAGGCATGGGTACTAAAAGCCCACAACAGCTCGTTCTGCATGGGACTGAGATCAGATGAATATTGCTTCAAACACAAAAATGTGCTTTCAAACACAAAAATACCAGGCAATTTAGAGATGATGGCTCCAAAACTTCAAGATGATAACTTCTTTATTTGCAGAAAAACATCCTACAGATACTTGGAAAGCCAACACTTCTCTTCCAGTACCCCATCCCACAGTGCCCTCCCCATTGAAAGCCCACTTGCTCCTGGTTTCAAGATCTGCACTCATGCCATTAATTCATTTTGTCTCCTGCCTGCTTTGTCTACACACAAAGCTACATGGTGGCTTGCCCGGGGTTGGGTTGTGCTGGACAGAAAGAAGCCTTTCCCATCATCTGGGGGCCAGTATCTGACTGCAGCATGCAAATAACAACACACCAGGAAAAGTCTTCTCCAGTGGTTAGTAAATGTCAGGATTGCAGTTGGAAATCTATTGCACAAGTTTGGGTTGCATAATTAATTTAGTATTATTTCGACATGGATGATAAAACCTGCTTACCAAGGATGGTCCAAAAAGGCCATTAGAAACCCACAGCTACGAAAGCTTAAAGTTCCTGCCAATCCAAATGGCAGATGCACAGAAAGAGTGAGGAGAGGATCATGGTTTCATGGCCAAATGTACTGTAATCAGTAACTGGCAGCACCACATCCTTCCAGGCCTAATGGACAACCTGGGAGGTGTTCATTTCCCATGGCCCAAGTCCTGCTGGGAACAGAGGTCATTCCAGGGTAACACACTGCCTGGTGTGGTAATTGGGCAGCTTGCATATGGGGTGGTGGAGTCAAGGACAGCAGGGATGACACTGAGGCTGATGCTCTGTCCTGGAGAAGGGATTTTACTGGGCTCCTCAACCTCAGGTTGCACACCAAACATATTCTTCCTAAGAATCATAGAATGGTTTGGGGGAAAAGGACCTTTAGAGGCCATTTAGTCTGTTTCCCATGCAGTCAGCAGGGACATCTTCACCTAGATCGGATCAGGCAGATCCTTAAACAACTTCACCTGGAATGTTTCCAGGGATGGGGCATCTACACCCTCTCTGGGCAACCTGGGCCAGTATCTCTCCACCTTCAGTGTAAAAATTAATTCCTTCTATCCAGTGTAAATCTCCTTCTTTAAAACCACCACTCCTTGTTCTGTCATGACGGGCTCTGCCAAAAAAGATGGTCCCCCTCTTTCTTATAGGCCCCACTGGTGCACAAACATAAAGCCACCACAGATTTAACTACTGAGCTTACAACTGCAGTCAGCCCTGACCTGTTTGATCAATTCTGGAGTAGGTATGATGGAATAAATCCCAAACCCTTATTTTCCACTGCTGCTGAGGACCTTTGCTGCTCTGGCCTCTTACTCTGCTCACAAGCAGGACAAAATTTACTGACAGAAGGATGACTTTGAAAGTGAGATTAGAAGAGTCCAGTTCTGTTATGGGCTAATCTGGGCTAAAGTATGTGCCAGTTCTCGTAACCTTCTCATGCCTGCACTTTGTTTTCCACTAAATGTCAGCTCTGATAGACCAGTCTGCTCATCTGAAAGGGCAGGTTTTTGCTTCAATAAAAACAAACCTAGTTAAAAAGATAGACAGTGCCTCAATAAAAAAATACCACAGGCTCATGAAATGCTCAGTCTTAATTGGTATGGCTATGAGGCACTGTTCCCTTGCTTGCATATGCTAGTGGAGAATATTTGTTGTCAGGGGATTTTCAAGGTTATAAAGCATCTTAAAGGTGTGTGGGAGTGTGTGAATTAAGCTGCTACAGGTAGGTAATATCCTCATGATGTCAGGACTAAACATGCTGGTGCCTCCAGGTAAGAATTTACCATAGGATGGAGTATATGCTGGGGGCCTGATCCTTAGTTCATGTAAATCTTGTTGGCTCCATTGGTTTTACTACATTGATTCAAGTTGAATGGGGCTCTGAGCAACCTGCTCCAGTTGCAGTTGTCCCTTCTGACTGCAAGGGGGTTGAACTAAATGACCTTTAAAGGTCCCTTCCAGTCCAATCCATTCCATAATTCTTACTCACTGCATTTTGGATTCAGATACCCACCCTCGCAATTTAATGCTTAGAATACTCAGATAGGTTAGAAATTAAACCCTGACTTTCAGAAGCTGGATGCTTCCCTCTGGAGGGACAGGAGGCCTTGCTGAGTGCCAGCTCATTTCCTCAGGGCTGGGGACTGAGGACTTTTGGCAGGACACATGCCGCTCCAGCACTGCCCACCTGGAAGCCATGCAACCAAATTAATGGTGCTTCTGCTGCAATAAATTATCATCAAGGGAGATGTGAACATTAAAGTGGCACATTATTTACTGGACTGGGGAATGAGGAAGACAGAGGAAAGAAGAGCCTTATTTACTGATTTTGAAAGGGATGAATGAAATGCAGGACCCTTCAGGTTTTCTTTCACTGGGGACGCAAAGGAAAGGCAAACGCATGCAGCACAGCATTGCAAGTCCTCTCCTCTCTCCTTCCTCCCTGGAAGGGTGGCACCTGCCCAAGCTCTTTGTCATGGTGGTAAAGTCTTAAGCATCTGCTTCCCTATCTCCTCATCAAGACATGCGAGATCTGATGAGCTGATCTGTCACTGTGACTTTGCACCAGCCCGGCTGCACCACAACTCTCCAGCCATCTGGATCAGCCCATTGTGGAGCACTTGACCCCTACAGCTCCCTACCCCACCCAGGGTGTGCAGGTGAGGGGATCAGACAAGGCTAAACCAGCAGTGGTGTTGCTGGGAAGGACACATACAGGGGTAGCATGCTCGGCTCCAGCTCCAGCTCACTTTTTCCCTCTGGGCTCTCTCCATGAGAGCTGCTGCCGGAAAAGTATTTAGGGAAATCTTGTAAGCATTAGCAGCATGATAGAGCTCTGCAGCCTTCATGTAAATGTTATTCTGGGTTAAAAGCTTTTGATGAGTATGTTATAAATACAAGTATGTCCATGGGGATTGGTAACTCTTCCTTTGCCAAAGCAATGTCCCTTATTACTGAGCACGGGAAGCTTGCAGAATGCAGCATAGGGATGATGGTATGTTAGGACTTGCTGCAATTCAGACTCTAATTTAAACCATGGGTGAATACAGGAGAGAGGATTTAGTAATGGATACACTTCTTCCCTGAGATGCTGGTGTTAGTTTGATGGTAACCCAAAGAGTTACTCTAGTGGATCTTGGGGGGCAGCTGCATCTTGTCCGTGTGGGCACCAGTATCTACTAGAATGCATCCAGACCACCCCACATACCCCTCCAAGTCCTTCTGCTGCCCTATGCATCATGTATGATCACATGCTTACACCATCAACAGCCAGCAAGTGTCCACTGCTGAAGCCAAGAGGCTCTGCCTGGACCAGGGACCAAGCACTTATGGGGAACCATGGATTGCTTGCTCTAGGACTCCAGGAGAAGGTCAATGAGCCAAACCAAGGTTTGGCTTTCAGCAGAACCAGATTTCACAAACACAGAGCCAGGCTGGGAGCTGCCTGCATGGTACACACAAAATCACCTGCAAATACCAGCACAGGGAGAACATCCCTTTAGGAAATACAAATACCAAAGAGGTAGAAATGCATCTAAACCCTCCCATGGCCTAAAAACTCCTACCTGGCAGCTGTTCATGCCCTTTTGGAGCACTATTTCTAAGGGAAAGTTGGTTATGGAAGCAGTGCAGAGCAAATCGTATGAGCATATCCATGGCAGATATGAGGCAAGTAACTCTGTTAGCCCCAGAGCATGGGTGTTTGGCCAATTTTGGGCAGGAGGGTCACAGCCACCCAGATTTCCTTAGGGACAAAGGCTTATGTAAGATTCACTCACCTTCTTCCCCCAGGAGGTTTGGAATGTATTGAGAACCATGGATGTGAGCTATACTCCTCCAGTGTGGTAGCCCATGCAACACTGGGGTGAGGGCTGAGGAGCCCAGCGTGGAGGGGAATATTACCAGCACATGCTGGGACAGCATCCTGCAGCCATGGTGGTGGGGACAGAAGGGAGAATGGCCTTTGTGGGGGGATGCAACAGCTCACATGCTGCTGCCACATCTTCCTCCCACTCGGGGGAACAAATTACCCTCATACTTCTAACATTAGCAGCCATTTCCATAACCAATTAACCTCTGCGTTATACCATCAAGCATCTGAAAAAGGTGTTGTGACACAGTTATTAAAGGATGGAAGGGACTTGTTGGCTGGCATACATAATAAAGAGCAGCCTTGCTTTCCAACTTGAATTTCTGAACAGGGACAGATGAAGTGCAATCCTTACAGACCAGAAATATTTCACCTTGGTTTGAGAAAGATTTCTTCAAGGCTTGTAACGTGTTTGCAATTTAAATTCTGGGTTTCATTCATTTGCTTTTAAAGAAAGATTTGTTTTCTAGGAAAGCAAATTACTTCAGAAATTGTTTTCCTATCACTTTTATTTTAAAGACACTATCTGGATTTTGGCTTTTATTTTCCCCCCATAAAGATGATGAGATGTGATTCAGGGCCAAACAGTATACTGGTCTGGAGCATCTCTTCTATGAAGATAGGCTGAGAGAGCTGGGGTTGTTCAGCCTGGAGAAGAGAAGGCCTTCTAGTATGTGCAGGGGCCTGCAGGTGAGCTGGAGAGGGACATTTTACACAGGCATGGAGTGACAGGATGAGGGATAATGGCTTCAAACTGGAAGAAAACAGATTTACATTTGATATTAGGAAAAAATTCTTCACCATGAGGGTGGTGGGATACTGGAGCACCAGAGACATTGTAGGATCCTGGAAGTGTTCAAGGTCAGGTTGGATGAGGCCTTGAGCAACTTAGTCTAGTAGGAGCTATCCCTGCCCATGATAGGGGTGTTGGAACCAGGTGATCTTTAAGGTCCCTTTCAACCCAAACCATGCTATGAGTTCAATCATTAACCCAGCACTGGCAAGTCCACTGCCAAACTATGTCCCTCAGCACCACATCTGCACATTTCTTAAATACCTCCAGGGATGGGGATTCTACCACTTCCTTGGGCAGCCTGTTCCAGGGCTTGACAACATTTTCAGTGAAGGAAAGCTGTTGGAAGAATTTTTCATTTTGTATGGCTTGCTCTCTTAAAACTCCTTTCCTTTACCCATACATACGTAGCATCCACAAAGTTTTCCATTCAAATCCTTGTCAACTGGAAAGCATTGGGGCTGCCACCATCCAGGTTGCCAAGGATCATGCAATCAGGAGGCACTTGCAGCACCACTGGGACAGGCTATGTATGAATCAAAATATTTCACCAATATCCAGTTTTATGGCAAAAGCAGATGCTCAGCTGCAGAGAATGATAGAAGAGGGAGTCTTTTCCAAATAGCTCTGTAGGCTTTACTATTCCCCCTTTTTTAAACAAAGCTGACAGAATCTGTGTGGTTTTACTTCCCATTTTTGCAGTGGGGAGAATAGCAGCCATACCCTTTTTATTTAGGAAGTCTACACTGACACTTTTATTTCAGGATCAAAGCAAGGCAAACACCATGACTCCAAGCCTCTTCTCTTTTTTTATTTCCCATAAAAGTATGCTATGGAGTTTACTTGTGGTGCAACTAATGAGGTGACTTCAGCACCCAATTCACATCATTAGCACTCTATCTAGGAGAAGCTGATGATCTTTGGCCACTGTAAAACGTGATTCCCAGGCCAGGTGTTGGGCTCCCAGCCAAAATGTTGTGTTTTTCCCAACACTGCACTACAAAGGGCCTCAATGACGATAGGAAAGATCTACTTCCTTTAGGGATCAGAGATAATTAACTCTTTATAGTTGCTCTTTTATTATTACTGAACCCATGCCAAACTTTTGCATTGCTTTACTTAATAAAAGTACCTCCTGCACTGCTGGTAGTATCCAAATGGCTTTGTTCATTCATTAACAGTCAGGCCTCTAACTGCATTTTGAAATTCTTTGCTGTAGAAAACTCCCCAAATTAGTAATTTCTGAGCAGTTACACTGCATGCTTCCCTTTGGCTTCCAAACTTCATAACAATATTGTCCCCACCAAAAGGGAGGAATTGAGAAAATACACAACGAAGTCAAAATAACATCAGCATATGTTTGATACAGCCACTTTGGTACTTTGTGCTATTATGCTCCTGCAATATTGAGTTGATGGATTTACAGATTCACTAATGATATCAATAATATCATTGTTCACCTACAAACCTCCAGAAACAGTATGGTACCACCATCACCCCAGCTTTACAGAGAGACTGAAAATTACTTGCCCAGTGCTAACAGAGCAGCGTCAAAGCTAGGGCCAGACCTAAGCTCTCCTTGATGGCTCTCTCCATTGGCATCCAGACCTGGACAGGCTGGAGAGCTGGGTGCAGGGAAACCTCATGAAGTTCAACCAGGGCACATGTAGGGTCTGGCACCTGGGGAGGAACAACCCACCACATCAGTACAGGTTAGGGGCTGACCTGCTGGAAAGCAATTTCTTGGAGAAGGACCTGGGAGTGCTGGTGGAAGTTCACAATGAACCAGCAATCTGCCTTCATGGCCAAGGTGGCCAGTGATCTCCTGAGGTGCGTTAAAATGAGTGTGGCCAGCAGACTGAGAGTTCTTCTCCCTCTCTACTCTGCCCTAGTGAGGCCACATATGGAGTACTGGATCCAGTTCTGGGCTCCCCAGTTCAAGAGAGATGAGGAACTACTAGAAAGAGTTCAATGGATGCTATGAAGACTGTGAGGGTACAAGAGAATCTCTCTGAGGAGGAAAGGATCAGACATCTAGGGCTGTTTAGCCTTGAGAATACCCTGAGAAGGGTTCTGGATCTGATGTGGCCACATGTTTAAACCTGGTGAGAAAATGGCAGATATTAGCCCTTGCTTCCAAGCAGTGCCAAACCCAATTGTTCTTCTAGTGGGGTATCTGCACACCCCTAATAATCCATGCTTTCCCTTGGGACCTGTACCACTCCTTTTCCACATTCTTCCCAAGGAGAAGCAATGTGTGTATGATGACATCACTCTGCAGTCTGGAGGTTCCTTTGAGAAGCAGAAGGCCAAGTAGTTGATTCATTTCTCTGAGAGTTAACCTGTCCAGCCGCATTCACAGTCCCCTTTGTGATGGAGCCAAAGACCTGAGTGAGAAGACATCTAGCCTCCAAGGTTACTAGAGGGCCATCTTTCAGAAGGGCAGTTGCTTGATGGTTAAGTGTGTGTTGTCACCATCTCATACACTCAACCATTAAATTAACTTGCAGAGGCAAGCCCTGTTTTTCTCAGAGGCCATTTTTAACATTTGCTTTTCAAAAGCTAGTGAAAAGCTGCATAGCAGCCTACAAGAGATCGTGTCAGGAAAAAGCAATACAAGAGCAAGGCCATAAAATGTTGATTTTCCTCAGCTCCATGACCCTGATCTGTTCTCTGAGCAGCACTGAGGGCAGCCCAAAGACTGACATTGCAAGCCTGGATGCAGTGGAGGAGTGCTGCTGTCCAATGACACTGGATTTATATGTCCCCAGGAATGAGTCTGTGCTTCAGAGCCAAATCCATGGTTGAGTTCTGCCTTCTCCACTTGCACAATATTGCTAGAGACACTTAGCTGCCACTTCTCACCTCGGGATGGGGATGTTTGGAATTGGGATATGTAAGGAGAAGCATGCAGAAAAAGTCATAGTTCACAGATCACAGAATAGTGGAGGTTGGAAGGGAAATTATCTAGTCCAAGCTCCCTGCTAAAGCAGGATCCCCCAGAGAAGGGTGCTCAGGATCACAATGTCCAGGTGGGTTTGTAATCAATCCAGAGAAGAAGACTCCACAATCTCTCTGGGCAGCCTGATCCAGGGCTCTGGTAAGCTCACAGAAAGACTTTTTTTCCTTCAGTTGGAACCTCCTGTGTTCCAATTTGTGCCTGCTGGCCCTTGTCCTGTCACTGGGCATTACTGAAGAGTCCAGACCCATCCTCTTGCTCCCTGCCCTTCTCAGAGAGATGCCAATTAGTCTATGAAGATTCCTGGCATCCCTTGTGCTGAAACATGCTGCAGTAACCATCGCCTGGACAACCCCATGGCAACTGGGCAGGAGTTGCCATGGGGTTGTAGGTTTCCCTCCTAGCCTTGTAAAGGCAGCACACATCCGTCAGCTCACCGCTATTGTCTGTGCTGGAGCACCTGCCACTGAGGCAGCATTCCTGCTCTTAGAAAGGGAACTCTCCTCAGAAAAAAAGGAATGTGTTCTGAGAAACATTGCATGTTGGATCAGTATCCATTCTGCTCCTCCACTTGGTATTTCCAGGGGTTTCTTTATCTAAAGCCACAGAGTTTTCAGCTGAAGAGCAGATTGCTCAGTTTATACCATGCAACCAGGTGGAATAAAGATTTGCAGATTTGTCACTCAACCTGAACACACAAGGAAATGAAGGGGAGACAAGATAAGCAATATTTGTCACAGTTGAGATTTGCTTTTCTTTTGAAGCTGCATCTGAATACAGCCTACAAACATAATCTTCCCAGATCCAGGCTCCAGGATTTTAATCTGGAATTCTGACTGATAGCAATTAAAAGCTAACAGCACAGAAGTATTTTATTTAAAAGAATGATTGGGCTAATGATATTCAACTGAAGCATGGCCTCCAGATTGGAGCTGGTCACAGACAGAAAGTGCAGGGAATAGCTTAGTTACATGAGATCACAAAGGGAGTTAATAGAACCAGGATCCACGTTCAACATCTTTTTGATTCCTGGCTCTTTGTTCTACCCATTAGTATACACTGACTCCCTTTGGTAAGATCCTTTGTATTTCCAACTTATCAGGGCCTCATAAATGAAAGTCATGTGCTTTTATCCGCTCATTCCCTTTAATAAGTGTCACAAACATTCTGTGTGATTGATTAACTGGTAACAAGAAAGAGACAAAGTAGGAATATGCATATTAGCATATTCTTCTTTGCTCAAAGAAATGTGCTTCATACATACGCGGCACTTATATTAAGCTGCCAAAAGTGTTAAACAAAGGAGGAGCTGAACTGCAGCACAAAACACAGTGACAAGGCCAAATTTATCCTTGGTGTAACTCACTGATGTCAGTGGAGATGAAATAAGCTCGCTACGTGTACATGAAACACCCCAGTGAGCACAAAGGGATAATCACAGGTTTTGCAGCTGCTGGGACTGCTGGGATCCTATCAACTGAGTTCCTGCATCAGTGCAGGCAAGGAAATGTTACTTTGTCCCTGTCACACACACAGGTCACCGACTGAAAGAGTTAACATCTTTGTCAGTGCCATGGACAATGGGATTGAGGCATCCTCAGTGAGTTTGCTGAAGACACCAAACAGTGTGCTTCATCTGACATGCTGTAGGCAAGCGATGGCATCCAGAAGGACCTGGATAAGCTGGAGAGGTGGGCCCAAGCCAATCTCATGAAGTTCAACAAGGCAAAGTGCAAGGTCCTGCACATGGGGCAGGGCAATCCCAACAGAATCATAGAATCATATAGGCTGAGTGATGTGTGGATTGAGAGTGGCCTTGTAGAGAAGAATTTGGAGGTGCTGGTTGATGAGGCACTTCACACAGGTCAGCAATGTGTATTGGCAGACCAAAAGCCAACTGAGTCCTGGGCTGCATCAAAAGATGGGTGGCCAGCAGGTCAAGAGAGGCAATTCTGCCCCTCTACTCTGTTCTTGTGAGACCTCACCTAAAGTAGTGTCCAGCTCTGGAGCCCGCAACACAAGAAGCACGTGGTGCTATTGGAAAGGGTCCAAAGGAGGGTGCAAAGGTGATCAGAGGGCTGGAGCACCTCTCCTGTGAGGACAGGCTGTGAAAGTTGGGTCTGTTCAGCATGGAGAAGAGAAGGCTCTCTGGTGAGAATGAAATTCTCTTTTTTTTGTTTTATGGAAGAAGAAATGAATTCTGTCTGACTGCATTTACTTGTACCCTACATCTGCACGCCTTCATAGCTGCAGTCTCAAACTGAACCATAACATTTATTAAGCATTGTACCATTTGTTTATCTCACTGTTCTAGGTGCCTCACCTTGACCATTTACAGAGCTCTTTGCTCTCCAGACAGCCTCTGCCACCACATCAGTGATGTGATTTCTTCCTGTGATCCACAGTGATGCCCACTTAGTGCACTCCTACAGATCCTCCATACAAAACCCTAATGTTTCATATATATTGCTGGATAAAGTTCTGAGGTATTTAAATTCTTGTATTATGATCAAAAGTTGAGTCATGGAACAGACTTAGTGACCTTTTTACTCTTTGCAAAGCTAAAGCAAGAGCTAGGATCTTATGTTGCACCTCTGAGGGCGTTTCTTGAACCAGAGGATGTGTGTGCCTCACATTGCCACATCCTGGATGATTTCCCACTCTCTGTTCAAATGCATCTGAAGAAGATGTCAGTTGTTTTCCTTACCCTGCAGTTTATACCTACAAAGTACTGCACAAGCACAAATCCACTGGCATTCATAAAATCTATGTATTTCCTAACATTTTCTACCTCTTCTGTCTCCTCAAGCCTGATCCTAAACCCTCAACTGTGCCAAGTCTGAAAAGATCTCCATAATAATTGTGCTATGCAGTCCCAGGTCTGGCAACTCCTCTCAGAGGGATGTGCACAATCACAAGATTATCTTTTGGCTTCTGGTAGCTGAAATCAGAAACAGATTATGTGAAATGAGGAGCATCTACCATTTTAGCTCCAGGCCAGGTGGACATGGATGACCTAAAAGCATATATTTAGTGGTGAACACTTCAGACCACAGTGCATATGTGTATCCACTTACTAACTGTTAATCATGTCTCCTTCCCCCAAATTGGCCAACCAAAAGGACACCTGGCAATTCTGGAACATTCCTATTAGATTACTAATATCAGTATTAAGTGAAAGAGCTTGAAGAATGTCACATTAGTTTCTGATGGCTCCCTTCCGCCATACTTCTGGCCAGCAAGCTCTGGCAGATGTGACTCCATTCTGTCCAAAAGCAATTCAGTGTTTAAGAATGTGCTCACTTTCCTGGGACCATCTGTTTACTTTTCTGCTGAAGGAACTCCAGCCTCTTTGGCAACCTCGTTGTATTGTACTCAATAAATCCTGACATGTAGCAAATTTTTTTGGCAGATCTTGAATCTGAATGCCATCCAAATTGTTCATTATTGATATTAAAACTGATTTGTGCATCACCAACCATTAAAGGAGTGTACTAAATATCTCCATGAATGAGAAGCCGAGTAGTCCATCAGAATACATTTATCAACAGTGATGTTTAAATAAGAGTTCTATGGCTTTTCCTGATCTTGCAAAAGCCCACCTCTGAGATTGGTTGCTTCTTTCATTTTTTTTCAGGACCCAAAAGATACAAAATGCAAATGGCCAAATCAAAAAGTCAAAAGAAAAGGGTTTGTCCCAAAGGGCTACCCCATATCACAGCATTACAGAATGGTAGACATTGTAAGAGGCCTCTGGAGGTCATCTAGTCCATATGGTCCTACCCGTGAAGTGTGGAGCGGGAAGGTAAGACCTTTTGTCTGGTCCTAACCACAAATCTACTGTCTGACCACAGAAAAGTGTCTTCACCTAGCATGGGTTTGACATCCTTTTCAAGTAGTTGCAGAATCTTCAAGGCATTAGGGTTGTAAAATAGTTAATGTGAATATTTAGTCCTCTAATGACTGTACTCTGATGTTCACTGAAGTTGGATAGCGCCTTGAGCAACATGAATTAGTAGGAGATGTTCTTGTTCATGGCAGAGGGCTGGAACTAGATGATCTTTAAGGTCTTTTCCAATCCAAACCATTCTGTTATTCTATGATTCTAAGATTCTATGATACTCATAGCATGACAAAGTAGAATGAAGCTTTCACAGCATTGGTGAATATCTATGAAAAATAATGACATGTGCTTTTATGCACGTGGTGTATAACCACAGCATCTTTAATTAAAAGATAATTATTTCCTAGATAAGGAAATTGGTGTAAAATTAAGTTCACCAGACTAATTTTTAAGGATCCATTTCCACTGGAATTTTGCACAAATACTGTGGGATTATTGGACTCCATTTTTTCTGGTGTATCAGTTGTCAGATTATTGGACTCCATTTTTTGCTGGTGTATCAGTTGTCAGCATTCAGAGTCCACTGTATATTTCACATGGTTTTCTACATAAACTTGCAGAAGCTTTGGAAAAATCCAAATCTGTGTCCCATAAAGGAGCCCATTCCAATGGGCAATCACTCTCTCTGTGTAGAACTTCTTCCTAACCTCCAGCCTAAACCTCCCCTGGTGCAGCTTGAGACTGTGTCCTCTTGTTCTGGTGCTGGTTGCCTGGGAGAAGAGACCAACCTCTGCCTGTCTACAACCTCCCTTAAGGTAGTTGTAGAGAGCAATAAGGTCACCCCTGAGTCTCCTCTTCTCCAGGCTAAGCAACCCTTCTTGCTCTCTACAATTCCCTGAACGGAGGCTGGAGACAGGTAGATCTTGGTCTCTTCTCCCTAGTAACAAGTGATAGGATGCAAGGAAATGACCTCAAATTGTACCAGGAGATTGGATATTAGAAGAAACTTCTTAACTGAAAGGTTTCTCAACCATTGTAATATGCTCCTCAGGGAGGTGGCTGAATCCCTTCTCTGGTGATGTTTAAATGATGCAGACATGTGTTTATGAAGGACATGTTTTAGCCCCAGACTTGGTAGAGTTATATAATGATTAGGCTTGATGATCTTATAGATATTTTCTAATTAAAATGATTCTATGATTTTATGGCTCCATTTTTTTAGTTTAAAAAAGAATAAAAATATAAATATTTTGCAAATCTAATGATCTGTCCTGAAACACAACATTGACGGCAAGTGTTCTGTGGAAATGTCTTCATCTTTCCTTATTTCTTTGTGCTCTAGAAACTATGAACAATTCTGACCTGAAGTATTTGCCCTTTACAGTATCTTGGATAATGATGATGAAAATTAGAAACAGAACAACTGTTGCAACAGCACCTATGCTGGTCCCATAGAAGTAGTTGGATCCAAACCCAAGGGTTGCCTTCAGAAAGAGCATCATCATTTTGCTTTCTTTTCTATCTCTGCCACAGGTGGCTCAGGAAGGTCTCGTTTCTTAAGGAGCTGTTCTCCTCGCTGTGTGCAGTGAGAAGGCATCCTTGACAGCATGATCAACTTTTGAACTTCTCCAATATATTCTCCAGACACACTCATAGATTCCTCCCCAGTTAATTTAATGCCGTTGAAAGACTGCAGATAGACAGCTCAGGAGACTGAAGCCTGTTGTTACACACAGGTCATTATTCAGCAGGATAAATGCTTCCTCCCACTGCCCTGTCACAGTGACTCCAACACCCAGAAGACCCAGCCAAGGGCTGGGATGGGAGTGCTGCCTCCACACCAGCTCAAAAATCGGTCTCTTTGTCCAGTTTGGTTCCAGCCAGAGAACCACCATGGGTTTGAGGATATAGCTATCTCTCCATGAAGAAATGGGGGGAGGCTGCCAACATTATAGATCTATTAACAAACTGGCTGCATTACAAGAGGCATGCTGCAGCTTCAGCAAGTAGCTTCCCAATCTCCAGTCAGTGCACAAGGGCTTCAAGGAAATGTGTTAACATCACCCTGTGTGACAAGGGAGTGATACTTTTAATCATCTCTGCTCCTTCAAGTGATCACTCTCCCTCTCCTGCTTTGCCCTTCCCAACACTGTGCATCAGTGATGGAGAAAGTGCTTAGCTGACCGTGAGCACCCTGCATTTCCTTATCAAGACCCGTGTTTTTTATCACTGCTGTTCTTCTGCTTTGTCTCACTTTCATCAAGCTTCTGGGCCTGTTGGATGAGCAGAGGATTACTCCAAATATTTCACTTGAGATTAAAAAGAGCCCTCTGATATCCTGCTTTCTGCTGGTAAAATTTCTCATCACCCTCTGGCTGTGTCATCCCATATTTCCCTCCTTCCTCTGCACAAGAAGGCAAAATCATCTTGCGCCTTGCCTTGCATACCCACTCCAGGTGTGAATCTACAAAAACCAGTGCAGTGGGAATAGAGCTGAAAACAGGAATTGATCAATATAACTAATGAGATAAATGTCTGCCTTTAAGGTGAGATTCTGTTCCTGGTTGTTCATTGGTCCAGAAAAGGCCACAAAAATGATGAGGGCTGGAATTCCTCTGCCTGAGGACAGACTGGGACAGTTGGGGTTGTTCATCCTGCAGAAGGGAAGGCTCCCGGGAGACCTTTTTGTAACCTTTCAGTACTTAAAGGGGCCTGTAAGAAAGCTGGGGATAAACTTTTTTTTAGCAGGGCATGTTGTAACAGGACAAGGGGTGGTGGATTGAAGCTAAAAGATGGAGATTAAAACCGGATAGAAGGAAGACTTTTTTTTACACAGAAGATGGTCAAACACTGACCCAGGTTTCCCAGAGAGGTGGTAAGATACCCCATTCCTGGAACCATTCCAGGTCACGTTGTTTGGGGCTCTGAGCAACCTACTTTAGTTGAAGATGTCCATGCTTACTGCAGCAAGATTGGACTCGATGAACTTCAAAGGTTCCTTCCAACGCAAACCATTCTATGATTCTGCGATTACTGCACATAGTCTCCTGGCCTCACTGGGGCAGGCATCACATATTTATGAGAATCTTCTCCTATATGAACTGTCAATTTTGCTGTACAGACCGGTCTGTCATGCTCACATAACCTAGAGTTGTATTATGGCTAAGAGAACAATCTCATGGATGTCAGGAAATCTGTGTTTTATTTCCTGTATGATGTTGGATAATGGATTCGCCACAGCTTTGTATTTCTATATGTAAACCTGGGATACTAATTCCTAACCTGTTCCTGGAATTTGTGAAGCTTAACAGATGGGAAGCTCTATCTAATTAAGTAGATGTGATTTGTATGGAAGAAGAAAAGAGGCTGCTCTGATTTGTGCTCCAGTACCTGAACGGGGCCTGTGAGAAAGCTGCAGAGGAACTGTTTACAAAGGCTTGTGGCATCACGAGAAGGAGCAGTGGTTTTAAACTAGAGCAGGGTAGATTTAGATTGGACATTAGGAAGAACTTACTTACTCTGAGGGTGTTGTAACACTGGAACAGGTTGCCTGGGGAAGTGGTGGAGGGCCCGTTCCTGGAGACATTCAAGATCAGGCTTGAGCAACCTGATCTAGTTGGGGATGCTCCTGCTTACTGCAGGGGGTTGGACTAGGCGACCTCTAGAGGTCCCTTCTAACTTAATGCTTTCTATGATTCTATGATTAAGATACAAACTTCTCCCCAACTATTTCTGCTCAAAGGCCTAATGTTCTAGCATGGCAGGTACCATGCACAGTTCCAGGTATAAGATCTTTGCCAGACACCACATAATGCTGTGGCAGATCATTCCGACAAGCCAGCTCCCACAGGAAATAACAGCAACCACAAACCTGAACACCTTCCACTAGAAAAAGTACAAGATGTACTCCTGACCTTGCCTTCTTGGTCACATAGGCTCAGCAGCATCTACATTGGAAACAGAAACAACCCCTTTCCAAATAAAATACCGTGTTGCTTATGGGAGGGAGGACAGGAGAAAGAAAGCACCTGAGAGATGTTGGTGATCTCTTTTAATGCACTGCTCTGAAGTGGTGTGAATGGTATGAGAAAGGAGACAGCCCTATGAGTGCAGTCAGGGCTTGAGGCAGGTGCTTCTGGTTGGTCTGGATGCACTTCTTTGTAAAAACAAAGTCAACCAACATTTACTGCTCTGCAAAGCCTGCAACTCTCATTTCTTAGGAGCAAAGCTGCAGCTGCAGCACTCACTGGATGGTACAAAGAGCATTGCAGTTCAATAGCACCTTCTATCTGCAAGAGTCTGATGTTTAGCTGCCTCCACTCTCTAGGGAAACATCATGCTGAAGTGGAAAACATATTTATTTATTTATTTAGCCTCTAGGACACAACAATTATTGTCGCTGGATGTCACTAAAACTCCCCAGGACCTGGGAGTGTACTCCAGTGGAGAGATGACTCCATGTGGCTCACTTTTGTTCTACTTCTTTTTCACAAAAGAATCTCTGCTGACCACTGTTAGAGAGGAGACACTGGGACATAAGGAATTTTGATCTGAAGGGAGAAGTTTTCCCTCCTTAATGGTGTAGCTCACATGTCTCACCGGGAAACCTATATATTGGATGTAGAATAAGCAGTGGCCTTGTCATGTAAACTACAAACTTGGGGACTACCTAAGAATGACAGCTGGTGACATTTTCTCTGTGAGAAGTATTTTCATCGTACCATGTGAAAGCACTTTTAAGGCTAAAAACATCATAATGATGAGTGTCTGCTCTTTTATTTCAAGTGTTTGGATGTCTTTTCCTCCAGGTCTGCTTAATTTATAAATATCTGTAGTAGTTCAGATGTTGAAGTGGAAGAAGATAATCCTATTTTAGAAGTGTTTTACATATTGCCTCACAAACTAATTGTCACTGTATGGCAACACATGACCTTTTGATGGCTGCAAAAACAATTTGGGCTGCATGTGTGTCTTGGACATACTCATCACAATCTTTGGCTAAAGGCACACACCTCTTACAATTTTTCCACCTCAACAACAGTTTTAGGTGAACAACTCTTACAAGGTTAGATATTGACCCTAAAGAACCATGAATTATTTTCACTATAGATCTGCTTGGGTTTTCATTAATTCAGCAAATATTGAATTCAGTAACAACTGTTGCTCAGAAGGTAAATTCCATGGGTCAGGGACAGATAATATCTGTGTGTTAGGTATTACACAAAGCCTATTGACTACATCAGTAGCAATCAGAGATCTCGATTATCACTTATTGAACGTGGATAGAATTCCGCAATCCTTTAATCTGAGGATCTGCTCCAGTCACATATTTGTGAATGTATTGGTTAATATAATTAAGCTTTGGTTTTATTGTTCTAAAACCACAGAACAAAATATTTCAAAGGGCATAATGGGCTCCCAGGTCCCTCTTGTTATTATTCACCCATCCTGTTGTGGTTTTAGAAAACCCACTGGCTTTTTGGAAGGGTTTAGTGTGCTGTGAACAAAACTGCCATTGCAAATATGGGAATGATATTCAGTCCAGTGTTTCAGATTCCCTAGTTAGAGCAAAGAGGTGATGATTTACACATGAGCTGCCTGGATTAGTCTGTGACACATGCCAGAAGTTGATTTGAATTTAGGCACTGTGTTCTTACGATTACTTGTGCTGCAGTCACATCCAAAGGTGCATTCTCATGTCAAAAAGTTGGGCAGTGGATAGCAAGTTAAGTGCCACTCAGGCTGCAAGGGCATACAGTGAAATCCAGGGATAGTCAGAGCTGATGGAATTTCTTTGTGGAAACTCCTGGCTGGGATGATGGTCCCCCTTGTCCCTAATGTCTGTGTCCATAGAACTTCCTTTTGGCAGCAGTCACTTCTGGATGCTGCTCTCCCTGAGTGTGCCACTCCTGACCAGGAAGGATGGTGACCTCTCAGGAAATGTGTTTCTACAGCCCCAAGTTGCTATTCCTTTTCTGCCAGGGCCACTGTCCAGTTGAGAACATAAACCTGAGCCTCATCTCCACTGCACCAGCTGATTTCAACAGGACCACCTATCTGCTCAAATCACACGCTGGATCAGAGATTTTGGAAATAAATGCTGAAGGATAACATCGGGAACATAGCTGTAGCTGGGCAATGCCCCTTACAAGTACCAGGCAGGTGAAATTTTGATTTGTGTGACAATCTAATGGTTTATAAGGTGGAGCTCTACTGTGGCAAGGCAAGACAGAAACCCAAATCTACTGAGGCAGGAATGATCCATGAAAGATCTGGGTATATCCAAAGAACTATGTCAAGTTATGATATTCATAATATTGAGTTAATTTCATCCCAGGAACAGTTGTGAACTGAATATAAAGTTAAATGGAAAGGGGAGTATCTCCCTATGCATGCATAAAATATGGAGCCAGTCTCCCATGACTTCATCCTTTTATTAATCCTGAAAACTAATTACTGCAAATTATTTGATTAGTCAAAATACAGGAGTCAGATTACAAATAGATTTTTTTTTTTTTTGAGCAAACGACATGCAATCATGATATGAAAGTTCACAGTGATTAGTCCTCTACTAAGAGTCAAACAGAAATCATGGTAAGCATGCTTTGGTGCTTTCCCTTTTACCAATCAATGCTGTAATTCTCAGATTTTTATCATGCTGCAATGGTGAGCCATATGTATAATGCCATCCAAAAATGAAAACATTACAAAATATTGACATTTCGGGAGCAAAGACAGAACAGGAATTCAAACATGAATCATATTCTTCACTTTTAAGAAAAAAGCCCAATTCTTATTAATAATTGAAAGGCAGGCTGGCAGTGGAATGCTCTCCCACCACAGGCAATGTGGCAGGGCATGCTGTGTGCTCCTGCAGCTGCACTGGGGAGATGTAGGAGAAGGGTTGTTTTCAGGTAGCTTTGCCTCCTGCCCAGTCACACAATCACAGAATCATTTTGGTTGGAAGAGACCTTGAAGATTGAGTTCAACCATTAATCCAGTACTACCAAGTCCACCACTAAACAACATCCCTCAGCACCACATCTACACATCCTTTAAATACCACCAGGGATGGGGACTCCATCATCACCCTGGGCAGCCTATTCCAGGGCTTGACAACCCTTCTGGGGTAAGAAATGTTTCTTAATATCCAACCTAAACCTTTCCTGGTGCAACTTGAGGCCATTTCGTCTTGTTCTATCACTTGTGCTTGGGAGATTGAACCCCATTTAACTCCAGCCTCGTTTGAGGCAGTTGTAGAGACCAAGGTCTTCCCTCAGTCTTCTTTTCTCTAGGGTAAGCAGCACCAGTTCCCTCAGCTGCTCCTCACAAGACTCATGCTCTACACCCTTCACAAGTTTTGTTGCCCTTCTTTGGATGTGCTCCAGCACCTCAAGGTCCTTCTTATAGTCAGGGGCCCAAAACTGAACACTGTACCAGCAATAAACAGCTCCTTCCTGCCAGTGCCAAATCAGTTCAGGAGATACAACCAGCCCTGCAACTTTTATTTACCCTGCTATGATGATCAGAGAGAGCAGATCCTCAAAATCCCAAAGTGCAGACACATTCTGCTCACAGACCAGAATCAATAAGAGTTGTCTTTCTTTAAAAAGCTTAGTGGGGAATGATGCTGAGGTCAGGAAACACTACAAAAGAGGATTGCTATTATATAAAGCCGGTCGTTTTCTATGTTCCAAAGAGTTTTTGCAACAGCAGAGGAAGCCCACAAGTTTCTTTTAAAATCAAACCATCAGTCACCATTTTATATGTACGGTTTGATGGCGCACTGACACCCACAGTGAGATGCCATAAAATCTTCTCAATTAATGGGAGAGGTGGTTTACAAGATGGAGGAGTTCTTTACACCACACTAAATCCAACTAACACACCAGTTCTGTAGGAAGGATTTCTGAGGTGAAGTACAAGAAAAAGGTGACAGGGTGCTCTCCTTCCTGACCTGAACAGAGGTCAGTTGATGAACCTGAAGTTGATGAACCACAGGGTAGCTCTGGGGCCAACCATTTGCATCCAAGTGCTCTGTCCACCACTTTCTCAAGCCCTACATCTGCTGTCCTCCCTTCACATTAAGCTAAGTGCTATGGCAGAGTTGGGTAAAGCACCTGTCACAGAATCATAGAATGGTTTGGATTGGAAAGGGATGGGAAAGGGACTTTAAAAGGTCATATAGTCCAAGAGCAGTATTTCCCTCTCCTGAAAGCTCAATGAGCATCCAAAAACCCCACCACTGTCCCTGGGAACTGTTCCTCAGCTGTGGAAGCCAGCCCAGGGTAACACAGTTCACTGAAGCTGAATGAAACTAAAATAAGCTAAAATACAAGGCGAAAAACTTCCTAGTAGCAACATTTTTATAACCCCTCCCCAGCTGGCAGGTTAGAGAAGGAACAGCATCCTCTAGGAGCTCTGCTTTATGGTGAAGAACCGCATTATCCTGGAGAAGAGCCTCTGACAAGGCTGCAGTGCTATCTCTCCTCACAGGAAATAGCTTAATCCTATCATAATCTTCCTGCAATTTTCCCCTGTATTTTGATGTATATTGTTCCAAAGATACAATTTTATTTGAAATTGAGTTTATTTCAGGCTCCAATGTGTCAAATTTAATTTCAAGAGTTTTTATTGTAGAGGAAAATATTTTTTTTTTTTCAGTGAGAGATTAGAACTGTGGTAAATAACCAGCACTGAGTTTCTGCTCTGCAAATTTAACTGTTTCCAAGGCAGATACAGATCAAGAACTGACATTTATTCCCTCACACTTGAGATTTTTCAAACATTTTTATTCACCATTGCCTCTGGACAAGCAACATCAAAACATTATGTTTAGAAAGATCATTCCTGTGAGGACTCAGCACTGTGGGAGCACAGCTTTTTGGAATGACTATATTGGTCGTGGATGGAAATCTCTGCACTGTCACTTCACAGAGCTGATTCCAGCAGGTGGTTTATGATGCTGAGAAAGCTGTGCTGGGAAAAAAAGTGAAGGATTTTGTTAAAAGAAACAAAGTTTAGTGTGGATCTGTGCCAAGGAAGATGAGGTTTATGAGTACAATACTCCTAGTGCACAAGAGACATTATATCAGTGGTCAGAAATTTATTGCAATCATCTTCTTATTTCCATTTCTGCCTTCTTTTTGATGACATAATAGTGTAAGGAGGAAAGGTCACACCTTGATGCCAAGATGATTCATAACTTTAATACCAGAAGGAACAATTGACCTAAACAATCTTTGACTAAAGTGTATTTCCAGCAGTGCTTTCTGGCTTGGTTTGAAGGTGAACAAACCAAGAAATATTCACCAGGAGGTTATTGTGATATATTCAGAATTACCTGCCTGAGGAAGGGTGTTGGTATCTAGTTGAATGTCTCTGAGAAGCTAAGACTGAGCTAAGACGTAGCCATAATTGTCTTTTAGCTGTTGCCCATGGAGATGGCCCCATGGTGGTGGCTTCTCTGCAGACCAGCCTGATGGCACCTTTTGTTCCATGCCTCAGAAGTGCCCTGGAAGTAAAGTGAAGTTATGGTGGTTTTCCTAACCTACAATCTGGACAACACCAAGCAAAAAGGATCAATCTCTGCTCTTGTGAGATTCTGCCTCGAGTACTGTGTCCAGCTGTGGAGTGCGAGAAGGACAGGGAACTGCTGAAATGGGTCCAGATGAAGGCATGAAGATGATCTGAGGGCTGGAACACCTCTGCTATGAAGATGGGCTGAGACAGGTGGGGTATGAAGAAGCAAAATCTCCATGGAGACCTTAGAGCAGCCTTCTAGTATTTGAAGGGGGCTACAGGAGAGCTGGCAAGGGACTTTTACAAAGGCATGCAGTGACAGGACAAGGAGTAATGCCTTCAAACTGCAAAAAAATGGATTTAGAATAGTCATTAGGAAGAAATTCTTCCCCATGAGGGTGGTGAGGCACTGGAACACGTTGTCCAGAGAAGGTGTAGAGGTTCCAAGCCTGGGAATGTTCAAAGCCAGGCTGGACAGGGCCTTGAGCAACCCAGTCTAGTACTAGGTGTCTCTGCTCACAGCAGGGGGATTATAACTAGATGATCTTTAAGATCCCTTCAAACCCAACTCATTCTATTTTTCTATGGTTCTATGATCAAGGACAACACAATGGCATTTTCTGCCCTGGAAAAACTGCTATTCTGCAGCCTCTTTGATGAGCAAGGTGAATCTCACTGATCCCTTGCTTTGCCCATTTAGAGCTTAGACTGGCCACTTCTGTGAAGGACAGCGAAGAATGATTTTATAAATATATTAATGGCAAAAGGAGGGGCAAGAACAACCTCCACTCCTTAGTGGACAAGGAGGGGAATATTGTTATAAAAGATAAGGAAAAGGCATAAGTACTTAACAATTTCTTTGCCTCAAATTTTAATAGCAGGATAGGTTGTCTTCCAGACAACTGGCCTCCTGAGCTGGCAGATGGAGTCAGGGAGCAGTATAGTTCCCCTGTAATTCAGGAAGAAGCAGTTAGAGACCTGCTCAGCCACTTGGATCCCCACAAGTCCATGGGACCGGATGGGATACATCCTAGGGTGCTAAGAGAGCTGGCAGATGAGCTGGCCAAGCTACTCTCCATCATTTTTCAGCAGTCCTGGCTCACTGGAGAGGTCCCAGATGACTGGAAGCTGGCCAACGTGATGCCCATCCACAAGAAGGACTGGAAGGAGAAACCAGGGAATTACAGACCTGTCAGCCTGACCTCAGTGCCAGGCAAGATTATGGAACGGGTCATCTTGAGTGCAATCACTCAGCACTTGAAGGATGACCAAGGGATCAGGCCCAGCCAGCATGGATTTAGGAAGGGCAGGTCCTGCCTGACCAACCTGATCTCCTTCTATGATCAGGTGACCCACCTGGTGGATGTGGGGAAGGCTGTGGATGTGGTCTACCAGGACTTCAGCAAGGCCATTGACACCATCCCCCACAGCAAACTCCTGGCCAAGCTGTCAGCCCGTGGTGCTGGGTTAGGAACTGGCTGGAGGGCTGAGCCCAGAGAGTGATGGTGAATGCTGTCACATCCAGCTGGAGGCCAGTCACTGGTCGTGTACCCCAGGGATCAGTTCTGGGCCCCATCCTGTTCAATATTTTTACTGATGATCTGGACAAGGGGATTGAGTATACCATCAGTAAATTTGCAGATGACACCAAGCTGGGGGCAGGTGTTGAACTGTTAGAGTTTAGGAGAGCTCTGCAGAGGGACCTTGACAGGCTGGACAGATGGGCAGAGTCCAACAGGAGGACATTTAACAAGTCCAAGTGTCGGGTCCTGCACTTTGGCTGCAACAACCCCATGCAGTTCTACAGGCTGGGGTCAGAGTGGCTGGAGAGCGGCCAGGCAGAGAGGGACCTGGGGATACTGATTGACATCAGGCTGAACATGAGCCTGCAGTGTGCCCAGGTGGCCAAGAAGGCCAATGGAATCCTGGCCTATATCAGAAATAGTGTAGGCAGCAGGAGCAGGGAAGTCATTATGCCCCTGTGCTCAGCACTGGTTAGGCCACACCTTGAGTCCTATGTCCAGTTCTGGGCCCCTCAGTTTACGAAAGATGTTGACTCGCTGGAATGTGTCCAGAGAAGGGCAACAAAGCTGGTGAGGGGTCTGGCCCTATGAGGAGAGGCTGAGGGAGCTGGGGTTGCTTAGCCTGGACAAGAGGAGGCTCAGGGGAGACCTTATTGCTGTTTACAACTACCTGAAGGGAGGTTGAGGCAGGTGGGGGTTGGTCTCTTTTCCCAGAGGAAACAAGAGGACACAGTCTCAAGCTGTGCCAGTGGAGGTTTAGACTAGATGTTAGAAATAAATTCTTCATAGAAAGAGTCATTGGCCATTGGAATGGGCTGCCCAGGGAGGTGGTGTAGTCACCATCACTGGAGGTGTTTAAAAAGAGACTGGATGAGGCACTTAGTGACATGGTTTAGTTGATTAGATGGTGTTGGGTGGTAGGTTGGACTCAGTGATCTCAAAGGTCTATTCCAACCTGGTTAATTCTGTATTCTGTCTGCTTGTTTTTGTTGTCCAGAAGGCAGAATGCAAATGAGAGAGAAGAAACAATGTGGGGATTAAGAGATCAGAAGAGACCTGAGGGTAGGAGCATGCTCCAGATACAGACCCACTGATGGTGAGCAGGCTCATTCCTGACTCTGGTGGGTTGGAAGCAATTGCAACACAGTAGGAAGGTCTACCTACAGCAAATTGATATTATCTAGAGGACACTGAGCCAAGTTGTCAGAGGAACTACTGCTTTAAAACACAAGGAGCTGCGTCGCAGCATGATAAACATATGCACAGATTGATTTTGGCTGCAAACCAATAAATCGGTAGAAGCAAGGAGCTCAGCTTCTAGAGGTAGCCAACCAGCCACAATTACGCTGTGATCCGCTACCACAACGCTCAGGGGTAGCAAAGAAAAGCTCTTGAAATACTTTGGCTTGAAGGAAAAATTGGTACCAAGCATGACAAGAAAAATGTAAAAGGAGAGAAAACAGAAGCAAATGTGAGCTGTCCTGGTGTATGCTCTGCAAACCAGACATGGCTGGGAATAAATCAGAGTGAGAAAGTCATGAGAAAGATGAGAATCTTAAAACTGGCAGGATGATGAATAAAAGGACAGACCAAGGTTCTGAAGTTTTTATTGTGTCCAGAAGACCACATTTTAAGAGGCAGATTGGCTCATACTCCTGTGTCACTGCTTAAATCCAGTTGCATCTGGTAGCTATAAAAGCTGACAGACACAGCAGGTGTTATCAGTGCAATTTTTGGTAAGCAGCCATCCACACACAGACCATCACCAGTACCCAAATGGGCACCTTTGGCAGTCTCAGCAAAGAACCTGAATGTTGCCTGGATATTGGATTGGAAATTGTTTTTCTAGCCCAGAATGGAGAGGCTTGCTGAAGGCAACAGAGCATGGAGCCAGGTATTTCTCAGCTGCTGCTCTCCACTCCCTGAGTGAGCAGCTACACCAGCTTAGACCATTTTACATCCCTAAGTCCTCCTCCAGTTAGTTTTTACTCCCCAAAACTTGAGCCAGTTTCTTTCTTCCTCTCATTTTCTTCTCATACTGGAGCTAAATAAAATCCTCTGCAAGTTCTGAGAAGCCATAGTAAAGATCATAGAATCATTAAATTGTTTTGGTTGGAAAAGAGCCTTAAGATCAAGTCCAACTATCACCTAACTCTACCAAGGCTGGTGCTAAACCACGTCCCTGAGCAACACATCTCTGCATTTTTTTAAACACCTCCAGGGATGGGGATTCAACCAAATCCCTGAGGAGCCTGTTCCAGTGTTTGAGAACCCTTTCAGTGAAGAAGTTTCTTCTAATATCCAACCTAAACCTCCCTGGTGTAACTTAAGGCCATTTCCTCTCATCCTATCACTTGTTAAGAGGGAGAAGATACAAACCCCCCCACTTGCCTCCAGCCTCCTTTCAGGTAGTTGTAGAGAGTGAGAAGGTCTCCCACTATGTACAATGTCCTTTTCTGCTTTGCACTGCAAATAGAAATATACCACAATCTGCAGTGACATGTTACCAGGCCATTGTGGTGTGACAGAGTGAAGAGTAATGGCTTCAACTGGAAGAAGCTTAATTTATACAAGATATTAGGAGGAAATTCTTCCCCGTGGGTGTAGTGAGACACTGAAACAGTTTGCCCAGAGAAATTACAGAGGCTCCAAGCCTGAAAGTGTTCAAAGGCAGGCTGGATGAGGCCTTGAGCAACCCGGTCTATTAGGTGTCCCTGCCCACAGCACAGGTGTTGAAACTAGATGATTTTAAGATCCCTTCAAACCCAAACCTTTCTATCATTCTATGATTCCCCTTTCATTTAAAGGTATTTTAATTCACAACACAAATGGTGCCTCACAACTTCATGTAGACAACAGTGGGACTAAGACCCAAAAAAGCTCCCAATCTCAATGTTCATGACCCCAGAATAACCATAGAATCATAGAATCAGTAAGGTTGGAAAAGACCTCAGAGATCATCAAGTCCAACCTGTCACCCAACACCACATGACTAACTAAGCCATGGCTTCAAGTGCCACGTCCAATCCCCTCTTGGACACCTCCAGGGATGGTGACTCCACCACCTCCTTGGGCAGCACATTCCAATGGCCAACAACTCTTTCTGTGAAGAACTTTCTCCTCACCACAAGCCTAAACTTACCCTGGCACAGCTTGAAACTGTGTACTCTTGTTCTAGTGCTGGTTGCCTGGGAGCAGAGACCAACCCCCACCTGTCTACAACCTCCCTTCAGGTTGTTGTAGAGGGCAATAAGGTCTGCCCTTGTAAAGTTACATTACCAACAAAAAAGATTTCAAGTTATTGTCTGATAGCATCATCCCCTACATGATTCACACCATTGCTTACCTGCAGTTCATCTCTCTGTGTCTAGTCTTTTTTAACATCCCCTTTCTTTCCCTGCACCATGGGCTGCAGAGCACCCACTGCACACCATGTCCAGTTCACAGATGGGTAAATGGCACACATAGAGATTATCAACTTAGCCCTGGTCCTGTTAGCAGCCTCCAGCAGAGCAAGGAAGTGAAGCCTCCAAACTAAAATCTTAACTACAAAATTGGATTCTTTCCCTCTCAGTAAGTTATTAAATCCTTGCAAAGTCTTGTACCACTATCACAATGGCATTTGCAAAAGAGGATTTTAGTGTTTAAACAGTGCTGGAGTTAAAAATATATTGAACATTCCATTTACATTTCGGACAAAGTATATTGAATTTACCATGAAAATATTCCTATAGAGGCAAGATAAAATAAATGAAAAGACAGGTCTCCTTGAATTTACTATTTTTTTTCCCTGTAGAACTAATATAGGATTAAAGAAGAAAACCTGGTAGCTGCAGGAATAAGTTTGAGCAACCACTTGCCACTTGCAGTTAGCACAAAAATGTATTATAACAAGATATTACTTGTAGAATTTCCACTGTAAATCTTTTATTCATTCCAAGGAATCCCAGTGCAGGCATTTGCCATACTGCATTGTCAAAAATAATGTCCAGCATAAATGGTGTGCAAGAGACCATGAACATCAGAGATAACAAGAGTACTAACACCTTATGGGCCTTAAAAACCCAGCAGTTTTCCTGGTCTCTCATTTGAAGGGAAATAAAAATATTGTTTAAGGATCACTTTTATGCTGAACTATTAAATGCAAGCATTGAGTCTTTGCTTATGGTTTCCCCCCACTTTGCTTTTTAAAAATTGCCCAGTGGATGTAAACAAGAAAGTAAATTTTTATGGACCCATTCAGTTGTTGGGCAGAAGAATAACTGAAAGCTGAAACAACCTGGCATCAGGAGTAAGGAAACACCTGTAAAACACCAAGCAGCACCAAGAGAAGGAAGAAAATTCACAGAATCACACAGAATCACAGAATCACCAAGGTTGGAAGAGACCTCAAAGATCATCAAGTCCAACCTGTCACCACAGACTCCATGACTAAACCATGGCACCAAGTGCCATGTCCAATCCTCTCTTGAACACCTCCAGGGATGGTGACTCCACTACCTCCCTGGGCAGCCCATTCCAATGGCGAACGACTCTCTCAGTGAAGAACTTTCTTCTCACCTCGAGCCTAAACTTCCCCTGGCACATCAGCATGTTTCCAGACAGGTCAGGAGACCTTTGGCAACTTCCACCTGTGAAGGAAAAGCACCTGATAATACCTGATAAATTATATTTGCATTTAGTATAATTGCTAGGAACAAGTGCTTGGGCCATCCAAGAGCTGTGGTTTCCCTCACAGTTCCTAAAACTGGTTTGTAGTTTAAAGGTTCCCAGGTGAGAGGCTTTGCCCTCAGAGCTACTTCCCACTGCAACAGGAAACTGGTCTTTGTGGCAAGACTCAGCTCTAGCTAAGCAAGAGAGGTCATAGAATCACAAAATGGTAGGGTGGAAGGGACCTTTAAAGTTCATCTAGTCCAACTCCCCTGCAGTCACCAGGGACATCTTCACCTAAATCCGGTTGCTCAGAGCCCCATCCAACCTGACCTGGAATATTTTCAGGCATGGGGCATCTACCACCTCTCTGGGCTACCTGGGCCTGTGTCTTCCCACCCTCAGTGTGAAATATTTCTTCCCTTTGTCTTGGTCTGCAGTGATTTTGGTGAACACTGAATCATACTTATTATTGACTTCCAGAAGTACAGTGCAGGTGAGAGAGAGCCTAGGTCTGGTGCCGAAGCAGCAGGCACTTCAGCTTTAATCATTTGTGTTGGCTAAACACCAACACCTTCAATAATGCTCTGCACCTCCTTGTCTTTTCCTGGAGATTGCTCAGAAAACACAACTTGACAGCTACTACAAAGGCCACTTTACTGAGGGTTTTCTTTTTCAGATTTCTGTATTCGATTTTTTTTTATGAGGGTTTCCTCCGCTGTACTTCTCTCTCCCCATCGTCTTTCTAGTACGTCTGTCCTTCTGCTGAACTTCTTCCCTTCACTTTTTCTGCTGAGCTGTCCTAGATGCATTTTCTTCCAGATTCAGCTTATCTGGGACAGTGAAGGACAGAAGGTGTGGGATAATGGTGGGACACATGAGGCAGTGGAGTTGTGTCAGTAAGGTGATTTGTCCATACTGCAGTGAGACCAAGAGAGTTCCTAGCCAATGCAAGTTTATAAACTGCTCAAACTCCTGACATATTTATATCTCAATCAGGTAAACAAGGCATGAGGTCACCTCTTTGTTGGAGACATTCTCCTCCTTTTTTTTCCACACATCTTTAATCTTTCCACCAATTCTTTCTTTCCCTCTAGTTCATTCCTCAAATTTTTGTTCATTCCTCAAATTTTTATTCATTCGATTTCCCTCTTCCCTCAACCTCCAGAGGCCATGAGGGTAAGAGGTAGCTTGTGTCCCAGCTCCCTTCCTGGAAGTAGATGTAAAAGACCTAAGACAGATTCGCCAAAGAGGGAAGATAGGTTTCTAGTTTCTTTAACACCTTGCTGTTGTAGCAGAAGCATAGGTTCATAGTTGGACTCGATGATATCAAAGGTCTTTTCCAACCAAAAAGATTGCATGATTTTATGATAGTGTGTGTTTCCTTCAGCTGTAGAAAATGGAGAGCAAATCAGGGAGGGAACACACAAGATGGCAGATGACCTCCATGCTTTGGTCTCTGCTGGCGCTGTAAGATATAGACCGGACCAGATTTTTGCTGCTAACATCAAGCCTCATGGAAGCCTGAGGTAGGATAGCCAAGAATAACAACATGCCTTTGATTTTCGTCAGACCTGGAAGGTGGCATCAACATTTTCTCAGCATGAAATTTGGAACTGCTGCAATATCTTATGCAAGATCAAATGCCTGTGAGCTACATAACATCACCATATGTCCTATGGATAACCAAAACTACCCCCAAAATTAATTTGCAAATGTTTGATGGGATATTTTTAATTAGGAGTATTTTTCATACCCCCCACTTAGAAAGGGCACTGCCACATTTCCAAGAGTTATTGTATTAGCTATAGAGCTCATGTGAAAGGGAAAATTATAACCATAAAGGGAAAATTATAACTGATCAAAATTTAAAGAAACCTCTAAAAATAGCTTATCTCTAGCCCATAATGTCAAAATGATAAAATCTAAGATCTCAGGTCTCCCAAGAGCTTAGAGCAAGATACATCCCATTAGAAAGTTTGGGCTTTTCCATCAATTTCTCCACAGGATCCAGACTTTGCCTCTGAGTACAAAGGCTTGAAAGGTAACATAGTTGAAGCATCTCTCCAATCCAGACTGAAATATTCCTGAACTCCCATGCATCAGTGTCTGGGAAACAAGATTTCACACTAAGCAGATATTTGTCTGCCATAAGATGTGGGTGCATGCATGCTTCTAGTTATAGAAACCCAGGAATTTGGAGCTGTTTGCAACAGTGGGTGGGCTTGAGATAGCCCTGGCAAGGATGGATTAGCAGACAACACAGGGGATTTGGTTAGAAGTGTGAGATAATTAGTTTGTTACACTGCACTTCACTTTATCACAGTGGCACTGTACCAATACATTCAAAGGTTTATTTGGGATGTAAGATGACTTCTAATGTTAAGCAGACTTCACTAATAACCACTTTCTTTGCTGCTAGTATAATAAACCACTGGTGATAAACAGTGACCTCATCTTTAGGAGTTAAGTCCTACAGTGTTCACTAAAGCAACAAGAAAATCTCTCTTGATAGCCAGTGCAAGTTCTGCTTGAGCACCATTTCTTCCAGTTACAGGATACTTAGCAGCAGCAGGAACACAATTTCTACCATCCAGCTTGTGCTCACTGTTAGAATTTATACCAATCAGCAGAGTCATTAAGTCCTACATTTGCCTTCCTCTAATCCACTGCTAGATTAAATGGTTCAATTAATAATAAATATTAGCAGTTTATTAGATTAATAGTTACACCACTACATTAGTGCATGTGGTTGCAGAGAGACAGAAATGAAGCAATAGTTTCCCACTAAATCATTCTGAGCTGAGCAGTGTACCATATGTTGTTCTGCTGCACTCCTCTCTTCTTTACAAAAACCAAAGCCAAAACCTTCGGCTTCACCTGCCACTTCGAGTTACTCAGCCACGGCCCAAGGATCTCGATGGAAATGAGGAACCAGCCTGCACTCTGAGCAAAGCCATTGAACTCAGCAGGGCTGCAGGAGAGGAGCCAGCACAAGCTTTGACCCATTTATCTGAGAAAATTACCCCTGGACAACTAGATAATCCTCCCCAATAAGCCTGGCTATGGGCAGGAGGGAGCACCAGCTTAGTGAATCTGGTTCTGCTGAAGGGACTGATACTTAGCAGCTGGAGAGGCTCTGCTATCCCATGCTGCAAACACTAGTGTGGTAACATGCCAGATTGCTGCATCTGTACATGATATGCTTTCATCCACAAAATGGATTGCAAAATGTTCTAATGTTATAAGGCTGGGGAAGAATCAGCTAAAGAGGAAAGTTGGTTACATTGTCCAGGAAACTACTGTTAATGTTAATCTGCTATTTGTCAAATACCCATATGGGTTATAAATACACCAACCATTTTGCAAGCACGCGGCCTAACTGGAAGGAGAGTGGGGAGATGACAGTCAGATGACTGGACTCTGTTCCTAGTCCCATTCCTAGCTGGATGCCTTTTTATTTCTTCCAGCTCTCCTAGTGACATCTAGTGCAGTATCTTCTAAACATTGTAGATCCATTCTTTCCAGACCTGACCTTTCCTTACAATTCTCTACTTCTTTCTGCCTTATCCCTGGGTAAATCCCATCTTGCTTTGTGCCTCAGTTTCTTTGTACTGTCAGGGATTGTTAAAGATATTACTAGGGAGTGACAAATGCACTGGACCATATTCATCTCAGGACATTTGGAGAGGGGCTGAGAATGTGTTTTCATGGTTGTTTTTTGTTATTGTTTCGTAGGCTCTTTTCAGTGGTGCACTGCGACTGGACAAGGGGCAACAGGCACAAACTGGAACACAGGAAATTCTGCCTCAACATGAGGAAAAACTTCTTCACTGTGAGGGTGACAAAGCACTGGAACAGGCTGCCCAGAGAGGTTGTGGAGTGTCCTTCTCTACAGACTTTCAAAACCTATTTGGATGTGTTCACCATTCTGTGATGAACCATTCTGTGATTCTGTGGATGCATTCCTGTGTGACTTGCTCTAGGTGACCCTGCTTTGGCATGGGTGTTGGACCCAGTGATCTCCAGAGGTCCCTTACAACCCCTACCATACCATGATTCAACGATTCCATGATTTTATGATTCTATGATTCCTTGCTGGCAGTTGATGGATAACAGCAAATCTGTGAGAGGAGGCCTGCAAAACTGCATAAAACCCTCATTCAAGACAAGCAGCTCTACTTAAACTGGCATTACTCATGGGGAGGAGTTTCCACCTTCTGAATTTGAAATGTTTGATTTACAAGAAGGTAGTAGGGCAGACGTGTCACACTGGTTGAGAAGATCATGATTTCTCTGCTCTTGTGAGTTCATCGAGACAGTAAAAATTATTTAGCATAGCAAACATGCACCAATGGATATATCCTTACCTCCCCTGGATGTGAATAGCTGGGGGGGTGCATGAGTCGAGTCCCACGCACAGAGATGGGATAATTACAGTTGTAGAGTAGTGGAGGTATTGCCAATATCCCATCATTAATTTACAGACAGCGTATTTCCTCCTCCTTTTCCCCCATTAAGTGTAGAGAAAATAAATGTTCTTAGGAGTTGGCAGTTTCTCTTTAGTTTGCATATTCCTCCTAAACATGAACATTATGTTGTTTACTCATCTGTTAATGACAGCTGATTATCAAACCATAAATATACATGTATCTAATGGCTTGTGAACATTCAACATCAGAATCTAATAGCTGTGGGTGTGTGCAGGAACCCAGTGCTGAACAATTGCCATTTAGCACGTCAGCCTCTGCAGTCTGGGGACTGTCACTTCCTGTGTACAAGAAGAAGAGATGATATTCCAGCTGCTGGGAAGATATTTATTTGTTGCCACATGCAGTCAGTTTGGGGTTTATTTTGCTTGCATAATCCATTGGTGTTCTGGATTTCTTGATAGATTCTGAGTGTATGCAAATGAAATTAAGAATGACAGAATCATTTTGGTTGGGAGAGACTTCTAAGATTCAATTGTTAACGCAACACCATCAAGCTGCCACTAAACAACGTCCCTCAGTACCATACCTTCATGGCTCTGAAAACCCTCCAGGGATGGTGACTCCACCAGTTCCCTGGGCAGCTTGTTCCAGGCCTTGAAAACCCTTTTGGGAAAGAAATTTTTCCTAATTTCCAACTCACACCTCTCCTGGCACAACTGGAGGCTGTTTCCTCTTGTTCTGTTGCTATCCTATAAATTCCTTTAAGTTTCACCTATCTTTTCGGCTTTGCTCTTGGTCACCAAGTACAGTAAAATTGAAGGATGCACTGCCTTCTTCAATGCAAACACGCTCAAGAACTCAAGACTTTAGAGCTAACAAGCCCAGGGCCTCTTTCTGTACTGCTCAGTTTGTTCCTCTGTCATCTCTAGTTCCCTTCCCCAGCTCTCTTGTCCACCTAAATGTCTTGCTGTTATCTCAGACTTGGGTTCTTTGAAACAAAGCTGTTTTCCTTCCTCCTAATACTTTCTTTGTCAGAACTGATAAAATCACTAAACTTTCCGCTTCACGGACTTGTAAAATCAGTGTTGCCTTCACCCTTCCTCTTCTGCTCCTCCTGCACTTAGGTTCTTCCATTTGGCTATTTCTTTGTTTTCTTTTTAGTGCTAAATTCATCCTTTTTCCTCATCCTTTGAAACCAAAGCCCATGAACTGTCTTTCTCCTCTTTATTTTCCATCCATCCCTCTCTCCCTCCCTCCTTCTGAAATCTTGCTTAAATTCTCCTGCTGAAGCTGACTTCTCCTGTGATTCTGACCTTGTGAACTTCAGCTTCCTTGAAGTCCTTTCTGATTTGTCTCTCATTGCAAAAGTAACTTCATTTGTTTGGTGTCACCTCTCTTTCTTAATTGTCCTCCTAATAGTTTCTCTTTTTTCTGCATGCCACAACTGACTCCCCACTCCCTACTTGCAATGCTGTCTCAAAAAACCAGAGCTGAGACAGATGCAAAGTTTTGGATCCAAGCACTTGAAAAAGGTAAAGAGAACTGTGTATATCTCCTGTGGTTTTGAGCTTGGAGAAAATCCCAAAGAAACAGATAATTTGTTCCTTGGGGCCAACCTGCACAATGCCATGCACTTCTTGTCCAGTACAGGCGAGGAGCTGACCTGCTGGAAAGCAATTCTGCAGAGAAGGCCCTGGGAGTGCTGGTGGGCAACAAATTCACCATGAGGCAGCAATGTGCTTTAGTGGCCAAGAAAGTAAATGTCATCCTGGAGTGCATTAAGAATAGTGCGGCCAGCAGGTCCCAGGGAGGTTCCCTTCTTCCCTCTACTCTGCCCTAGTGGGGACACACCTGGAGAATTGTGTCCAGTTCTGTGCTTCACAGTTCAAGAGACACAGGAAAGTACTGGAGAGTGTCCAGCAAAGGCTACAAAGATGCTGAGGGGATTGAAACATCTCTGTGAGGAGTAAAGGCTGAGAGACCTGGGGCTGTTTAGCCTGGAGAGGAGCACCCTGAGAGGGGATATTCTCAATGCTTATCAGTGTCTGAAGAGTAGGGAGGGAGGGGATTGGGCCAGATTGTTTTCAGTGATGTCCAGTGACAGGACACGGGGCAGTGGGCACAAAGTGGAACACAGGAGGTTCCATTTGAGTATGAGAAAAATCTTCTTTGCTGTGAAGGTGGGGAACCCTGGAGCAGGCTGCCCAGAGAGGTTGTGGAGTTTCCTTCTCTGAAAAGATTCCAAACCTACCTGGATATGAACCTGTGCAATTTGCTCTGGGTGACCCTGCTTTATCAGAGAGATTGGATTAGATGATCCCCACTGGTCCATTCCAGTGGTCAGTCAACCATTTTTGGACATCTTGCAAGAAATATGGTGAGTTTGACTTGTCTCACAAGTAGCTTTTGGAATTCTTCGTGCTAGGATGAGGCATATGTGTAATTTTCAAGACTGTAATTTTTATGCTGTTCCAAGTTACAGAAAACATTTAGCAATTTTGATCAAACAAAAGCACTGCTGTGATAGAATTCCAGAATCAATGTCTGAAAAATCTCAGTTGTCTTTTTAGCAATTATTGATGAAGGGAATAAAGCTGCAGGTGAACACAAAGGGCTGTCTGTTTGCATTCCTGCACTGCCAGCATGCCAGATTGGACAGCAAGCAAGTCATTTTGCCTGGAACTAAACCAGTCGAATGCTGACAGATAGGTGTTTGTGCAGTGTAGGCTCGGCAATGAAAATAAGCTGTTACTGCTCACACTGACCTGTGCTATTTGATTATGATATGACACCTTTCTTCTCAAAATGACTCAAGAGGGGTGGTGTTGGTTCAATGCCGAGTGAAGCTGAGCACCACAGGAGCTCAGGCAACCCATGAGATATGGATTTGTGGGGCTGACTGCTGGAAAAGTGTTTGATGTCCTCTCCCACCTCATTTTTATTGTACAAGTCAAGAGAGTTAAGTAATTGTAGCTGGATATTTTAACAGAGCTGTAGAGTTTTAGGAACAGTTAATAACACAGGTGTATAGACACATTACCTCATGATTCACCCTTGTTGCTGACAGAGGTGGGAAGGCAGCTGCTCCTGAGCCGCTGCAGCATTGCCCTGCTCCTCACAGCTGCTCAGCTCAGGAGGGGTTCAGCACAGTACACTGACCTAACAGCAAAGGGCAGATCTGCCTTCAGTTTTGTGGAGTTCAGCTTCTCCTCTACCATCAGAAGTAGAGCAAAAGCAGCATACACAAGCAGAGCAAACCATGGAATTAATTCACCACATCCCATCAGCAGGCAGGTATTCAGCCATCTCAGGTGAGCAGAACTCCATCATATCTAACAGTGACCTGGAGAGACAGGAAGTGGGAAGACAACTTCCCACTTATATACTAAGCATGACATCATATGGTCTGAAATATCCCATGGGTCAGTTGGGAACAGCTGCCCTGGCTGTGTCCCCTCCCAATAACTTGTGCTTGCTGTTGGGGTGGTGTGAGTAGCAGAGGAGGTTTTGACTGTGTGAGCACTGCTCAACAGTAACTGAAACACCCCTGAGTTATCAACACTTTGCCCAGCACAATTCCAAAACACAGCCCCACACCAGCAACTGTCCAAGTTATCTCTGTCCCAGCCCAAACCAGTACACTAGAAAAGTGGTGGAGTCATAATCTCTGGAGGGCTTTAAAAGATGGGTAGACATAGTGCTGAGGGGACTGGTTTAGTGGTGGACTTGGCAGTGTTGGGGTAACAGTTGGACTCAATGATCTTAAAAGACTTTCCCAATCTGAACAATTTTATGATTCTGTATTTTGCACTATCCTAGGCCAGTGGAATCAATGAGGAGTTGCTTCTGTATTGCTGCAAAATGGCTTTCTCTTAGCTGCTTTATTAACATAAAGACCCAACAAGTTTTAACAAATCCAAAGTATTTTGTTGTCAGAATTTTCTCCCAGAAATAAACCTGGAAGTTTACTGACTTTGTCAGGAAATGAGCAAAAACAAATGTTGAAATCTTTAAGGTGGAATTTCCACCTTGCATGCAGGTTGACAGAAGAATACATTTCATTTGGCTTCAGGTAGAGGCCAGTCTGCTAATTAAATGGCAGACCTGCTTTATTTGAGATAAAAATAAAGCAAAAAGGGAATGGGGACGAAACAAAAGGGAAGGATAGGAAAGGGATGAAGTCAATAACAGATAAATCCCAGTCCCAACACAAGTACTAGAAAGACAATACACTCTTGTGCTGCGAGAAGCTGGGGTTTATTAGCTGTTGATTAAGTCTTGGGAGGAGCAGAAAGATAGTTGGGGAGCAGTGAGCAAAATACAAACAATCTCTTCCATTTTCTTGGCAAATTTTGATCTTCTCTATTAGGATTATCAGAGTTTATTCCCTGGCTGTGGGCAGCGAGGCAGATTTCCAATGCTTTTCATTTGCTTTTCTGGCTGAGGCTGGCTATTCTAATGCAACCTGACGGGTAGCCACAAACATAATCCGGAGGACCCAGTGGTGCTCGGATGCAGATGCTACTTGTGGAGTCCAAAAAGAAGAGCAATGCTCCAAGTCTCTTCAAACTGGGACACTTGCAGTGCCAGTTTATATGCAACACAATAGCTCAAAGCTCAGCATTGCTTCATTCTCAATGTTGGTTACAGACTTTCAAAAACCAACCTGTTTCCAAATTGCAAAAGATGACATACTGGTTTTCCTCAGCTGATTTGACTTTCCAGTATGGGGATTTAGGAATACCCATATTGGATCAGCGTGGTGGTTAATCTAATCTGGTGTGCCTATTCCGGCTGCAGCTAATAGATGATGCTTCAGAGGAAGAAAACAGAAAGAAAACAAACCCACCACAATCTATGTAGTTAATTGAACAGTTCTATACATGGGGAGAAAAATTCCTTCCTGACGTCCACAGGTGATGAGCGTATGCCCTGAAGCATGAGATGTGATTACTCTTATCATTATCTTAGCTTGCATAGCAACAAATGTAATTAGTGGTCATAAAATTATCCTGCTGTTTGGGATTATCTGTTGGTTGGGTTTTTTAAAGCAACAGAGCCAAGAGTGTCTCTGAGGTAACTTCATTTGAATAGGATGAATTTGGCCTGTGAAGTCTAAAATGTATCCTTAAGTACAAACAGTAGAAAAGAGAAAAGACAAGGACTGAAAGTATTTGGCTGTGGCCTCCTATGGCTGCTGCTTATCCCAGACTTGTGCTGTTTCTTAAGAGGCTTTATTCAAACTTCATGTTAGCAAGATAAGAGTTGAAACAAACTGCTGGGAGTAATGACAATAAGTGAGAGCAGAATGAGATTTCAAGTTGAAACTGAGCAAATACTATTAAGCAATATGTTGTGGCAACTCAAAGACAAGCTCCTGCCCACCTCTCACAACGTCTCAGGATCTCTGCAGTTCATGATCAGCCACAGAAGGGGCTATAGCATGATGGACAGCATTTAGCCAGAGGAGAATTACAACTGCTGTGTCAAGCCAAAATGTAAACAGACAAAAACTAAGCTAACAGCCTAAGTCACCCACTGCCTCCACTCCGCACACAGACATCCCCTTGCAGAAGCCACTTGCAAGGTGCAGAGTATGTGAGAGGCAACAAGCTCTGGAAGCTTCATAACTTCATCTATGGAATTTTGTTCAGCTCTGGAAGAACTGCCTCATTAACCAGGTTGGCTACCTGCAACCTGCAGCACAAAGCTAGGATACATGAATAAATCTGACTTGCCTCCTGCCTGCCACGAGAGACAATGCTCCATTGCTTAACAGTCCTGGAAGGACAGAGAAGATATTTCAGCTTTGGCTTTGATGACATCAAATGCAGCTTAAAAGTGCATAATTACACTGGTGCTGCTGTCAGTCTCCTTCAGGGGATTGGTGGCCATTGGGACAGTCAAGTTCAAGCCTAGTTTGGCCAAAAGTTTTATAAACCGGAAACACTGGACAGAGGATGTGCCAGCACTGGCATCCACACGATAGACTGACAGGCATAAAATAGGTTGGCACTTTTATTGCTCCTTAGAGGACTCAACTTATTTCTCAAGGTTAACTGCATCTTTGAGGCAAGACATTTTTTTGCTGTCATTAAGTACCTTTCACTGCTTTGTCCTTCTGCTTAACCCAGATGCCCTCAAAAGACCAAAGGTAGTTTACACTGCAAGTTGTTTGCTCTCATCATTTCAGCATGAGCCCTTTAAAAGCCCCAACTCCCAGACAAGAGACTACATGAGAACCTTGGTGTTTATTTTGCCAATCACGATAAAGTGACTAGTCATTACAGTGTGGATAAAAACATGGAGATGTGACCTGGGTGCATACTAAACGGCTTGGAAACCAGAAGGTGAGGAAACCCCAGTGCATGCATTTACTCATATCTCATTATTCTTAGACCAGCTTTGGGAGCCATGGGTTAAGATCTGGGGGCATGTGGGATATGCAGTCCTTTGACTTTTGAATATAAGGCACTTGGCTGCCCATGATGGACAGAATTTTCAAGTGGGATCACTGAATCATTTTGGTTGGTAAAGACCTTTAAGATCATTGAATCCAACCATTATCTTACTCTACCAAGGCTAAACCTTGTTCCTCAGCACCACATTTCTACCACTTTTAGACACCTCCAGGGATGGGGATTCAACCATCTCCTTGAGCAGCCTGTTCTAGTGTTTCAGGGAAGAAGTGTCTTCCAAAGTCCAATCTAAACCTTCCCTGGTGCATCTTGAAACCATTTCCTCTTGTCAAGAAGCACTTTACACCCAAAGGAGCCCTCTAATGTGTCCAGGGTTTCAAAGACACAACCACTGGGATTTGCTCTTCTGCTCCATGTAGGTTAGAGACGGTCAGTTATCCTGCCAGTCCCCTCTGTCCTTTCCTTGGGGGGAGGACAGTGATTCTGGCACTTGGCCAGTTTTCTTCTTGCCCAGAGGTAATGTGCAATGATGTGGACTCCTGTGTCCTCCCACTCCTTGTGTGCCCAAGCAGGTGTCATCGCCTTTGGCCATCATGAGGGAACAAAACATACGCTTTAATGCTACCTGCTTTACATGTGACAAGGGCCCCTCTAACACCTCATGCAGACTGTTACGTTTCAAAGTCAGGGCCTTCTAATTGAGCAATAAATGCTTGTTGCACAAACTACAGCGACAATTTCTGATGGATAGAAAATACAATATTTAGTCAGACTGCTGTAAGTTAAAACACAGCAGACAGTAAAAGGATGAAATTATACCCCAACAGACTTCTAAATGAGAAAATAGTCTGTGTTAGGGAACATTATTCATTTAAATAGCAGAAAGCTTATAATTTCAACAAGGCCACAATTTCCATAAAATGCCTGCATTTGGGATTTTTTTTTTTTTCCCTCTTCCCTCTTGCAGATTGCAGTTAAAATGAATGAACCTTCCTGCTTACGGAGAAATTAATTTCTGTTTTACTTTGCCTTTTTCATGTCAATTATAGAACACTTTGTTAAAATGATTACATAATTTCTGCAGAAGCTTGGTGGTGCAGGCTGGAGGAGATAAACCCACTTACATGCGACCAATTCCTGCCTGAAGCAGTTTCTCTTCTAGACATCGCTTACACCATCTTCCAAAACCCCTGCACAGAATCAGTGTGAATGTCACAGCCACCAAAAAGCAGCTTTCTCTGCTGAGGGAGGTACCACGTGAACTCTGGTTTCTCAGGCAGCGAGTCAGAGGTTGTTTGCTGCTAAAAACTCTGCATTCTCAGTCCTCATCTCATCACTTGGTTCCCATCTCGTGATAAGGTTATGCTGAATGGTGCTGGCATCCTTCAAGGTTACTGTTCCAGAAAATATTTGCAAATAATTTGATGTGCTGTCAGCTAGCAGGCAGCAGTGAACTCATATAATTCAACATACTAATGTGGGTTTTCACGCCTAAAGCTATAAATACGCTTGATATTTGAAAGTTTCTGTAATGTTTATTTAATAGCAATATTTTATAAATAAATCTTGATTATTCCATTGCACTCCAGTAGAGATCTTCTTCCAATGTAACAGTTGTTTCTAACCCCAGGGCTCTTATTCTGACCCCTGCCTGCCACCCACATCTCCATTAAAGAGATGAAACACTTCCTTCTCAAAACCTTTTTCAGGCACAAGGGAATAATGGCCATGGCATCTCCTCCTTTAACTCCTCCTCCTCCTTGCCCCTTTACTTTGCCTGGATTGCTGTTCACTCCCCTGGAGATTTTTCCTGATTTATGGCTGCACAAGGATACCTGCAGGAACGGTTTTAATTCCAGCTAGAGTAGACTCTGTTGGGTATATCCCATTACAAATCACAGATTTGGGATGTGTGAAGTCTAAAGGAAATGTTGAAGTGTGGACTTTGGATCCTACCAGCCAGACCTCAGGTGTGCTTCATGCTTTGCAGCTGCTCTTCAGGATGTCCTGCCCCTTCTTGTGCCTGGGAGAATCATGAAGCAGGTGATTCTGCAGCTCAGATGCTTTCCACAAGCTCTACTCCATCATGGTTCTGCACAGTCAGTTCGCTGTCTTCTACCTTTGTGGCTACGAGGCAATTCAATGCCCACTGAAACCCATTTGAGAGGTGTTGAAGGCATCACTCAAGTCTTTTAGGAGCTTGGAAAAGCCAACTCTATTCTATACAGTGGCTGCTGGAGATTTTTTCCTGTCCTTTAAGTCAAAAAACAATTAATCAAAAGCTTTCCAATTCAGATAAAGCCTTTCATTGAAAAAGTGCTCTCCTGGAGCTCTGTACGGCTTGGACCACTGCACCGTTGGTTCTTAAAAGACCATGATTTTCAGCACACTGTCCACAAGCCAGTAAAACAATCCTGCACATGGGAAAAGCAGCAATGTCTGATAACAAATCACCCTAATTGACAGGACAAAGGGTGATGGTTTTAAATGAAAAGAAGGAGACTTAGACTGGATATAAGGCAGAAATTTTTTATACTGGTCCAGGTTGTCCAGGTGGTAGATGCTCCATCCCTGGGAATATTTGAAATCACGTTGATTGGGGCTCTGAGCAACCTGATCTAGTTGAAAATGACCCTTCTGACTGCAGGGAGGTTGAAATAGATGACCTTTAAAGATCCCTTCCAACCCAAACCACTCTGTGATTCTATGGTATGGAAACAGGACCGAATAGATACATGCATTGTACGTACTCTCCATGCGTGAGCATGTTTGTAAGGCCAGAGCTTCTCGAGCAGCTGGTTCTCTATGCAGATGGTACATTGCTGCAGTGAGTGATGCACAAAGAATTTTTCTGCTCTGTGCTGCTAAATTGAAACTCAAATCCAAGAATGCAGTATCTAACACACAAGGGTCTCAGCTCATCTCCATCTGGGCTTGGATTTTGGATGGAAGCAGAAATATCAGTAGCTAAGGGCTGTCTGATGGCCCCACACAGGATCATGGACCTCCTCACAGGAAAGGATAGGAGAACAGGGCCTGTTTAGTCTTAAGAAGAGAAGGCTTAGAGGAGATCTTATTAATGCTTATAAACATATGAGGGGTGGGTGCCAAGGTGAAGGTGCCAGTCTCTCTGGTTCTGCCCAGTAATAGGACAAGGAAAACTGGGTGTAAGTTGAAACACAGGAAGTTTCACCTCAACATGAGGAGAAACTCCTCTATATTGAGGGTGACAAAGCACTGGAACAGGCTGCCTAAAGAGGTTGTGGAGTATTCTTCTCTGGAGACTTTGAAAACCTGCCTGGATGCATTTCTGTGTGGCCTGCCCTAGGTGATCCTGCTTTGGCAGCTGTCTTGGACTTGATGATATCTAGAGGTCCTTTCCAACCCATAACATTCTATGATTCTTCTTGCCAGATTGGAGTGTAGAGAAAAATTCACTGCAGTTTGAGTGCCAAGGAAACCAATGACCAAAAAAATCTACATGATATCAATATTTAATAGCAATGACACCACTAGCACTCAGAGCCTTCTGTACCATGGAAGATTGGACCCTAAATGAGCAAACCTTGTTTTCATCCAGCAGGGGAAAGGGAGGTGAGAACTCTCATCAATGAAACAACTTCTGTGAGCTGCACTCTGTGCAAATATTTGGATTACTAAAATGAATTTATGAAGCAATTACTTTTAATGCTATATAAGGAAATTAAGTACTCATTGCTTCGTGATTTATACTCTAAAGCTAAAAGATCATGAAAAAGGCAAATATAACTTAATTAAATGTCCTTTGGCTTTGCTACTATTGCAGACTGAACCCATAAAGTAAGTAAAACAAACCATTTTTGGAACATAAATGAGTATTGGTTCTTCTACTTCAGAAGACAAATAATTTACTGGTTAAATACATTCAGCAAAGTTTAGCCATGTGAAAGATTTTTTCAGTGGCCTCTGGGTCTTGAAGGAAGGATAAAAAGTAGTGCAGCTTCAAGGAACTCATTGTGCTGGCATGACAGGAACACTGGCAATGAGAAAAGGAAAACAAACACAAAAAAAGCTATTTCCGTTCTTTTTGCACTGGGAAAAAATATTTTAATATATTCATGGAGCAAAATGTATTGTGAAAGGAGCATGCCTTTATAGGCTCTCCATTGGCAATGCACTTGTGATTATTCACTCCTGACACTGAGCCCATTAACCTGGGGAAATTTAATCTAATGCTATAGTAATGTTACTTGGTTTTCCATTATGAGGTGTAAGTAATTTGGGAAAAAACCCTCCAACCACAAAAACACAGCCAGGTCTTTAGAATGAAACATCCCATGTGATGCATTCGGTCAGTTAAGTAAGCAGTTTGATTCTTCCTTTGTACTGCAGATGCAAGAGGGCTGAGCTGGTGAATGAAAAACAAAACACTACTAAATCAGTCATGGAAGACTATCATTGTAAGGTATTTCAGCAAGATAAGTTGTGAATATATTGGGTGGGATGTCTCAGCCCTTCAGTCTGTGGAGATACTGCTGGGGATTGGAGATCATCTAGTCCAACTCCCCTGCTAAAGCATCATCACTGAGAGCAAGCTGCCCAGGATTGCAGTGTTCAGGTGGGTTTGGGATCTCTCCTGAGAAAGAGATTCCACAATCTCTCTGGGCAGCCTGGTCCAGTGCTCTGGCACCCTCACAGGAAAGAAATGTCTCCTCATGTTTAGGTGTTTTCTCCTGGTGTTAGGTGTGCATGTGCATACTGAAAGATGACATCTAAGACAACTTTGATACTCCTTGAACTTCATGTGTTTCTAGTGAAGGGTGAAGATGAGGCATTTGGATGTCTCTGTCCTAGCTGAAATCTTCTGTGCTCCCTAACTGCAGGTACAGTGCAACATATTTAGAGGGTGTGATTTCTCCCAAGAAGTGGTGGCATTTGCAAAACCAACCACCGGAGAACAGAAAGGACAATTTCTTTCCTGTTCTTCAAATGCACACAGGAAAGAAGAGTGGTACAAAACATACCCTCCATCCTGTCCAAGGCCTCCTGAGCACAGGTGCACTGAGGAGACCTTCAGAGCCTCATTTTCTCCATCAAATTTAGGGAATCTATCATCTTCATCATCTTCATTTAAAAAGAGTGAGGCCATCACCTACCACCTGCCCAGCTGGTGAGCAGTCTGCAGAAGGGCTATCCCGTTCATGAGGGATGGCTGCACAGATATGGCTATCTCCAAACACTTCTGATAAGCTAACAGCAAACTGACCTGGACACGTCAACAAGACATCTCCTCCATTAGCCTGGTGGGTGTATTGCTGCCAGGATTCAAGTTAGTATCTTGGCATCTCAGGCATCTCCCCATGGAAATACTCTGTCTCCTTTATGGAGGACGGGAACTGAGGTGGCTCAAGCCTTGGACACCGAAATCTGAAGTACATGTTGTCTAAAACTGTGAGCTTAAGGTGTAAACTGAAGGCTGATGGCAGATGTCACAATGGTCCAGAGAACAAACCACACACGACAAAGGTGCTCAGGCGTGTCATGCTGAGAAGACAGCCAACACCTGTCTGCCCCCTGACAGCACAATGTTTTGTGCCAATGTGCAAACCCGTCATATATAAAAGCATTCTGATGCTCAGAATCCTAAGAAATTGGTTTCTTCCCTGAAATGCATCAGCCAATATACATGGGCCAGATACACTCAATCAAGTGTATCTGGGACCTGGAGGGCTGAGATAACTCCCTGGGAATCATCGGCTCCTCTATGAAAACAGACATCAGAAATACACAGTATTTTCCAAGGGACCTTGGAGCCGAGGAAGCATCTGTCTTTTAAAAACCTCATTACTGTACTGTACAAGGGCTCCAGCACACAAACCACAAATTACATCAGGTGAGTAAGTCATCATACATCAGCTGGCCCGTGTGCACACACTTAGTGCCCAGTAACAACACTGTCATCTGAGTGAACCCAGCCCACCCTGGTTCTATAGTGACCTATGGCAACCTGCTGCCTTGCAAAGGACATAGATGGAGACTGGCTCCATTGCTGGTGATCCCAGGCTGGTTGACTTGCAGCAATGTGCTGAGGAAAAGTCACTGCTCTCTTAGGCTTTGTTATAATTCTTAAAAGGAACAGCAGAGGGAACTGGGATTGTTTAGTCTGGAGAAGAGGAAGCTGAAGGGAGACTGCATTGCCCTCTACAACTACCTGAAAGGAGGTTGGAGTGAGGTGGGGGTTGGTCTCTTCTCTCTAGTATCAGGTGATAGGATGAGAGGAAATGCCCTGCAATTGTGCCAGGGGTGGTTTAGGTTGGAGATTAGGAAAAATGTCTTTACTGACAGAGTGGTCAGGCATTGGAACAGGCTGCCCAGGGATGTGGTGGAATCGCCATCCTAGAGGGCTTCAAGACATGTGCAGACATGGCACTTTGGGACATTGTTTAATGGCCATGGCGGTGGTTGGTTGATGGTTGGACACAATGATCTTAGAGGGCTTTTCCAACCAAAACAATTCTATGATTCTGTGATTCTGAGCCATCCTCAGACTGGGGACCACAGACTACAGGTACTTTACCAAGGTACTTTTGCTAAGGAGCCCACATGACCACATGTTCTCTCCTATCTTTGATGGAGAAAAACTTGAGTCTTCAAAGATTTCCCAATTTAGGCAACTCCAGAAGAAATATTAAGAGTATTCCACTGTGTTATAACAAAACATAGCAATTAGTGTCTTCCCCTAATTTAGAGGGAACATAAAAAGCTAAATTTTTCAAGTGATGCTGTTTTAAAATATCTATGGTTTTTAAAGACTAAATTAGTTTCCAGCTTGAAAAGCAAAATTACAGCATACCCTTGGAAGCACTTTGCATCTTTGCTTAATATATAAAACATCTCACATGGGGAAATAATCTAGCTGCAACAATAACCCTAAAGTCCCTGTGAAATGGCTGCACTCCCACTGACTGCATTTGCCTGGCATCTAACAACTCTGAACAGTTTTTTTGTTCCTCTTCACTATCCTTTGCAACACCTCCTTCTAAGGGAACACACCAAAAAAGTCAAGGATGTGAATACTGATACCAGGGCTTCAGACATGCTGGAGCTTGATTTGGGGAAGATACTTACATTTTCTTACAGACTGCAACTAGTGAGAAGTCAGCCTTTATATTGTCATCTAGGAAGGTGACAAGCATGATGGACAAAGTGTCATCTTCCTCCTATCAGTGTGACAGTTTGGAGATGAATTCACTGGTGTGTCCAAAGCACTCAGATACCACCATTGAGACTAAAGCTGATCATTATTGCTCTGTATCCTGGGTGACCTGCCCAAGGTGATCCTGCTTTGGCAGGGAGTTGGATTACATGATCTCCAGAGGTCCCTTCCAATCCCCCCCCCCCCCCCTTCCTATGCTTCTGAGTGGAGAAAACATCTTATGAACAACATCACATTTAATAAGCACAAAGGGACTATATTACGCTTGCAGGTCTAGCATTGTGCAAATTTCCCAATATGGCCTTCTTTTAACTGGGATTCTTTACACATAGGTCTATTGACTGTCTGATGTGGTTTGCTTCAGGGCTTGTAGCTCCTATGTTTCTTTGTGAGAATTATAATAAAATTGAATTGCTTTGGCTGGAAAAAACCTTAAAGATGATTGAGCCCAACCATTATCTAACTCTACCAAAACAGGTGCTAAACCATGTCCCGCAGCACCACAACTCTGGCTCTTTTAAACACCTTTAGGGATGGGGATTTGACTGCCTCCCTGAGAAGCCCATTTCACTGTTTGAGAACCCTTTCAGTGAAGAAGTTTCTTCTAACAACTAATCTAAGCCTCCCCGGTGCAACTTTAGGCCATTTCCTTTCTTCCTGTCACTTGTTACTAACAAGAGGCTGACCCCCACCTCACTCCATCCTCCTTTCAGGTAGTTTTAGAGAGTGAGAATGTCTTCTCTCAGCTTCCTTTTCTCTGGACTAAATTCTCACCATGGGTATTAACATTCTGAGGGAATTCTCCAAGAGTTGGATCAAAAGGTAATGGAAGGTCATGGAAGTCTTCTCATGGTTTTTGTGTCTCTACATAGCCATGGCAAAAATCTTCAGTGATGGATTCCTTTCCTTCTCTCTGAAAGGAAATTCTGGTTGCCATGTAAGTGTACACTGCACATTCCACTAGTAACAAGTAATAGTACATGAGGAAATGGCTTCAGGTTGCACCAGGGGAGGATTAGGTTGGATATTAGGAAACATTTCTTACCCCAGAAGGGGTTTCAAGTCCTGGAACAGACTGCCAGGGCAGTGGTGGAGCCACCATCCCTGGAGGTATTTAGAAGAGGCAGAGACGTGGTGCTGAGGGACATGGTTTAACACCAGACTTGGCAGAGTTACACAGTGGTTGGACTTGATGATCTTGAAGGTCTTTTCCAACTGAAGTGATTCTGCAATTCTATGAGTCAATGTTTTAATCCACCTCCCTTGGCCTCAGTGAGTTCATATCTTCTTTAAAAACAGTAATTCCTGAGAGAACAGCACCATGGCTGGCCCAGTGACAAGAGATTCCAAATTGCATTCAAGTTGGAAAACACAGAACCTCTTCCCCATATCTTGACCAAAACATTTGGTTAATCTGAACTATTTGTTTCTGTTTGTTCTCACTTTGACAACAATCTAATATTAAGTTATTTGGTAATTACTTAAACTAATATAGTGTTTCCTGTACTTTGGCCACCACACAAGAGAAATCCAATATTCAAAGGCTCTGTTCCCTGCTTGTTTCCCAGGTTGCCAGCCTACATCAGTCATTCTCCTACCTCGACATCCGATACCTCCCACCTATCAAATCCTGGCAGCTTCTCCTTTTCTATTGTCACTATCTCACACTTTCTTATCACAACATTTCCATTAGAGAGACTACTTAACTTTGTGAGAGTGGTGTGGGGATGATGCAGTGCCATATTCATTTGTGTTGTGTTGTATGAAAAGTGGTTGCTTTGAAAATTATTGTGTCATAAATGGGAAGAGCATGGCTCAAGGTGAACAATATACAGCAGAAGTGGGTGTGTTCTTGAAACCTCCCTCTTTATTACTGTTGAAAGGTCACACACAAAAGCATGGAATGTGCAGAACAGAAAAGTGAAGTGCACTGCATCTTAAAATGACCCTAAACAATAAGAAGATAATGCTGTATGTGTAATAGAACAATAATAATACCTTAAAGGCCTCCAGAGAGAAATGTTAGCTGTTTTCCTTTATCTGACAGTTACACACAAAAAAAGGAGTCATAACAAAGATGCATGATAAAGCAGATTGTCAGTCTTCTGTTATGTGTCTGTAGAGACAACCACAAGCAGGACTGAATGCAGGCAGCTAAGACAAAGAAACAAATTGCACCAAATTAGAGGAGAGGCAGAGGTGGAAGGAACTGTAATAGAGGAATGCCCCAATAATAGTATTGATCTCCTTGGACATCTGAGCACCAAACACAGCTGCCCAGGCCTCACTTGCTCCATGACCTGCTGCCTGTGCTGCTACACAGATACTATAAGGGACCACATAAAAAGTTCAAGTTCAGAACATTGCTTCTTCCTTTACTGACAAACCTGTGCCAGGCCTTGATCTTTTAATCCCTTTCAGGATGTGTAAGAGGATTAAATGTTTCCCATTTTGAAAATTCCCCATTTCTCCAAAGAAAGATTCTCCAGAAGTGGATGAACTGATGCAAAGACTTTCAAATGCAGAGTCCAGCATTAATTTCACAATATATAATTACTGCCTTATAGGATGTGGATCATAGAGTCATACAATGGTTTTGGTTGGAATAAACATTTAAGATCATCAAGTTCAACTGTTAACATGGCCAAGTCACCACTAAACCACATCCCTCAGCAAAACATCTACACATCTTCCAAATCCCTCCAAGGATGGTGATGTGTATTGAGCCACATGCATAAACAGTTCAGCTGTGCCTGGGATGGAGGAGGGAATCAAGACTGCTTGCCTACAGTCCAGGACCACACACTCCAAAATACTGTCTTGGGAAAAGACCCAAAAGCTGTATGAACATCTGCATCTTAGGTGCACAGAGCTATCTGTCTTAGAGACACAAATGCCATTCTGACATCTCAAACACAACAGAGTTTTCACAGGAAATTTCTTTTGGTTTTGTCCCAAAGCTGCTCCAAGTCCTCTCACTGACCAACAGGGATGTGCTCATCCTCTGCACACAAGCTGCTGGCTCCTGATACTGGGAGAAACTGTCCTTCACACCACTGCTGATGGCTGAGGAATAACAGCCCAAGTGTTGCTCCTAAACAAACTTATATGTTGAGTTGATAACACTCGACCTCTGAATTTGTGTGTTTATTTTTTCAGAAGATTGAGACATGCCTGACCTCAAATGTTTCCCTGATGTCAGAACCTGCTCTCTGTAGGGAAGGATCAGAGCTCCAGAGAAACCTGCAAGTAAGCCTTTTATAAGCAACAGTCTCTTTTGGATAGTATCTTTCACCAGTGCTAAAACTGAGTGGGTTTTAATTCTGCAGCATGATCAGGTTGAAAGGGAATTTGTGACAGAGCATGCTGCCATCCTAAGGACTGTAATAGGACCTGTGACCTTGAGCTCAGTTTGGAGGGCTCTTTGTGGGACCACTTTGCCTGTGGGCAGTACAATAGAAGAGCTCAGCAAGCTTGCCTACAGAGGGAATCTGACATACCAATCAGCGCTGGAGAGATTGATTTCAAGTGAAAGAGCAGTGAAGGACTCTTGTGCTAATAAAGCAAGGCTGGAAGGTTTGGAAGATATCACATGCAGCAAAGGATGGTCTGTTACCCTCTGAAACTTTCAGGGGGTCATTCATCTATGTCTAAACCACAAAATTAGGCATAGCTACAGATAGACCTATATATAAATCCAACTTCATGGTGAGGAGCAAAGCAGGAAGCCAGTGGAGGTGATGATGCTTATAACACTGGGGAGGTGAGCTCTGCTGTGGGCCAATTGCTTGAGAGCAGGAAAGCTGAGGACATCATCTGAGTGTCCACAGATTTGGAAAGTGTTGTCTGAGACACATCTGAGAAGAAAATGGGATTGGACTGGATGATCCCCAGAGGTCCCTTCCAAACCCTATCATTCTGTGATTCTGTGAAAAGGGCTGGAGCACTGACTGTTACGTACGAAAGACCATCGCACCATGCTCTAAAGACAGCAGCTCCAGACAACTGAAACACTGACCCGAGCCAGGCTACTGAGGAGCAGTGTGAGCACAGGTGCAGTGGTAAACCCACTGAGGTAGCAACTCCAGACCATAGACATTACTAAGGAAAGACTGGTCAGCAAGAAAGGACAATCAGCAAAATAGTTTAACCCACAGCCTGTCTGATGCCACCTGCATCCCAGGAGGGCCACACAAGAATGGCTGCTCCAAGGATACATTGTCTCTGACTTTGAATATGGCACCTCAGACACCTCCCTTCCCTCTTTTCTCTGTGACAGAACAGACACAAGTTTGATCTGTGAGAGGAGGGGGCACACAATCGTATTTCTGTTGAAGGAGCCAAAGCAGATGAGATGAGGTTCATGCTGGTGTTACGCCAACTTTATTGCAGCAGTGGGAGTAGAGACACCACCTGATTCAGCAGAAAACCTCCTGCTGTAATCTATCAAAAAAATTTCAAATAAATGTGAACTATGAGAGTCAGTTTGTATTGAATCAGCACTTCACACCGCTTGCCTGTGGCATTTTGGATCCAATATCAAGAGTCTTAGTGCCAGATTTACTGTATTGATGAACCACAATCTCAGCTTCTGTCGAACAAGGCAAAAGCAGGAGGGAAAGACTTTATTTCAAGTGTCTATGGAATATTTAGAGACACACAAAAAAAGGAGCATTTGGATGGGAGAGATGAATAGAAAGAGACAAGGAGGCTGATGGCATCTTCAAAAACATCCTAGTATAACCAAAGATGTGATTTCTGAATAATTCAAGGGTTGCCGTGCTCAGCAGCAGTGCTCCAGCTCTGAAGCCAAAACAACAAGATTTCATTACACCCTAATCACATGTAGTCTTTAGGCCGCAATATTCATCAGATCAATACTTTTATTTCTATCAGGACACTGGACATTTGTTTTGTTACCCCTCTAGAATCTCCAGAGAGCCTGATGCTTTACACAGAGTCAGCCTCGTTACTCTGTTATTATAATGAATTTTTCTGAATGAGACATAAAGCACTCAGGAAACCCACCATCTACACTTTCAGCCAGCACAGTTGCTAGCAGTTTTAATAAATGTTTTTTAAAAACCAACCACCCTGACAGCAAACAATTCTGTTTATCCCCTGCCTGCAAGGATCTGCCCGCTCTTCAGGTGATCAATTCCTTCGAATTACTAATAACAGTTTTAAGAGCAAGCAAAGCTCCCAGTACCTGCAATTCAACAGTTGGAAATAAGCTATAATTTGCATTAAAAATAAAGCCAAGCACAGCCTATAGCTTGGACATTGCAAGCTGCAAAATAAGATACACTAACTACCCAGGCTTATGACACAGTGCTCCTGTGGCATGCAACACTCCAATTAAAAGTGTGTCAGCACTTCTTTTACAAAACTCTGTTACTGAGGGCTTTATATCAGCTGCTTAACTCCATGCAGCATAAATGTGCACAGTCCAGCAGTAAAGATATCATGTGCAAATTGCCCCTGCTGTGTAGAAAATAAGCCTGGAGAGTCAAAACTTCAGAACACAGTAAAATGTGGAATACCTCTGTTATTTATAAACCCCCAGCCTCATCTATACATCCTGCAGGAAGTTTTTTGGTGATAAGGTGCATGCAGAGGCCCCGGAGACTAATATGGATCCCATGTAAAAGCTAAATGCGGACTGAGCTGATGCTGGATTTAATACAAACGACATGGCATCCTTCAGCAACGGGACACCGGCAGCAGCTGGGAGCCCCAAACTCTCAAAGGGGTTTTAGGGAGGGCTGAAATTCCTGCTTGTTCTCTCCCTGTAGTCCCACTCAGAGGGAAAACTCCATCTAAACTCTGTAAACACCAGGCAAACTCTTCAGAAAAAGACACAGCTCTTACAGATTTAGATTTATGGCACATCAGTCCATTTAGGAGACAGCTGAAGAACATCTTTGTGCTCTTCTAGCTAATGCAAAAAAAATTGTATGAATCAGTAAAACACCACAAAGGAAAAAAAGATATTAAATTTTAAACCAAGCCAGACTCACACAAATAATTCAGATCCAAAATGTAACCTATTGTGGAAGTCTACATGTAGTATGATGGCCAGTGGGCTCATTATTCAAATAGTTTCCTTTTTCATGTAACTATTCTCTTTGTGTCTGGTGAAACTTTAGCAAGAGCAAAACATTGCCTGCTGGCTCCAACAGAAGATATGATTTAAACACTTTTTCTTTGCTCTGTCACAGCAGTGATTCAACCAACAAAACACTGGTGGGATCACATATGGTGCAGCTGCTCTGCAGAGTTAAAATACTCTCAAGATCATTAATTTGCGTGGCTTCAATAATCTGAGTTCCATTTCATTTGGTAATCAACAGCAAGATGTGAAAACTGTTCTGCTCATGCCACATACTGTTGGCTGCCCATCAGCTGCTGTGTAACTTGACCAAGCTGAGTCAAAGCCAAAGCTCAGTCTTACATGCCAGCTGAACACACACAAGAGATGTGTGTTATGCACCAAGATGTGTGTATGGACAGCATATTCCTTCTCATAGCTGAAGATGGAACATAATTCTTACCTGGAGCAGGAGAGAATCTACTGCTTAACCATCTTTTCCTACTCAAGGCAATAAAACATAATCCCCAAGGCAAACTATAAGTTAGTGGTGAATGTGTGGCAGCAGCATCTACACTGCCGCCTCCTACCTAAATCTTCTAAAGCAGCTTCAGAGATGTTGAGGAAGAACACTCTAATTTTTCCTGCACAATTATTATTCATACTGTGTAATAACTGCAGCCCGTGGCTGTCCCTTGGAATACTGGAAGTATCAAATTATTAATAAAGACAGATTTAATATGGTTATCAGTGCACTACCACTGCAGACCAGCTCATGGAAGAAAGAACATGCTGCTATTTGCATGTAGGTGACCCATTTGATGCTGTTTACAGTCTTATTGTTTTAAGCTATTATGTATGATGGCTGCCATGTCTAGTTTTACCCCAGACTTACCAAATTCTACTAAAATGGGAGTCAGTATGAACTCCCAGCAGAGGGCTGGCAATGGGAACACCTCTACCTGTCACTGCTTTATGTGTCACTGGGACAGTCCCTTCCTTCTGCCCATTACCCCACCAACTGGAAGATTTGGACTCAAGGATCTTCAGAGGTCTCTTCCAGCCTCTACCATTTTGTGATTCTGTAGTTTGAAACAGTCCTGTGAAGGACCTAGAAAGATGAGCACTGAGGCTGCTTTAGGGATGTAATTAATGTTACTCTGCAAATCAACTGCAATTAGGAGTGATTAGTCCTGTCTAGTGCAAACGACCCTGTAACTGGAGAGGGCTGATGTAAATCAAATGCCCTAATTCAGCCCCTTTAGTATCAAGAATCTTGTCCCAGACATCAAAGGACTCAGGGCATGCCCAGTGACATTCAGACTTCTCATCTTTGTGCAGATGCACATATTTCATTATTTAAAACTAGGAGCAGTTAAATGTTTATTTAAGGCACAAAGGAGATCCCATTATCACTCTGTTTTATAACACTGTGTCTATAATGCTTCTCTTTATGGCTCATTCCCTAGAATGAACTGATTTTGAAATGAAAAACAGGCAATCAGGGTTTTGAGGCATAAATGATAAACCAGACTCATTTATTCAGTGCTCAAGCCTTTTCTATGGGTTTTGAAGAGCTGTGCAGAGCCAGAATAAGATCTTTTACTAGAAAAAGTGCTGCTGATCATCACTCTGACTCCAGCTGTCAAGGGGTCACTGTGGCATTTGGGTGTTTAATGACATTCCTAGTTCCATGATGTATAAACCCAGATCCTAAATCCAGGTATAGGCTGGGCATTAGGAAAAATGACTTCCCCAGAAGCATAGTCAAGCCCTGGAACAGGCTGTACAGGGCAGTGGTTGCATTATCTTCCCTGGAGTGATTTAAAAGCTGTGAAGACATGATGCTGAGTGATAAGCTTTAGTGGTAGACTTGGTAATGCTGGGTTAATGGTTGGACTTGATGACCTTAAAGGTCTTTTCCATCCTAAATGATCCTACATTTCTGGGATTCTGTGATCCTTTCCACAGGAGCAGTCCAGCACTAAAGACCAGTCCTTGTTACACAGTTAGAGGACACTGTTCCACATTTTCCCTACTTCATCTGAAATTGCAAGCCCTGCTGCAAAAATCAGGCTTCCAGCACCTTTACCTCGTAGCAAAGCTGTTGACATTGTTATTTATTAAATATGATACTTTCATGCTACTAAAATCTATTGTTTTCAGTATAAAACCTCCTAAATCTTCTGTATGCTAATTTATTTACATGAGCTGTGTCCGCATTAGCTCTGCAATGAGGCCATTAGCAACACACCAACGAGGCTATCTTGATTTCGAATGTTTAAATATTCTACTCTAAATGATGCTCAAAGATTTAAAGCTCAAAACATATTCAGTCCTTTTCATCGTAAAACTCTCTGGCACTGACGATTTTACAGAGCTTTGCTTGTGTGCAGGCACTTAGGGGAAGACCAATTGCATAACCTTTTTCCCCTTACAAGCATTCCCGGGGCTAAATAAGACTTTACCAGCAACAACAACACCCATCAGTTATCTGTGCTGGAGTGTAAACAATGAAATTCTTATTATGTACTCAGAATTCACAGAGCCATTTCCATGGTAACTCTGTTTTCATGTCATATCTTTAATGAATAGGTAATGAAAGAAATGCTGCATTTACAACTTCATTACTAGTGAAAAAAAAATAAAAAATACAGCAGTAAATTTGAATTATGGTAGCTGTCATTTTTAGAACATGCTGAAGATCACACAGGAATTTCAAGGCTGTCATTTTGAAGTGACAAAGTAAATAGAAGCAGAAAAATATACCAGGCACTTCTTGGTTTTAATTCCACTCTTCAGTTTCTTCTGCTATTCATAATTTTCTGGGAGAGAGTAAAATCTTAAGTAATACAACAAGGTCATCCTGGGCTGACGGGGCAGGCATAGTTGGAGACAAGTTGTGTACTTGTGAACACGAGTACCAGCGCTAGTGAATTTCAATGACTGGATCCATCATATTTTAATTACATAAATCACTGCAGTGCTGACTTCTATAGGTATTACTTTCTGAGAGATACAAAATGCATCACAGACTGGAAATGATATTTACCTGTGGGAAAGGACTGGAAAGTGATTTTGACTGGTACAACAAAGGAGATCATCTGAGCCAGCCAGGTGAGTCGGGCAGAGGAATATTGCAGTGTGAACCCCACAGATACTGTAACCACTCCATTGAGTTACAATACCAAGGAAATCAATGAGCCAATCCAAGAGGAGCTGCCAGCTTGACAGGCTGGTGGGGCAGGGTCTGGCTCATGGGAATATGCAACTATTGGAACGCAACACATGGAGTGAAGTAACTTTCCTTATTTAAAATTTCTGAGGCTTTATAGACTAAATCTATCCATTGCTCCATCTCACCAAGAGTCAATATGCAGCGCATTTGGGTAAGACCTGAAATCTTCCTTCTCATGAGCATGCAAATAGTGCCACACGGCAGGAGAGAGCACTGCACTAGTCACACCTTCACACCAGCCTCCACAGATGCTGAACCTCCCTCTCACAGAATCACAGAATGGTTTGGGTTTGAAAAGACCTTAAAGATCATCTAGTTCCAGCCTGGCTGCCATGAGCAGGAACACCTTCCATTAGAACACGCTGCTCAAGACCCCATCCAACTTGGCCTTGAACTCTTTTAGGGAGGGAGCATCCGCAGCTTCTCTGGGCAATCTATTCCAGTATCTCACCACTCTCACAGTGCAGAATTTCTTCCTTGTATCTAATTTCAAGCTACTCTCTTGAGTTTGAAACTGTTACCCCCCATCCTACGACTACACTGACAGACTTCAAGAGAGTAACTGTCACAACTCCACCACAAAACCCTAATAAATCATGTATTACATCTCCCATTTCTTATTTCCTATGCGAATACAGAGTAATCTGTGTCCATCAAAATACTCAGAGCCTGCAGAGCAAACAAGGATCTCTCAAAAGTGACTGAATTTGTTACCGAGCTCAGTGGTTTTGGGTTGACTTATGAATACTGGAGTTGACCTGGGCACAATATTCTGAGTCTTGGACATCCTCTTGGCACCCACCCTTTACGTATTTATAAACATGAATGAGGTCACCCTTTAGTCTCCTCTTCTCCAAGCTGAAGAGCCCCTCCTCCTTCAGTCTGTCCTCATAAAGAAGATGCTCCACTCCCTTAATTATTTCTGTGGCTCTGTGCTGGACTCTTTCAAGCAGTTCCCTGTCCTTGAATGGAGAGGCCCAGAACTGGACACAATATTCCAGATGTGGCCTCACCAGGGAAGTGTAGAGAGGGAGAAGAACCTCTCTCAACCTACTGACCATACCCCTTCTAATACAACCCAGGATACCACTGGCCTTCTTGGCCACAAGAGCACATTGCTGGCTCATGATCAACCTTCCATCCACTAGGACCCCCAGGTCCTTTTTTTCTGCACTGCTTTCCAGCAGGTCAGTCCCCAACCTATACTGGTACATGGGGTTGCTCTTTCCCAGATGCAAGACTCTACACTTGCCCTCATTGAACTTCATTAAATTTCTCTCTGCCCAGCTCTCCAGCCTGTCCAAGTCCCACTGAATGGCAGCACAGCCTTCTGGTATGTCATCCACTTCACCCAGTTTGGTGTCATCAGCAAATTTGCCGGCAGTGCATTTGGTGCCCTCATCCAGGTCATTGATGAACAGCACTGGTCCCATTACTGACCCCTGAGGGACTCTACTAGATACAGGCCTCCAACTAGACTCTGCCCCACTGAATACAACGCTCTGACTTCTTCTCTTCAACTAGTTCTCAATCCACCTCACTACCTGATCATCCAGACTGCACTTCCTCAAGCTTAGCTGCAAGGATGCCATGGGAGACAGTGTGAAATACTTTACTGAAATCAAGATAAACAACAGCCACCACTCTATCATCAGCTATCCACCTGGTTATGTCCTCATAAAAGGCTATCAGGTTGGTCAGACATGACTTCCCCTTGGTAAAACCATGTTGACTGCTCCTAATGACCCTCTTGTCCTCAATGCCTAAGGACAGTGCTGAGGATAAGTTGCTCCATCACCTTTCCAGGAATGGAGGTGAGGCTGACCAGTCTATAGTTACCTGGGTCTTCCTTCTTACCCTTTTTGAAGACTGGAGAGAGATTTGCCCTCTTCCAGTCCCCAGGCACCTCTCCTGTCTGCCATGACTTACCAGGTCTGCCAAACAGACCCTTCATGGCGCTTCAGCCAGGATTTCCTTTCTTGCTTGGGCAAATCTTCCACTAACTAAACTGAGGGGCAAAAAGATACATGCAGAAACCCCCAAAAGCCAAGGGAAATAGAGGTGTGGAAAAACAGCCCAAAAGCGGGGTGGGTAGCATGGTATGTTGGTGCTTAATCACTGCAAATTCTCATTTATTCAAATTCAGATCATTTAAATCCAAGCCTTCCAATGGGGACAGAATAATCAAACATCTTAAACACCATTGCTGTTTGGGAGCTGTTAGGAAAGAGGGGTGTGCATTTGGGGTGTGTTTTTGCCTGCAAAGAAGATTTGTTAGTTCTTGAAAGTGGTGATTTGGGAGAAACTAGCAATGGTGTAAAGTCATTAGAGATGGAGGTTGGAGATGTTGTAGAGATTGAACTTGTTACAGGAGTATTTTATAGCCCACCTGACCAAAACTGAACAACTGGACTGTGAAATGATTGAGCAAATAAAAAGAAGCAGTAAAAATGCTGGAGTGATAGTAATGGAAGATTTTTAACTACCAGAGCACAGGCTGGAGTCCATTAAGTGCATGAAGTAAGGCTGGAGATATGTGAGAATGTGTAGCTTACAGTGGATATTTTTTAAAGCACTCATTAAATGCCTCAGCAGCAGTTATCTGGGTATTAAATAACAAAGAGAATAAATACATCTGCCCCAGCACCACTAAACTGGGCATTACTAGGAGTTGGATGTAAAGGACTGTACATAAGAACTGCAGGAAAACAAACCCCATCTGAGCACATAGCCCCCAGGAACATCTCTGGGCACCATCTCCAGCTCCTTTCTCCGTAACAAGTGGTACATGAGTGATATTTCCTGGGAGGGCTGTTGTGAACCAGTGCCCTGGAACATGCAATAACATTCTTCTCCCAGGCAGCCAGTACCAGAACAAGAGGACACAGTCTCAGGCTGTGCCAGGGCAGGTTTAGGCTGGATGTTAGGAAGAAGTTCTATACAGAGAGAGTGATTGCCCATTGGAATTGGCTACCCATGGAGGTGGTGGAGTCACCTTCATTGGAGGTGTTCAGGAGGAGACTTGATGGGGTGCTTGGCTGCATGGCTTAGTTGTTGGGTGGGTTGGATTCGTTGATGGGTTGGACACGATGATCTTGAAGGTCTCTTCCGACCTGGTGTATTGTATTATTGTATTGTATTATTTGGGCTAGAGATGGAGGACATTAGTAATAGTTTGAGAGGCAACTAAGGAATTAGGAAATAAATTTTTCATTTAATTATTTTTTGCATCTTTTTCACTGCTAAACATTTCACACCCATTGTAGAGGTTCTGATTTGTCATCTCAGAATTTATCAGGGGAAAAATGAGCTGCACTGAGATACTGATGTTATTTTGAAGTCATAGAGTGGTGAACAGTTACTTAAGGACTCAGGATCTGCTTCTGCAAGGCTGATGCTGACAGTGTCTGACCAGTCTTCCACCTCATCACCTCCAACACTATGGAAAACCTTTCCCAGCAAAATTTTCATTTCTGCCTAGCAAACAAGTGTTTTATATGCTTGAATTCTCAGTGATTCATCATTATGGATTTGTGGAACTTGGGAAAACTGATGATACTTCACCTTTAGAAAATTACTCTGCTGGGTTTTTTGGGGGCCCATTTGTAAATGAAATTTACTTGATGTAAAATGTCAATCTCATTTAAGACACTAATCCCTACTGAGATCTCAGGAATAGAGCTATTTTCACCTGGAAGGTAGGGAAACATTTTGAGTTATTAGAGGTGGAATTATTTTAAACATCTGTGAGATATACAAGGCTCTCAGCATGTGTTACTGCTTCCAGGTGATGTCTGGCAAATGTTACATGCACCACTCCTCCTGACTAATGTTTTCATTAAAAAAATAAAAAGGAAAGAGAAAAGAAAACCTGGAGTTTTTGAGGGCAGACTCCATGCTGCATTAGCACAGGACTCTACCCTGCTTTAGGATGCTGCAGGAATGGATGCACATCCAGTGATGCAGCCCTGAAAATGGTCTGGATGCAAGGAAAAGCGCTAGAAGATGTCTATTCTAGTAATGGAAGGAGGCCTGCAGGAGAGCTGGAGAGAGACTTTTTACAAAAGCATGGAGTGACAGGATGAGGGGTTATGGCTTCAAAATGCAAGAAGATGGATTGAGATTAAATGTTAGGAAGAAATTCTTCCCCATGAGGGTGTGAGGCACTGGCACAGGTTGCCCAGAGAAACTGTCGAGTCCCTAGTCCTGGAAGTGCTCAAAGACAGGTTGGAAAGGGCCTCAGAACCTGGCTTTGTAGGGGGCACCTCTGCCCATGTCAGGGGTGTCGGAACTAAGTTATCTTTAAGGTCCCTTCCAACCCAAACCACTGCATGACTTGATGATTCTATTCCCTGTGGTACTCTGAAGTTTAGTTCTGCTGCCTCCTCTATGTTTTTAGGATTGAATGTCTGGTCCTGGAATCAGTTGCCTCTTGATAGCCACCTCAGAAACACTGCAGATTTTCCCCTCTCCTTCCCTACATACTCCCCAGCAAGTGTTGGGCTTTCCAGCCATGGCAAGAGACCAAATATCATAGAAACAACAAGGCTGGAAAAGATCTCAAAGATCATCAAGTCCAACCTATTACCTAATACGTAACACCTCATGACTAACTAAACCATAACTTCAAGTGCCACGTCCAATCCCCTCTTGAACACCTCCAGGGATGGTGACTCCACCACCTCCCTGGGCAGCACATTCCAATGGCCAACAACTCTCTCTCTCTGTGAAGAACTTTCTCCTCACCTCCAGCCTAAACCTCCCCTGGTGCAGCTTGAGACTGTGTCCTCTTGTTCCGGTGCTCGTTGCCTGGGAGAAGAGACCAACCTCCTCCTGGCTTCAACCTCCCTTCAGGTAGTGCAGAGAGCAGTAAAGTCTCCCCTGAGCCCTCTCTTCTCCAGGCTACACAATCTCAGCTCCCTCAGCTGCTACTCATAGGACTTGTGCCCGAGGCTTCTCACCAACCTTGCTGCCCTTCTCTGGATACATTCAACCATCTCAATGTCCTTCTTAAATTGAGGAGCCCAGAACTGGACACAGTACTCAAGGTGTGGCCTAACCAGTGCAGAGTACAGGGGCACAATGACTCACCTGCTTCTGCTGGCCACACTATTCTTGATGCAGGCCAGGATGCCATTGGCCTTCTTGGCCACCTGGGCACACTGCAGGCTCATGTTCAGCCAGCTGTCAATCAGTACCCCCAGGTCCCTTTCAGTTTGGCTGCTCTCCAGCCACTCTGACCCCAGCCTGTAGCACTGCATGGGGTTGTTGTGGCCAAAGAGCAGCACCTGACACTTGGACTTGTTGAATGCCATTATGCTGGACTCTGCCCATCTGTCCAGCCTGGCAAGGTCCCTCTGCAGAGCCCTTCTACCCTCTAACCGATCAATACCTGCTCCAAACTTGGTGTCATCTGCAAATTTACTGATGATGGACTCAATCCCCTCATCCAGATCATCGATAAAGATATTGAACAGGATGGGACCCATCACTGATCCCTGGGGGACACCACCAGTGACTGGCCTCCAGCTGGATGTGACAGCATTCACCACCACTCTCTGGGCTCAGCCCTCCAGCCAGTTCCTAACCCAGTGCAGAGTGCTCCTGTCCAAGCCACGAGCTGACAGCTTGGCCAAGAGTTTGCTATGGGGGAGTTTGCTGTCCCCCATGTAAAGAGCAAAAGGGACACTACGAGGGGATTATGCTGGTAAGTCTCTACTTAATACCAAATAATCTGATCAAGCAATGTTTTATAAACAGTTCTTCTTCTTCCTCCTGCTTCTCCAGCTGAAAGGCACATCAGGTCTCTGAAGGCTGGGAATCCAATCGTTATCAGAAAATGTATTAGTGGTCACTTTATTTCTGTGTCAGCATTATCCATTAGCACTTTTCCCTGACTTGTGTTCATTGCCTTGACATTTATCAGTGAACAATCACATCCTATCTCAGTATTTATTTTGCTGACCTGTATGATCCAGCTTTTTTATCCTCTCCTGAAATCTCAGCTCCCAGAGCTGGCGATACCCATGGGTGCAGCTACGTCTCCCTGAGGGGATCCCAAATGGAATCATGCACAGCAGCTCAGCAGAAACAGCAGGATTCCCACAGAGAGGAATAACCTCACTACCACTACTTGAAACGGCTTTGTAACATCACATCACAGCTCAAAATCCTCTGGGATTGCCAAGTATAGCCAGATTGTTCATTCTCCTGTGTGTCCCTAGCCTGCGAACCTCATCTTATGACAGAAATTGTCACTGTTTGTCCCTAAGGACTCAATCTTATCCTTTTGTACAGTTCCAGTCCCAAGTTCCATGTACGCAACATAGCAAGTTCTTGTATGGATGGTGGTTTTAATTCTGTGCTACCTCAGCTAGCATGGTTCTGCTCCCCAAGGCCATTAATGGGAATATTACACAAGATATCATCAAGACTGATCTGTGGGGAATGCCACTGGCGACCTCTTTCCAATGTGATGTCCTACCTGGTAATGCAATCTCTTCTCATTTCCACCTATTGCTCACTCCTTATCAACCTCTCAGGTTTTCTACTAATCTCCACTGCCTCCATTTTAACTTATAATTTCCCATGTGGTGCCATATCAAATGCTCTGTTGAAGTTCATGAAGATGAGACCTACTGCATTTTCTTTGTCAAGAAAGTCAGTTACCCTATCAGGGAAACATATCAGATTCGTGTGGACAAAAAATTGTATGTTATTCTATTTCCCATTTTATCCTCTTTTGCAAATGATTGAATTAATTTAATTAAAGCTTTCAATTACTGCTTCTCTCTAAACAGCATCTGAAGTCTTGTACATTGCTGAACTCACATAATCACAGAATGGTGAGGGTCAGAAAGGACGTGTTAGGATCCTCTAGTCCAATTCCCCAGCTAAAGCAGGGTCACCCAGGATCAAAATGTCCAGGTGGGTTTGGAATCTCTGCCAAGAAGGAGACTAAACAGCTTCTCTGGGCAGCCTGCTCCAGGGCTCTAGCATCCTCACAAGAAAGAAGTGTTTCCTTATGCTCAAATGGAACCTCCTGGCTTCCAGTTTGTGCCCATTGCCCCTTCCCCTATCATTGAGCACCACTGAAAAGAATCTGGTTCAATACTCTTTGCAGCCACCCTTTAAATATTGATAAAAAGATCCCCTTTTGGGCTGCTCCTCTCCAGACTGAACTACCCCAGGTCTCAACCTTTCTTCTTCATAGAGACGCTCCAGTCACCTCAGCAACTTTGTAGCTTCTGTTAGACTCTCTGCAGCAGTTTCCCGTGTCTCTTGAACTGGGAAGCACAGAACTGGACACAATAACCCAGATGTGACCTCACTAGGACAGAGCAGATGGGGAGGAGAACTTCCCTTAACTGGCTGGCCATACTCTTCTGAATGTACCCCAGGAGACCATTGGTCTTCCTGGCCATTACAGCACATTGATGGCTCATGGTTAACAATCAGGCCTTAGCTGTTAAGATCATCGCCCTCCACCCTCAAGTGTAGGTACTGTGTGTGTACAGCAACAGCACCATCTGCCATTAGAAACTGTACTAATCCCTCCTAATCTGAGTATACCAAGCAGCTTCAATATTGCTTCTGCTTAAGACAAGGGACAGTTCTACAGCCTGATTTCTATGGCCCCTCAGACTCTCTGCTTCTGCCTTATACTATCACCCCTCTTGAAAAACCACATGATGAAAATATTGATTTTTGGGGTTAGACTTTGATTATTTCTACCCTACCCTCTCTGTATAGTCTTCACTTCTTGCTTTTCTTACCACTGTTAAAGCCATGGGATGTCTTTTACTTTACCTTCAAACACCTAATCACCTGGGACCACTAGTCAATAGCCAGCTGAATATGAGCCAGCATGTTCCCAGGTGGCCAAGAAGGCCAACAGCATGCTGGCCTGAATCAGCAATGGTGTAGTCAGCAGGACCAGGGAAGTGATTGCTCCCCTGTACTCATCACTGGTGAGGTTGCACCTCAAATATGTGTTCAGTTTTAGAGCCCTCACTGAACAGAAGGATATTAAGGTGCTGGAGTGTGTCCAAACAAGAGCAATAAAGCTGTTGAAGGGTATAGAGCACAAGCATCAAGAGGAGCAGCTATTGGAACTGGGGTTTTTTAGCCTGGAGAAAAGGAGGCTGAGGGTTTGTCGATCCCTGCAACAGGCTGCCCAGAGCAGTGGTGGAGTCCCCATCCCTGGAGGGATATCAAAGGCATGTAGATGCTGAGGAACATGGTTCAGTGGTTACTTGGCACAGCTGGGTTAATGGTAGGATTTGATTATTTGAAAGGTCTCTTCCAGCACAAATTATTCTGTGATTCTATGATATCTTTAGGACCGAGTAGTTTATAAGAACAACTACTGCTTTCCCTACCTGTGCATCCATTCCCATCCATAAGGGAATTGGTACTAAGAGTTAGATAATGCTTGGACTTGGTTGTCTTAAAAGGCTTTTGCAACTCAAATGATACTACGACCCTATGATTCATGGGGAAACAGAGTTGGCCTCTGTGCCTACGATCATACAGTTTGACAGGAAAAAGGAGTCCAGTAACAAGACCAGAACAAATATGTACAGGTTCAGCTGCTTGCCCAGGGTGTTGGGTACTTTCCCTGCCATTTTAAGACAGTTTTAGGGCTCTTTATCAGGGGAATTCCATCCTAGAGTACTGAGAGAGCTGGCAGATGAGCTGGCCAAGCCTCTCTCCATTGTTTACCACCAGTCCTGGCGCACTGGAGAGGTCCCAGATGACTGGAAGCTGGCCAGTGTGATCGCCATCCACAAGAAGGGCCGGTTGGAGGAACCTGGAAACTACAGGCCTGTCAGCCTGACCTCAGTGCCAGGGAAAATTGTGGAGCAGATCATCTTGGGGGCAATCACTGTGCACCTGCCAAGGGATCAGGTCCAGCCAACACGGATTTAGGAAGGGCAGGTCCTGCCTTACCAACCTGATCTCCTTCTATGATCAGGTGACCTGTCTGGTGGATGTAGGGAAGGCTTGCACTTCAGCAAGGTTGACACCATCCCCTGCAGCAAACTCCTGGCCAAGCTGTCAGCCTGTGGTTTGGACAGCAGCACTCTGCACTGGGTTAGGAACTGGCTGGAGGGCTGAGCCCAGAGAGTGGTGGTGAATGCTGTCACATCCAGCTGGAGGCCAGTCACTGGTGGTGTCCCCCAGGGATCAGTGATGGGTCCCATCCTGTTCAATATCTTTATCGATGATCTGGATGAGGGGATTGAGTCCATCATCAGTAAATTTGCAGATGACACCAAGTTTGGAGCAGGTATTGATCGGTTAGAGGGTAGAAGGGCTCTGCAGAGGGACCTTGCCAGGCTGGACAAATGGGCAGAGTCCAGCATAATGGCATTCAACAAGTCCAAGTGTCAGGTGCTGCTCTTTGGCCACAACAACCCCATGCAGTGCTACAGGCTGGGGTCAGAGTGGCTGGAGAGCAGCCAAACTGAAAGGGACCTGGGGGTACTGATTGACAGCTGGCTGAACATGAGCCTGCAGTGTGCCCAGGTGGCCAAGAAGGCCAATGGCATCCTGGCCTGCATCAAGAATAGTGTGGCCAGCAGAAGCAGGTGAGTCATTGTGCCCCTGTACTCTGCACTGGTTAGGCCACACCTTGAGTACTGTGTCCAGTTCTGGGCTCCTCAATTTAAGAAGGACATTGAGATGGTTGAATGTATCCAGAGAAGGGCAGCAAGGTTGGTGAGAAGCCTCGGGCACAAGTCCTATGAGTAGCAGCTGAGGGAGCTGAGATTGTGTAGCCTGGAGAAGAGAGGGCTCAGGGGAGACTTTACTGCTCTCTGCACTACCTGAAGGGAGGTTGAAGCCAGGAGGAGGTTGGTCTCTTCTCCCAGGCAACGAGCACCGGAACAAGAGGACACAGTCTCAAGCTGCACCAGGGGAGGTTTAGGCTGGAGGTGAGGAGAAAGTTCTTCACAGAGAGAGAGAGTTGTTGGCCATTGGAATGTGCTGCCCAGGGAGGTGGTGGAGTCACCATCCCTGGAGGTGTTCAAGAGGGGATTGGACGTGGCACTTGAAGCTATGGTTTAGTAGTCATGAGGTCTTGGGTGACAGGTTGGACTCAATGACCTTTGAGGTCTTTTCCAACCTTATTGATTCTATGATTCTGTGATTCTACTTTACTTGGGCTTTATGCACATTCCTAACAGCTCTTGCTGAAATCCATTGATGTGATGAGACTCAGAAAGCTGCGCAGTGAAAAAAGCAGAATTTGCACTCCAAGTTTCAATAATAGGATGAAGTAGCATTAGGAAAAGAAAAGGAGGCCAAAAAAATAATAAAATTAGCTCATCCACCCAAACCACTGTAACAGACACTGCTGAGAACAGAATAATGAAGAGTAGCCAGGATTGCACAGCTACAAAAGATTTCATTCTCTAATTGTCAAAAAGCATTAAACATCAACTATTTATTGTGCAGGAGAGGGAGGGGGGACAGACTTCAGTGCATCCCCTCACCAGAGGTTGTCCCTAATTGTCATGCATAGATTGCAACCAGAGGTTACTGAGCGAAATTTGTTTGCATTTATTAATCAAAAGGAGTCAAAGGCACACAAAGATATCATCAAGGCTCCCTTGTGCTCAGGGAGGCTGACAACTGAAATACTTGATGAAGTGTTTGCAGAATGTTTGCAATCTGTTCAGAGCCTTTTTACTTTGCAGGTGCAAACCTTTCTATCTGTTACATCAAAGAAACAATTGAAAATTAAACATAGTAAACATTGCCGCACAGGTTTTAATCTCCCATTTCTACAGGACAAAGGGAGTGGTGTAATTAATTTCAAAGCAGTGTTTGAGTTCTTTCAATATTCATTTGCGCACATTAGCATGTCATTAGCTATGTTTTAAACACTGATCCTTATTTCCTTCTCCCACACACCTTTCTTTTAGCCCCTTTGTTAGGAAAAAATAATAAATAAATGGGAAAGTTGTACTTCCTGGGAGATGCTTTTCATGCTAAAGCATCCACCCATGGATAATTACCTTGCTCAATGAAATAGATTGGGGGAATAATGTATGGCTTTTGAGGTAAAGCAGAGGCAGCAGAAAATAGATGAAGAGAGATAATTCTTTTCAGCGATGTTAAGAACTTGCAGGGGCACAGACACTCTCACTGAGTTGTGCTATCATGCCTCGTGAATAATGTATTTTATTATATCCATTGTGGTTATCTTTTAATATGTTAATAACACTTCTAACACTCTTCCCCCCATCCCCCTTGTTCTTTGCTGTAGTTTAAAAAACTCTTTCTTTTATTAGGATGTAACAAATGGAGATGCAATCGATAGATACGTATTCTGGTGGTGACTAACTAGCAAAAAGATTTTCTTGTAAGTTTAATTTTAAACACAGCCCTGTTTGAACAATGTCTACAGGGTAATTTCAGCCATCTATCTGCAGCATTTCCTGTAGCATTTCCGAGCTGACTCCTAATAACATCCTCCCCCTTAGGTATATTAATTTTATACATCCTGAACAGGAGATTGAACAGTCCTCGAGCAGCCACGCAAGGTCACTGACACGAACAAAAATAGAACCTTTCATTGTGCTTTTATCAAGCCAGGCTGGCGCTTGTATCAGCCCGTGTGGGCCTGAGCAGCACGGAGGTTTGCTGGAGTTTCAGATGCAATTGTTTTCAAGAACCATTCAGCTCAATTTGGATTGAAAATATTATGTAGGAAACAATGAGCCTTTCAGACGCTTTGGCTGTCTTTCAGCTAAAGCATATAATTCTGGGGTTGGGGGTGAGGTATGAAAAGTGCCTTAAACGTACACAGGCTGGCTGGCTGTCAGTCAGAGTGTGGGGTAGGCAGCAAGATCCAAGCTGCCCGGTCCTACAAAGACCACTGATGTGCTTATGCTGCTCCTCTTAGCCATGGGGAGCACCATACAAAGTGCCTTAGGATGAACTGTCCCTGACGGGAAATCATCAACCAGTCCAAAGTCTGCATGCTCCAGCATGGCACAGGAGCCACCTCTCACAGAATCAGTTTGTCTAGAAAAGATCATCGAATCCAACTACTCTCTAACTCTACCAAGTCTGGTGCTCAACCATGTCTCTCACCACCAACTCTCTGCAGCTTTTGAACACCTCCAGAGATGGGGATCCAACCACCTCCCTGGGGAGCCTATTCCAGTGTTTGAGAACCCTTTCAGCGAAGAAGTTTCTTACCAAACTAAACCTCCTGCTTGTTCCTGCTTGCATCGGATCTTTATTCCACCCCCTCCAGAGGTGACCAAGAGATGATCACCAGGAATATTCCTAGTGCAGCAGAAAGGATGACTTACTCAGTTTCACTTGTGAATCGATTCCTTGCATTTATGCAAAGATATGATAGATGCAATATCAGAGAGCTTCTCAGTGTCACCTATGATGGTGATGACTCAAAGAAACACCATGTAGCACTGACCCCACAGTCTGACCACAGCTCATGGGCAGGTGACAACACAGGTGACAAGGCAGGCAGTGGCAATACAGGTTAGTGAGCCAGCAAATTTCCTTGGGGCAGTCAAGGAAAGAGGTGGGTACTTCATCATTACTTAATTACCTGAACATCTTCACTCTCATCTCAAGCTTTTCAGCAAGAACAAGTAAATACATACAAAAATGCTAATTGAGCCTGGCTGGAACAAAAGGAGGGACTCAGCTGTCATCTGCACCATAAGAACATTGAACTCCCCAAGTCTTCCTGCACTGTTCAGAGGGAGGAAGTAGGGAATATGTGTTTAACAAGACAAAAATACCTTCCTGAGTAACTCTGAGTTTTGTAAAATACTCCAAGTATTCCCATCATTACTGACACACATGAAGGATAATTAAATGAGTGAATGGTCCCCTAACAGTCATCTCCCTGTGTCACAGACCACAGCAAGAATTTTATTTCAAATATATGTGTTCCCAAGTACAATGGAGCCCAGATGACTCAGTACCAGGGAGGTAGCCACACACAGGTCAATCTGAAACCAAGTTACAGTGAATTTTTCAGTCTCTCTGATTCTACCTATAACATTGTTGAGTTTGCTCATCTTCAGCAATGTGCAAAACCAAGGACAAAAGGCTATGCAGGCAAACCTTTGAGTCGATTCTTATTTTTCTCTGAATTGTTGTGCCCAAACCTCTAAGTGGGAACACCCAGCTGCTCAGAGCACCATCAGGAGACCACAGACCTAGGTTGTCCTTGCAGCAGCTGAATGAAAACAGAATTTGCCCTAAGGTTTCTTTTCTCCTTTCAGCAGCCTTCTGCAGGTGACCCTCACCACATTCTGGACTCCATGTGATCAAACTGCAGCTTGCTTCAAATGTGGTTCCTGTTGAAATCATAGGGATGACCCATCTGAATGACAACTTTGCTGTGCAATTATCTCCAAAACTCAGGTCTGCTTGGGGCTCTTCGGCAGAGGTGTGCTTGTGAAGGTAATTTTCAGTGGGAACATGAAGAGTCATAGAATCACAGAATGGTTTGGATTGGACGGGACATTAAAGATATCTAGTTCCAACTCCTGTACTATGGGCAGGGACATCCTACTAGGCCAGGTTGCTCAAGGCATCATCCAGCCTGAATTTGAACACTCCCAGGCTTGGAGCCTCCAAAACCTCTCTGGACAACCTGTTCCAGTGCCTCACCACCCTCAGGGGGAAGAATTTCTTAATAGCTAATCTAAACTGAGTTTCTTCCAGGTTGAGGCCACTACCACTTGTCCTGTCCCTCCATGCCTTTGTAGAAAGTCCTTCTCCAGCTCTCCTGTACCCCCTTCAAAAACTGGAAGGCTGCTTTAAATTCTCCCTGGAGCCTTATTTTTATGAGGCTGTCTCAGAAGTCTCAGAAGTTTGCAAGTCTGTGCTTATACAAAGATTCACAAATAGGTGCATTCATGTACACACATTATCTAACAGAATGGACTCTTTCCACTCAGGGTCAGAACACATTTCCCAGGCACACTTGTTTCTCCTGATATTAGAGAATTTAATTACAAACCCTCAATTTTCCTACATTGAATTAATTTTCATTCAGAGTGGAAGCAAATGAAGTTTAATTTTTTCTTTGTATTTCTTTTCTTTCTTTTCTTTTACACTCAATGAGATGTCACTCTGATGAAACAAAATTAAATATGAAATAATTCTGAGAGAAACACTTAGTTCCTTCAAAACAAAAGGGAATGCTTTAGGTCAGCATTTTAATTGTGTCAGGATGGTCAAAGCCATCTTAACGAGTGTTTCGCATGGACACGCTGTCCTGTGATTCAAGCTCTAAAGTCCTGATAAGAATCTTCTATTTTAATTTACAGAAAGAAAGGAAGAAAGCAACAAAACAAAAGCCAGATCTCTTGCTGTAAAGAAAATCACTGAAACACAAACCACTTCTGGAGGCCCCCAAGCAATTCCCCTCCCCGCTGCCCAACTCCTTTGCCCGTCAGTGGGATGGCATCTGCTGCCTGCTGCTGCTTGCCCACATTTTAGGTGCTACAATTTATCCAAAAGGACAGGTTTATCTCCCATAGGCATGGTAGCATTACAGATAGTATTTAATCACAGAATCATAAAGTGGAGGGGTTGGAAGGGACCTCTGGGGATCACCTAGTCCAACTCCTGTGCTAAAGCAGGGTCACTCAGAGCAGGTTTGCCAGGAACAAAATGTCCAGGAGTGTTTGGAATCTTTCCAGAGAGGGAAACTCCACAACCTCTCTGGGCAGCCTGCTCCAGGGCTCTGGCCATATCAAAGCAAAAAAATAGAAAGGGCCAGCCTTGGAGTGTGGTTCCTCTTGCCACTCCTCACAGCTTGAGATGTTGAGTTGCTGGGATGTGTCCAGAGAAGGGCAACAAAGCTGGGGAGGGGTGTGGAGCACAAGCCCTGTGAGGAGAAGCTGAGGGAGCTGGGGTTGCTTAGCCTGGAGAAGAGGAGGCTCAGGGGAGACCTTATTGCTCTCTACAACTACCTTAAGGGAGGTTGTAGCCAGGTGGGGGTTGGTCTCTTATCCCAGGCAACAAGCACCAGAACAAGAGGACACAGTCTCAAGCTGCACCAGGGCAGGTTTAGGCTGGATATTAGGAAGAAGTTCTTCATAGAAAGAGTGACTGGCCATTGGAATGGTCTGCCCAGGGAGGTGGTGGTGTCACCATCACTGGAGGTATTTAGGAAGAGACTGGATGGGGCATTTGGTGCCATGGTTTAGTTGATTAGATAGTGTTGGATGATAGGTTGGACTTGATGATCTCAAAGGTCTTTTCCAACCTGGTTAATTCTATTCTGTTCTAAGTGGTACAAAGTGACAGTGCACAGGATGGCTGAGCTTACCCAACAGCCGCCAGTCCCACCTCTGCCTGATGAGGGACATCATGGACTTACTCCAGCTTAAGCAGAGAGGGGAGATATGGCCATCTCCTTCCTGATGACAGTAAGATATTTGTCTGGCTTACCAACTATAAATTCAACCAGCACCCATATGTAGCCCATTTTTACATCCCAAACTGTCCTGCCAGGGGCATGCCATGTTCCTGTCCTTGCTCTGACATTTATCTGGCCATGCCACCAGGCACAGCTATACACTCAAACTTGAAGCCAGTTTCCCCGAACAGCACAGCAACATAGCCCTATTCCCATTTGGGTTTTTGTTTTTGATAACAATTCAGGGAGCAATTCCTGCTGCTCTCCAGAAACAAATTTCTTAGCTGGAGCTTCCTCATTTCTGAAATTTCCAAAATCTTTCAAATCCTCTTCTCCTTCCTTCCTTTTCCTTATTTCCCACCAAACACATCATGATACAGACCATCCCTCGAGATGTTCAAGAAACATGTGGACATGGCACTTTGGGACATAGTTGCATGGCCATGGTGATCTTAGGTTGATGGTTGGACTTGATGGTCTTAGAGGTCTTTTCCAACTGAATCAGTTCTATGATTCCATTCTGGTTTACACCATCACAAGATCCCATATACCTCCCCCAGCATCCCTGTGCCTGATAGCACCTCCCACCAAACAGGCAAATTCAGGTAATGCAGCCAATTACAAACCACTTTGTTCTCTCAAAAAAGGCTCCGGTTCAGTGTGTTATTTCATTCTGTTTCACCTAGCAGTCTCAGATGACTTTGATTACTCATCTGAAGAATAATAAAAGAGCTTCTTATCAAGGCTTTAAAAAATAATATACCTTGACACAGTTATTTAAGATTGAAAAGTCAGGGGAGGAGGAAACAATTATTTTCAAAAGGAGCTGAGCCAAGTCTCTCACCACACAGACACAACAGAAATAGGAGCTACCCTGGAAAAAAAAAAAACATCATTGAGACTGAGTTCAAAGGAGCTCCATGCTTGCAACCAAAATTAAAATATGAAGAAGAATATCTGATCATAAATGAACTCAGAGACACTGCACAGCAATTAAACCCAATCTACTGAGAGGAGAAGCTATGGAAGTGCAATAAGATGCTACAGAAGTTTATAAAATGGGCCATCAATCTAATTAACCCACACAGTAGAGACAACCAAATCTGAATGCAAAGCATTCCTGCTCACTCATTCCTTACTCCCAGAAACACTCCTAGAACCCAAGAATGCTGTAGGAGAAACTCCTCAGGTGTTGCTGCACATCTACAGCAGTAGGATAGGGAAGGTTGGAGAACCTGAAACCAGTTTGCTCCTGATGTTAATATAAGGCAGGGAGAGCAGGGACAACTTCTGTGAAGGCCCTAAGGTGTAAAATGATTATCAGTGGGCAGAGATTTTGGCCCCTGGCTGTTTGAACTGTGTGCAGACTCAGAATTTCTCACACACTTGTTTTTCAACGTGATTCTGCACCCTCGAGCTACATTGAGAGGACACAGTGCACTCAGCAAGGTCAGTGGACTGAGCTGCACTCCTAGAGCATGTCTTCAGTCAGTCTCTCTTTTAGAAAAGTTTAAGCTGATTAAAAAAGAAGGCATTATTCCTGCAAAATTTAGCTCACAGACAAGCTCTCCCCTGAACCAGGGACTGAAATGAAGAAAGCTTAGAAGACAGTCCAGGAGTGTCGGGGGAATAAGCTGAAACCAGCAAACATTTGGAAACAATAACTACCATTTTGATCAATCTTCTAAAAGATGAACAAATTCTTGGGTCCAATATTTATAAGCAGAGAGTTAAAGTTTCGGAACTTGTAGAGATAACTCACTTGGCCACCAGCACCAGAAAAGATGGTTACTCACCCCAAGCACCTCCAGCATCATTATCCGAAAGAGCTGCTGAGCTGAGGGGCTGGTAGTGAGGAGCTGTTATTTACAGCATATTAGTCATCCCATAAACCCCATGATGGGACGCTATCACTGGTTGCTTTGTTAAATGCCCTGACATCCAGCATGAGGAAGAATGTGAATAAATGCCAGGACAATGCATATGGAAAGGGAGCACAATGGAAGCAGTTTCCAGTTTATTTCTGGAAGTCAATAACTTCTTATTCTCAGCTTTTATTACTACAAGGTAGTTATTTGTAAGTGGTGGGACAAGGAATGGTTTCACGTTCCCTAACGCAATGATGCGTCCCGTTGTTGCAGCATTAATCAGAGGATCTAATTTTATGCCCTGCCCAAACATCAACAAATCTTTTTTAAAGGTATCGATTTTATTGATTTGAAGATGTATTGTAGCTCTTGGGACAAACACAGAGGTTGTGCAGCAAACGAATAGACATAATTACTACCACCTTGTGTCTGTAATGCACATCAGCTCTGCTGGAGCTCCACATGAAGCCAGGAGTTCTGTCACAGATTTCCACAGAAGCAGGTTAGAGCTGGCTAAAGGTAGTGTTAGAGCAATATTGATTATTATACCCATTAAAGAAAGAAATGAACGAGCATGAAGTGTTACAAGCCACTCTGGGGTGAAAGCTGAAAATAAATGTGAACTGGGACTTGAAGCAATGGCTTAGGTAACTGAGATTACCAAGGACTCTCTAAGGCACCCTGGATCAGTCACTCAACACAGGTATGAATTCCCATGTGCCAATATGTGGAATAAACAACTTTTGTTGTTGGTTTTTGTTTGTTTGGTTTTTGTTTTCATTAACTTCTTCAGACAAGGACTTTTGTTTGCTACTTGATTATGTAATGTCCCACACCATGACTTCATCCTTTTTAGTGTGCCCAGGGTTCCCTGCTGATGGCAGATAAAGAATATGAACTGATTGTCCCTTAAAGTTCACTTTAAGCAGCTCCTCTTAAAAACATGCCAGAAATTACATATCCAAAAAAACAGGTTAAGATAAGGGGTATGTCCCTAATTTTCTGCAGAAGATGAAGTGAAGCCATAGAAAAGAATTATTTTCTATAGTTCTTCAGTTGAGGGCCACAATCAAAAATTCCAAAGTGTCTTTGTACAGATTTTTCCATCTGAGCTCAAGCTCTTCCCCTTAAATGCAGTGCAGCATACATACTGGGAATATAAGGCAGTAACTCTAGGGGGAAAAAATAAAAACTATTGAGAAGCACTGTTTTGGCTTTAGAGGGAAGACTGATGGGAGAGGAGAGGAGGGTACAGCACACCACAGACTTTCTGAGAAGTCTTCTCAGCCTTTGTGAATGTTTAATTGTAATTGTACAGAGATAGGGCATCTAGTAGCACACGCACAGCACGGTGGGAGTTGGAAAAGACCAATGGAGATGATCTAGTCTAACCCCCCTACTAAAGCAGGGTCACCCACAGCAGGTTATCCAGGATCACAATGTCCAGGCAGATTTGAAATCTCTCCAGAAGAAACTCCACAACTTCTCTGGGCAGCCTGCTCCAGGGCTCCAGCACTTTCACAGGACAGAACTTTTCACTTTAGATGGAACCTCCTGGGTTCCAGTTTGCCCCTGTTGCCCCTTGTCCTGTCACTAGGCACCACTGAAAAGAATCTGGTCCCAAAATCTCCTTGGCAAACATGTACCACCATGCCATAAAGCCACACACATTTTTAAGCATTTCCTGCAGTGTGGAACCCTACAGGACAGATTGTCAAGCACCAAAATACTCCAGAGGTTTCTTGTGAAGACAATGACCTAGGAGTGGTTGGTTCAAACTCAATTTGTCATGCTGCTCAAGCCAGTATCTCTGATTTCCTAAGTGTCCTAACTTGAAGACCTTTGGATGATCCAGTTCCTGCCATGGGGGAACTTCCCATCAACCACTGCTGGGAAAAAGGAAACCACTACCACCATTTCTTGAAACTTCTCCTGGATTTTGACAGTTACCCCACATCAAATTCAGACAATTTATTTAATAGGAAACTACTTCCAGCTTTCACTAGAAAAAAATTAATGTTGTTTTATTCTTCATTTTGGTGAGAAAACATTTCCAATGCAGATTGGGAAGGACTATTGGAAGATGTTAACTGCTGTCTCTTTCCTTTTTTTTTTTTTTTTTTTTCTGAACTGGCAAATACCTTTTCCCCACTTTTCTTCTGTGGTCATGCCAGAACATACCAGCACTCTGCCATGTGCCATGATTGCCTCCCTAGACAAAGTCTTTCCTCCCGAAATTGTTCTCCTGTGTATCTGAGACCAAAACACTCTTATTAATATTAAGAAAGCTTCATGGAAATACTAGTGAGGATGATAACAGAATGAACTTCAGGAGGAACATGATGAATATTACAGAGAGAAATCTCCTTAACTTTATTAGAGGAAATCACTTGCAATAGATTTTCAGCATAATCCTTCCTGCTGTTTTCTAATACTGGTAGGAAGCACTGAATAGATCCTTCAGGTCCCTGAGAAGACTTTTGTGAGACTCCCTTTGCTCACAATGCCCTGAAATGTCTCCTGCTGAGGGCTCCCTCTGTGATCTCTCCAAACAGACTACTCTGACTGTGCTGCTACAGGGTACAACAAGACTGTAAACTGTGTGAGCAACTGTTTCATTGCTCACAAATGTTTTGTTTTCTTTTTGTTAAAAATGACATAGATTTAAATGCAATCAAAAATGTCAAAGCTTCTCCAGATTCACTACAAAAGACCATGTCTGTCTGAGATACTTCCCTTTACAACTACCTGAAAGGAGTTAGTAGTGAGGTGGGGATCAATCTCTTTTCCCTAGTTTCAGGTGACAGAATAGGGTGAATATCCTGAAATTGTGCCAGAGGAGGTTCTGGTTGAATATTAGGAAACACTTCTTTCCTGAGAGAGTGGTCAGGCATTGGAACAGGCTGACCAGGGAAGTGGTGGAGCCACTGTTCCTTGAGGTGTTCCGGAAACGTGTGGACATGGCACTTTGGGACATAGTTTAGTGGCTATGGTGGTGTTAGGTCAATGGTTGGACCCAAAGATCTTAGATGTCTTTTCCAACTGTAACAGTTCTATGATTCTACCTTAAGGACTGTTTCTGATCACAGTCCTGGCTGTTATCATGCAAATGGCACCTTTCCTATCTCCTTGCTCTTTCTCATTGACTAGCAGGCTTTCAAAACTTACTTCACTTTCATCCTACCTAACAGATCTCATTCCCCTAACACATTGTGATCTTCTTTGTGTTCCCTCTTATCCCCTTACACCAAGGTCAGAAAGGGAGCGCTACGTCTCTTGGACAGAACTATTACCAGAAAGACTTCCTTGATCTTCACCCGTTACTCAGGTCTCCAGTTAACACAGTCCACTCAGGGCTTTTGAGGTCTGTGCTGTATGTGCTGTGTACTACCAGTGACCATTTTCCAGTTCTTAACATTGCAGAGAAATTTCTGCAGCAGCATCTCTGATCTTTCAGAGAAACTGGTGCAAAAGGGCTGGCTTGGGGCCATACACTGAGCAGGATGAAAGGCAGGCAGGGAATCACAGAGGCAGTGGTTTTGTGTAACCTGGCTGGCAGAAGGAGAGAACAACTGGGGTATAATAAGATTATTACAGTGAGAAGTTATTCTGTTGAGATAAGGAAGAATTTTAATGACTTTTGTCGAAGGTATCAAGCCATCGTTAGCCAATCGGTCTGACTTTCTGAGACAGCTGATTTTGCATATGTGAGATTGCTTTGCTTAGAGGCTCCCGGACAGCTCCATGATACTGTATGACTGAAAGGGGAGATAAATCTCACAATCTCTATTTTAATTTCAATACAATTGCCTTATTACAGCGTTATGTGAGGAATATGCATGGTACTTCCCAAGGGGGTTTGCTTTCCCCAACAGCAAATGTCTCACTCACTGTTTGGGCAGAACGGTTCTCCTACTAAATTGCTCACAAAGCAATCTGTTATAGAATAGAGAGACCCTGTGGGTATGATTGAAATTTATATGCAAGGAACAATCAAGAATGCCAAGTGCATTGGATAAACTGTAGGTAGGTGGCAGAAGGCAGATAAGCAGCCTAGGAGGTTTAAGTTACAGGATCTTAAGCCACAGAAAGATTCATTCTATAATTTACATTACAACCCGTTTCATTTGTAGAATGAATAATGGAAAGCTCCTACAGATAAGAATTTGAGGCCCAATCCTGGGAGGTGTTGAGCACTCAGCTCCCCATGAAGTCAGTGTTCGAGGCAGGCTTTTTAAAATGTATGCCTCTGCAGCACAGGGGAGCAAACTTGTTGGCCAACAGCCACTGAAGATAGCCAAACCTGAGAAGCAGGGCTTTCACCACACTGCTCACCCCATCTAATATGTTTCCTTGCTTTAAAAGAACACTGCATTTTAAAGATAGCCATTTTAAAGATAGCCACCCAAAAAAAGGATAAAGTGAATGACTGACTGACTTTAAAAACACTTAAGTGCCGCAATAGGAAACTATCTGTTTTCCTTTTGCTGTGTAGTCAGGCAAGGAACTGTTCATATCCGTATTCATACATAAATATCTCTGTTCAGGTCTAACTCCTGATTGGCAAATCTCAGCCTTCCCTCCTTCCCAAGATGCCACACCTTCACATGCAGGACGACAAGAGCACTGAAAAATTGAGGCACCACAGGCAATACCAGTCTGTTTTATGCCTGCCAGCCTCAGCTGTCACTTCCTGTGACCAGTAGCAATACTTGTCCATGGTTCTATGGCTCTATGGGCTGGGAGCACATTATTAGCACTTATCTGCATAAACAAGTTAGTTTGATTTGTTGCATTTGCTTTTCAGCAAGTTAAACTGTCAAACCTCTATTTTCATACAGCTTCAGTATCCTAATGATTTGACTTAACTGTCCCCAAAGCATAGAATCATCAAATTACAGAGCTCTTGAGACTGGAAGAGACCTCTGATATCATCAAGTCCAGCTGCTCACCTAGACCTTGCAATCCCACAGCTACTGTGAAGCCAGTATCACTAAACCATGTCCCTAAGCTCCAAAGCCACATGTCTTCTAAATACCTCCAGAAATGGTGACTTCAGAAAGTATACAAAATTGTTTACCTACCAAAGATGAAAGAAGGTGAGCACTGAGTTGTAAGAATCTCCTCAAGTTCACAATAATTTTATTTAAAGTTGAGTTCTGCTTTAAAAGATCCATGAAAATTTTGAATAAATGTAGATAGGGGTCTGATTCTGACCCATATCCATATCTTAAGGAAAAACTTCTTTCCTGTGAAGGTATTTGAGCCCTGGAGCATGCTGTCCAGAGAGGTAGTGGAGTCTCCTTCTCTGCAAAGAATCCAAACCCACCTGGACATTGTGATCCTGAGCAATCTGTTGTGGGTGACCCTGCTTTAGGGTTGGACTAGATGATTTCCAGAGATCCCTTCCAATAAACACCATACTGGGATTCTGTTATTAAATAAAGCCAAGAATTATTTATAAGCAGGGTATGAGAAGCGGAATGTGTTCTTAATAAATAATTATTAATTGAATTATGTCATTTGAACGAAACATTGCCATTTCCTTCAAATATGCATTAGCATCATAAAAAAAAAAAAAAATGCTTGAGAGAGATATCAAAACTCCTGAAGCACAATGCATTATGCATTCAGTATTTAACATTTACCCTGTGAAGCAGCCAGCAATGTTTGTAAGAAAACATTCCCTTTAAATCAGGAAGATATTCAGGAGCTGGAATTGCTCTCTGCCATCTGTGAGCTCCTGCAGTCCCTGTAGAAGGGGACATCCGAGGCGCTGGAGGCAGAGAGATGACATCAAACTTGTGCTGGAGGGGCTGGTCCCCACAGCAGAACAAAGGCGGTGAGAGATGCAGTGGGGAGCGTGTGGAAACCGCAGCGCTGGGTGAGCACGCGGGTGCGAGCACAGTCCATAAAGCCACAATGAATGGTAATGACAGGCAATAAAATACCCTCTTAAAAACCCAGTAAAGGATAAAGGCTGTAGACTGCAGCATTGACTGGCAGTGCTGGGACTGCAAAACATCAGCAGATTAGCATGAGGCACGGCAAGCAAGAAAGTACAACTAAAAATTATTCAGTCGTACCAAATGCTTGCAGCAAATCTAGGCCAAGCAAGCAATCAAAATCCAAGGGAAACAAGGTATATGTAATCCCACAGTAAAAAGATTGAGCAACAGTATGTTGCCAAGACATTTTAATACTCCTTTAGCCCACAGTTTTTGAAAACCATTAATAGAGCTATAAAAAGTGAGGAAAGCTGCACAATGCAGCTCTGAGGAACACGGGGGTGTAATTCTACATCACCGTAGCACCAGTGTTAATATAATTTCTCTCCTGTTACACAAGAAGCCCAGCAAGAGCATCATAAAATGCAATATGTGTTTTCTCTACTAGCTTAAGTGTCTTTTAGCATAATTATTCCTGATGCTTCAGTTATGGGAAGGAACACTCCAAATCTAAGCAGCTAGAAGGTATTTATTTGCCCTTAAGGCGCAATTACATCCTGGAGAATGTCTCTTTTTTAATTCAATGATCTACTACTTCTGCCTGTTAGGGGTCATAGACAGTGAAGACCACAGTCCTTGTGATTATCACAGAATTGCAGCATGGTGGGGGTTGGAAGCGACCTCTGGAGATCATCTAGTCAAATCCCTCTGTTAAAACAGGGTCAGCCACAGCAGGTTGCACAGGCTCATGGCCAGGCAGGTTTAGAATCTTTCCAGAGAAGGAAACTCCAGAAACTCCCTCCTTAAACCACTGATGTTCTATATGCTGAGGTGTTATTTATTTGTTTAACCTCCCTGCTTTTTATCTAGATTTGTTTGTTTGGTTTTGGTGTGGTGTGTTTTGTTTTGTTGTTGTTTGTTTGTTGTTTTGTTTTGTTTTGTTTTGTTTTGTTATCTCAGGAAGCCCTGGGACTGTGAGCGATTTCTACTGTGGCATACAGAACATCCTCAAATCATAACTTACAATTCCAAACACTAAACCTTTGTGCTGAGGATGCTTAAGGTATAAGGGCCACCAAGTGCCTTTCTCTGCTGAGTTCACAGAGCAAGCAGTTAAGGTTAAAAAAAAAAATCAAACCAACCTTTTACTTCTTTTTTAATTTCAGTAAGTTTGAAGCTTTACCAGTTCTGATTCCTCCCAGGGAATCTCTTTGAGGAAGGTCAAAACTTCCTATGCAGTGAATCTGTCTCTTTTAGGACACATTTCCTGCCAGCCAGGCAGCACTGCTGCCTAGCCACTCTTCAATGAGGACAGTGCTTCCTCCTCTGGAAAAGTCACCAGTCTTTCCAAACCAGCAAGTTTTAGCAAAAAGCTCTCTTCTGTGTGACTGAGAGCCTTGGGAGGCAAATCCCAGCTTCTGCAGAGGAGAAGGAAGGAGCCTTTTCACCCTTTGTTTGAGCCTTCCCATTGGTGTTGATTTGTTCAACAGAGAAGTCCAGGGAGACCACACTTTTCAGGGTGTCACCTTTGCATGTCCCAATTCTAGTAACAGAGTAAAGAATAATGAAAACTAGCATTTTTTTACTTCAGGAAAAAAGTGTGGCTGTGTAAATGACATTACAGTGGTATTGCAAATCTGAGTTCACAGAAATCACCAATCACCCTAAATTATAATGCATAAGCCAAATTGCTGAAGTTATACCTGAAGAAAAAAATCATTTTATGCGGTAGAGTAACCTGTCAAATGGTGAAAATCGTGAGTGGAAACTGAAATCTACATTCGCATCTCTCTATAGATGTTTACACGAAACAGAGGCAACGGTAACAACCTGCAAACATAAACTTACTGAACAAAGAAGGACCCTTCCAGAAAAAAACTGCACAAATTTTGGTCATTCTTTAACATTTCTGACTCAGGTGTGCATAAATTGCAACCATAAATTGCATTTTCCAGTCAAACATGGTTTCTATCAAAACTCAATGATGAGGTAGGAATTCCATAGTGTCAAGGCCTACTCCTGGTCCAGGGAGAACCCGAGCCTCACAGATAAAGAAGGTGATGAATTTAAGGGGCAAAGATGCTTTAGTGTAGCTGGAAAGAGGTAAAACTTCTTCTTTCTGGATTCTTATGTGTACCATGACAATCCTCTGGTGTGTAAAATCCATGATGATAACAAATACAAGGCAAGAGCTGCTTTGATTAAATTATTATATATTTCAGCTTCTCCCCTGAAACTCCATGCTTCAGTGAGAGGATATTGAAGGAATATATGCAAATGAAAATACTATTAAAAAAATTCCTTAGTCTACTGCAGATATTTAGTAGTATTAAATAGCAAAGCCTTTTTTACTTCCATATTTAACTTTTTTTTTTTTGAGGAAAAAAACAGTAATTAAAAATTCTCTGGTTTTATATAACTGGGTGAAAATCACTGTGCACTAGAGCCAAAGTCAAAAAAGATGGATCTGGTCCAAAGAATTGCGGGTAGGAAAAGACGAAGGCAGGGTCCGGTCCTCTTGTTGGGTATCCAACTGCCCTATGGCTTGGCCATGTGGAAGAGACACAGAGGGATTGACTGCATTTGGGGAAGTGCAAAGGGCACATTACCAGAGTGCTGCAGGGTTGGAAAGGCCTTTCAGCAGTTCTTGCTGCTCATTTCTGCAGTTTGAGCACAAGTTGAGCTCACAAGGGTGAGCTTGGTGCTCATGGCAGTGCCCCAAATGGGTGCATCCCCCGACTTGTCATCAGAAAGGGCAGCTGCAGGCACCCCAAAATGCCACTTTATGTGGCTTGCAGCGGGGATAGGAATAAACATGGGCACAGTGAGAAATCCACGTGCTTCTTAACCCAGTTTTGAGGAGCAGCTCAGCATTGCCTTCAAAAACCTCCACTTGGCAGCAACAGCTATTCCCAAACTTTGGGTACTGGACAGGAAAAAGGAGTATTTCACAGCAAACCCAGGAGTTTCAGTGGTCAAAAGAAAGCATTCAGGCTGTTAGTTTTGAAAGGCACGTGGATAATAGGCAAGAGCATGAGCAGGGAACTCTGTCCCTGACACTAACTGATCACACTTGTGCAGCACTTCAGTGATGCACTTAGTTCATGGTTTACCTTAAAGTGCTATGTTTTAACCCCAGAGGAAATGTGCAGAAGCTTTCCTGCTCCTGCTGTGTAACTGTGGGCAAGTGCAGTCTTTTAAATGGCAGTCACTGTGAGCAAGGAGTGTTATTTTTGTGTGGAAAGACTTTCTGGCACGATTAGTAAGGGAAAAGCAGAGAATTAAAAGAAGGAACTAAGGCTTCCTTCGTCAGGCATCTTCCTACTCTTACCTCTCACAATATGGACACATAGCTCTGTGTAGAAATGAAATCTGGGGCGGGGGATGTTGGTCAAAGAATGGAGTCTGAATAATATGAAACCAGGACACAAGTTAAAAACTTGTAACTGGGATGGTTTTTTGCATGCACATGGAGTTGTGGCCATGGTTATGAACACATTTACACAATTTCCAAGAAAACAAAGAAGTTGGGAACTGAAAAAAGAACCCGCTCCTTTTTCCTATTCAAGGTCTATGAATGAAGTTGGGAATTTGCTCTCTACCTTATTCATTAAAGTAGAAACTGCCATCACTTTAATGAGCAGCCTGAGGGTGGACAAAGTGCCTTGAATAGCTATGTACCATAGAGAACTTGGCATCCTCACTGAAACATAATGTGGGATTGCAATTGTGGGATTTTTTTCAGTGAATACGAAGTGATCAAAGATAACACTGCCCCAAAAAGAATTAAAACTGTGCAACATTGCATCAAGTTACAGCCAATGTCAATCACTACATGCCTGGGTGCACAGGATCTTTTAAATAATGTTATGGACATGCTGTGGCATTCAAAATATTCACTGAATTTCAAATTAAAATGCAAAAGCACGTTCCCCACTCATCTGACCAGAATAGTGAACTCTAAGCACATCTTTCCAAATACTGCTCTAATACTACATCATTTACTGGCAGCTGGCAGACAGGCTGATTTTATGCAGGGCTGGATGAGGGGAGGACAGTCACATTAAATGGATTCCAAAAAAGTTACCTTTGCCTTTGGCTGTGGGAGATGGGAAACTAGCAAAGATGGAGTGACGAAAGTCTGAGGAAGGAGAGGGCTAATTGCAGACCAAGCATCTTTCCTACTGAGAAAGAACAAACCCTTCTCACGATGCCCAACTTGAACTCATCATTGTGTGGATGAGAGTTGCTGGCATACAATGCCAGGCTGAGCTACTTGCTGGAAAGAGCGTTGCTTTATTTACATGCTAAAGGGAACCACCTCCCAGCTTTGGGCTGCTGATAAGCAGCCATGGTGTGGATGAAAAAGACAGGGAACAGTACACCATTCTGGGAAAGGAGAGAGTGGGAGGGAACGGAGTCAAGACAGACATCAAAGGAAATATTTATAAGATGCCACTACAGTGGGGTGAAATGCAGGAGTCTTTTGCAAACCCAACAAGGAGCACAAAGTCATTTCAGTTTTTAAAAAGGTCAGTGGGGAAATAGCAAAGAAAAACTTTTCTCCAAACCCAGGAATAGCAAGAGAAATACTGGAGAATTTGACCCCTAAAACTCTATGAGAACAGCATGCCATGCAGTCTGCAGGTGAAGAGGGGAAAAAAAAAAAAGTACTTTTAGGTAAGTATAGAAACTATCCAAGAGTGAGGTAATACATATACTGTACAACTGCAGTTACGTGGAGGATGAAACAAGCAAATTTAGATCCAGTGAAAACATGATCAAGTACCTATTGCCCTCTGTGAAGTTAACTCTGCATAAAGTGATCACATTTTGCTCTGATTTCCAATGCTGCAGCTCATGGATTTGCACAAAGTACAGATTAGACCAGGATCTGGCTCAGAAACTGACAGAAATTATCTAAATCTTGAATAATCTCCTGGCAGTTAAAGGCAGGTTGTCATATCGGAGCCCTCTGTCAAGCTTTGATGGCCAGGGGCCATCCTGGGGATCCCACTGCCTGACTTCCAGAACCTTCTACCATCTCCTGAGCATGGGGATCATCACCTTTTCTTTTAAAACACCCATACCACTCTCAAATCTATGAGTAATACACAGCTTAATTTTCCTAAATGAATTGTAATTACAGTAATTCATGCCTATAGCTCATGCCCACTTGTAGGAGGCTTTTGCTGTGAGAGGCTTTGTATCATCTTCTCCACAGGTTTACAGTTTGAGAACTGATCTCATGGAGCTCTTCTACATCAGCTCTTACTGGGTATGGTTTTTAATTACCTAATTTCATCATTTATCTTTTTATGAACACAACCACATTTCATTGCAGAGGCTGACTGCTCAATGTTTAGAATATGTCTGAATTTGCTCTTTGTTTTAATTGTTTATATGACAGGGTTCAGTCAGTAATGTTTGCAGAAATGAAAAGTATATCACAGACTTACATGATTTAATTTAACACAAATGCTTAATTTAACATTCTCATGAATAAGAGATGGAGCAATAGGAACAAAAGGGTTTTAAATGAGCAAACTGTAGAACTGCTTATTTGAAGTGGTAAGGAAACATGGTCTAATGAGCTGAGCACTGGACAAGGAGTCAGAAACCTTCAGGATTTATTCCAGATTAGACACTGCTTCAGCCTTTTGTCTTGAGCGAGCTATCAAACCCATCCAAGGTTATCCAGTTCTCTGCCTGACAGTACTTAAAAGACCACAATTCACTATGTGTCTTGATTATTTAACTTTATGCCACATTTGACATCAACATTATTTTCAGCCTCAAAAGAACAGAAAACATAATGGGCTGGATCTTCAGCTACCACTTTTACCCAGGAACAGCCTAAACATTACTCCATCCTCCTGTTCTTATAATAGAATCAGAGGATTGTTTCATTTGGAAAAGATCTTTAAGATTCTTGAGTCTAACCTGTGTCTGGAAACACCCTGTTTGTACATTCACAAAGGAAAATCAAGCTTCATGGACAGAAGACATTCCTCAGCTAGGGTCCATGCAGGGTAACAGCACGCTGATTTTAGAGTACAATTGGGCCAGGTCTATATTCTGCACATAGGGCCAGGATTCCTAGAATGGCCTAAGGGCTTTGCATGAGTGTGCATTATCATCCTCCCAGTCTCCACTGGATATCTCAGCTGAACAGTGACTGATATATATGTAGAATCACAGCATCATTTAGGTTGGAAAAGATCTTTAAGATAATGGAGTTTAACTATGGAGCAATAACAAAATGCAAAGAGGAGGAACATTGCAGGCAGAGATGAAAACATGGTAGCACAAGCAGGAACAAATTAACCCCAAAGACTGTGTCATTAATGCAAAGATCAGCAAGCTTTTAGGAGCAGTGTCATACTGCATCTCTCTTCTTTCAATCAGAGGTTACGTGCAACGGCAGGGATTTGATGGGAGTCAGAAGACAGGGCCTCTCAAAGGAACAAGATACTGCACATTAGCTGCTTGGTGGGGAAGGAGTCGAGGGCTGCCTGTCCCACTCCAGTCTTAAATTCAATGGGAAATGGGGACTGTGATCTGCAACCTCCTCCAGATGCTGCACTTCCTAAACCTAAACCCACGTGGACCTGCTGCCCACCACTTGCCCTCCCACACCATCCTCTCTTCTCAGCACCTGCACCCTCCTGTTAAAGGACCAAAACACATATTTGATGTTCAAGTCACCAAAGCAATGATAAAAACAAGGAAAAAAATCTCCAACCATAAAGTCAAAGAAAATAAACATTCCTCCACACATTCAGAAAGAATGAGTCCAGTTCAGATGGACTGGATCCCAAGACACCCAACTGTGCCCAGAGGCTTTTCCAAGGGGACAGAGCAGAATGTTGCAGAAACAGCTGGAAGATCACAGGAAAGCCTCTTGTGCCCTAAACCTTTTCCTTTTACTCTGCCTTTTTACATTTTTACATTTTCTTATTCTACAGTATGAAGAGTAAACTGAATTCTACAAATTAAGCAACGTGAGCTTTTTTATTCCCAATATACAATGGGGTTTATATTTAAGTTCCTATGTGATTTTACTACACCTCGAGTCACAATTTAATCTCTCTTTAATTTAATGCCCAATTTAATCTCAATATGACAGCTCACAATTAAGAGAATGCACGTGGAGCCACTTACTGTTGGATGGTATTGGTCATGTATTGATGTTGGATACAGCACTGTTTTCCTGTAGATCATGAAACTTCAGAGACAAAGATTACCTAGTTCAGAGCAATGTCTGCTGTTTCCTAGAGCTTTCAAGATTAGGACTTCAATGAGCCATGACTGGGTGTATGCTTGTATGTGTTGAAAAATCCTCATACTTTTAATAACTTAATTAGCAAAACAGAATTATGAATTGTTTTGATTGGAAAAGATCATCAAGTCCAACTGTTACCCCAACACTGCCAAGTCCACCACATTCTACAGTGGACATTTTCAATGCATTCCTTCAGGTATGGCACACTTTTTTCCATATTTAAATCACTGTCAAAAAAGCTGAGTCTGTTTCAGGGTTAGGCCTGGGTTGGCCACAAGATGAGTGACAGATGCTCTTTTGCCTTCCCAAAGGGAAGAGAAAGGGAAGAATGGGGAGAAAGTGATGGGCTGCCAAAGAAACAAAAGCAGCTGGAATGGAATAAGAACAATCACATGACATAGAGACAAAGACATACAAACAATATGGAACCCAACTCCTGAGGGCAGTGACATTACCATCACCACTGATGCCTTGGGAAGGCAGTGGGAAGTCCCAGAGTGGACTCTGTGATAGGCTGGATCCTGATTCAGGAGCTAGATTTTGGAACTGGATTCAGGAATTCATAGATTGGAATTGGAGGCAGAACAGAGTCCTTCTTGGACAGTGGTCATTGAAGAAGAAGCTTGATCCTGATGATACCTCCATTTTATCCTGAAGATGACATCCATGGGATGCTGCCCAGGATCACAATGTCCAGGTGGGTTTGGAGTCTCTCCAGAGAAGAGACTCCACAACTTCCCTGGGCAGCCTGCCCCAGGGCTTCAGTACCCTCCTAGGAAATAATTTTTTCCTTATGAAACTGAGGAAAGACACCTTCCCCAGGTTATGCACTTAGGGAAAGCTTTGTATAAAAGAAAGATGGGCTCTGCTCTGTGTTAGCCACACTTGCAGATTTCCACTGCTTTAAGTCTTTCATAAACTGAAACCCCTGCATGTGCTTGACACAACCCGACTGCAGCAGGATTATTTCTAACGCACAAGTTTGCCCGGACCTTGTTTGCCAATGTCCAGCATTTCTCAGCACAAACCTGAAAACTAAAAATAAAAAGACACTGCACTTTAAAACTCACACCCTGAGTGGTAAACTATTTATTTTAAAACGAGATTAAATATTGCACCTCACTGAAATGTTTTCTCTTAGTAGAGAGCACTCAGATGGAAAATTTCATACATTTCAACTGATTTTTTGCCTGGCTGGTTTTCACATATTTTTCTAAAACCTAGTTGTGTCAAATGATTTATTCTCCTCTAACAATACAGTACAAGTAGCTAGGAAGATGCAAGTGCTGAAATGGTTGACGGCAGTTGGCCAATTAAGTGCTCTACAGTACTCTGATTTTTTGTGTGCTTGCACATACTAATCCGTTTTTTAATGTATTGAAGCTCTATCCAGCAGAAAGAATGAGCTAACTGCACGGCACACCACATGAGGAGCTGGAAAATGTACAGCGGCACGCTCGTATCCAGGGGAGGTTTAGCCAAGTGTGAATTATAAAACATATCTAAGAAGGAGCAAAAGCAAAGGGAAAGGAAGGAAGCCTGGCTGGAGCCATGGAGTGTCCCAGGAATCAGAGGCAGGTGCTGTCTGTCTGCACTAGCTGGAGGAGGGCACCAGGCATGAAGAACCCCAGCCAGGAAAGGTGTGTTGCTCGGCCACCATCTCATCAGCTAATGAGGGGTGACCCACGGGAAGTCTCCCTGCTTGCCTGCAGCACATTGTTAGAGGAGGTGGATAACGTTGCTGCTGTGTCTCCACACAGAGCAAGGCAGCTTTGCCCAGCACAGCTGGGCTTGCTGCAGACTCTACCAGTGATGCTGCTTCTACTGCCTCATTTATCTCCACTGCAGGAACTCTCAGGTAGTATGAGTAGACAAATTTCTCCTCAGAATCATCACTCTGTCACAAGCACAATTTCTTGGTCCCAAGAAAAAAGAGACAATATAAAGTATGGCAAACTACTATTACCTGTATTGGAGAGGTCTCTTCTATTACAAACAAAGGTGATGCTTGCTTTCAAATATGGTGCAGAAGTAGTAAGTAACACGTATGTGCAATAGAGGGGTAGAGATAGCAGCAGATGTCTGTAAACAATAAATCTGCTAAAAGCAAAAAGAAATGTCTAGTTTTACATGGAATTGTTTTTCAAAACTTTAAACTTGGGTTTATTTCTTCTGTTTAGGTTGGAAATTAGAAGAAACTTCTTCATTGAAAGGGTTCTCCAACACTGGAACAGGCTCCCCAGGGAGGTGTTTGAACAGTATTTAAAAGAGGCAGAGACGTAGTGCTGAGGGACATGGTTGAGCATCAGCCTTGGCAGAGTTAGATAATAGTTGGACTAAATGATCTGAATCATTCTCTTCCACTGAATCATACTCTGCTGTCTTTGCAACCTTTTCTTCAGCCTGATGCCTATCAACTAATCATCAAAACATTGGGTAGGTTTCTGGGAAGCAAAAATAACCCCCTAAAATTTCAATTATAAAAAAGCTAAACTAGGATTTCAGAACCTTCCTACCTTCTGTCTGACTCAAATCGCTTACTACGGAAGAGATAAGTACAGAGAAGACACCAAACCTCTGAAGGCCAGAGAGGATGACAAAATTCTGTGAAGAATGCTGAAGGGATTTACAATCCAGAGCAGATTTATTTATTAAAGACTAGTTTATGTAATTCTTCTCCTGGTGAAGTTATCACTGGCTTCAGCACTGGGTGTCGATGACTGAACTGTTACCACTAGCATTGCACATCAAAACATCACTATAATTTCTCTCCCAGATCTATACCAGTCACAACAGTTTGCTGTGATTTTCCCAGACACAAACCTGCAAGAAAACTCCTATTTTCTTGTCAGTCAGCTGGAGTCAAAACAAGTGATAGCCAGAACGAACAAACACTCGTTTACCTGGACTTGAGCAAAGCCTTCGACACTGTCCCGCACCACCTCCTGGTCTCCAAGCTGGTGACACATGGGTTTGATGGATGGACCACTAGATGGATAAAGAACTGGCTTGATGGCCGCACCCAAAGAGTGGCTGTCAACGGGTCCATGTCCCAATGGAGGCCAGTGACAAGCGGAGTCCCTCAGGGATCAGTCCTGGGACCTGTCTTGTTCAACATCTTTGTGGGTGACATGGACAGTGGCATCGAGTGCACCCTCAGCAAGTTTGCTGATGACACCAAGCTGTGTGGTGCAGTGGACACGCTGGAGGGAAGGGATGCCATCCAGAGGGACCTGGACAGGCTGGAGAGGTGGGCACAAGCCAACCTCATGAGCTTCAACAAGACCAAGTGCAGGGTCCTGCATCTGGGTCGAGGCAATCCCAGGCACAAATACAGGCTGGGCAGGGACTGGCTGGAGAGCAGCCCTGAGGAGAGAGACTTGGGGGTGCTGGTGGACGAGAAGCTCAACATGAGCTCTCAATGTGCACTTGCAGCCCGGAAAGCCAATCAGATCCCGGGCTGCATCAGGAGAAGTGTGACCAGCAGGTCAAGGGAGGTGCTTCTCCCCCTCTACTCAGCTCTGGTGAGACCCCACCTGGAGTACTGCGTCCAGTTCTGGAGTCCCTATTACAGGAGGGATGTGGACGTGCTGGAGCGTGTCCAGAGAAGGGCCACGAGGATGATCAGAGGGCTGGAGCACCTCTCCTATGAGGACAGACTGAAGGAGTTGGGGCTGTTCAGTCTGGAGAAGAGAAGGCTCCCAGGTGACCTCATTGTGGCCTTCCAGTATCTGAAGGGGGCCTACAGGAAGGCTGGGGAGGGACTTCTCAGGATCTCAGGTAGTGATCGGACTAGGGGGAACGGATTGAAGATGGAAATGGGGAGATTCAGGCTGGATGTGAGGAAGAAGTTCTTCACCATGAGAGTGGTGAAGCCCTGGAATGTGTTATCCAGGGAGGTGGTTGAGGCCCCGTCCCTGGAGGTGTTTAAGACCAGGCTGGACGAGGCTCTGGCCAGCGTGATCTAGTGTAGGGTGTCCCTGCCCATGGCAGGGGGGTTGGAACTAGATGATCCTTGTGGTCCCTTCCAACCCTGACTGATTCTATGATTCTATGATTCTATGATTCTATGAAATCTCAATGAGAGGCTCTTAATTGCAAGTTGCAAGAGTAGGGGTCACCTCCTCTGAGGCCAGGACATTGAAATGCCTTCCTTTGGGTTACACCATTTTAAGAAAATTAATTTTCTTACTTGGGACTTTAAAAAAAAAAAAACACAAACCACCAGAGTCCCTACTTTTTTTTTTTAAGGTATAAATTTTTGCAAGTTACAGCTGCAGCTTTAACATTTTAGTATTCTGAATTCTAGGTACTATGTGTAAAAATGAAGAGACATGTATTAGCATTTAGGAGCTGTGCATAAAATAATGTAACTCCATCACACTGCTGTTGACATGAGTGCTGATGCACCTAAAGGGAAATGGTTTTCTGGCTTTGGCCAGGTCCAGATGACTCCCCTTTTCCTCACTGTGAGCTGCAGGGCATGCCAAATGAAAGCCTTCCTTATTATAGGAGGGAGCTGCACAGCAATGATCTACCATTTCCACCTAGTTCCTGTAAAAGAGAAAGTCAACTCAAAAAGTTGTACAAGGTGATACTCCCTTCAGATTGTCTATGCTGAAGAGGTGTGCATAGAATTATTACAATCACGGAATCATAGAATTGCTTAGGCTGGAAGAGACCTTTAAGATCATAGAGTCCAACTGTTAACCCAGCACTGCCAAGTCACCACTAAACCTTCACCCTCAGTACCATATCTACACAGCTTTTAAATCCTCCAGAGATGGGGACTCCACCACCATCCTGGCCAGCCCATTCCTGGGCTTGACAGCCCTTTTAGGGAAGAAATTTTTCATAATATCCAACCTAAACCTCCCTTGGTGCAACTTGGAGCCATTTTCTTTTGTCTTATCACTTGTTACGTGGGACTACAGACGGTCCCCACCTGGCTCCCATCTCCTTTCATGGAGTTCTAGAGAGCAAGGTCTCCCCCAAATCTCCTTTTCTTCAGGCTTAAAGAACCCCAGATCCCTCAGCCACTCCTCATAAAATTTTGTTGGGATTCTCCCCTTCACACTACATTCCCAAAGAGAAACAGTATTCCCAGCATTGCTGACAGACTCAGAGCACAGGCACTTCACCAGTTTTCAGCCTGGGCCTTGTTAAGCAGGTCTAACTGTTACAATGGAAGAAAAACAAGAGCAGACATTTTAGCACTGATGTTGACTGCAGCCCAAAAGCAAGGAGAACAGGCTTGGTGCTCAGTGGTCCATATCAGAGCTGGTGGAAAGTTCATGAAAAAACATTTCAACACATTTCACTCTTTTTTTCTGCTTGTGAATTGTCCACAATCATGTCAAGTGTATTCATTACTTGAACTATAACTGGTTGCTGGAGCAAGGCATGGCTTCACTACTTCTGGATACAGATTTATTAGGATTACAGCTGTGTCTGAGCAGCATGATATATGCTGCTTTGTATATCAAGCATAGTACAAAAACATTTCCAGTTAGTACAATCATACTGCTTCCCTTTTTGAACATAATTCAGCCAAAATTGCATGTATGGAAAAAAATAGAGTTTCTAAGGATGATTTATTAATTGTAGGTGACATGCCTGAAGGCAGGCTGGGAATGGAACTCAGATGGATGGACACCAAGGAGGATTAAGCCAATAATGGCAATGCTCATCTTAGTCACAAACACCTCCATCATATGAAATTATTTTCACATATGACATTCATATAACAGCAGGAACTGTCCTATAATTTAATACTTAAGCATTACAGAAACTGAAATGCTGGTGGGATAAAACTTTAGTGCTTACCCAAGGCTTTCTACAAAATTCTTTCATATAAAAATCAGACAGCTAAGTGCTCTGGTCCTATATCTGGTCACACAGATGCTCAAGTAATTTGATTGGGAAACTTGTTCTTTCCTTAAATTGGGCTAGATTGGGACCAACATCAGCTAGTTGGGCCAACGTCAGGGCAAGATCAGCCCCTTTCCATATGAAAAAAAGGAAACTAAGGAAGGAGCTGAGGGAAGTGTGGAAAACTCCAGATGAGATCACTCTTTTGTAACCTCAAAATAAATGTCAGGCTTGTTGTTTTTTTTGTTTTTCTCTAAGAGATTTTAAAATTTCTGTCCCGGGACTTTATCTTATGATTTATGAGTACTGGGAAGAAGCATTCTGAATTGGGCTAGCTTATCCATTAACTGGACTTGCTGGTATTTCTTGCATTTTCTCTGCATTGGCTATTGCTAGAGACAGGATGCTGGAATAAACTGGCTGTGCTCTGGACCATCAAGATAGGTCTTGTATTTGCTCAAGGACAAGAAGATCCTTCTTCTCAAAGTGGGAGGACAGAGCACATTGTGCAAAAGCACACAATTTAAGGGACTACATCTGTTTGTGGGGGTAAAAAAAAAAAAGGAGCTAAACATGAGCAGGGAGATTTCAGGTAACTTGGGGTATACACACCTGACCCCTGCCTGGCATGGTGTGGGATAGGCTGTGGGGGCCAGTAACAGGACAAGGGGTAGTGGGCACAAACTGGAACACAGCAAGTTCCACCTGAACATCAGGAAAAGTTGTTTCCTGTGAGATTGCTGGAGTACTGGAACAGGACATCCAGAGAGGTTGTGAAGTCTCCTTCTCTGGAGAGATTCCAAACCCACCTGGACACTGTGATTCTGGGCAACCTGCTCTGGGTGACCTTGCTTTAGAAAGGGGTTTGGTCTAGATGATCTGCAGTGGTCCCTTCCAACCCCCATCATTCTGTGATTCTGTGATTACAGCACAGCAGAGACCTCAGCAGTCTGTCCTACTAGCCCCTGGCACAACTTGATTTCTAAACAATCTTTCTTCTAAACAAGAACAAGAAAGGACCAAAGAGGAGTTTCATATCAGTTATTAAACCTGAAAGGAAATTCACACTCTTTGATCCATCCAGGAACATGTGCTGGACTGTTTCCTTGCAATTAAACTACTTTGGTGAGGCAGAGGTGAAAGAAAAGCTACAGATACTGTTAGACAAAGAGCTGGTCCCCGTTACTCTTGCAGATGGTGGAAGCAGAATCTTTCTTTTTTACACTATCAATTAAGCAATGTTGCCAAACCCACATCAGCTTCTCAGTCAAACATTTCATTTCTTAGCAGTCTGTGTGAAGTTTGAAAGCTACAGTATGTTCTGCCAGCGTCCTCCAGAAAGCTGCTTTGCATTGTTTTGCTTAAATGGCTACAAAAGTGCTGTTGAAGACACTGTCAACTGCAGCTT